>OX388349.1:72926092-74126092 GCA_947579665.1 Sympetrum striolatum
TTATTTTTGGCGAAATTTCAATTTTTTCCTCTTATTTTCCTTAATCGTTCTCATTTTATCGACATATTATTGAAGAAAGCAACGATAACGAATAATTTTAGCGAAATTTTAATTTTTTCCTCTTTTTTTCCCTTAATTTTCCTCATTTTATCGAGATATGACCGAAAAAAGCAATAAAAACGAAAATATTTTGCGAAATTTCAATTTCTTTCCACATTTTTTTCACTTATTTTCTTCATTTCATTAAGATATTATCGAAAAAAGAATGAAAAACGAATAAATTTAGCGAAATTTCAATATTTTTCCTCTTTCTTTCCTTAATTTTCTTCATTTAACAGAGATATTACCGAAAAAAGAAAGAAAAAGGAATAATTTTTGCGAAATTACAAATTCATTCCTCTTTTTTTTCCTTAATTTTCTTCATTTTTTTGAGATATTATCGAAAAAAAAACCAAAAACGAAAAATTTTAGCAAAATTTCATTTTTTTCCTATTTTTTTTTCCTTAATTTTTTCTAATTTTATCGAAATATTATCAAAGAAAGCAACAAGAACGATTATTTTTGGCAAAATTTCAATTTTTTCCTCTTATTTTTCCCTAATTTTCTACATTTAATCGAGATGTTATCGAAAAAAGTAACAAAAACGAATTATTTTAGGGAAATTTCATTTAGTTTCCTTACATTTCCTTCTTTTATGGAGATATTATCGAAAAAAGCTACAAAAACTAATAATATTAGCGAAATCTCAATTTTTATCCTCTTTTTTTCCTTAATTTTCCTCATTTAATCGTGATATTATTGAAAAAAGCAACAAAAAGGAATATTTTAAGTAAAATTTCAATTTCTTCCCTTTTTTGCTTAATTTTTCTCATTTTATCGAGATATGACCGAAAAAAGCAATAAAAACGAATTAATTTTGCGAAATTTCAATTTCTTTCCACTTTTTTTCCTTAATTTTCTTCATTTATTGAGATATTATCCAAAAAAAAAATCAAAAACGAATAATTTTAGCTAAATTTCATTTTCTTCCTCTTTGTTTTCCTTAATATTCCTAATTTTATCGAAATATTATCAAAGAAAGCAAAAAAAAAACGATATTTTGGCGAAATTTCAATTTTTTCCTCTTATTTTCCCCTAATTTTCTACATTTTATCGAGATATTATCGAAACAAGTAACAAAAACGAATAATTTTAGTGAAATTAAAATTTTTTCCTCTTTTTTTTCACTTATTTTCTTCATTTCATTGAGATATTATCGAAACAAGAATGAAAAACGAATAAATTTAGCGAAATTTCAATATTTTTCATCTTTTTTTCCTTAATTTTCTTCATTTTTTTGAGATATTATCGAAAAAAAGCAACAAAAACGAATAATTTTAGTGAAATTTCAATTTTTTCCTTTTTTTCCTTAATTTTTCTCATTTTATCGAGATATGACCGAAAAAAGAAAGAAAAAGGAATAATTTTTGCGAAATTTCAATATCTTTCCTCTTTTTTTTCCTTAATATTCTTCATTTTTTTGAGATAGTATCGAAAAAAAATCAAAAACGAATAATTTTAGCAAAATTTCATTTTCTTCCTCTTTTTTTTCCTCAATATTCCTAATTTATTCGAAATATTATCAAAGAAAGCAAAAAAAAAAAAACGATTTTTTTGGATGAATTTCAATTTTTTCCTCTTATTTTTCCCTAATTTTCTACATTTTATCGAGATATTATCGAAACAAGTAACAAAAACGAATAATTTTAGGGAAATTTCATTTAGTTACCTTATATTTCCTCCTTTTATAGAGATATTCTCGAAAAAAGCAACAAAAACGAAAAATTGTAGCGAAATTTCAGTTTTTTTTCTATTTTTTTCCCTATTTTTTCCTCATTAAATCGATATATTATCGAAAAAAGCAACAAAAACGAATAATTTTAGCAAAATTTCAATTTTTTCCTCTATTTTTCACTTAATTTTCCTCATTTTATCGAGATGTGACCGACAAAAGCCAGAAAAACAGATAATTTTTTTCAAAATCGTAATTTTTATCCTCTTTTTTTCCTTAATTTTCCTCATTTTATTGAGAAGAGATCGAAATAAGCAATAAAAACAAATAATATTAGCGAAATCTCAATTTTTATCCTCTTCTCTTTCCTTAATTTTCCTTATTTAATCGTGATAATATCGAAAAAAGCAGCAAAAGGGTAATATTTTTAGTAAAATTTCAATTTCTTCCTTTTTTCCTTAATTTTTCTCATTTTATCGAGATATGACCGAAAAAAGCAATAAAAACAAATAAATTTTTCGAAATTTAATTTCTTTCCACTTTCTTTTCTTAAATTTCATCATTTTTTGAGATATTATCGAAAAAAATCAAAAACGAATAATTTTAGCAAAATTTCATTTTCTTCCTCTTTGTTTTCCTTAATATTCCTAATTTTATCGAAATATTATTAAAGTAAGCAAAAAAAACGATATTTTGGCGAAATTTCAATTTTTTCCTCTTATTTTTCCTAATTTTCAACATTTTATCGTGATATTATCGAAACAAGTAAAAAAACCAATAATTTAAGTGAAATTTTAATTTTTTTCTCTTTTTTTTCACTTATTTTCTTAATTTCATTGAGATATTATCGAAGAAAGAATGAAAAACGAATAAATTTAGCGAAATTTCGATATTTTTCATCTTTTTTTCCTTAATTTTCCTAATTTTATCGAAATATTATCAAAGAAATGAACAAGTACGATTATTTTTGGCGAAATTTCAATTTTTTCCTCTTATTTTTCCCTAATTTTCTACATTTTACCGAGATATTATCGAAACAAGTAACAAAAACGAATAATTTTAGGGAAATTTCATTTAGTTTCCTTACATTTCCTCTTTTTTTCTTAAAATATCCTCATTTTATCTAGATTTTACCGAAAATTGCTACAAAAACGAATAATCATAGCAAAATTTCAATTTTTTCCTCTTTTTTTCCCTTAATTTTTCTCATTTTATCGAGATATGACCGAAGAAAGCAACAAAAACAGATAATTTTTTTCCTCTTTTTTTCCTTAATTTTCCTCATTTATGGAGATATGACCGAAATAAGCATTAAAAACGAATAATATTAGCAAAGTCTCAATTTTTATCCTCTTTTTTTTCCTTAATAAATCTCATTTAATCGAGATATTATCGAAAAAAGCAACAAAAACGAATAATTTTAGTGAAATTTCAATTTTTTCCTTTTTTTTCTTAATTTTTCTCATTTTATCGAGATATGACCGAAAAAAGCAATAAAAACGAATATATTTAGCGAAATTTCAATTTCTTTCCACATTTTTTTTCACTTATTTTCTTCATTTCATTAAGATATTATCGAAAAAAGAATGAGATACGATTAAATTTAGCGAAATTTCAATATTTTTCCTCTTTCTTTCCTTAATTTTCTTCATTTTACAGAGATATTACCGAAAAAAGAAAGAAAAAGGTATAATTTTTGCGAAATTTCAATTTCTTTCCACTTTTTTTTCCTTAATTTTCTTCATTTTTTTGAGATATTATCGAAAAAAAATCAAAAACGAATAATTTTATCAAAATTTCATTTTTTTTCCTCTTTTTTTCCTTAATATTCCTAATTTTATCGAAATATTATCAAAGAAAGCAAAGAAAACGATATTTTTGGCGAAATTTTAATTTTTTCCTCTTATTTTTCCCTGATTTTCTTCATTTTATCGAGATATTATCTAAACAAGTTACAAAAACGAATAATTTTAGTGAAATTTAAATTTTTTCCTCTTTTTTCACTTATTTTCTTCATTCCATTGAGATTGAGAGCAAAAAAAAACGATTTTTTTTGGCGAAATTTCAATTTTTTCCTCTTATTTTTCCCTTATTTTCTTGATTTCATTGAGATATTATCGAAAAAAGAACGAAAAACGAATAAATTTAGCGAAATTTCAATATTTTTCATCTTTTTTTCCTTAATTTTCCTAATTTTATCGAAATATTATCAAAGAAAGCAACAAGAAGGATTATTTTTGGCGAAATTTCAATTTTTTCCTCTTATTTTCCCCTAATTTTCTACATTTTATCGAGATATTATCGAAACAAGTAACAAAAACGAATAATTTTAGGGAAATTTTATTTAGTTTCCTTACATTTCCTCCTTTTATAGAGATATTATCGAAAAAAGCAACAAAAACGAAAAATTGTAGCGGAATTTCAGTTTTTTCCTCTTTTTTTCCTAAAATTTCCTCATTTTATCTAGATATTATCGAAAAAAAGCAACAAAAAAAGATAATTTTTTTCAAAATTTTAATTTTTTTCCTTAATTTTCCTCATTTTATAGAGATATGACCGAAATAAGAAATAAAAACGAATAATTTTAGTGAAATTTCAATATTTTCTTTTTTTCCTTAATTTTTCTCATTTTATCGAGATATGACAGATAAAAGCAATAAAAACGAATAAATTTTGTGAAATTTAACTTTTATCCTCTTCTTTTTCCTTAATATTCCTCATTTAATCGAGAAATTATCGAAAAGAGCAACAAAAACGAATAATTTTAGTGAAATTTCAATTTTTTCCTTTTTTCCTTAATTTTTCTCATTATATCGAGATATGACCGAAAAAAGAAATAAAAACGAATAAATTTTGCGAAATTTCGATTTCTTTCCACTTTTTTTCCTTAATTTTCTTCATTTCATTAAGATATTATCGAAAAAAGAATGAGAAACGATTAAATTTAGCGAAATTTCAATATTTTTCCTCTTTCTTTCCTTAATTTTCTTCATTTTACAGAGATATTACCGAAAAAAGAAAGAAAAAGGTATAATTTTTGCGAAATTTCAATTTCTTTCCACTTTTTTTCCTTAATTTTCTTCATTTTTTTGAGATATTATCGAAAAAAAATCAAAAACGAATAATTTTAGCAAAATTTCATTTTCTTCCTCTTTGTTTTCCTTAATATTCCTAATTTTATCGAAATATTATCAAAGAAAGCAAAAAAAACGATATTTTGGCGAAATTTCAATTTTTTCCTCTTATTTTTCCCTAATTTTCAACATTTTATCGAGATATTATCGAAACAAGTAAAAAAACCAATAATTTTAGTGAAATTTTAATTTTTTTCTCTTTTTTTTCACTTATTTTCTTAATTTCATTGAGATATTATCGAAGAAAGAATGAAAAACGAATAAATTTAGCGAAATTTCGATATTTTTCATCTTTTTTTCCTTAATTTTCCTAATTTTATCGAAATATTATCAAAGAAATGAACAAGTACGATTATTTTTGGCGAAATTTCAATTTTTTCCTCTTATTTTTCCCTAATTTTCTACATTTTACCGAGATATTATCGAAACAAGTAACAAAAACGAATAATTTTAGGGAAATTTCATTTAGTTTCCTTACATTTCCTCTTTTTTTCTTAAAATATCCTCATTTTATCAAGATTTTACCGAAAATTGCTACAAAAACGAATAATCATAGCAAAATTTCAATTTTTTCCTCTTTTTTTCCCTTAATTTTTCTCATTTTATCGAGATATGACCGAAGAAAGCAACAAAAACAGATAATTTTTTTCCTCTTTTTTTCCTTAATTTTCCTCATTTATGGAGATATGACCGAAATAAGCATTAAAAACGAATAATATTAGCAAAGTCTCAATTTTTATCCTCTTTTTTTTCCTAAATAAATCTCATTTAATCGAGATATTATCGAAAAAAGCAACAAAAACGAATAATTTTAGTGAAATTTCAATTTTTTCCTTTTTTTTCTTAATTTTTCTCATTTTATCGAGATATGACCGAAAAAAGCAATAAAAACGAATATATTTAGCGAAATTTCAATTTCTTTCCACATTTTTTTCACTTATTTTCTTCATTTCATTAAGATATTATCGAAAAAAGAATGAGAAACGATTAAATTTAGCGAAATTTCAATATTTTTCCTCTTTCTTTCCTTAATTTTCTTCATTTTACAGAGATATTACCGAAAAAAGAAAGAAAAAGGTATAATTTTTGCGAAATTTCAATTTCTTTCCACTTTTTTTCCTTAATTTTCTTCATTTTTTTGAGATATTATCGAAAAAAAATCAAAAACGAATAATTTTAGCAAAATTTCATTTTCTTCCTCTTTGTTTTCCTTAATATTCCTAATTTTATCGAAATATTATCAAAGAAAGCAAAAAAAAACGATATTTTGGCGAAATTTCAATTTTTTCCTCTTATTTTTCCCTAATTTTCAACATTTTATCGAGATATTATCGAAACAAGTAAAAAAACCAATAATTTTAGTGAAATTTTAATTTTTTTCTCTTTTTTTTCACTTATTTTCTTAATTTCATTGAGATATTATCGAAGAAAGAATGAAAAACGAATAAATTTAGCGAAATTTCGATATTTTTCATCTTTTTTTCCTTAATTTTCCTAATTTTATCGAAATATTATCAAAGAAATGAACAAGTACGATTATTTTTGGCGAAATTTCAATTTTTTCCTCTTATTTTTCCCTAATTTTCTACATTTTACCGAGATATTATCGAAACAAGTAACAAAAACGAATAATTTTAGGGAAATTTCATTTAGTTTCCTTACATTTCCTCTTTTTTTCTTAAAATATCCTCATTTTATCTAGATTTTACCGAAAATTGCTACAAAAACGAATAATCATAGCAAAATTTCAATTTTTTCCTCTTTTTTTCCCTTAATTTTTCTCATTTTATCGAGATATGACCGAAGAAAGCAACAAAAACAGATAATTTTTTTCCTCTTTTTTTCCTTAATTTTCCTCATTTATGGAGATATGACCGAAATAAGCATTAAAAACGAATAATATTAGCAAAGTCTCAATTTTTATCCTCTTTTTTTTCCTAAATAAATCTCATTTAATCGAGATATTATCGAAAAAAGCAACAAAAACGAATAATTTTAGTGAAATTTCAATTTTTTCCTTTTTTTTCTTAATTTTTCTCATTTTATCGAGATATGACCGAAAAAAGCAATAAAAACGAATATATTTAGCGAAATTTCAATTTCTTTCCACATTTTTTTCACTTATTTTCTTCATTTCATTAAGATATTATCGAAAAAAGAATGAGAAACGATTAAATTTAGCGAAATTTCAATATTTTTCCTCTTTCTTTCCTTAATTTTCTTCATTTTACAGAGATATTACCGAAAAAAGAAAGAAAAAGGTATAATTTTTGCGAAATTTCAATTTCTTTCCACTTTTTTTCCTTAATTTTCTTCATTTTTTTGAGATATTATCGAAAAAAAATCAAAAACGAATAATTTTATCAAAATTTCATTTTTTTCCTCTTTTTTTCCTTAATATTCCTAATTTTATCGAAATATTATCAAAGAAAGCAAAGAAAACGATATTTTTGGCGAAATTTCAATTTTTTCCTCTTATTTTTCCCTGATTTTCTTCATTTTATCGAGATATTATCTAAACAAGTTACAAAAACGAATAATTTTAGTGAAATTTAAATTTTTTCCTCTTTTTTTCACTTATTTTCTTCATTCCATTGAGATTGAGAGCAAAAAAAAACGATTTTTTTGGCGAAATTTCAATTTTTTCCTCTTATTTTTCCCTTATTTTCTTGATTTCATTGAGATATTATCGAAAAAAGAACGAAAAACGAATAAATTTAGCGAAATTTCAATATTTTTCATCTTTTTTTCCTTAATTTTCCTAATTTTATCGAAATATTATCAAAGAAAGCAACAAGAAGGATTATTTTTGGCGAAATTTCAATTTTTTCCTCTTATTTTCCCCTAATTTTCTACATTTTATCGAGATATTATCGAAACAAGTAACAAAAACGAATAATTTTAGGGAAATTTTATTTAGTTTCCTTACATTTCCTCCTTTTATAGAGATATTATCGAAAAAAGCAACAAAAACGAAAAATTGTAGCGGAATTTCAGTTTTTTCCTCTTTTTTTCCTAAAATTTCCTCATTTTATCTAGATATTATCGAAAAAAAGCAACAAAAAAAGATAATTTTTTTCAAAATTTTAATTTTTTTCCTTAATTTTCCTCATTTTATAGAGATATGACCGAAATAAGAAATAAAAACGAATAATTTTAGTGAAATTTCAATATTTTCTTTTTTTCCTTAATTTTTCTCATTTTATCGAGATATGACAGATAAAAGCAATAAAAACGAATAAATTTTGTGAAATTTAACTTTTATCCTCTTCTTTTTCCTTAATATTCCTCATTTAATCGAGAAATTATCGAAAAGAGCAACAAAAACGAATAATTTTAGTGAAATTTCAATTTTTTCCTTTTTTCCTTAATTTTTCTCATTATATCGAGATATGACCGAAAAAAGAAATAAAAACGAATAAATTTTGCGAAATTTCGATTTCTTTCCACTTTTTTTCCTTAATTTTCTTCAGTTTACCGAGAAATTACCGAAAAAAGAAAGAAAAAGGAATAATTTTTGCGAAATTTCAATTTCTTTCCTCTTTTTTTCCTTAATTTTCTTCATTTTTTTGAGATATTATCGAAAAAAAATCAAAAACGAAAAATTTTAGCAAAATTTCATTTTCTTCCTCTTTTTTTTTTCCCCTGAATATTCCTAATTTATTCCAAATATTATCAAAAATAGCAAAAAAAAACGATTATTTTGGCGAAATTTCAATTTTTTCCTCTTATTTTTCCCTTATTTTCTTCATTTAATTGAGATATTATCGAAAAAAGAATGAAAAACGAATAAATATAGCGAAATTTCAATATTTTTCATCTTTTTTTCCTTAATTTTCCTAATTTTATCGAAATATTATCAAAGAAAGCTACAAGAACGATTATTTTTGGTTAAATTTCAATTTTTTCCTCTTATTTTCCCCTAATTTTCTACATTTTATCGAGATATTATCGAAACAAGTAACAAAAACGAATAATTTTAGGGAAATTTTATTTAGTTTCCATACATTTCCTCCTTTTATAGAGATATTATCGAAAAAAGCAACAAAAACGAGAAATTGTAGCGAAAATTAAGTTTTTTCCTCTTTTTTTCCTAAAATTTCCTCATTTTATCTAGATATTATCGAAAAAAAGCAACAGAAAAAGATAATTTTTTTCAAAATTTTAATTTTTTTCCTTAATTTTCCTCATTTTATAGAGATATGACCGAAATAAGAAATAAAAACGAATAATTTTAGTGAAATTTCAATATTTTCTTTTTTTCCTTAATTTTTCTCATTTTATCGAGATATGAAAGATAAAAGCAATAAAAACGAATAAATTTTGCGAAATTTAACTTTCATCCTCTTCTTCTTCCTTAATATTCGTCATTTAATCGAGATATTATCGAAAAGAGCAACAAAAACGATTAATTTTAGTGAAATTTCAATTTTTTCTTTTTTTCCTTAATTTTTTCTTTTTATCGAGATATAACCGATAAAAGCAATAAAAACGAATAAATTTTGTGAAATTTCAATTTCTTCATACATATTTTTCACTTATTTTCTTCATTTCATTGAGATATTATCGAAAAAAGAATGAAAAAGGAATAATTTTTGCGAAATTACAAATTCATTCCTCTTTTTTTTCCGTAATTTTCTTCATTTATTGGGGATATTATAGAAAAAAAAACAAAAACGAAAAATTTAAGCAAATTTCATTTTTTCGTATTTTGTTTTCCTTAATTTTTTCTAATTTTATCGAAATATTATCGAGGAAAGCAACAAAAACAAATATTTTTGGCAAAATTTCATTTTTTTCCTCTTATTTTTCCCTAATTTTCTACATTTTATTGAGATTTTGTCTAAACAAGTAACAAAAACGAATAATTTTAGTGAAATTTAAATGTTTTCCTCTGTTTTTTCACTTATTTTCTTCATTTCATTGAGATATTATCGAAAAAAGAATGAAAAACGAATAAATTTAGCGAAATTTCAATATTTTTCATCTTTTTTCCTTAATTTTCCTAATTTTATCGCAATATTATCAAAGAAAGCAGCAAGAAGGATTATTTTTGGCGAAATTTCAATTTTTTCCTCTTATTTTTCCCTAATTTCCTACATTTTATCGAGATATTATCGAAACAAGTAACAAAAACGAATAATTTTAAGGAAATTTTATTTAGTGTCCTTACATTTCCTCCTTTTATAGAGATATTATCGAAAAAAGCAACAAAAACGAAAAATTGTAGCGGAATTTCAGTTTTATCCTCTTTTTTTCCTAAAATTTCCTCATTTTATCTAGATATTTCCAAAAAAAAGCAACAAAAACGAATAATCATAGCAAAATTTCAATTTTTTCCTCTTTTTTATGCCATAATTTTCCTCATATTATCGAGATAGGACCGAAAAAAACAACAAAAACAGATAATTTTTTTCCTCTCTTTTTCCTTCATTTTCCTCATTTATAGAGATATTATCGAAAAAAGAAACAAAAACGAAAAATTTTAGTGAAATTTCAATTTTTTCCTTTTTTTCCTTAATTTTTCTCATTTTATCAAGATATGACCGAAAAAAGCAAAAAAACGAATAAATTTTGCGAAATTTCAATTTCTATCCACATATTTTTTCACTTTTTTTCTTCATTTCTTAAAGATATTATCGAGAAAAGAATGAAAAACGAATAAATTTGGCGAAATTTCAATATTTTTCCTCTTTCTTTCCTTAATTTTCTTCATTTGACAGAGATATTACCTAAAATAAAATCAAAAACGAATAATTTTAGCTAAATTTCATTTTCTTCCTCTTTGTTTTCCTTAATATTCCTAATTTTATCGAAATATTATCAAAGAAAGCAAAAAAAAAACGATATTTTGGCGAAATTTCAATTTTTTCCTCTTATTTTCCCCTAATTTTCTACATTTTATCGAGATATTATCGAAACAAGTAACAAAAACGAATAATTTTAGTGAAATTAAAATTTTTTCCTCTTTTTTTTCACTTATTTTCTTCATTTCATTGAGATATTATCGAAAAAAGAATGAAAAAGGAATAATTTTTGCGAAATTACAAATTCATTCCTCTTTTTTTTCCGTAATTTTCTTCATTTATTGGGGATATTATAGAAAAAAAAACAAAAACGAAAAATTTAAGCAAATTTCATTTTTTCGTATTTTGTTTTCCTTAATTTTTTCTAATTTTATCGAAATATTATCGAGGAAAGCAACAAAAACAAATATTTTTGGCAAAATTTCATTTTTTTCCTCTTATTTTTCCCTAATTTTCTACATTTTATTGAGATTTTGTCTAAACAAGTAACAAAAACGAATAATTTTAGTGAAATTTAAATGTTTTCCTCTGTTTTTTCACTTATTTTCTTCATTTCATTGAGATATTATCGAAAAAAGAATGAAAAACGAATAAATTTAGCGAAATTTCAATATTTTTCATCTTTTTTCCTTAATTTTCCTAATTTTATCGCAATATTATCAAAGAAAGCAGCAAGAAGGATTATTTTTGGCGAAATTTCAATTTTTTCCTCTTATTTTTCCCTAATTTCCTACATTTTATCGAGATATTATCGAAACAAGTAACAAAAACGAATAATTTTAAGGAAATTTTATTTAGTGTCCTTACATTTCCTCCTTTTATAGAGATATTATCGAAAAAAGCAACAAAAACGAAAAATTGTAGCGGAATTTCAGTTTTATCCTCTTTTTTTCCTAAAATTTCCTCATTTTATCTAGATATTTCCAAAAAAAAGCAACAAAAACGAATAATCATAGCAAAATTTCAATTTTTTCCTCTTTTTTATGCCATAATTTTCCTCATATTATCGAGATAGGACCGAAAAAAACAACAAAAACAGATAATTTTTTTCCTCTCTTTTTCCTTCATTTTCCTCATTTATAGAGATATTATCGAAAAAAGAAACAAAAACGAAAAATTTTAGTGAAATTTCAATTTTTTCCTTTTTTTCCTTAATTTTTCTCATTTTATCAAGATATGACCGAAAAAAGCAAAAAAACGAATAAATTTTGCGAAATTTCAATTTCTATCCACATATTTTTTCACTTTTTTTCTTCATTTCTTAAAGATATTATCGAGAAAAGAATGAAAAACGAATAAATTTGGCGAAATTTCAATATTTTTCCTCTTTCTTTCCTTAATTTTCTTCATTTGACAGAGATATTACCTAAAATAAAATCAAAAACGAATAATTTTAGCTAAATTTCATTTTCTTCCTCTTTGTTTTCCTTAATATTCCTAATTTTATCGAAATATTATCAAAGAAAGCAAAAAAAAAACGATATTTTGGCGAAATTTCAATTTTTTCCTCTTATTTTCCCCTAATTTTCTACATTTTATCGAGATATTATCGAAACAAGTAACAAAAACGAATAATTTTAGTGAAATTAAAATTTTTTCCTCTTTTTTTTCACTTATTTTCTTCATTTCATTGAGATATTATCGAAAAAAGAATGAAAAAGGAATAATTTTTGCGAAATTACAAATTCATTCCTCTTTTTTTTCCGTAATTTTCTTCATTTATTGGGGATATTATAGAAAAAAAAACAAAAACGAAAAATTTAAGCAAATTTCATTTTTTCGTATTTTGTTTTCCTTAATTTTTTCTAATTTTATCGAAATATTATCGAGGAAAGCAACAAAAACAAATATTTTTGGCAAAATTTCATTTTTTTCCTCTTATTTTTCCCTAATTTTCTACATTTTATTGAGATTTTGTCTAAACAAGTAACAAAAACGAATAATTTTAGTGAAATTTAAATGTTTTCCTCTGTTTTTTCACTTATTTTCTTCATTTCATTGAGATATTATCGAAAAAAGAATGAAAAACGAATAAATTTAGCGAAATTTCAATATTTTTCATCTTTTTTCCTTAATTTTCCTAATTTTATCGCAATATTATCAAAGAAAGCAGCAAGAAGGATTATTTTTGGCGAAATTTCAATTTTTTCCTCTTATTTTTCCCTAATTTCCTACATTTTATCGAGATATTATCGAAACAAGTAACAAAAACGAATAATTTTAAGGAAATTTTATTTAGTGTCCTTACATTTCCTCCTTTTATAGAGATATTATCGAAAAAAGCAACAAAAACGAAAAATTGTAGCGGAATTTCAGTTTTATCCTCTTTTTTTCCTAAAATTTCCTCATTTTATCTAGATATTTCCAAAAAAAAGCAACAAAAACGAATAATCATAGCAAAATTTCAATTTTTTCCTCTTTTTTATGCCATAATTTTCCTCATATTATCGAGATAGGACCGAAAAAAACAACAAAAACAGATAATTTTTTTCCTCTCTTTTTCCTTCATTTTCCTCATTTATAGAGATATTATCGAAAAAAGAAACAAAAACGAAAAATTTTAGTGAAATTTCAATTTTTTCCTTTTTTTCCTTAATTTTTCTCATTTTATCAAGATATGACCGAAAAAAGCAAAAAAACGAATAAATTTTGCGAAATTTCAATTTCTATCCACATATTTTTTCACTTTTTTTCTTCATTTCTTAAAGATATTATCGAGAAAAGAATGAAAAACGAATAAATTTGGCGAAATTTCAATATTTTTCCTCTTTCTTTCCTTAATTTTCTTCATTTGACAGAGATATTACCTAAAATAAAATCAAAAACGAATAATTTTAGCTAAATTTCATTTTCTTCCTCTTTGTTTTCCTTAATATTCCTAATTTTATCGAAATATTATCAAAGAAAGCAAAAAAAAAACGATATTTTGGCGAAATTTCAATTTTTTCCTCTTATTTTCCCCTAATTTTCTACATTTTATCGAGATATTATCGAAACAAGTAACAAAAACGAATAATTTTAGTGAAATTAAAATTTTTTCCTCTTTTTTTTCACTTATTTTCTTCATTTCATTGAGATATTATCGAAACAAGAATGAAAAACGAATAAATTTAGCGAAATTTCAATATTTTTCATCTTTTTTTCCTTAATTTTCCTCATTTTATAGAGATGTGACTGAAATAAGCAATAAAAACGAATAATATTAGCGAAATCTCAATTTTTATCCTCTTTTTTTTCCTTAATTTTTCTCATATTATCGAGATATGACCGAAAAAAGCAATAAAAACGAATAAATTTAGCGAATTTTCAATTTCTTTCCTCTTTTTTTCCTTAATTTTCTTCATTTTTTTGAGATATTATCGAAAAAAAATCAACAACGAATAATTTTAGCAAAATTTCATTTTTTTCCTCTTTTTGTTTCCTTAATATTCCTAATTTTATCGATATATTATCAAAGAAAGCAAAAAAAAAACGATTTTTTTGGCGAAAGTTCAATTTTTTCCTCTTATTTTTCCCTAATTTTCTAAATTTTATCGAGATATTATCGAAACAAGTAACGAAAACGAATAATTCTAGGGAAATTTTATTTAGTTTCCTTACATTTCCTCCTTTTATAGAGATATTATCAAAAAAATCAACAAAAACGAAAAAGTTTAGCGAAATTTTAGTTTTTTCCTCTTTTTTTCCTAAAATTTCCTCATTTTATCTAGATATTACCGAAAAAAAGCAACAAAAACGAATAATCATAGCAAAATTTCAATTTTTTCCTCTTTTTTTCCTTCATTTTCCTCATTTCTAGTGATATTATCGAAAAAAGAAACAAAAACGAAACATTTTAGTGAAATTTCAATTTTTTCCTTTTTTTCCTTAATTTTTCTCATTTTATCAACATATGACCGAAAAAAGCAATAAAAACGATTAAAATTTAGCGATATTTCAATTTCTATCCACATGTTTTCTCACTTATTTTCTTCATTTCATTAAGATATTATCGAGAAATGAATGAAAAACGAATAAATTTAGCGAAATTTCAATATTTTTTGCTCTTTCTTTCCTTAATTTTCTTCATTTTACAGAGATATTACCGAAAAAAGAAAGAAAAAGGAATAATTTTTGCGAAATTACAAATTCATTCCTCTTTTTTTTCCTTAATTTTCTTCATTTTTTTGAGATATTATCGAAAAAAAGCAACAAAAAAGAATAATTTTAGTGAAATTTCAATTTTTTCCTTTTTTTCCTTAATTTTTCTCATTTTATCGAGATATGACCGAGAAAAGAAAGAAAAAGGAATAATTTTTGCGAAATTTCAATTTCTTTCCTCTTTTTTTTCCTTAATTTTCTTCATTTTTTTGAGATATTATCGAAAAAAATCAAAAACGAATAATTTTAGCAAAATTTCATATTCTTCCTCTTTTTTTTCCTCAATATTCCTAATTTATTCGAAGTATTATCAGAGAAAGCAAAAAAAACGATTATTTTGGATAAATTTCAATTTTTTCCTCTTATTTATCCCTAATTTTCTACATTTTATCGAGATATTATCGAAACAAGTAACAAAAACGAATAATTTTAGGAAATTTCATTTAGTTTCCTTATATTTCCTCCTTTTATAGAGATATTCTCGAAAAAAGCAACAAAAACGAAAAATTGTAGCAAAATTTCAATTTTTTCCTCTATTTTTCCCTTAATTTTCCTCATTTTATCGAGATGTGACCGAAAAAAGCCAGAAAAACAGATAATTTTTTCAAAATTTTATTTTTTTTCCTCTTTTTTCCTTAATTTTCCTCATTTTATTGAGATGTGACCGAAATAAGCAATAAAAACGAATAATATTAGCGAAATCTCAATTTTTATCCCCTTCTTTTTCCTTAATTTTCCTCATTTAATCGTGATAATATCGAAAAAAGCAACAAATAGGAATATTTTTAGTAAAATTTCAATTTCTTCCTTTTTTCCTTAATTTTTCTCATTTTATCGAGATATGACCGAAAAAAGCAATAATAACGAATAAATTTTGCGAAATTTCGATTTCTTTCCACCTTTTTTCCTTAATTTTCTTCATTTATTGAGATATTATACAAGAAGAAATCAAAAACGAATAATTTTAGCAAAATTTCATTTTCTTCCTCTTTGTTTTCCTTAATATTCCTAATTTTATCGAAATATTATCAAAGAAAGCAAAAAAAACGATATTTTGCGAAATTTCAATTTTTTCCTCTTATTTTTCCCTAATTTTCTACATTTTATCGAGATATTATCGAAACAAGTAACAAAAACGAATAATTTTAGTGAAATTTAAATTTTTTCCTCTTTTTTTTCACTTATTTTCTTCATTTAATTGAGATATTATCGAAAAAAGAAAGAAAAACGAATAAATTTAGCGAAATTTCAATATTTTTCATCTTTTTTTCCTTAAATTTCCTAATTTTATCGAAATATTATCAAAGAAAGCAACAAGAACGATTATTTTTGGCGAAATTTCAATTTTTTCCTCTTATTTTCCTTAATCGTTCTCATTTTATCGACATATTATTGAAGAAAGCAACGATAACGAATAATTTTAGCGAAATTTTAATTTTTTCCTCTTTTTTTCCCTTAATTTTCCTCATTTTATCGAGATATGACCGAAAAAAGCAATAAAAACGAAAATATTTTGCGAAATTTCAATTTCTTTCCACATTTTTTTCACTTATTTTCTTCATTTCATTAAGATATTATCGAAAAAAGAATGAAAAACGAATAAATTTAGCGAAATTTCAATATTTTTCCTCTTTCTTTCCTTAATTTTCTTCATTTAACAGAGATATTACCGAAAAAAGAAAGAAAAAGGAATAATTTTTGCGAAATTACAAATTCATTCCTCTTTTTTTTCCTTAATTTTCTTCATTTTTTTGAGATATTATCGAAAAAAAACCAAAAACGAAAAATTTTAGCAAAATTTCATTTTTTTCCTATTTTTTTTTCCTTAATTTTTTCTAATTTTATCGAAATATTATCAAAGAAAGCAACAAGAACGATTATTTTTGGCAAAATTTCAATTTTTTCCTCTTATTTTTCCCTAATTTTCTACATTTAATCGAGATGTTATCGAAAAAAGTAACAAAAACGAATTATTTTAGGGAAATTTCATTTAGTTTCCTTACATTTCCTTCTTTTATGGAGATATTATCGAAAAAAGCTACAAAAACTAATAATATTAGCGAAATCTCAATTTTTATCCTCTTTTTTTCCTTAATTTTCCTCATTTAATCGTGATATTATTGAAAAAAGCAACAAAAAGGAATATTTTAAGTAAAATTTCAATTTCTTCCCTTTTTTGCTTAATTTTTCTCATTTTATCGAGATATGACCGAAAAAAGCAATAAAAACGAATTAATTTTGCGAAATTTCAATTTCTTTCCACTTTTTTTCCTTAATTTTCTTCATTTATTGAGATATTATCCAAAAAAAAATCAAAAACGAATAATTTTAGCTAAATTTCATTTTCTTCCTCTTTGTTTTCCTTAATATTCCTAATTTTATCGAAATATTATCAAAGAAAGCAAAAAAAAACGATATTTTGGCGAAATTTCAATTTTTTCCTCTTATTTTTCCCTAATTTTCTACATTTTATCGAGATATTATCGAAACAAGTAACGAAAACGAATAATTCTAGGGAAATTTTATTTAGTTTCCTTACATTTCCTCCTTTTATAGAGATATTATCAAAAAAAGCAACAAAAACGAAAAATTGTAGCGAAATTTCAGTTTTTTCCTCTTTTTTTCCTAAAATTTCCTCATTTTATCTAGATATTACCGAAAAAAAGCAACAAAAACGAATAATCATAGCAAAATTTCAATTTTTTCCTCTTTTTTTCCTTCATTTTCCTCATTTCTAGTGATATTATCGAAAAAAGAAACAAAAACGAAACATTTTAGTGAAATTTCAATTTTTTCCTTTTTTTCCTTAATTTTTCTCATTTCATCAACGTATGACCGAAAAAAGCAATAAAAACGATTAAAATTTAGCGATATTTCAATTTCTATCCACATGTTTTTTCACTTATTTTCTTCATTTCATTAAGATATTATCGAGAAATGAATGAAAAACGAATAAATTTAGCGAAATTTCAATATTTTTTGCTCTTTCTTTCCTTAATTTTCTTCATTTTACAGAGATATTACCGAAAAAAGAAAGAAAAAGGAATAATTTTTGCGAAATTACAAATTCATTCCTCTTTTTTTTCCTTAATTTTCTTCATTTTTTTGAGATATTATCGAAAAAAAGCAACAAAAAAGAATAATTTTAGTGAAATTTCAATTTTTTCCTTTTTTTCCTTAATTTTTCTCATTTTATCGAGATATTATCGAAAAAAATCAAAAACGAATAATTTTAGCAAAATTTCATATTCTTCCTCTTTTTTTTCCTCAATATTCCTAATTTATTCGAAATATTATCAAAGAAAGCAAAAAAAACGATTATTTTGGATAAATTTCAATTTTTTCCTCTTATTTATCCCTAATTTTCTACATTTTATCGAGATATTATCGAAACAAGTAACAAAAACGAATAATTTTAGGAAATTTCATTTAGTTTCCTTATATTTCCTCCTTTTATAGAGATATTCTCGAAAAAAGCAACAAAAACGAAAAATTGTAGCGAAATTTCAGTTTTTTTCTATTTTTTTCCTTTAATTTTCCTCATTAAATTGATATATTATCGAAAAAAGCATCAAAAACGAATAATTTTAGCAAAATTTCAATTTTTTCCTCTATTTTTCCCTTAATTTTCCTCATTTTATCGAGATGTGACCGACAAAAGCCAGAAAAACAGATAATTTTTTTCAAAATCTCAATTTTTATCCTCTTCTCTTTCCTTAATTTTCCTTATTTAATCGTGATAATATCGAAAAAAGCAGCAAAAGGGTAATATTTTTAGTAAAATTTCAATTTCTTCCTTTTTTCCTTAATTTTTCTCATTTTATCGAGATATGACCGAAAAAAGCAATAAAAACAAATAAATTTTTCGAAATTTAATTTCTTTCCACTTTCTTTTCTTAAATTTCATCATTTTTTGAGATATTATCGAAAAAAAATCAAAAACGAATAATTTTAGCAAAATTTCATTTTCTTCCTCTTTGTTTTCCTTAATATTCCTAATTTTATCGAAATATTATCAAAGAAAGCAAAAAAAACGATATTTTGGCGAAATTTCAATTTTTTCCTCTTATTTTTCCCTAATTTTCAACATTTCATCGAGATATTATCGAAACAAGTAAAAAAACCAATAATTTTAGTGAAATTTTAATTTTTTTCTCTTTTTTTTTCACTTATTTTCTTAATTTCATTGAGATATTATCGAAGAAAGAATGAAAAACGAATAAATTTAGCGAAATTTCGATATTTTTCATCTTTTTTTCCTTAATTTTCCTAATTTTATCGAAATATTATCAAAGAAATGAACAAGTACGATTATTTTTGGCGAAATTTCAATTTTTTCCTCTTATTTTTCCCTAATTTTCTACATTTTACCGAGATATTATCGAAACAAGTAACAAAAACGAATAATATTAGTGAAATTTCATTTAGTTTCCTTACATTTCCTCTTTTTTTCTTAAAATATCCTCATTTTATCTAGATTTTACCGAAAAAATGCTACAAAAACGAATAATCATAGCAAAATTTCAATTTTTTCCTCTTTTTTTCCCTTAATTTTTCTCATTTTATCGAGATATGACCGAAGAAAGCAACAAAAACAGATAATTTTTTTCCTCTTTTTTTCCTTAATTTTCCTCATTTATGGAGATATGACCGAAATAAGCATTAAAAACGAATAATATTAGCAAAGTCTCAATTTTTATCCTCTTTTTTTTCCTTAATAAATCTCATTTAATCGAGATATTATCGAAAAAAGCAACAAAAACGAATAATTTTAGTGAAATTTCAATTTTTTCCTTTTTTTTCTTAATTTTTCTCATTTTATCGAGATATGACCGAAAAAACGAATATATTTAGCGAAATTTCAATATTTTTCCTCTTTCTTTCCTTAATTTTCTTCATTTTACAGAGATATTACCGAAAAAAGAAAGAAAAAGGTATAATTTTTGCGAAATTTCAATTTCTTTCCACTTTTTTTCCTTAATTTTCTTCATTTTTTTGAGATATTATCGAAAAAAAATCAAAAACGAATAATTTTATCAAAATTTCATTTTTTTCCTCTTTTTTTCCTTAATATTCCTAATTTTATCGAAATATTATCAAAGAAAGCAAAGAAAACGATATTTTTGGCGAAATTTCAATTTTTTCCTCTTATTTTTCCCTAATTTTCTTCATTTTATCGAGATATTATCTAAACAAGTTACAAAAACGAATAATTTTAGTGAAATTTAAATTTTTTCCTCTTTTTTTCACTTATTTTCTTCATTCCATTGAGATTGAGAGCAAAAAAAAACGATTTTTTTGGCGAAATTTCAATTTTTTCCTCTTATTTTTCCCTTATTTTCTTGATTTCATTGAGATATTATCGAAAAAGAATGAAAAACGAATAAATTTAGCGAAATTTCAATATTTTTCATCTTTTTTTCCTTAATTTTCCTAATTTTATCGAAATATTATCAAAGAAAGCAACAAGAAGGATTATTTTTGGCGAAATTTCAATTTTTTCCTCTTATTTTCCCCTAATTTTCTACATTTTATCGAGATATTATCGAAACAAGTAACAAAAACGAATAATTTTAGGGAAATTTTATTTAGTTTCCTTACATTTCCTCCTTTTATAGAGATATTATCGAAAAAAGCAACAAAAACGAAAAATTGTAGCGGAATTTCAGTTTTTTCCTCTTTTTTTCCTAAAATTTCCTCATTTTATCTAGATATTATCGAAAAAAAGCAACAAAAAAAGATAATTTTTTTCAAAATTTTAATTTTTTTCCTTAATTTTCCTCATTTTATAGAGATATGACCGAAATAAGAAATAAAAACGAATAATTTTAGTGAAATTTCAATATTTTCTTTTTTTCCTTAATTTTTCTCATTTTATCGAGATATGACAGATAAAAGCAATAAAAACGAATAAATTTTGTGAAATTTAACTTTTATCCTCTTCTTTTTCCTTAATATTCCTCATTTAATCGAGATATTATCGAAAAGAGCAACAAAAACGAATAATTTTAGTGAAATTTCAATTTTTTCCTTTTTTCCTTAATTTTTCTCATTTTATCGAGATATGACCGAAAAAAGAAATAAAAACGAATAAATTTTGCGAAATTTCGATTTCTTTCCACTTTTTTTCCTTAATTTTCTTCAGTTTACCGAGAAATTACGGAAAAAATAAAGAAAAAGGAATAATTTTTGTGAAATTTCAATTTCCTTCCTCTTTTTTTCCTTAATTTTCTTCATTTTTTGAGATATTATCGAAAAAAAATCAAAAACGAAAAATTTTAGCAAAATTTCATTTTCTTCCTCTTTTTTTTCCCCTGAATATTCCTAATTTATTCCAAATATTATCAAAAATAGCAAAAAAAAACGATTACTTTGGCGAAATTTCAATTTTTTCCTCTTATTTTTCCCTTATTTTCTTCATTTAATTGAGATATTATCGAAAAAAGAATGAAAAACGAATAAATTTAGCGAAATTTCAATATTTTTCATCTTTTTTTCCTTAATTTTCCTAATTTTATCGAAATATTATCAAAGAAAGCTACAAGAACGATTATTTTTGGTTAAATTTCAATTTTTTCCTCTTATTTTCCCCTAATTTTCTACATTTTATCGAGATATAATCGAAACAAGTAACAAAAACTAATAATTTTAGGGAAATTTTATTTAGTTTCCATACATTTCCTCCTTTTATAGAGATATTATCGAAAAAAGCAACAAAAACGAGAAATTGTAGCGAAAATTAAGTTTTTTCCTCTTTTTTTCCTAAAATTTCCTCATTTTATCTAGATATTATCGAAAAAAAGCAACAGAAAAAGATAATTTTTTTCAAAATTTTAGTTTTTTTCCTTAATTTTCCTCATTTTATAGAGATATGACCGAAATAAGAAATAAAAACGAATAATTTTAGTGAAATTTCAATATTTTCTTTCTTTCCTTAATTTTTCTCATTTTATCGAGATATGAAAGATAAAAGCAATAAAAACGAATAAATTTTGCGAAATTTAACTTTCATCCTCTTCTTTTTCCTTAATATTCCTCATTTAATCGAGATATTATCGAAAAGAGCAACAAAAACGATTAATTTTAGTGAAATTTCAATTTTTTCTTTTTTTCCTTAATTTTTTCATTTTATCGAGATATGACCGATAAAAGCAATAAAAACGAATAAATTTCGTGAAATTTCAATTTCATCATACATATTTTTCACTTATTTTCTTCATTTCATTGAGATATTATCGAAAAAAGAATGAAAAGGAATAATTTTTGCGAAATTACAAATTCATTCCTTTTTTTTTCCGTAATTTTCTTCATTTATTGAGGATATTATAGAAAAAAAACCAAAAACGAAAAATTTATGCAAATTTCATTTTTTCGTATTTTGTTTTCCTTAATTTTTTCTAATTTTATCGAAATATTATCGAGGAAAGCAACAAAAACAAATATTTTTGGCAAAATTTCAATTTTTTCCTCTTATTTTTCCCCAATTTTCCACATTTTATCGAGATATGACCGAAAAAAGCAATAAAAACGAATAAATTTTGCGAAATTTAATTTCTTTCCACTTTTTTTTCTTAAATTTCATCATTTTTTGAGATATTATCGAAAAAAAATCAAAAACGAATAATTTTAGCAAAATTTCATTTTCTTCCTCTTTGTTTTCCTTAAAATTCCTAATTTTATCGAAATATTATCAAAGAAAGCAAAAAAAACGATATTTTGGCGAAATTTCAATTTTTTCCTCTTATTTTCCCTAATTTTCAACATTTTATCGAGATATTATCGAAACAAGTAACAAAACCGAATAATTTTAGTGAAATTAAAATTTTTTCCTCTTTTTTTTCACTTATTTTCTTCATTTCATTGAGATATTATCGAAACAAGAATGAAAAACGAATAAATTTAGCGAAATTTCAATATTTTTCATCTTTTTTTCCTTAATTTTCCTCATTTTATAGAGATGTGACCGAAATAAGCAATAAAAACGAATAATATTAGCGAAATCTCAATTTTTATCCTCTTTTTTTTCCTTAATTTTTCTCATATTATCGAGATATGACCGAAAAAAGAAAGAAAAAGGAATAATTTTTGCGAAATTTCAATTTCTTTCCTCTTTTTTTCCTTAATTTTCTTCATTTTTTTGAGATATTATCGAAAAAAAATCAAAAACGAAAAATTTTAGCAAAATTTCATTTTCTTCCTCTTTTTTTTTTCCCTGAATATTCCTAATTTATTCCAAATATTATCAAAAATAGCAAAAAAAACGATTATTTTGGCGAAATTTCAATTTTTTCCTCTTATTTTTCCCTTATTTTCTTCATTTAATTGAGATATTATCGAAAAAAGAATGAAAAACGAATAAATTTAGCGAAATTTCAATATTTTTCATCTTTTTTTCCTTAATTTTCCTAATTTTATCGAAATATTATCAAAGAAACCTACAAGAACGATTATTTTTGGTTAAATTTCAATTTTTTCCTCTTATTTTCCCCTAATTTTCTACATTTTATCGAGATATTATCGAAACAAGTAACAAAAACGAATAATTTTAGGGAAATTTTATTTAGTTTCCGTACATTTCCTCCTTTTATAGAGATATTATCGAAAAAAGCAACAAAAACGAGAAATTGTAGCGAAAATTAAGTTTTTTCCTCTTTTTTTCCTAAAATTTCCTCATTTTATCTAGATATTATCGAAAAAAAGCAACAGAAAAAGATAATTTTTTTCAAAATTTTAATTTTTTTCCTTAATTTTCCTCATTTTATAGAGATATGACCGAAATAAGAAATAAAAACGAATAATTTTAGTGAAATTTCAATATTTTCTTTTTTTCCTTAATTTTTCTCATTTTATCGAGATATGAAAGATAAAAGCAATAAAAACGAATAAATTTTGCGAAATTTAACTTTCATCCTCTTCTTTTTCCTTAATATTCCTCATTTAATCGAGATATTATCGAAAAGAGCAACAAAAACGATTAATTTTAGTGAAATTTCAATTTTTTCTTTTTTTCCTTAATTTTTTCATTTTATCGAGATATGACCGATAAAAGCAATAAAAACGAATAAATTTTGTGAAATTTCAATTTCTTCATACATATTTTTCACTTATTTTCTTCATTTCATTGAGATATTATCGAAAAAAGAATGAAAAAGGAATAATTTTTGCGAAATTACAAATTCATTCCTCTTTTTTTTCCGTAATTTTCTTCATTTATTGGGGATATTATAGAAAAAAAACCAAAAACGAAAAATTTAAGCAAATTTCATTTTTCGTATTTTGTTTTCCTTAATTTATTCTAATTTTATCGAAAATATTATCGAGGAAAGCAACAAAAACAAATATTTTGGCAAAATTTCAATTTTTTCCTCTTATTTTTCCCCAATTTTCACATTTTATCGAGATATGACCGAAAAAAAGCATAAAAACGAATAAATTTTGCGAAATTTAATTTCTTTCCACTTTTTTTTCTTAAATTTCATCATTTTTTGAGATATTATCGAAAAAAAAATCAAAAACGAATAATTTTAGCAAATTTCGTTTTCTTCCTCTTTGTTTTCCTTAAAATTCCTAATTTTATCGAAATATTATCAAAGAAAGCAAAAAAAACGATATTTTGGCGAAATTTCAATTTTTTCCTCTATTTTCCCTAATTTTCAACATTTTATCGAGATATTATCGAAACAAGTAACAAAACCGAATAATTTTAGTGAAATTAAAATTTTTTCCTCTTTTTTTTTCACTTATTTTCTTCATTTCATGAGATATTATCGAAACAAGAATGAAAACGAATAAATTTAGCGAAATTTCAATATTTTCATCTTTTTTTCCTTAATTTTCCTCATTTTATAGAGATGTGACCGAAATAAGCAATAAAAACGAATAATATTAGCGAAATCTCAATTTTATCCTCTTTTTTTTCCTTAATTTTTCTCATATTATCGAGATATGACCAAAAAAAGCAATAAAAACGAATAAATTTAGCGAATTTTCAATTTCTTTCCTCTTTTTTTCCTTAATTTTCTTCATTTTTTTGAGATATTATCGAAAAAAGCAATAAAAACGAATAAATTTAGCGAATTTTCAATTTCTTTCCTCTTTTTTTCCTTAATTTTCTTCATTTTTTTGAGAAATCAACAACGAATAATTTTAGCAAAATTTCATTTTTTTCCTCTTTTTGTTTCCTTAATATTCCTAATTTTATCGAAATATTATCAAAGAAAGCAAAAAAAAAACGATTTTTTTGGCGAAAGTTCAATTTTTTCCTCTTATTTTTCCCTAATTTTCTACATTTTATCGAGATTTTATCTAAACAAGTAACAAAAACGAATAATTTTAGTGAAATTTAAATTTTTTCCTCTTTTTTTTCACTTATTTTCTTCATTTCATTGAGATATTATCGAAGAAAGAATGAAATACGAATAAATTTAGCGAAATTTCAATATTTTTTCATCTTTTTTTCCTTAATTTTCCTCATTTTATAGAGATGTGACCGAAATAAGCAATAAATACGAATAATATTAGCGAAATCTCAATTTTTATCCTCTTTTTTTTCCTTAATTTTTCTCATATTATCGAGATATGACCGAAAAAAGCAATAAAAACGAATAAATTTAGCGAATTTTCAATTTCTTTCCTCTTTTTTTCCTTAATTTTCTTCATTTTTTTGAGATATTATCGAAAAAAGCAATAAAAACGAATAAATTTAGCGAATTTTCAATTTCTTTCCTCTTTTTTTCCTTTATTTTCTTCATTTTTTTGAGATATTATCGAAAAAAAATCAAAAACGAATAATTTTAGCAAAATTTCATTTTTTTTCCTCTTTTTGTTTCCTTAATATTCCTAATTTTATCGAAATATTATCAAAGAAAGCAAAAAAAAAACGATTTTTTTGCCGAAAGTTCAATTTTTTCCTCTTATTTTTCCCTAATTTTCTACATTTTATCGAGATTTTATCTAAACAAGTAACAAAAACGAATAATTTTAGTGAAATTTAAATGTTTTCTTCTGTTTTTTCACTTATTTTCTTCATTTCATTGAGATATTATCGAAAAAAAGAATGAAAAACGAATAAATTTAGCGAAATTTCAATATTTTTCATCTTTTTTTCCTTAATTTTCCTAATTTTATCGCAATATTATCAAAGAAAGCAGCAAGAAGGATTATTTTTGGCGAAATTTCAATTTTTTCCTCTTATTTTTCCCTAATTTCCTACATTTTATCGAGATATTATCGAAACAAGTAACAAAAACGAATAATTTTAAGGAAATTTTATTTAGTGTCCTTACATTTCCTCCTTTTATAGAGATATTATCGAAAAAAGCAACAAAAACGAAAAATTGTAGCGGAATTTCAGTTTTATCCTCTTTTTTTTCCTAAAATTTCCTCATTTTATCTAGATATTACCGAAAAAAAAGCAACAAAAACGAATAATCATAGCAAAATTTCAATTTTTTCTTCTTTTTTATGCCATAATTTTCCTCATATTATCGAGATAGGACCGAAAAAAACAACAAAAACAGATAATTTTTTTCCTCTCTTTTTCCTTCATTTTCCTCATTTATAGAGATATTATCGAAAAAAGAAACAAAAACGAAAAATTTTATTGAAATTTCAATTTTTTCCTTTTTTTCCTTAATTTTTCTCATTTTATCAAGATATGACCGAAAAAAGCAAAAAAAACGAATAAATTTTGCGAAATTTCAATTTCTATCCACATATTTTTTCACTTTTTTTCTTCATTTCTTAAAGATATTACCGAGAAAAGATTGTACAGATATTTTGCGGTAAGATGGTAAAGATTTGACAGAGATATTACCTAAAATAAAATCAAAAACGAATAATTTTAGCTAAATTTCATTTTCTTCCTCTTTGTTTTCCTTAATATTCCTTTTTTTCTTCATTTCTTAAAGATATTATCGAGAAATGAATGAAAAACGAATAAATTTAGCGAAATTTCAATATTTTTTGCTCTTTCTTTCCTTAATTTTCTTCATTTTACAGAGATATTACCGAAAAAAGAAAGAAAAAAGGAATAATTTTTGCGAAATTACAAATTCATTCCTCTTTTTTTTCCTTAATTTTCTTCATTTTTTTGAGATATTATCGAAAAAAAGCAACAAAAAAGAATAATTTTAGTGAAATTTCAATTTTTTCCTTTTTTTCCTTAATTCTTCTCATTTTATCGAGATATGACCGAGAAAAGAAAGAAAAAGGAATAATTTTTGCGGAATTTCAATTTCTTTCCACATCTTTATCGAAATTTCAATTTCTTTCCACATCGAGAAAAGAAAGAAAAAGGAATAATTTTTGCGGAATTTCAATTTCTTTCCTCTTTTTTTTCCTTAATTTTCTTAATTTTTTTGAGATATTATCGAAAAAAATCAAAAACGAATAATTTTAGCAAAATTTCATATTCTTCCTCTTTTTTTTCCTCAATATTCCTAATTTATTCGAAATATTATCAGAGAAAGCAAAAAAAACGATTATTTTGGATAAATTTCAATTTTTTCCTCTTATTTATCCCTAATTTTCTACATTTTATCGAGATATTATCGAAACAAGTAACAAAAACGAATAATTTTAGGAAATTTGCAATTAAACTTATTTGCATTTAGTTTCCTTATATTTCCTCCTTTTATAGAGATATTCTCGAAAAAAGCAACAAAAACGAAAAATTGTAGCAAAATTTCAATTTTTTCCTCTATTTTTCCCTTAATTTTCCTCATTTTATCGAGATGTGACCGAAAAAAGCCAGAAAAACAGATAATTTTTTCAAAATTTTATTTTTTTTTCCTCTTTTTTCCTTAATTTTCCTCATTTTATTGAGATGTGACCGAAATAAGCAATAAAAACGAATAATATTAGCGAAATCTCAATTTTTATCCCCTTCTTTTTCCTTAATTTTCCTCATTTAATCGTGATAATATCGAAAAAAGCAACAAATAGGAATATTTTTAGTAAAATTTCAATTTCTTCCTTTTTTCCTTAATTTTTCTCATTTTATCGAGATATGACCGAAAAAAGCAATAATAACGAAGAAATTTTGCGAAATTTCGATTTCTTTCCACCTTTTTTCCTTAATTTTCTTCATTTATTGAGATATTATACAAGAAGAAGTCAAAAACGAATAATTTTAGCAAAATTTCATTTTCTTCCTCTTTGTTTTGATATGACCGAAAAAAGCAATAAAAACGAAAATATTTTGCGAAATTTCAATTTCTTTCCACATTTTTTTCACTTATTTTCTTCATTTCATTAAGATATTATCGAAAAAAGAATGAAAAACGAATAAATTTAGCGAAATTTCAATATTTTTCCTCTTTCTTTCCTTAATTTTCTTCATTTAACAGAGATATTACCGAAAAAAGAAAGAAAAAGGAATAATATTAGCGAAATCTCAATTTTTATCCTCTTTTTTTT
This sequence comes from Sympetrum striolatum, assembly GCA_947579665.1. Classification (NCBI taxonomy): domain Eukaryota; kingdom Metazoa; phylum Arthropoda; class Insecta; order Odonata; family Libellulidae; genus Sympetrum; species Sympetrum striolatum. Next base: position 72,954,364 of record OX388349.1, read on the forward strand.
CCTTAATTTTTCTCATATTATCGAGATATGACCGAAAAAAGCAATAAAAACGAATAAATTTAGCGAAATTACAAATTCATTCCTCTTTTTTTTCCTTAATTTTCTTCATTTTTTTGAGATATTATCGAAAAAAAACCAAAAACGAAAAATTTTAGCAAAATTTCATTTTTTTCCTATTTTTTTTTCCTTAATTTTTTCTAATTTTATCGAAATATTATCAAAGAAAGCAACAAGAACGATTATTTTTGGCAAAATTTCAATTTTTTCCTCTTATTTTTCCCTAATTTTCTACATTTAATCGAGATGTTATCGAAAAAAGTAACAAAAACGAATTATTTTAGGGAAATTTCATTTAGTTTCCTTACATTTCCTTCTTTTATGGAGATATTATCGAAAAAAGCAACAAAAACTAATAATATTAGCGAAATCTCAATTTTTATCCTCTTTTTTTCCTTAATTTTCCTCATTTAATCTTGATATTATTGAAAAAAGCAACAAAAAGGAATATTTTAAGTAAAATTTCAATTTCTTCCCTTTTTTGCTTAATTTTTCTCATTTTATCGAGATATGACCGAAAAAAGCAATAAAAACGAATAAATTTTGCGGTAAGATTTGCAATCTTTAGTTTCACGTATTTTCTTCATTTCATTGAGATATTATCGAAACAAGAATGAAAAACAAATAAATTTAGCGAAATTTCAATATTTTTCATCTTTTTTTCCTTAATTTTCCTCATTTTATAGAGATGTGACCGAAATAAGCAATAAAAACGAATAATATTAGCGAAATCTCAATTTTTATCCTCTTTTTTTTCCTTAATTTTTCTCATATTATCGAGATATGACCGAAAAAAGCAATAAAAACGAATAAATTTAGCGAATTTTCAATTTCTTTCCTCTTTTTTTCCTTAATTTTCTTCATTTTTTTGAGATATTATCGAAAAAAAATCAACAACGAATAATTTTAGCAAAATTTCATTTTTTTCCTCTTTTTGTTTCCTTAATATTCCTAATTTTATCGAAATATTATCAAAGAAAGCAAAAAAAAACGATTTTTTTGGCGAAAGTTCAATTTTTTCCTCTTATTTTTCCCTAATTTTCTACATTTTATCGAGATATTATCGAAACAAGTAACGAAAACGAATAATTCTAGGGAAATTTTATTTAGTTTCCTTACATATCCTCCTTTTATAGAGATATTATCAAAAAAAGCAACAAAAACGAAAAATTGTAGCGAAATTTCAGTTTTTTCCTCTTTTTTTCCTAAAATTTCCTCATTTTATCTAGATATTACCGAAAAAAAGCAACAAAAACGAATAATCATAGCAAAATTTCAATTTTTTCCTCTTTTTTTCCTTCATTTTCCTCATTTCTAGTGATATTATCGAAAAAAGAAACAAAAACGAAACATTTTAGTGAAATTTCAATTTTTTCCTTTTTTTCCTTAATTTTTCTAATTTCATCAACGTATGACCGAAAAAAGCAATAAAAACGATTAAAATTTGAGCGATATTTTCAATTTCTATCCACATGTTTTTTCACTTATTTTCTTCATTTCATTAAGATATTATCGAGAAATGAATGAAAAACGAATAAATTTAGCGAAATTTCAATATTTTTTGCTCTTTCTTTCCTTAATTTTCTTCATTTTACAGAGATATTACCGAAAAAGAAAGAAAAAGGAATAATTTTTGCGAAATTACAAATTCATTCCTCTTTTTTTTTCCTTAATTTTCTTCATTTTTTTGAGATATTATCGAAAAAAAGCAACAAAAAAGAATAATTTTAGTGAAATTTCAATTTTTTCCTTTTTTTCCTTAATTTTTCTCATTTTATCGAGATATTATCGAAAAAAGCAATAAAAACGAATAAATTTAGCGAATTTTCAATTTCTTTCCTCTTTTTTTCCTTAATTTTCTTCATTTTTTTGAGATATTATCGAAAAAAAATCAACAACGAATAATTTTAGCAAAATTTCATTTTTTTCCTCTTTTTGTTTCCTTAATATTCCTAATTTTATCGAAATATTATCAAAGAAAGCAAAAAAAAACGATTTTTTTTGGCGAAAGTTCAATTTTTTCCTCTTATTTTTCCCTAATTTTCTACATTTTATCGAGATATTATCGAAACAAGTAACGAAAACGAATAATTCTAGGGAAATTTTATTTAGTTTCCTTACATATCCTCCTTTTATAGAGATATTATCAAAAAAAGCAACAAAAACGAAAAATTGTAGCGAAATTTCAGTTTTTTCCTCTTTTTTTCCTAAAATTTCCTCATTTTATCTAGATATTACCGAAAAAAAGCAACAAAAACGAATAATCATAGCAAAATTTCAATTTTTTCATCTTTTTTTCCTTCATTTTCCTCATTTCTAGTGATATTATCGAAAAAAGAAACAAAAACGAAACATTTTAGTGAAATTTCAATTTTTTCCTTTTTTTTCCTTAATTTTTCTCATTTCATCAACGTATGACCGAAAAAAGCAATAAAAACGATTAAAATTTAGCGATATTTCAATTTCTATCCACATGTTTTTTTCACTTATTTTCTTCATTTCATTAAGATATTATCGAGAAATGAATGAAAAACGAATAAATTTAGCGAAATTTCAATATTTTTTGCTCTTTCTTTCCTTAATTTTCTTCATTTTACAGAGATATTACCGAAAAAGAAAGAAAAAGGAATAATTTTTGCGAAATTACAAATTCATTCCTCTTTTTTTTCCTTAATTTTCTTCATTTTTTTGAGATATTATCGAAAAAAAGCAACAAAAAAGAATAATTTTAGTGAAATTTCAATTTTTTCCTTTTTTTCCTTAATTTTTCTCATTTTATCGAGATATGACCGAGAAAAGAAAGAAAAAGGAATAATTTTTGCGAAATTTCAATTTCTTTCCTCTTTTTTTTTCCTTAATTTTCTTCATTTTTTTGAGATATTATCGAAAAAAATCAAAAACGAATAATTTTAGCAAAATTTCATATTCTTCTCTTTTTTTTCCTCAATATTCCTAATTTATTCGAAATATTATCAAAGAAAGCAAAAAAAAACGATTATTTTGGATAAATTTCAATTTTTTCCTCTTATTTATCCCTAATTTTCTACATTTTATCGAGATATTATCGAAACAAGTAACAAAAACGAATAATTTTAGGAAATTTCATTTAGTTTCCTTATATTTCCTCCTTTTATAGAGATATTCTCGAAAAAAGCAACAAAAACGAAAAATTGTAGCGAAATTTCAGTTTTTTCCTCTTTTTTTCCTTAATTTTCCTCATTTAATCGCTATATTATCGAAAAAAAGCATCAAAAACGAATAATTTTAGCAAAATTTCAATTTTTTCCTCTATTTTTCCCTTAATTTTCCTCATTTTATCGAGATGTGACCGAAAAAAGCCAGAGAAACAGATAATTTTTTCAAAATTTTATTTTTTTTTCCTCTTTTTTCCTTAATTTTCCTCATTTTATTGAGATGTGACCGAAATAAGCAATAAAAACGAATAATATTAGCGAAATCTCAATTTTTATCCCCTTCTTTTTCCTTAATTTTCCTCATTTAATCGTGATAATATCGAAAAAAGCAACAAATAGGGTCTATTTTTAGTAAAATTTCAATTTCTTCCTTTTTTTCCTTAATTTTTCTCATTTTATCGAGATATGACCGAAAAAAGCAATAATAACGAATAAATTTTGCGAAATTTCGATTTCTTTCCACCTTTTTTCCTTAATTTTCTTCATTTATTGAGCAATAATACAAAAAGAAATCAAAAACGAATAATTTTAGCAAAATTTCATTTTCTTCCTCTTTGTTTTCCTTAATATTCCTAATTTTATCGAAATATTATCAAAGAAAGCAAAAAAAACGATATTTTGCGAAATTTCAATTTTTTCCTCTTATTTTTCCCTAATTTTCTACATATTATCGAGATATTATCGAAACAAGTAACAAAAACGAATAATTTTAGTGAAATTTAAATTTTTTCCTCTTTTTTTTCACTTATTTTCTTCATTTAATTGAGATATTATCGAAAAAAGAAAGAAAAACGAATAAATTTAGCGAAATTTCAATATTTTTCATCTTTTTTTCCTTAATCGTTCTCATTTTATCGACATATTATTGAAGAAAGCAACAATAACGAATAATTTTAGCGAAATTTCAATTTTTTCCTCTTTTTTTCCCTTAATTTTCCTCATTTTATCGAGATATGACCGAAAAAGGCAATAAAACGAAAATATTTTGCGAAATTTCAATTTCTTTCCACATTTTTTTCACTTATTTTCTTCATTTCATTAAGATATTATCGAAAAAAGAATGAAAAACGAATAAACTTAGCGAAATTTCAATATTTTTCCTCTTTCTTTCCTTAATTTTCTTCATTTAACAGAGATATTACCGAAAAAAGAAAGAAAAAGGAATAATTTTTGCGAAATTACAAATTCATTCCTCTTTTTTTTCCTTAATTTTCTTAATTTTTTGAGATATTATCGAAAAAAAACCAAAAACGAAAAATTTTAGCAAAATTTCATTTTTTTCCTATTTTTTTTTTCCTTAATTTTTTCTAATTTTATCGAAATATTATCAAAGAAAGCAACAAGAACGATTATTTTTGGCAAAATTTCAATTTTTTCCTCTTATTTTTCCCTAATTTTCTACATTTAATGGAGATATTATCGAAAAAAGTAACAAAAACGAATTATTTTAGGGAAATTTCATTTAGTTTCCTTACATTTCCTTCTTTTATGGAGATATTATCGAAAAAAGCAACAAAAACGAATAATATTAGCGAAATCTCAATTTTTATCCTCTTTTTTTCCTTAATTTTCCTCATTTAATCGTGATATTATTGAAAAAAGCAACAAAAAGGAATACTTAAAGTAAAATTTCAATTTCTTCCTTTTTTTCCTTAATTTTTCTCATTTTATCGAGATATGACCGAAAAAAGCAATAAAAACGAATAAATTTTGCGAAATTTCAATTTCTTTCCACTTTTATTCCTTAATTTTCTTCATTTTTTTGAGATATTATCGAAAAAAAAATCAAAAACGAATAATTTTAGAAAAATTTCATTATCTTCCTCTATGTTTTCCTTAATATTCCTAATTTTATCGAAATATTATCAAAGAAAGCAAAAAAAAACGATATTTTGGCGAAAATTCAATTTTTTCCTCTTATTTTTCCCTAATTTTCTACATTTTATCGAGATATTATCTTAACAAGTAACAAAAACGAATAATTTTAGGGAAATTTTATTTAGTTTCCTTACATTTCCTCCTTTTATAGAGATATTCTCGAAAAAAGCAACAAAAACGAAAAATTGTAGCGAAATTTCAGTTTTTTTCCTCTTTTTTTCCTAAAATTTCCACATTTTATCTAGATATTACCGAAAAAAAGCAACAAAAACGAATAATCATAGCAAAATTTCAATTTTTTCCTCTTTTTTTTCCTTAATTTTCCTCATTTTATCGAGATATGACCGAAAAAGCAACAAAAACAGATAATTTTTTTCCTCTTTTTTCCTTAATTTTCCTCATTTATAGAGATATGACCGAAATAAGCATTAAAAACGAATAATATTAGCGAAATCTCAATTTTTATCCTCTTTTTTTTCCTTAATAAATCTCATTTAATCGAGATATTATCGAAAAAAGCAACAAAAACGATTAATCATAGCAAAATTTCAATTTTTTCCTCTTTTTTATGCCATAATTTTCCTCATATTATCGAGATATGACCGAAAAAAACAACAAAAACAGATAATTTTTTTCAAAATTTTAATTTTTTTCCTCTTTTTTTCCTTCATTTTCCTCATTTCTAGTGATATTATCGAAAAAAGAAACAAAAACGAATAAATTTAGCGAAATTTCAATTTCTATCCACATATTTTTTCACTTATTTTCTTCATTTCATTAAGATATTATCGAGAAAAGAATGAAAAACGAATAATTTTATCGAAATTTCATTATTTTTCCTCTTTCTTTCCTTAATTTTCTTCATTTTACAGAGATATTACCGAAAAAAGAAAGAAAAAGGAATAATTTTTGCGAAATTTCTATTTCTTTCCTCTTTTTTACTTTCTCCATATACGAAGTATAGAGAAAGTATTGTTTTCATGAAAAAATTCGACTTCGAGATTTCAACGGAAATACACGTTTTGGGGTCCCTAGAACACGTTTTGTCCATTTTCTGAATGATGTCTGTGTGTATGTGTGTGTGTGTGTGTGTGTGTGTGTGTGTGTGTGTGTGTGAGTGTGTGTGTGTGTATGTGTGTGTGTGATAATGGGCGTTCAAACTCGAAAACTAAAAGTCGTATCAATACCAAACTTCATATATAGTACTGTTGTGTGTGCTGTCAGAGTTGATTAGTTTTTGGAGTAAATCCGTTAACCGGAAGTCGAGCTTTATTCATTAAAGCTCATTTCCGGTTTTCAAAATATCTCCATAAATATGATATATACGTCTATTGTATTACTTATAAAAGTTTTAGATAGTATCATTTACTATAACTTTTGTATTTAACATATTTTTGTATCACCGGTTCATTAGGAGTTATTCGTGAAATACTGATAAACCGGAAGAAGATGATTATGTACTTTGTGGGCGCTCTATCATGAAAACTATTTGTCGGATTAACACCAAATTTCATACATAGTACTTTTATTACAGTCGTTAGAGTTGATTAGTTTTTGGAGTAAATCGGCTGACCGGATGTCGAGCTTCATTCTTCAAAGCTCATTTCCGGTTTTCAAAATATCTCCATTAATATGATATTTAGGTATATACTATTATTTATAAATGTTGTAGAAAAATTATCTTACTATAACTTTTGTATGAAACATATTTTTGCATCACTGATTGTTTAGGAGTTATCCATGAAATACTGATAAACCGGAAGTTGCTGATTATGTACGTTGTGTAAAGCTCATTTCTGGATTTCAAAATATATCCATAAATATGATATATTGGTATATGGTATTCCTTATAAAAGTTTTAGATAATATAATTTACTATAACTTTTGTATTTAACATATTTTTGTATAACCGGTTGATTAGGAGTTATTCGTGAAATACTGATAAACCGGAAGAAGATGATTATGTACTTTGTGGGCGCTCTAACATGAAAACTATTTGTCGGATCAACACCAAATTTCATATATAGTATTTTGGTTTGTGTCGTTAGAGTTGATTAGTTTTTAGAGTGAATCGGTTAACCGGAAGTTGAGCTTAATTCTTCAAAGCTCATTTCCGGTTTTCAAAATATCTCCATAAATATGGTATTTAGGTATATACTATTATTTGTAAAAGTTTTAGAAAATGTAATGTACTATAACTTTTGGTTGAAACATATTTTTTTATCACTGATTGTGTAGGAGTTATTCATAAAATACTGATAAACCGGAAGTTGCTGATTATGTACTTTTTGGGCGCTCTGGGCTCTATGGGCGAAAGGCCAATTTCATCGTTTTTCATCGATCATGTCCCGTAAAAATTATTTTTCATGTTTTTGGCATCAAAGATAATATATAATATTAATAACTCAAATTCCAACTTTAGATGGAATATAGAGTTCGAAATTATTGCGGTAGATAAATATTTACATCTTATATATCTGGAGAAAGTCATGTGCTGGCCACATCAGATTTTTTTCCTTAATTTTCTTCATTTTTTTGAGATATTATCGAAAAAAAATCAAAAACGAATAATTTTAGGAAAATTTCATTTTCTTCCTCTCTTTTTTTCCTCAATATTCCTAATTTATTCGAAATATTATCAAAGAAAGCAAAAAAAACGATTTTTTTGGATAAATTTCAATTTTTTCCTTTTATTTTTCCCTAATTTTCTACATTTTATCGAGATATTATCGAAACAAGTAACAAAAACGAATAATTTTAGGGAAATTTCATTTAGTTTCCTTACATTTCCTCCTTTTATAGAGATATTCTCGAAAAAAGCAACAAAAACGAAAAATTGTAGCGAAATTTTAATTTTTTCCTCTTTTTTTCCGTTAATTTTCCTCATTTTATCGAGATATGATCGAAAAAAGCAACAAAGACAGATAATTTTTTTCCTCTTTTTTTCCTTAATTTTCCTCATTTATAGAGATATGACCGAAATAAGCATTAAAAACGAATAATATTAGCGAAGTCTCAATTTTTATCCTCTTTTTTTTCCTTATTAAATCTCATTTAATCGAGATATTATCGAAAAAAGCAACAAAAACGAATAATTTTAGTGAAATTTCAATTTCTTCCTTTTTTTCCTTAATTTTTCTCATTTTATCGAGATATGACCGAAAAAAGCAATAAAAACGAATATATTTAGCGAAATTTCAATTTCTTTCCACATTTTTACTTTCTCCATATACGAAGTATAGAGAAAGTATTGTTTTCATGAAAAAATTCGACTTCGGGATGTTAACGGAAATACATGTTTTGGGGTCCCTAGAACACGTTTTGACCATTTTCGGAATGATGTCTGTGTGTATGTGTGTGTGTGTGTGTGTGTGTGTGTGTGTGTGTGTGTGTGTGTGTGTGTGTGTGTGTGTATGTGTGTGTGATAGTGGGCGCTCTTACGTGAAAACTATTAGTTGTATCAATACCAAACTTCATAAATAGTACTGTGGTGTGTGCTGTCAGAGTTGATTAGTTTTCGGAGTAAATCGGTCAACCGGAAGTCGAGCTTTATTCATTAAAGCACATTTCCGGTTGTCAAAATATCTCCATAAATATGATATATAGGTAGATTGTATACCCTATAAAAGTTTTAAATAATGTCTTTTACTATAATTTTTGAATTTAACATATTTTTGTATGACCGGTTGATTAGGAGTTATTCGTGAAATACTGATCAACCGGAAGTAGCTGATTATGTACTTTGTGGGCGCTCTAACATAAAAACTGTTTGTTGGATCACCACCAAATTTCATATATAGTATTTTGGTTGCTGTCGTTAGAGTTGATTAGATTTTGAAGTAAATCAGTTGACCGGAAGTTGAGCTTCATTCTTCAAAGCTCATTTCCGGTTTTCAAAATATCTCCATAAATAATGATATTTAGGAATATACTATCTCTTATAAAAGTTTTAGAAAATGTAATTTACTATGACTTTTGTATGAAACATATTTCTGTATCACTGATTATGTAGGAGTTATTTGTGAAATACTGATAAACCGGAAGTTGCAGATTATGTACGCGGTGGGCGCACTGGGAGCTGGGGTGAAAGGCCATTTCATCGTTTTTCATCGAACATATCCAGAAAAACATTATTTATAATGTTTGTGAAGTAAAATATAATATGATATAAATTAATTATTTATCTTCCAAGTTTAGATTGAACATAGAGTTCGAATATACTGTCGTAGGTAAATATTTACATCTTATATATGGAGAAAGTCATGTGCTGGCAACATCAGATTTTTTTCCTTAATTTTCTTCATGTTTTTGAGATTTTTTCGAAAAAAAATCAAAACCGAATAATTTTAGCAAAATTTCATTATTTTCCTCTTTTTTTTCCTTAATATTCCTAATTTTATCGAAATATTATCAAAGAAAGCAAAAAAAAAACGATTTTTTTTGGCAAAATTTCAAATTTTTCCTCTTATTTTTCCCTAATTTTCTACATTTTATCGAGATATTATCTAAACAAGTAACAAAAACGAACAATTTTAGTGAAATTAAAATGTTTTCCTCTTTTTTTCCACATATTTTTTCGCTTATTTTGTTCATTACATTAAGATATTATCGAGAAAAGAATGAAAAACGAATAAATTTAGCGAAATTTCAATATTTTTCCTCTTTCATTCCTTAATTTTCTTCATTTTACAGAGATATTACCGAAAAAAGAAAGAAAATGGAATAATTTTGTGCGAAATTTCAAATTCATTCCTCTTTTTTTTCCTTAATTTTCTTCATTTTTTTGAGATATTATCGAAAAAAAGCAACAAAAACGAATAATTTTAGTGAAATTTCGATTTTTTCCACTTTTTTTCCTTAATTTTCTTCATTTATTAAGATATTTTCCAAAAAGAAATCTAAAACGAATAATTTTAGCAAAATTTCATTTTCTTCCTCTTTGTTTTCCTTAATATTCCTAATTTTATCGAAATATTATCAAAGAAAGCAAAAAAACGATATTTTGGCGAAATTTCAATTTTTTCCTCTTATTTTTCCCTAATTTTCTACATTTTATCGAGATATTATCGAAACAAGTAACAAAAACGAATAATTTTAGTGAAATTTAAATTTTTTCCTCTTTTTTTTCACTTATTTTCTTCATCTCATTGAGATATTATCGAAAAAAGAATTAAAAACGAATAAATTTAGCGAAATTTCAAGATTTTTCATCTTTTTTTCCTTAATTTTCCTAATTTTATCGAAATATTATCAAAGAAAGCAACAAGAACGATTATTTTTGGCAAAATTTCAATTTTTTCCTCTTATTTTTCCCTAATTTTCTACATTTCATCGAGATATTATCGAAACAAGTAACAAAAACGAATAATTTTAGGGAAATTTCATTTAATTTCCTTACATTTCCTCCTTTTATAGAGATATTCTCGAAAAAAGCAACAAAAACGAAAAATTGTAGCGAAATTTCAGTTTTTTCATCTTTTTTTCCTAAAATTTCCTCATTTTATCTAGATTTTACCGTAAAAATGCTACAAAAACGAATAATCATAGCAAAATTTCAATTTTTTCCTCTTTTTTTCCCTTAATTTTTCTCATTTTATCGAGATATGACCGAAAAAAGCAACAAAAAAAGATAATTTTTTTCCTCTTTTTTTCCTTAATTTTCCTCATTTATAGAGAAATAACCAAAATAAGCATTAAAAATGAATAATATTAGCGAAGTCTCAATTTTTATCCTCTTTTTTTTTCCTTATTAAATCTCATTTTATCGAGATATTATCGAAAAAAGCAACAAAAACGAATAATTTTAGTGAAATTTCAATTTTTTCCTTAATTTTTCTCATTTTATCGAGATATGACCGAAAAAAGAATGAAAAACGAATAAATTTAGCGAAATTTCAATTTCTTTCCACATTTTTTTCACTTATTTTCTTCATTTCATTAAGATATTATCGAAAAAAGAATGAGAAACGATTAAATTTAGCGAAATTTCAATATTTTTCCTCTTTCTTTCCTTAATTTTCTTCATTTTACAGGGATATTACCGAAAAAAGAAAGAAAAAGGAATAATTTTTGCGAAATTTCAATTTCTTTCCTCTTTTTTTCCTTAATTTTCTTCATTTTTTTGAGATATTATCGAAATAAAATCCAAAACGAATAATTTTATCAAAATTTCATTTTTTTCCTCTTTTTTTCCTTAATATTCCTAATTTTATCGAAATATTATCAAAGAAAGCAAAGAAAACGATATTTTTGGCGAAATTTCAATTTTTTCCTCTTATTTTTCCCTAATTTTCTACATTTTATCGAGATATTATCTAAACAAGTTACAAAAACGAATAATTTTAGTGAAATTTAAATTTTTTCCTCTTTTTTTCACTTATTTTCTTCATTCCATTGAGATATTATCGAAAAAAGAATGAAAAACGAATAAATTTAGCGAAATTTCAATATTTTTCATCTATTTTTCCTTAATTTTCCTAATTTTATCGAAATATTATCAAAGAAAGCAACAAGAACGATTATTTTTGGCGAAATTTCAATTTTTTCCTCTTATTTTTCCTAATTTTCTATATTTTATCGAGATATTATCGAAACAAGTAACAAAAACGATTTATTTTAGGGAAATTTTATTTAGTTTCCTTACATTTCCTCCTTTTATAGAGATATTATCGAAAAAAGCAACAAAAACGAAAAATTGTAGCGAAATTTCAGTTTTTTCCTCTTTTTTTCCTAAAATTTCCTCATTTTATCTAGATATTACCGAAAAAAAGCAACAAAAAAGAATAATCATAGCGAAATTTAAATTTTTTCCTTTTTTATGCCATAACTTACCTCATATTATCGAGATATGACCGAAAAATGCAACAAAAACAGATAATTTTATTCGAAACTTTATTTTTTTTTCTTTTTTTCCTTCATTTTGATCATTTATAGAGATATTACCGAAATAAGCAATAAAAACGAATAATATTAGCAAAATCTCCATTTTTATCCTTTTTTTCCTTAATATTCCTCATTTAATCGAGACATTATCGAAAAAAGCAACAAAAACGAATAATTTTAGCGAAATTTCAATTTTTTTCCTCTTTCTTTTCCTTAATTTTCCTCATTTTATCGAGATATGACCGGAAAAAGTAGTAAAAACGAATAATCTTTGCAAAATTTAAATTTTTTTCTTTAATTTTCGTCATTTTATTGAGATATTATCGAAAAAAGCATCAAAAAGGAATAATTTTAGCATAATTTCAGTTTTTTCCTCTATTTTTTCCCTTATTTTCCTTATTTTATCGAGATATGACCGAAAAAAGCAACAAAAACCGATAATGTTTTCGAAATCTCAATTTTTTATTCTTATTTTTCCCTAATTTTCCTCATTTTATCGAGATATTTTCGAAAAAAGTAACTGAAACGTATAATTTTTGCGAAATTTCAATTTTTTTCCTTAATTTTCCTCATTTTATCGAGATATGATACTAAAAAGTAACAAAAACAGATAATTTTAGCGAAATTACAATTTTTATCAAAGCCAAATAAGTTTAGCGAAATTTCAATTTTTCCTCTTTTTTTCCTTAATTCTACTAATTTTATCAAAATATTATCAAAAAAAAGCAACTAAAACAATATTTTTAGCGAAATTTCTACTTTTTCTTCTTTTTTCCCTTTATGTTCTTCATTTTATCGATATATTATTTAGAAAAGCATCAAAAACAAATAATTTAGGCGGAATTTCAATTTGTTTCCTCTTTTTTTTCCTTAATATACCACATTTTATCGAGATATGACCGAAAAAAGAATAGAACGAATTATTTTAGCGAAATTTTAATTATTTCCTCTTATTTTTCTTTAATTTCCAACATTTTATGGAGATATTATCGGTAAATTTTACAAAAACAGATAATTTTAACGAAATTTCTATTTTTTTCTTAATTTTCTCATTTTATCGAGATATGACCAAAGTTAGCAACAAAATCGAATAATATTTGCGAAATTTCTATTTTTTTTTCCTTTTTTCCTAAATTTTCCTCATTTTATCAAGTTATGACCGTAAAAAGAAACAAAAACGAATATTTTAAGCGAAATTTCAATTTTTTTCCCCTTTTTAATCTTTAACTTTCCACATTTTATCTCGATATTATCGAAACAAGTAACAAAAACGAATAATTATAGGGAAATTTCATTTAGTTCTTTACATTTCTTCCTTTTATAGATGTATTATCGACAAAATCGATAATCGATATCGATAAAAAATAGCAAAAAAAAACAGATAATTTTTTTCTAAATTTTAATTTTTTTCCTCTTTCTTTCCCTAATTTTCTTCATTTTACAGAGATATTACCGAAAAAAGAAAGAAAAAGGAATAATTTTTGCGAAATTACAAATTCATTCCTCTTTTTTTTTCCTTAATTTTCTTCATTTTTTTGAGATATTATCGAATAAAAGCAACAAAAACGAATAATTTTAGTTAAATTTCAACTTTTTCCTCTTTTTTTCACTTATTCTCTTCATTTCATTGAGATATTATCGAAAAAAGAATGAAAAACGAATAAATTTAGCGAAATTTCAATATTTTTCATCTTTTTTCCTTAATTTTCCTAATTTTATCGCAATATTATCAAAGAAAGCAGCAAGAAGGATTATTTTTGGCGAAATTTCAATTTTTTCCTCTTATTTTTCCCTAATTTCCTACATTTTATCGAGATATTATCGAAACAAGTAACAAAAACGAATAATTTTAAGGAAATTTTATTTAGTGTCCTTACATTTCCTCCTTTTATAGAGATATTATCGAAAAAACAACAAAAACGAAAAATTGTAGCGGAATTTCAGTTTTATCCTCTTTTTTTCCTAAAATTTCCTCATTTTATCTAGATATTACCGAAAAAAAGCAACAAAAACGAATAATCATAGCAAAATTTCAATTTTTTCCTCTTTTTTATGCCATAATTTTCCTCATATTATCGAGATAGGACCGAAAAAAACAACAAAAACAGATAATTTTTTTCCTCTCTTTTTCCTTCATTTTCCTCAATTATAGAGATATTATCGAAAAAAGAAACAAAAACGAAAAATTTTATTGAAATTTCAATTTTTTCCTTTTTTTCCTTAATTTTTCTCATTTTATCAAGATATGACCGAAAAAAGCAAAAAAACGAATAAATTTTGCGAAATTTCAATTTCTATCCACATATTTTTTCCCTTTTTTTCTTCATTTCTTAAAGATATTATCGAGAAAAGAATGAAAAACGAATAAATTTGGCGAAATTTCAATATTTTTCCTCTTTCTTTCCTTAATTTTCTTCATTTGACAGAGATATTACCTAAAATAAAATCAAAAACGAATAATTTTAGCTAAATTTCATTTTCTTCCTCTTTGTTTTCCTTAATATTCCTTTTTTTCTTCATTTCTTAAAGATATTATCGAGAAATGAATGAAAAACGAATAAATTTAGCGAAATTTCAATATTTTTTGCTCTTTCTTTCCTTAATTTTCTTCATTTTACAGAGATATTACCGAAAAAAGAAAGAAAAAGGAATAATTTTTGCGAAATTACAAATTCATTCCTCTTTTTTTTCCTTAATTTTCTTCATTTTTTTGAGATATTATCGAAAAAAAGCAACAAAAAAGAATAATTTTAGTGAAATTTCAATTTTTTCCTTTTTTTCCTTAATTTTTCTCATTTTATCGAGATATGACCGAGAAAAGCCAGAAAAACAGATAATTTTTTCAAAATTTTATTTTTTTTCCTCTTTTTTCCTTAATTTTCCTCATTTTATTGAGATGTGACCGAAATAAGCAATAAAAACGAATAATATTAGCGAAATCTCAATTTTTATCCCCTTCTTTTTCCTTAATTTTCCTCATTTAATCGTGATAATATCGAAAAAAGCAACAAATAGGAATATTTTTAGTAAAATTTCAATTTCTTCCTTTTTTCCTTAATTTTTCTCATTTTATCGAGATATGACCGAAAAAAGCAATAATAACGAATAAATTTTGCGAAATTTCGATTTCTTTCCACCTTTTTTCCTTAATTTTCTTCATTTATTGAGATATTATACAAGAAGAAATCAAAAACGAATAATTTTAGCAAAATTTCATTTTCTTCCTCTTTGTTTTGATATGACCGAAAAAAGCAATAAAAACGAAAATATTTTGCGAAATTTCAATTTCTTTCCACATTTTTTTCACTTATTTTCTTCATTTCATTAAGATATTATCGAAAAAAGAATGAACAACGAATAAATTTAGCGAAATTTCAATATTTTTCCTCTTTCTTTCCTTAATTTTCTTCATTTAACAGAGATATTACCGAAAAAAGAAAGAAAAAGGAATAATATTAGCGAAATCTCAATTTTTATCCTCTTTTTTTTCCTTAATTTTTCTCATATTATCGAGATATGACCGAAAAAAGCAATAAAAACGAATAAATTTAGCGAAATTACAAATTCATTCCTCTTTTTTTTCCTTAATTTTCTTCATTTTTTTGAGATATTATCGAAAAAAAACCAAAAACGAAAAATTTTAGCAAAATTTCATTTTTTTCCTATTTTTTTTTCCTTAATTTTTTCTAATTTTATCGAAATATTATCAAAG
Source organism: Sympetrum striolatum (assembly GCA_947579665.1). NCBI lineage: Eukaryota > Metazoa > Arthropoda > Insecta > Odonata > Libellulidae > Sympetrum > Sympetrum striolatum. The sequence continues at coordinate 72,970,087 of OX388349.1, forward strand.
AAAGCAACAAGAACGATTATTTTTGGCAAAATTTCAATTTTTTCCTCTTATTTTTCCCTAATTTTCTACATTTAATCGAGATGTTATCGAAAAAAGTAACAAAAACGAATTATTTTAGGGAAATTTCATTTAGTTTCCTTACATTTCCTTCTTTTATGGAGATATTATCGAAAAAAGCAACAAAAACTAATAATATTAGCGAAATCTCAATTTTTTTCCTCTTTTTTTCCTTAATTTTCCTCATTTAATCTTGATATTATTGAAAAAAGCAACAAAAAGGAATATTTTAAGTAAAATTTCAATTTCTTCCCTTTTTTTGCTTAATTTTTCTCATTTTATCGAGATATGACCGAAAAAAGCAATAAAAACGAATAAATTTTGCGAAATTTCAATTTCTTTCCACTTTTTTTCCTTAATTTTCTTCATTTATTGAGATATTATCCAAAAAAAAATCAAAAACGAATAATTTTAGCTAAATTTCATTTTCTTCCTCTTTGTTTTCCTTAATATTCCTAATTTTATCGAAATATTATCAAAGAAAGCAAAAAAAAACGATATTTTGGCGAAATTTCAATTTTTTCCTCTTATTTTCCCCTAATTTTCTACATTTTATCGAGATATTATCGAAACAAGTAACAAAAACGAATAATTTTAGTGAAATTAAAATTTTTTCCTCTTTTTTTTCACTTATTTTCTTCATTTCATTGAGATATTATCGAAACAAGAATGAAAAACAAATAAATTTAGCGAAATTTCAATATTTTTCATCTTTTTTTCCTTAATTTTCCTCATTTTATAGAGATGTGACCGAAATAAGCAATAAAAACGAATAATATTAGCGAAATCTCAATTTTTATCCTCTTTTTTTCCTTAATTTTTCTCATATTATCGAGATATGACCGAAAAAAGCAATAAAAACGAATAAATTTAGCGAATTTTCAATTTCTTTCCTCTTTTTTTCCTTAATTTTCTTCATTTTTTTGAGATATTATCGAAAAAAAATCAACAACGAATAATTTTAGCAAAATTTCATTTTTTTCCTCTTTTTGTTTCCTAAATATTCCTAATTTTATCGAAATATTATCAAAGAAAGCAAAAAAAAAACGATTTTTTTGGCGAAAGTTCAATTTTTTCCTCTTATTTTTCCCTAATTTTCTACATTTTATCGAGATATTATCGAAACAAGTAACGAAAACGAATAATTCTAGGGAAATTTTATTTAGTTTCCTTACATATCCTCCTTTTATAGAGATATTATCAAAAAAAGCAACAAAAACGAAAAATTGTAGCGAAATTTCAGTTTTTTCCTCTTTTTTTCCTAAAATTTCCTCATTTTATCTAGATATTACCGAAAAAAAGCAACAAAAACGAATAATCATAGCAAAATTTCAATTTTTTCCTCTTTTTTTCCTTCATTTTCCTCATTTCTAGTGATATTATCGAAAAAAGAAACAAAAACGAAACATTTTAGTGAAATTTCAATTTTTTCCTTTTTTTCCTTAATTTTTCTCATTTCATCAACGTATGACCGAAAAAAGCAATAAAAACGATTAAAATTTAGCGATATTTCAATTTCTATCCACATGTTTTTTCACTTATTTTCTTCATTTCATTAAGATATTATCGAGAAAAGAATGAAAAACGAATAAATTTAGCGAAATTTCAATATTTTTCCTCTTTCATTCCTTAATTTTCTTCATTTTACAGAGATATTACCGAAAAAAGAAAGAAAATGGAATAATTTTGTGCGAAATTTCAAATTCATTCCTCTTTTTTTTCCTTAATTTTCTTCATTTTTTTGAGATATTATCGAAAAAAAGCAACAAAAACGAATAATTTTAGTGAAATTTCGATTTTTTCCACTTTTTTTCCTTAATTTTCTTCATTTATTAAGATATTTTCCAAAAAGAAATCTAAAACGAATAATTTTAGCAAAATTTCATTTTCTTCCTCTTTGTTTTCCTTAATATTCCTAATTTTATCGAAATATTATCAAAGAAAGCAAAAAAACGATATTTTGGCGAAATTTCAATTTTTTCCTCTTATTTTTCCCTAATTTTCTACATTTTATCGAGATATTATCGAAACAAGTAACAAAAACGAATAATTTTAGTGAAATTTAAATTTTTTCCTCTTTTTTTTCACTTATTTTCTTCATCTCATTGAGATATTATCGAAAAAAGAATTAAAAACGAATAAATTTAGCGAAATTTCAAGATTTTTCATCTTTTTTTCCTTAATTTTCCTAATTTTATCGAAATATTATCAAAGAAAGCAACAAGAACGATTATTTTTGGCAAAATTTCAATTTTTTCCTCTTATTTTTCCCTAATTTTCTACATTTCATCGAGATATTATCGAAACAAGTAACAAAAACGAATAATTTTAGGGAAATTTCATTTAATTTCCTTACATTTCCTCCTTTTATAGAGATATTCTCGAAAAAAGCAACAAAAACGAAAAATTGTAGCGAAATTTCAGTTTTTTCATCTTTTTTTCCTAAAATTTCCTCATTTTATCTAGATTTTACCGTAAAAATGCTACAAAAACGAATAATCATAGCAAAATTTCAATTTTTTCCTCTTTTTTTCCCTTAATTTTTCTCATTTTATCGAGATATGACCGAAAAAAGCAACAAAAAAAGATAATTTTTTTCCTCTTTTTTTCCTTAATTTTCCTCATTTATAGAGAAATAACCAAAATAAGCATTAAAAATGAATAATATTAGCGAAGTCTCAATTTTTATCCTCTTTTTTTTTCCTTATTAAATCTCATTTTATCGAGATATTATCGAAAAAAGCAACAAAAACGAATAATTTTAGTGAAATTTCAATTTTTTCCTTAATTTTTCTCATTTTATCGAGATATGACCGAAAAAAGAATGAAAAACGAATAAATTTAGCGAAATTTCAATTTCTTTCCACATTTTTTTCACTTATTTTCTTCATTTCATTAAGATATTATCGAAAAAAGAATGAGAAACGATTAAATTTAGCGAAATTTCAATATTTTTCCTCTTTCTTTCCTTAATTTTCTTCATTTTACAGGGATATTACCGAAAAAAGAAAGAAAAAGGAATAATTTTTGCGAAATTTCAATTTCTTTCCTCTTTTTTTCCTTAATTTTCTTCATTTTTTTGAGATATTATCGAAATAAAATCCAAAACGAATAATTTTATCAAAATTTCATTTTTTTCCTCTTTTTTTCCTTAATATTCCTAATTTTACCGAAATATTATCAAAGAAAGCAAAGAAAACGATATTTTTGGCGAAATTTCAATTTTTTCCTCTTATTTTTCCCTAATTTTCTACATTTTATCGAGATATTATCTAAACAAGTTACAAAAACGAATAATTTTAGTGAAATTTAAATTTTTTCCTCTTTTTTTCACTTATTTTCTTCATTCCATTGAGATATTATCGAAAAAAGAATGAAAAACGAATAAATTTAGCGAAATTTCAATATTTTTCATCTATTTTTCCTTAATTTTCCTAATTTTATCGAAATATTATCAAAGAAAGCAACAAGAACGATTATTTTTGGCGAAATTTCAATTTTTTCCTCTTATTTTTCCTAATTTTCTATATTTTATCGAGATATTATCGAAACAAGTAACAAAAACGATTTATTTTAGGGAAATTTTATTTAGTTTCCTTACATTTCCTCCTTTTATAGAGATATTATCGAAAAAAGCAACAAAAACGAAAAATTGTAGCGAAATTTCAGTTTTTTCCTCTTTTTTTCCTAAAATTTCCTCATTTTATCTAGATATTACCGAAAAAAAGCAACAAAAAAGAATAATCATAGCGAAATTTAAATTTTTTCCTTTTTTATGCCATAACTTACCTCATATTATCGAGATATGACCGAAAAATGCAACAAAAACAGATAATTTTATTCGAAACTTTATTTTTTTTTCTTTTTTTCCTTCATTTTGATCATTTATAGAGATATAACCGAAATAAGCAATAAAAACGAATAATATTAGCAAAATCTCCATTTTTATCCTTTTTTTCCTTAATATTCCTCATTTAATCGAGACATTATCGAAAAAAGCAACAAAAACGACTAATTTTAGCGAAATTTCAATTTTTTTCCTCTTTCTTTTCCTTAATTTTCCTCATTTTATCGAGATATGACCGGAAAAAGTAGTAAAAACGAATAATCTTTGCAAAATTTAAATTTTTTTCTTTAATTTTCGTCATTTTATTGAGATATTATCGAAAAAAGCATCAAAAAGGAATAATTTTAGCATAATTTCAGTTTTTTCCTCTATTTTTTCCCTTATTTTCCTTATTTTATCGAGATATGACCGAAAAAAGCAACAAAAACCGATAATGTTTTCGAAATCTCAATTTTTTATTCTTATTTTTCCCTAATTTTCCTCATTTTATCGAGATATTTTCGAAAAAAGTAACTGAAACGTATAATTTTTGCGAAATTTCAATTTTTTTCCTTAATTTTCCTCATTTTATCGAGATATGATACTAAAAAGTAACAAAAACAGATAATTTTAGCGAAATTACAATTTTTATCAAAACCAAATAAGTTTAGCGAAATTTCAATTTTTTCCTCTTTTTTTCCTTAATTCTACTAATTTTATCAAAATATTATCAAAAAAAAGCAACTAAAACAATATTTTTAGCGAAATTTCTACTTTTTCTTCTTTTTTCCCTTTATGTTCTTCATTTTATCGATATATTATTTAGAAAAGCATCAAAAACAAATAATTTAGGCGGAATTTCAATTTGTTTCCTCTTTTTTTTCCTTAATATACCACATTTTATCGAGATATGACCGAAAAAAGAATAGAACGAATTATTTTAGCGAAATTTTAATTATTTCCTCTTATTTTTCTTTAATTTCCAACATTTTATGGAGATATTATCGGTAAATTTTACAAAAACAGATAATTTTAACGAAATTTCTATTTTTTTCTTAATTTTCTCATTTTATCGAGATATGACCAAAGTTAGCAACAAAATCGAATAATATTTGCGAAATTTCTATTTTTTCCTCCTTTTTTCCTAAATTTTCCTCATTTTATCAAGTTATGACCGTAAAAAGAAACAAAAACGAATATTTTAAGCGAAATTTCAATTTTTTTCCCCTTTTTAATCTTTAACTTTCCACATTTTATCTCGATATTATCGAAACAAGTAACAAAAACGAATAATTATAGGGAAATTTCATTTAGTTCTTTACATTTCTTCCTTTTATAGATGTATTATCGACAAAATCAACAGAAAAGAATAATTCTAGCGAAATTTCAGTTTTTTCCTGTTTATTTCTTCCTTAAATATCCTTATTTTATCGAGATATAATCGAAAAAAGAAACAAAAACGAATAGTTTTAGCGAAATTTCAATTTTTTCCTCTTTTTTTTCCCATAATTTTCCTCATATTATCGAGATATGACCGAAAATAGCAAAAAAAAACAGATAATTTTTTTCTAAATTTTAATTTTTTTCCTCTTTCTTTCCCTAATTTTCTTCATTTTACAGAGATATTACCGAAAAAAGAAAGAAAAAGGAATAATTTTTGCGAAATTACAAATTCATACCTCTTTTTTTTCCTTAATTTTCTTCATTTTTTTGAGATATTATCGAATAAAAGCAACAAAAACGAATAATTTTAGTTAAATTTCAACTTTTTCCTCTTTTTTTCACTTATTCTCTTCATTTCATTGAGATATTATCGAAAAAAGAATGAAAAACGAATAAATTTAGCGAAATTTCAATTTTTTTCATCTTTTTTCCTTAATTTTCCTAATTTTATCGAAATATTATCAAAGAAAGCAACAAGAAGGATTGTTTTTGGCGAAATTTTAATTTTTTCCTCTTATTTTTCCCTAATTTTCTACATTTTATCGAGATATTATCGAAACAAGTAACGAAAACGAATAATTCTAGGGAAATTTTATTTAGTTTCCTTACATTTCCTCCTTTTATAGAGATATTATCAAAAAAAGCAACAAAAACGAAAAATTGTAGCGAAATTTCAGTTTTTTCCTCTTTTTTTCCTAAAATTTCCTCATTTTATCTAGATATTACCGAAAAAAAGCAATAAAAACGAATAATATTAGCGAAATCTCAATTTTTATCCTCTTTTTTTTCCTTAATAAATCTCATTTAATCGAGATATTATCGAAAAAAGCAACAACAACGATTAATCATAGCAAAATTTCAATTTTTTCCTCTTTTTTATGCCATAATTTTCCTCATATTATCGAGATATGACCGAAAAAACAACAAAAACAGATAATTTTTTTCAAAATTTTAATTTTTTTTCCTCTTTTTTTCCTTCATTTTCCTCATTTCTAGAGATATTATCGAAAAAAGAAACAACAACGAAAAAGTTTAGTGAAAAATCTATTTTTTCCTTTTTTTCCTTAATTTTTCTCATTTTATCAAGATATGACCGAAAAAAGCAATAAAAACGAATACATTTTGCGAAATTTCAATTTCTATCCACATGTTTTTTCACTTATTTTCTTCATTTCATTAAGATATTATCGAGAAAAATTGAAAAACGAATAAATTTAGCGAAATTTCAATATTTTTCCTCTTTCTTTCCTTAATTTTCTTCATTTTACAGAGATATTACCGAAAAAAGAAAGAAAAAGGAATAATTTTTGCGAAATTACAAATTCATTCCTCTTTTTTTTCCTTAATTTTCTTCATTTTTTTGAGTTATTATCGAAAAAAAGCAACAAAAACGAATAATTTTAGTGAAATTTCAATGTTGTCCTTTTTTTCCTTAATTTTTCTCATTTTATCGAGATATGACCGAAAAAAGAAAGAAAAAGGAATAACTTTATCGAAATTTCAATATTTTTCCACTTTCTTTCCTTAATTTTCTTCATTTTACAGAGATATTACCGAAAAAAGAACGAAAAAGGAATAATTTTTGCGAAATTTCAATTTCTTTCCTCTTTTTTTTTCTTAATTTTCTTCATTTTTTTGAGATATTATCGAAAAGAAATCAAAAACGAATAATTTTAGGAAAATTTCATTTTCTTCCTCTCTTTTTTTCCTCAATATTCCTAATTTATTCGAAATATTATCAAAGAAAGCAAAAAAAACGATTTTTTTGGATAAATTTCAATTTTTTCCTCTTATTTTTCCCTAATTTTCTACATTTTATCGAGATATTATCGAAATATGTAACAAAAACGAATAATTATAGGGAAATTTCATTTAGTTTCCTTATATTTCCTCCTTTTATAGAGATATTCTCGAAAAAAGCAACAAAAACGAAAAATTGTAGCGAAATTTCAGTTTTTTCCTCTTTTTTTTACCTTAATTATACTCATTTAATCGATATATTATCGAAAAAAGCATCAAAAACGAATAATTTTATCAAAATTTCTATTTTTTCCTCTATTTTTCCCTTAATTTTCCTCATTTTATCGAGATGTGACCGAAAAAAGTCAGAAAAACATATAATGTTTTCAAAATTTTAATTTTTTTCCTCTTTTTTTCCTTAATTTTCCTCATTTTATTGAGATGTGACCGAAATAAGCATTAAAAAAGAATAATATTAGCGAAATCTCAATTTTTATCCCCTTTTTTTTCCTTAATAAATCTCATTTAATCGAGATATTATCGATAAAAGCAACAAAAACGAATAATTTTAGTGAAATTTCAATTTTTTCCTTTTTTTCTTTAATTTTTCTCATTTTATCGAGATATGACCGAAAAAAGCAATAAAAACGAATATATTTAGCGAAATTTCAATTTCTTTCCACATTTTTTTCACTTATTTTCTTCATTTTATTAAGATATTACTGAAAAAAGAATGAAAAACGAAAAAATTTAGCGAAATTTCAATATTTTTCCTCTTTCTTTCCTTAATTTTCTTCATTTTACCGAGATATTACCGAAAAAAGAAAGAAAAAGGAATAATTTTTGCGAAATTTCAATTTCTTTCCTCTTTTTTTTTCTTAATTTTCTTCATTTTTTTGAGATATTATCGAAAAGAAATCAAAAACGAATAATTTTAGGAAAATTTCATTTTCTTCCTAATTTTATCGAAATATTATCAAAGAAAGCAACAAGAAGGATTGTTTTTGGCGAAATTTTAATTTTTTCCTCTTATTTTTCCCTAATTTTCTACATTTTATCGAGATATTATCGAAACAAGTAACGAAAACGAATAATTCTAGGGAAATTTTATTTAGTTTCCTTACATTTCCTCCTTTTATAGAGATATTATCAAAAAAAGCAACAAAAACGAAAAATTGTAGCGAAATTTCAGTTTTTTCCTCTTTTTTTCCTAAAATTTCCTCATTTTATCTAGATATTACCGAAAAAAAGCAATAAAAACGAATAATATTAGCGAAATCTCAATTTTTATCCTCTTTTTTTTCCTTAATAAATCTCATTTAATCGAGATATTATCGAAAAAAGCAACAACAACGATTAATCATAGCAAAATTTCAATTTTTTCCTCTTTTTTATGCCATAATTTTCCTCATATTATCGAGATATGACCGAAAAAACAACAAAAACAGATAATTTTTTTCAAAATTTTAATTTTTTTTCCTCTTTTTTTCCTTCATTTTCCTCATTTCTAGAGATATTATCGAAAAAAGAAACAACAACGAAAAAGTTTAGTGAAATTTCTATTTTTTCCTTTTTTTCCTTAATTTTTCTCATTTTATCAAGATATGACCGAAAAAAGCAATAAAAACGAATACATTTTGCGAAATTTCAATTTCTATCCACATGTTTTTTCACTTATTTTCTTCATTTCATTAAGATATTATCGAGAAAAATTGAAAAACGAATAAATTTAGCGAAATTTCAATATTTTTCCTCTTTCTTTCCTTAATTTTCTTCATTTTACAGAGATATTACCGAAAAAAGAAAGAAAAAGGAATAATTTTTGCGAAATTACAAATTCATTCCTCTTTTTTTTCCTTAATTTTCTTCATTTTTTTGAGTTATTATCGAAAAAAAGCAACAAAAACGAATAATTTTAGTGAAATTTCAATGTTGTCCTTTTTTTCCTTAATTTTTCTCATTTTATCGAGATATGACCGAAAAAAGAAAGAAAAAGGAATAACTTTATCGAAATTTCAATATTTTTCCACTTTCTTTCCTTAATTTTCTTCATTTTACAGAGATATTACCGAAAAAAGAAAGAAAAAGGAATAATTTTTGCGAAATTTCAATTTCTTTCCTCTTTTTTTTTCTTAATTTTCTTCATTTTTTTGAGATATTATCGAAAAGAAATCAAAAACGAATAATTTTAGGAAAATTTCATTTTCTTCCTCTCTTTTTTTCCTCAATATTCCTAATTTATTCGAAATATTATCAAAGAAAGCAAAAAAACGATTTTTTTGGATAAATTTCAATTTTTTCCTCTTATTTTTCCCTAATTTTCTACATTTTATCGAGATATTATCGAAATATGTAACAAAAACGAATAATTATAGGGAAATTTCATTTAGTTTCCTTATATTTCCTCCTTTTATAGAGATATTCTCGAAAAAAGCAACAAAAACGAAAAATTGTAGCGAATTTTCAGTTTTTTCCTCTTTTTTTTACCTTAATTATACTCATTTAATCGATATATTATCGAAAAAAGCATCAAAAACGAATAATTTTATCAAAATTTCTATTTTTTCCTCTATTTTTCCCTTAATTTTCCTCATTTTATCGAGATGTGACCGAAAAAAGTCAGAAAAACATATAATGTTTTCAAAATTTTAATTTTTTTCCTCTTTTTTTCCTTAATTTTCCTCATTTTATTGAGATGTGACCGAAATAAGCATTAAAAACGAATAATATTAGCGAAATCTCAATTTTTTTCCCCTTTTTTTTCCTTAATAAATCTCATTTAATCGAGATATTATCGATAAAAGCAACAAAAACGAATAATTTTAGTGAAATTTCAATTTTTTCCTTTTTTTCTTTAATTTTTCTCATTTTATCGAGATATGACCGAAAAAAGCAATAAAAACGAATATATTTAGCGAAATTTCAATTTCTTTCCACATTTTTTTCACTTATTTTCTTCATTTTATTAAGATATTACTGAAAAAAGAATGAAAAACGAAAAAATTTAGCGAAATTTCAATATTTTTCCTCTTTCTTTCCTTAATTTTCTTCATTTTACCGAGATATTACCGAAAAAAGAAAGAAAAAGGAATAATTTTTGCGAAATTTCAATTTCATTCCTCTTTTTTTCCTTAATTTTCTTCATGTTTTTGAGATTTTATCGAAAAAAAATCAAAACCGATTAATTTTAGCAAAATTTCATTATTTTCCTCTTTTTTTTCCTTAATATTCCTAATTTTATCGAAATATTATTAAAGAAAGCAAAAAAAACGATTTTGTTTGGCAACATTTCAATTTTTTCCTCTTATTTTTCCCTAATTTTCTACATTTTATCGAGATATTATCTAAACAAGTTACAAAAACGAATAATTTTAGTGAAATTAAAATTTTTTCCTCTTTTTTCCACATATTTTTTCTCTTATTTTGTTCATTACATTAAGAATGTTATCGAGAAAAGAATGAAAAACGAATAAATTTAGCAAAATTTCAATATTTTTCCTCTTTCATTCCTTAATTTTCTTCATTTTACAGAGATATTACCGAAAAAAGAACGAAAATGGAATAATTTTGTGCGAAATTACAAATTCATTCCTCTTTTTTTTCCTTAATTTTCTTCATTTTTTTGAGATATTATCGAAAAAAAGCAACAAAAACGAATAATTTTAGCGAAATTTCAATTTTTTTCTTTTTTTCCTTAATTTTTCTCATTTTATCGAGATATGACCGAAAAAAGAAAGAAAAAGGAATAATTTTTGCGAAATTTCAATTTCTTTCCTCTTTTTTTTCCTTAATTTTTTTCATTTTTTTGAGATATTATCGAATAAAAGCAACAAAAACGAATAATTTTAGTTAAATTTCAACTTTTTCCTCTTTTTTTCACTTATTCTCTTCATTTCATTGAGATATTATCGAAAAAAGAATGAAGAACGAATAAATTTAGCGAAATTTCAATTTTTTTCAACTTTTTTCCATAATTTTCCTAACTTTATCGAAATATTATCAAAGAAAGCAACAAGAAGGATTGTTTTTGGCGAAATTTTAATTTTTTCCTCTTATTTTTCCCTAATTTTCTACATTTTATCGAGATATTATCGAAACAAGTAACGAAAACGAATAATTCTAGGGAAATTTCATTTAGTTTCCTTACATTTCCTCCTTTTATAGAGATATTATCAAAAAAAGCAACAAAAACGAAAAATTGTAGCGAAATTTCAGTTTTTTCCTCTTTTTTTCCTAAAATTTTCTCATTTTATCTAGATATTACCGAAAAAAAGCAATAAAAACGAATAATATTAGCGAAATCTCAATTTTTATCCTCTTTTTTTTCCTTAATAAATCTCATTTAATCGAGATATTATCGAAAAAAGCAACAACAACGATTAATCATAGCAAAATTTCAATTTTTTCCTCTTTTTTATGCCATAATTTTCCTCATATTATCGAGATATGACCGAAAAAAACAACAAAAACAGATAATTTTTTTCAAAATTTTATTTTTTTTCCTCTTTTTTTCCTTAATTTTCCTCATTTTATTGAGATGTGACCGAAATAAGCATTAAAAACGAATAATATTAGCGAAATCTCAATTTTTATCTCCTTTTTTTTCCTTAATAAATCTCATTTAATCGAGATATTATCGAAAAAAGCAACAAAAACGAATAATTTTTGTGAAATTTCAATTTTTTCCTTTTTTTCTTTAATTTTTCCCATTTTATCGAGATATGACCGAAAAAAGCAATAAAAACGAATATATTTAGCGAAATTTCAATTTCTTTCCACATTTTTTTCACTTATTTTCTTCATTTTATTAAGATATTACTGAAAAAAGAATGAAAAACGAATAAATTTAGCGAAATTTCAATATTTTTCCTTTTTCTTTCCTTAATTTTCTTCATTTTACCGAGATATTACCGAAAAAAGAAAGAAAAAGGAATAATTTTTGCGAAATTTCAATTTCATTCCTCTTTTTTTCCTTAATTTTCTTCATTTTTTTGAGATATTATCGAAAAAAAGTCAATAACGAATAATTTTAGCAAAATTTCAATTTTTTCCTTTTTTTCCTTAATTTTTCTCATTTTATCGAGATATGACCGAAAAAAGAAAGAAAAAGGAATAATTTTTGCGAAATTTCAATTTCTTTCCTCTTTTTTTTCCTTAATTTTTTTCATTTTTTTGAGATATTATCGAAAAAAAATCAAAAAGGAATAATTTTAGCAAAATTTCATTATCTTCCTCTTTTTTTTCCTTAATATTCCTAATTTTATCGAAATATTATTAAAGAAAGCAAAAACAAACGATTTTTTTTGGCTAAATTTCAATTTTTTCCTCTTATTTTTCCCTAATTTTCTACATTTTATCGAGATATTATCTAAACAAGTAACAAAAACGAATAATTTTAGTGAAATTAAAATTTTTTCCTCTTTTTTTCCACATATTTTTTCGCTTATTTTGTTCATTACATTAAGAATGTTATCGAGAAAAGAATGAAAAACGAATAAATTTAGCAAAATTTCAATATTTTTCCTCTTTCATTCCTTAATTTTCTTCATTTTACAGAGATATTACCGAAAAAAGAAAGAAAATGGAATAATTTTGTGCGAAATTACAAATTCATTCCTCTTTTTTTTCCTTAATTTTCTTCATTTTTTTGAGATATTATCGAAAAAAAGCAACTAAAACGAATAATTTTAGCGAAATTTCAATTTTTTCCTTTTTTTCCTTAATTTTTCTCATTTTATCGAGATATGACCGAGAAAAGAAAGAAAAAGGAATAATTTTTGCGAAATTTCAATTTCTTTCCTCTTTTTTTTCCTTAATTTTTTTCATTTTTTTGAGATATTATCGAAAAAAAATCAAAAACAAATAATTTTAGCAAAATTTCATTATCTTCCTCTTTTTTTTCCTTAATATTCCTAATTTTATCGAAATATTATTAAAGAAAGCAAAAAAAAACGATTTTTTTTGGCTAAATTTCAATTTTTTCCTCTTATTTTTCCCTAATTTTCTACATTTTATCGAGATATTATCTAAACAAGTAACAAAAACGAATAATTTTAGTGAAATTAAAATTTTTTCCTCTTTTTTTCCACATATTTTTTCGCTTATTTTGTTCATTACATTAAGAATGTTATCGAGAAAAGAATGAAAAACGAATAAATTTAGCAAAATTTCAATATTTTTCCTCTTTCATTCCTTAATTTTCTTCATTTTACAGAGATATTACCGAAAAAAGAAAGAAAATGGAATAATTTTGTGCGAAATTACAAATTCATTCCTCTTTTTTTTCCTTAATTTTCTTCATTTTTTTGAGATATTATCGAAAAAAAGCAACAAAAACGAATAATTTTAGCGAAATTTCAATTTTTTCCTTAATTTTTCTCATTTTATCGAGATATGACCGAAAAAAGAAAGAAAAAGGAATAATTTTTGCGAAATTTCAATTTCTTTCCTCTTTTTTTTCCTTAATTTTTTTCATTTTTTTGAGATATTATCGAAAAAAAATCAAAAACGAATAATTTTAGCAAAATTTCATTATCTTCCTCTTTTTTTTCCTCAATATTCCTAATTTATTCGAAATATTATAAAAGAAAGCAAAAAAACGATTTTTTTTGGAGAAATTTCAATTTTTTCCTCTTATTTTTTTTTAATTTTCTACATTTTATCAAGATATTATCAAAACAAGTAACAAAAACGAAAAATTGTAGCGAAATTTCAGTTTTTTCCTCTTTTTTTCCCTTAATTTTCCTCATTTATTCGATATATTATCCAATAAAGCATCAAAAACGAATAATTTTAGCAAAATTTCAATTTTTTCCTCTATTTTTCCCTTAATTTTCCTCATTTTATCGAGATGTGACCGAAAAAAGCAATAAAAACAGATAATTTATTTCAAAATTTTAATTTTTTTCCTCTTTTTTTCCTTAATTTTCCTCATTTTATTGAGATGCGACCGAAATAAGCAATAAAAACGAATAATATTAGCGAAATCTCAATTTTCATCCTCTTTTTTTTCCTTAATTTTCCTCATTTAATCGTGATATTATCGAAAAAAGAAACAAAAAGGAATATTTTTAGTAAAATTTCAATTTCTTCCTGTTTTTCCTTAATTTTTCTCATTTTTTCGAGATATGACCGAAAAAAGCAATAAAAACGAATAAATTTTGCGAAATTTAATTTCTTTCCAATTTTTTCCTTAAATTTCTTCATTTTTTTGAGATATTATCGAAAAAAAATCAAAAACGAATAATTTTAGCAAAATTTCATTTTCTTCCTCTTTGTATTCCTTAATATTCCTAATTTTATCGAAATATTATCAAAGAAAGCAAAAAAAACGATATTTTTGCGAAATTTCAATTTTTTCCTCTTATTTTTCCCTAATTTTCTACATTTTATCGAGATATTATCGAAACAAGTAACAAAAACGAATAATTTTAGTGAAATTTAAATTTTTTCCTCTTTTTTCTCACTTATTTTCTTCATTTCATTGAGATATTATCGAAAAAAGAATTAAAAACGAATAAATTTAGCGAAATTTCAATATTTTTCATCTTTTTTTCCTTAATTTTCCTAATTTTATCGAAATATTATCAGAGAAAGCAACAAGAACGATTATTTTTGGCGAAATTTCAATTTTTTCCTCTTATTTTTCCCTAATTTTCTACATTTTATCAGGATATTATCGAAACAAGTAACAAAAACGAATAATTTTAGGGAAATTTCATTTAGTTTCCTTACATTTCCTCCTTTTATGGAGATTTTATCGTAAAAAGCAACAAAAACGAAAAATTGTAGCGAAATTTCAGTTTTTTCCTCTTTTTTTTCCTAAAATTTCCTCATTTTATCGACATTTTACCGAAAAAAAGCAACAATAACGAATAATTTTAGCGAAATTTCAATTTTTTACCTCTTTTTTTCCCTTAATTTTCCTCATTTTATCGAGATATGACCGAAAAAAGCAATAAAAACAGATAGTTTTTTTCGAAATATTAATTTTTTTCCTCTTTTTTCCTTAATTTCCTCCTTTTATAGAGATATGACCGAAATAAGCATTAAAAACGAATAATATTAGCGAAATCTCAATTTTTATCCTCTTTTTTTCCTTAATAAATCTATTTAATCGAGATATTATCGAAAAAAGCAACAAAAACGAATAATTTTAGTGAAATTTCAATTTTTTCCTTTTTTTCCTTAATTTTTCTCATTTTATCGAGATATGACCGAAAAAAGCAATAAAAACGAATATATTTTGTGAAATCTCAATTTTTATCCTCTTTTTTTTCCTTAATTAATCTCATTTAATCGAGATATTATCGAAAGAAGCAACAAAAACGAATAATTTTAGGGAAATTTCATTTAGTTTCCTTACATTTCCTCCTTTTATAGAGATTTTATCGTAATAAGCAACAAAAACGAATAATATTAGCGAAATTTCAATTTTTATCCTCTTTTTTTTCCTTAATATTCTTCATCTTATCGAGATATTATCAT
The DNA here is from genome assembly GCA_947579665.1 of Sympetrum striolatum. Lineage (NCBI taxonomy): Eukaryota > Metazoa > Arthropoda > Insecta > Odonata > Libellulidae > Sympetrum > Sympetrum striolatum. The sequence continues at coordinate 72,985,640 of OX388349.1, forward strand.
AAAAAAAAACAAAAACGAATACTTTTAGTAAAACTTCAATTTTTTCCTTTTTTTCCTTAATTTTCCTAATTTTATCGAAATATGACCGAAAAAAGAAATAAAAACGAATAATTTTTGCGTAAGTTCAATTTTTTCCACTTTTTTTCCTTAATCGTTCTCATTTTATCGACATATTATTGAAGAAAGCAACAATAACGAATAATTTTAGCGAAATTTCAATTTTTTCCTCTTTTTTTCCCTTAATTTTCCTCATTTTATCGAGATATGACCGAAAAAAGCAATAAAAACGAATATATTTTGCGAAATTTCAATTTCTTTCCACATTTGTTTCACTTATTTTCTTCATTTCATTAAGATGTTATCGAAAAAAGAATGAAAAACGAATAAAGTTAGCGAAATTTCAATATTTTTCCTCTTTCTTTCCTTAATTTTCTTCATTTTACAGAGATATTACTGAAAAAAGAAAGAAAAAGGAATAATTTTTGCGAAATTACAAATTCATTCCTCTTTTTTTCCTTAATTTTCTTAATTTTTTTCAGATATTATCGAAAAAAAACCAAAAACGAAAAATTTTAGCAAAATTTCATTTTTTTAAATTTTTTTTTCCTTAATTTTTTCTAATTTTATCGAAATATTATCTAAGAAAGCAACAAGAACGATTATTTTTGGCGAAATTTCAATTTTTTCCACTTTTTTTTCCCTAATTTTCTACATTTTATCGAGATATGACAAAAATGAGCAACAAAAACGAATAATATTAGCGAAATTTCAATTTTTATCCTCTTTTTTTTCTTAATATTCCTCATCTTATCGAGATATTATCGTAAAAAGCAACAAAAACAAATAATTTTAGTACAACTTCAATTTTTTCCTTTTTTTCTTTAATTTTCCTCATTTTATCGAAATATGACCGAAAAAAGAAATAAAAACGAATAATATTAGCGAAATCTCAATTTTCATCCTCTTTTTTTTTTCCTTAATTTTCCTCATTTAATCGTGATATTATCGAAAAAAGAAACAAAAAGGAATATTTTTAGTAAAATTTCAATTTCTTCCTGTTTTTCCTTAATTTTTCTCATTTTTTCGAAATATTATCAAAGAAAGCAAAAAAAACGATATTTTGGCGAAATTTCAATTTTTTCCAATTTTTTCCTTAAATTTCTTCATTTTTTTTGAGATATTATCGAAAAAAAATCAAAAACGAATAATTTTAGCAAAATTTCATTTTCTTCCTCTTTGTTTTCCTTAATATTCCTAATTTTATCGAAATATTATCAAAGAAAGCAAAAAAAACGATATTTTGGCGAAATTTCAATTTTTTCCTCTTATTTTTCCCTAATTTTTCTCATTTTATCGAGATATGACCGAAAAAAGCAACAATAACAGATAATTTTTTTCCTCTTTTTTTCCTTAATTGTCCTCATTTATAGAGATATGACCGAAATAAGCATTAAAAATGAATAATATTAGCGAAGTCTCAATTTTTATCCTCTTTTTTTTCCTTAATAAATCTCATTTAATCGAGATATTATCGAAAAAAGCAACAAAAACGAATAATTTTAGTGAAATTTCAATTTTTTCCTTAATTTTTCTCATTTTATCGAGATATGACCGAAAAAAGCAATATAAACGATTATATTTAGCGAAATTTCAATATTTTTCCTCTTTCTTTCCTTAATTTTCTTCATTTTACAGAGATATTACCGAGAAAAGAAAGAAAAAGGAATAATTTTTGCGAAATTTCAATTTCTTTCCTCTTTTTTTCCTTAATTTTCTTCATTTTTTTGAGATATTATCGAAATAAAATCAAAAACGAATAATTTTAGCAAAATTTCATTTTTTTCCTCTTTTTTTTCCTTAATATTCCTAATTTTATCGAAATATTATCAAGGAAAGCAAAAAAAACTATATTTTTGTTGAAATTTCAATTTTACCTCTTATTTTTCCCTAATTTTCTACATTTTATCGAGATATTATCTTACAAGTAACAAAAACGAATAATTTTAGTGAAATTTAAATTTTTTCCTCTTTTTTTCACTTATTTTCTTCATTACATTGAGATATTATCGAAAAAAGAATGAAAACGAATAAATTTAGCGAAATTTCAATATTTTTCATCTTTTTTTCCTAAATTTTCCAAATTTTATCGAAATATTATCAAAGAAAGCAACAAGAACGATTATTTTTGGCGAAATTTCAATTTTTTCCTCTTATTTTTCCCTAATTTTCTACATTTTATCGAGATATTATCGAAACAAGTAACAAAAACGAATAACTTTAGGGAAATTTTATTTAGGTTCCTTACATTTCCTCATTTTATAGAGATATTATCGAAAAAAGAAACAAAAACGAAAAATTGTAGCGAAATTTCAGTTTTTTCCTCTTTTTTTCCTAAAATTTCCTCATTTTATCTAAATATTACCGAAAAAAAGCAAGAAAAACGAATAATCATAGCAAAATTTCAATTTTTTACCTTAATTTTCCTCATTTTATCGAGATATGACCGAAAAAAGCAACAAAAACAGATAATTTTTTTCCTCTTTTTTCCTTAATTTTCCTCATTTATAGAGATATGACCGAAATAAGCATTAAAAACGAATAATATTAGCGAAATCTCAATTCTTATCCTCTTTTGTTTCCTTAATAAATCTCATTTAATCGAGATATTATCGAAAAAAGCAACAAAAACGAATAATTTTAGTGAAATTTCAATTTTTTCCTTTTTTTCCTTAATTTTTCTCATTTTATCGAGATATGACCGAAAAAAGCAATAAAAACGAATATATTTTGTGAAATTTCAATTTCGTTCCACATTTTTTTCACTTATTTTCTATATTTTATTAAGATATTATCGAAAAAAGAATGAAAAACGAATAAATTTAGCGAAATTTCAATTTTTTTCCTCTTTCTTTCCTTAATTTTCTTCATTTTACAGAGATATTACCGAAAAAAGAAAGAAAAAGGAATAATTTTTGCGAAATTTCAATTTCTTTCCTCTTTTTTTCCTTAATATTCCTAAATTTATCGAAATATATTCAAAGAAAGCAAAAAAAACGATTTTTTCGGCAAAATTTAAATTTTTTCCTCTTACTTTCCCTAATTTTCTACATTTTATCGAGATATTATCTAAACAAGTAACAAAAACGAATAATTTTAGGGAAATTTCATTTAGTTTCCTTATATTTCCTCCTTTTATGGAGATTTTATCGTAAAAAGCAACAAAAACGAAAAATTGTAGCGAAATTTCAGTTTTTTCCTCTTTTTTTTCCTAAAATTTCCTCATTTTATCGACATTTTACCGAGAAAAAGGAACAATAACGAATAATTTTAGCGAAATTTCAATTTTTTACCCCTTTTTTTCCCTTAATTTTCCTCATTTTATCGAGATATGACCGAAAAAAGCAATAAAAACAGATAGTTTTTTTCGAAATATTAATTTTTTTCCTCTTTTTTCCTTAATTTCCTCCTTTTATAGAGATATGACCGAAATAAGCATTAAAAACGAATAATATTAGCGAAATCTCAATTTTTATCCTCTTTTTTTCCTTAATAAATCTCATTTAATCGAGATATTATCGAAAAAAGCAACAAAAACGAATAATTTTAGTGAAATTTCAATTTTTTCCTTTTTTTCCTTAATTTTTCTCATTTTATCGAGATATGACCGAAAAAAGCAATAAAAACGAATATATTTTGTAAAATCTCAATTTTTATCCTCTTTTTTTTCCTTAATTAATCTCATTTAATCGAGATATTATCGAAAGAAGCAACAAAAACGAATAATTTTAGGGAAATTTCATTTAGTTTCCTTACATTTCCTCCTTTTATAGAGATTTTATCGTAATAAGCAACAAAAACGAATAATATTAGCGAAATTTCAATTTTTATCCTCTTTTTTTTCCTTAATATTCTTCATCTTATCGAGATATTATCGTAAAAAGCAACAAAAACGAATAATTTTAGTAAAACTTCAATTTTTTCCTTTTTTTCCTTAATTTTCCTAATTTTATCGAAATATGACCGAAAAAAGAAATAAAAACGAATAATTTTTGCGAAAGTTCAATTTTTTCCACTTTTTTTCCTTAATCGTTCTCATTTTATCGACATATTATTGAAGAAAGCAACAATAACGAATAATTTTAGCGAAATTTCAATTTTTTCCTCTTTTTTTCCCTTAATTTTCCTCATTTTATCGAGATATGACCGAAAAAAGCAATAAAAACGAATATATTTTGCGAAATTTCAATTTCTTTCCACATTTGTTTCACTTATTTTCTTCATTTCATTAAGATATTATCGAAAAAAGAATGAAAAACGAATAAAGTTAGCGAAATTTCAATATTTTTCCTTTTTCTTTCCTTAATTTTCTTCATTTTACAGAGATATTACTGAAAAAAGAAAGAAAAAGGAATAATTTTTGCAAAATTACAAATTCATTTCTCTTTTTTTCCTTAATTTTCTTAATTTTTTTCAGATATTATCGAAAAAAAACCAAAAACGAAAAATTTTAGCAAAATTTCATTTTTTTAAATTTTTTTTTCCTTAATTTTTTCTAATTTTATCGAAATATTACCAAAGAAAGCAACAAGAACGATTATTTTTGGCGAAATTTCAATTTTTTCCACTTATTTTTCCCTAATATTCTACATTTTATCGAGATATGACCGAAAAAGGAAGAAAAAAACAGATAATTTTTTTCGAAATTTTAATTTTTTTCCTCTTTTTTCCTTAATTTTCCTCATTTTATAGAGATATGACAAAAATGAGCAACAAAAACGAATAATATTAGCGAAATTTCAATTTTTATCCTCTTTTTTCCTTAATATTCCTCATCTTATCGAGATATTATCGTAAAAAGCAACAAAAACAAATAATTTTAGTACAACTTCAATTTTTTCCTTTTTTTCCTTAATTTTCCTCATTTTATCGAAATATGACCGAAATAAGCATTAAAAATGAATAATATTAGCGAAGTCTCAATTTTTATCCTCTTTTTTTTCCTTAATAAATCTCATTTAATCGAGATATTATCGAAAAAAGCAACAAAAACGAATAATTTTAGTGAAATTTCAATTTTTTCCTTAATTTTTCTCATTTTATCGAGATATGACCGAAAAAAGCAATATAAACGATTATATTTAGCGAAATTTCAATATTTTTCCTCTTTCTTTCCTTAATTTTCTTCATTTTACAGAGATATTACCGAGAAAAGAAAGAAAAAGGAATAATTTTTGCGAAATTTCAATTTCTTTCCTCTTTTTTTCCTTAATTTTCTTCATTTTTTTGAGATATTATCGAAATAAAATCAAAAACGAATAATTTTAGCAAAATTTCATTTTTTTCCTCTTTTTTTTCCTTAATATTCCTAATTTTATCGAAATATTATCAAGGAAAGCAAAAAAAACTATATTTTTGGTGAAATTTCAATTTTACCTCTTATTTTTCCCTAATTTTCTACATTTTATCGAGATATTATCTTACAAGTAACAAAAACGAATAATTTTAGTGAAATTTAAATTTTTTCCTCTTTTTTTCACTTATTTTCTTCATTACATTGAGATATTATCGAAAAAAGAATGAAAACGAATAAATTTAGCGAAATTTCAATATTTTTCATCTTTTTTTCCTAAATTTTCCAAATTTTATCGAAATATTATCAAAGAAAGCAACAAGAACGATTATTTTTGGCGAAATTTCAATTTTTTCCTCTTATTTTTCCCTAATTTTCTACATTTTATCGAGATATTATCGAAACAAGTAACAAAAACGAATAATTTTAGGGAAATTTTATTTAGTTTCCTTACATTTCCTCCTTTTATAGAGATATTATCGAAAAAAGAAACAAAAACGAAAAATTGTAGCGAAATTTCAGTTTTTTCCTCTTTTTTTCCTAAAATTTCCTCATTTTATCTAGATATTACCGAAAAAAAGCAAGAAAAACGAATAATCATAGCAAAATTTCAATTTTTTACCTTAATTTTCCTCATTTTATCGAGATATGACCGAAAAAAGCAACAAAAACAGATAATTTTTTTCCTCTTTTTTCCTTAATTTTCCTCATTTATAGAGATATGACCAAAATAAGCATTAAAAACGAATAATATTAGCGAAATCTCAATTCTTATCCTCTTTTGTTTCCTTAATAAATCTCATTTAACCGAAATATTATCGAAAAAAGCAACAAAAACGAATAATTTTAGTGAAATTTCAATTTTTTCCTTTTTTTCCTTAATTTTTCTCATTTTATCGAGATATGACCGAAAAAAGCAATAAAAACGAATATATTTTGTGAAATTTCAATTTCTTTCCACATTTTTTTCACTTATTTTCTATATTTTATTAAGATATTATCGAAAAAAGAATGAAAAACGAATAAATTTAGCGAAATTTCAATATTTTTCCTCTTTCTTTCCTTAATTTTCTTCATTTTACAGAGATATTACCGAAAAAAGAAAGAAAAAGGAATAATTTTTGCGAAATTTCAATTTCTTTCCTCTTTTTTTCCTTAATATTCCTAAATTTATCGAAATATTATCAAAGAAAGCAAAAAAAACGATTTTTTTGGCAAAATTTAAATTTTTTCCTCTTACTTTCCCTAATTTTCTACATTTTATCGAGATATTATCTAAACAAGTAACAAAAACGAATAATTTTAGGGAAATTTCATTTAGTTTCCTTATATTTCCTCATTTTATGGAGATTTTATCGTAAAAAGCAACAAAAACGAAAAATTGTAGCGAAATTTCAGTTTTTTCCTCTTTTTTTTCCTAAAATTTCCTCATTTTATCGACATTTTTCCGAGAAAAAGGAACAATAACGAATAATTTTAGCGAAATTTCAATTTTTTACCCCTTTTTTTCCCTTAATTTTCCTCATTTTATCGAGATATGACCGAAAAAAGCAATAAAAACAGATAGTTTTTTTCGAAATATTAATTTTTTTCCTCTTTTTTCCTTAATTTCCTCCTTTTATAGAGATATGACCGAAATAAGCATTAAAAACGAATAATATTAGCGAAATCTCAATTTTTATCCTCTTTTTTTCCTTAATAAATCTCATTTAATCGAGATATTATCGAAAAAAGCAACAAAAACGAATAATTTTAGTGAAATTTCAATTTTTTCCTTTTTTTCCTTAATTTTTCTCATTTTATCGAGATATGACCGAAAAAAGCAATAAAAACGAATATATTTTGTAAAATCTCAATTTTTATCCTCTTTTTTTTCCTTAATTAATCTCATTTAATCGAGATATTATCGAAAGAAGCAACAAAAACGAATAATTTTAGGGAAATTTCATTTAGTTTCCTTACATTTCCTCCTTTTATAGAGATTTTATCGTAATAAGCAACAAAAACGAATAATATTAGCGAAATTTCAATTTTTATCCTCTTTTTTTTCCTTAATATTCTTCTTCTTATCGAGATATTATCGTAAAAAGCAACAAAAACGAATATTTTTGGAAAACTTCAATTTCTTCCTTTTTTTCCTTAATTTTCCTAATTTTATCGAAATATGACCGAAAAAAGAAATAAAAACGAATAATTTTTGCGAAAGTTCAATTTTTTCCACTTTTTTTCCTTAATCGTTCTCATTTTATCGACATATTATTGAAGAAAGCAACAATAACGAATAATTTTAGAGAGATTTCAATTTTTTCCTCTTTTTTTCCCTTAATTTTCCTCATTTTATCGAGATATGACCGAAAAAAGCAATAAAAACGAATATATTTTGCGAAATTTCAATTTCTTTCCACATTTGTTTCACTTATTTTCTTCATTTCATTAAGATATTATCGAAAAAAGAATGAATAACGAATAAAGTTAGCGAAATTTCAATATTTTTCCTCTTTCTTTCCTTAATTTTCTTCATTTTACAGAGATATTACTGAAAAAAGAAAGAAAAAGGAATAATTTTTGCGAAATTACAAATTCATTCCTCTTTTTTTCCTTAATTTTCTTAATTTTTTTCAGATATTATCGAAAAAAAAACAAAAACGAAAAATTTTAGCAAAATTTCATTTTTTTAAATTTTTTTTTCCTTAATTTTTTCTAATTTTATCGAAATATTACCAAAGAAAGCAACAAGAACGATTATTTTTGGCGAAATTTCAATTTTTTCCACTTATTTTTCCCTAATTTTCTACATTTTATCGAGATATGACCGAAAAAGGAAGAAAAAAAATGATAATTTTTTTCGAAATTTTAATTTTTTTCCTCTTTTTTCCTTAATTTTCCTCATTTTATAGAGATATGACAAAAATGAGCAACAAAAACGAATAATATTAGCAAAATTTCAATTTTTATCCTCTTTTTTCCTTAATATTCCTCATCTTATCGAGATATTATCGTAAAAAGCAACAAAAACAAATAATTTTTGTACAACTTCAATTTTTTCCTTTTTTTCCTTAATTTTCCTCATTTTATCGAAATATGACCGAAAAAAGAAATAAAAACGAATAATATTAGCGAAATCTCAATTTTCATCCTCTTTTTTTTCCTTAATTTTCCTCATTTAATCGTGATATTATCGAAAAAAGAAACAAAAAGGAATATTTTTAGTAAAATTTCAATTTCTTCCTGTTTTTCCTTAATTTTTCTCATTTTTTCGAGATATGACCGAAAAAAGCAATAAAAACGAATAAATTTTGCGAAATTTAATTTCTTTCCAATTTTTTCCTTAAATTTCTTCATTTTTTTGAGATATTATCGAAAAAAAATCAATAACGAATAATTTTAGCAAAATTTCATTTTCTTCCTCTTTGTTTTCCTTAATATTCCTAATTTCATCGAAATATTATCAAAGAAAGCAAAAAAAACGATATTTTGGCGAAATTTCAATTTTTTCCTCTTATTTTTCCCTAATTTTCTACATTTTATCGAGATATTATCGAAACAAGTAACAAAAACGAATAATTTTAGTGAAATTTAAATTTTTTCCTCTTTTTTTTCACTTATTTTCTTCATTTCATTGAGATATTATCGAAAAAAGAATGAAAAACGAATAAATTTAGCCAAATTTCAATATTTTTCATCTTTTTTTCCTTAATTTTCCTAATTTTATCGAAATATTATCAGAGAAAGCAACAAGAACGATTATTTTTGGCGAAATTTCAATTTTTTCCTCTTATTTTTCCCTAATTTTCTACATTTTATCGAGATATTATCGAAACAAGCAACAAAAACGAAAAATTGTAGAGAAATTTCAGTTTTTTCCTCTTTTTTTCCCAAAATTTCCTCATTTTATCTAGATTTTACCGAAAAAATGCTACAAAAACGAATAATCATAGCAAAATTTCAATTTTTTCCTCTTTTTTTCCCTTAATTTTTCTCATTTTATCGAGATATGACCGAAAAAAGCAACAAAAACAGATAATTTTTTCCTCTTTTTTTCCTTAATTTTCCTCATTTATAGAGATATGACCGAAATAAGCATTAAAAATGAATAATATTAGCGAAGTCTCAATTTTTATCCTCTTTTTTTTCCTTAATAAATCTCATTTAATCGAGATATTATCGAAAAAAGCAACAAAAACGAATAATTTTAGTGAAATTTCAATTTTTTCCTTAATTTTTCTCATTTTATCGAGATATGACCGAAAAAAGCAATAAAAACGATTATATTTAGCGAAATTTCAATATTTTTCCTCTTTCTTTCCTTAATTTTCTTCATTTTACAGAGATATTACCGAGAAAAGAAAGAAAAAGGAATAATTTTTGCGAAATTTCAATTTCTTTCCTCTTTTTTTCCTTAATTTTCTTCATTTTTTTGAGATATTATCGAAAAAAAATCAAAAACGAATAATTTTAGCAAAATTTCATTTTTTTCCTCTTTTTTTTCCTTAATATTCCTAATTTTATCGAAATATTATCAAGGAAAGCAAAAAAAACTATATTTTTGGTGAAATTTCAATTTTTACCTCTTATTTTTCCCAAATTTTCTACATTTTATCGAGATATTATCTAAACAAGTAACAAAAACGAATAATTTTAGTGATATTTAAATTTTTTCCTCTTTTTTTCACTTATTTTCTTCATTCCATTGAGATATTATCGAAAAAAGAATGAAAAACGAATAAATTTAGCGAAATTTCAATATTTTTCATCTTTTTTTCCTTAAGTTTCCTAATTTTATCGAAATATTATCAAGGAAAGCAACAAGAACGATTATTTTTGGCGAAATTTCAATTTTTTCCTCTTATTTTTCCCTAATTTTCTACATTTTATCGAGATATTATCGAAACAAGTAACAAAAACGAATAATTTTAGGGAAATTTTATTTAGTTTCCTTACATTTCCTCCTTTTATAGAGATATTATCGAAAAAAGCAACAAAAACGAAAAATTGTAGCGAAATTTCAGTTATTTCCTCTTTTTTTCCTAAAATTTCCTCATTTTATCTAGATATTACCGAAAAAAAGCAAGAAAAACGAATAATCATAGCAAAATTTCAATTTTTTCCCTTAATTTTCCTCATTTTATCGAGATATGACCGAAAAAAGCAACAAAAACAGATAATTTTTTTCCTCTTTTTTCCTTAATTTTCCTCATTTATAGAGATATGACCGAAATTAGCATTAAAAACGAATAATATTAGCGAAATCTCAATTTTTATCCTCTTTTGTTTCCTTAATAAATCTCATTTAATCGAGATATTATCGAAAAAAGCAACAAAAACGAATAATTTTAGTGAAATTACAATTTTTTCCTTTTTTTCCTTAATTTTTCTCATTTTATCGAGATATGACCGAAAAAAGCAATAAAACGAATATATATTGTGAAATTTCAATTTCTGTCCACATTTTTTTCACTTATTTTCTTCATTTTATTAAGATATTATCGAAAAAAGAATGAAAAACGAATAAATTTAGCGAAATTTCAATATTTTTCCTCTTTCTTGCCTTAATTTTCTTCATTTTACAGAGATATTACCGAAAAAAGAAAGAAAAAGGAATAATTTTTGCGAAATTTCAATTTCTTTCCTCTTTTTTTCCTTAATTTTCTTCATTTTTTTGAGATATTATCGAAAAAAAATCAAAACCGAATAATTTTAGCAAAATTTCATATTTTTCCTCTTTTTTTTCTTTAATATTCCTAAATTTATCGAAATATTATCAAAGAAAGCAAAAAAAACGATTTTTTTGGCGAAATTTTAATTTTTTCCTCTTATTTTTCCCTAATTTTCTACATTTTATCGAGATATTATCTAAACAAGTAACAAAAACGAATAATTTTAGGGAAATTTCATTTAGTTTCCTTACATTTCCTCCTTTTATGGAGATGTTATCGAAAAAAGCAACAAAAACGAAAAATTGTAGCGAAATTTTTGTTTTTTCCTCTTTTTTTTCCTAAAATTTCCTCATTTTATCGACATTTTACCGAAAAAAAGCAACAATAACGAATAATCTTAGCGAAATTTGATTTTTTTCCTCTTTTTTTCCCTTAATATTCCTAATTTTATCGAAATATTATCAAAGAAAGCAAAAAAAACGATTTTTTTTGGCGAAATTTCAATTTTTTCCTCTTATTTTTCCCTAATTTTCTACATTTTATCGAGATATTATCGAAAAAAGTAACAAAAACGAATAATTTTAGGGAAATTTCATTTTGTTTCCTTACATTTCCTCCTTTTATGGAGATTTTATCGTAAAAAGCAACAAAAACGAAAAATTGTAGCGAAATTTCAGTTTTTTCCTCTTTTTTTTCCTAAAATTTCCTCATTTTATCGACATTTTACCGAGAAAAAGGAACAATAACGAATAATTTTAGCGAAATTTCAATTTTTTACCCCTTTTTTTCCCTTAATTTTCCTCATTTTATCGAGATATGACCGAAAAAAGCAATAAAAACAGATAGTTTTTTTCGAAATATTAATTTTTTTCCTCTTTTTTCCTTAATTTCCTCCTTTTATAGAGATATGACCGAAATAAGCATTAAAAACGAATAATATTAGCGAAATCTCAATTTTTATCCTCTTTTTTTCCTTAATAAATCTCATTTAATCGAGATATTATCGAAAAAAGCAACAAAAACGAATAATTTTAGTGAAATTTCAATTTTTTCCTTTTTTTCCTTAATTTTTCTCATTTTATCGAGATATGACCGAAAAAAGCAATAAAAACGAATATATTTTGTAAAATCTCAATTTTTATCCTCTTTTTTTTCCTTAATTAATCTCATTTAATCGAGATATTATCGAAAGAAGCAACAAAAACGAATAATTTTAGGGAAATTTCATTTAGTTTCCTTACATTTCCTCCTTTTATAGAGATTTTATCGTAATAAGCAACAAAAACGAATAATATTAGCGAAATTTCAATTTTTATCCTCTTTTTTTTCCTAAAATTTCCTCATTTTATGGACATTTTACCGAAAAAAAGCAACAATAACGAATAATTTTAGCGAACTCTCAATTTTTTTATCTTTTTTTCCCTTAATTTTCCTCATTTTATCGAGATATGACCGAAAAAAGCAATAAAAACGATTATATTTAGCGAAATTTCAATATTTTTCCTCTTTCTTTCCTTAATTTTCTTCATTTTACAGAGATATTACCGAGAAAAGAAAGAAAAAGGAATAATTTTTGCGAAATTTCAATTTCTTTCCTCTTTTTTTCCTTAATTTTCTTCATTTTGTTGAGATATTATCGAAAAAAAATCAAAAACGAATAATTTTAGCAAAATTTCATTTTTTTCCTCTTTTTTTTTCCTTAATATTCCTAATTTTATCGAAATATTATCAAGGAAAGCAAAAAAAACTATATTTTTGGTGAAATTTCAATTTTTACCTCTTATTTTTCCCATATTTTCTACATTTTATCGAGATATTATCTAAACAAGTAACAAAAACGAATAATTTTAGTGAAATTTAAATTTTTTCCTCTTTTTTTCACTTATTTTCTTCATTCCATTGAGATATTATCGAAAAAAGAATGAAAAACGAATAAATTTAGCGAAATTTCAATATTTTTCATCTTTTTTTCCTTAAGTTTCCTAATTTTATCGAAATATTATCAAGGAAAGCAACAAGAACGATTATTTTTGGCGAAATTTCAATTTTTTCCTCTTATTTTTCCCTAATTTTCTACATTTTATCGAGATATTATCGAAACAAGTAACAAAAACGAATAATTTTAGGGAAATTTTATTTAGTTTCCTTACATTTCCTCCTTTTATAGAGATATTATCGAAAAAAGCAACAAAAACGAAAAATTGTAGCGAAATTTCAGTTTTTTCCTCTTTTTTTCCTAAAATTTCCTCATTTTATCCAGATATTACCGAAAAAAAGCAAGAAAAACGAATAATCATAGCAAAATTTCAATTTTTTCCCTTAATTTTCCTCATTTTATCGAGATATGACCGAAAAAAGCAACAAAAACAGATAAATTTTTTCCTCTTTTTTCCTTAATTTTCCTCATTTATAGAGATATGACCGAAATTAGCATTAAAAACGAATAATATTAGCGAAATCTCAATTTTTATCCTCTTTTGTTTCCTTAATAAATCTCATTTAATCTAGATATTATCGAAAAAAGCAACAAAAACGAATAATTTTAGTGAAATTACAATTTTTTCCTTTTTTTCCTTAATTTTTCTCATTTTATCGAGATATGACCGAAAAAAGCAATAAAACGAATATATATTGTGAAATTTCAATTTCTGTCCACATTTTTTTCACTTATTTTCTTCATTTTATTAAGATATTATCGAAAAAAGAATGAAAAACGAATAAATTTAGCGAAATTTCAATATTTTTCCTCTTTCTTTCCTTAATTTTCTTCATTTTACAGAGATATTACCGAAAAAAGAAAGAAAAAGGAATAATTTTTGCGAAATTTCAATTTCTTTCCTCTTTTTTTCCTTAATTTTCTTCATTTTTTTGAGATATTATCGAAAAAAAATCAAAACCGAATAATTTTAGCAAAATTTCATATTTTTCCTTAATATTCCTAAATTTATCGAAATATTATCAAAGAAAGCAAAAAAAACGATTTTTTTGGCGAAATTTTAATTTTTTCCTCTTATTTTTCCCTAATTTTCTACATTTTATCGAGATATTATCTAAACAAGTAACAAAAACGAATAATTTTAGGGAAATTTCATTTAGTTTCCTTACATTTCCTCCTTTTATGGAGATGTTATCGAAAAAAGCAAGAAAAACGAAAAATTGTAGCGAAATGTTTGTTTTTTCCTCTTTTTTTTCCTAAAATTTCCTCATTTTATCGACATTTTACCGAAAAAAAGCAACAATAACGAATAATCTTAGCGAAATTTCATTTTTTTCCTCTTTTTTTCCCTTAATATTCCTAATTTTATCGAAATATTATCAAAGAAAGCAAAAAAAAACGATTTTTTTTGGCGAAATTTCAATTTTTTCCTCTTATTTTTCCCTAATTTTCTACATTTTATCGAGATATTATCGAAAAAAGTAACAAAAACGAATAATTTTAGGAAAATTTCATTTAGTTTCCTTACATTTCCTCCTTTTATGGAGATTTTATCGTAAAAAGCAACAAAAACGAAAAATTGTAGCGAAATTTCAGTTTTTTCCTCTTTTTTTTCCTAAAATTTCCTCATTCTATCGACATTTTACCGAAAAAAAGCAACAATAACGAATATTTTTAGCGAAATCTCAATTTTTTTATCTTTTTTTCCCTTAATTTTCCTCATTTTATCGAGATATGACCGAAAAAAAAAAATAAAAACAGATAGATTTTTTCGAAATTTTAATATTTTTCCTCTTTTTTCCTTAATTTCCTCCTTTTATAGAGATATGACCGAAATAAGCATTAAAAACGAATAATATTAGCGAAATCTCAATTTTTATCCTCTTTTTTTTCCTTAATAAATCTCATTTAATCGAGATATTATCGAAAAAAGCAACAAAAACGAATAATTTTAGTGAAATTTCAATTTTTTCCTTTTAATCCTTAATTTTTCTCATTTTATCGAGATATGACCGAAAAAAGCAATAAAAACGAATATATTTTGTGATATCTCAATTTTTATCCTCTTTTTTTTCCTTAATAAATCTCATTTAATCGAGATTTTATCGAAAAAAGCAACAAAAACGAATAATTTTAGGGAAATTTCATTTAGTTTCCTTACATTTCCTCCTTTTATGGAGATTTTATTGTAATAAGCAACAAAAACGAATAATATTAGCGAAATTTCAATTTTTATCCTCTTTTTTTTCCTTAATATTCCTCATCTTATCGAGATATTATCGTAAAAAGCAACAAAAACGAATAATTTTAGTAAAACTTCAATTTTTTCCTTTTTTTCCTTAATTTTCCTAATTTTATCGACATATTATTGAAGAAAGCAACAATAACGAATAATTTTAACGAAATTTCAATTTATTCCTCTTTTTTTCCCTTAATTTTCCTCATTTTATCGAGATATGACCGAAAAAAGCAATAAAAACGTATATATTTTGCGAAATTTCAGTTTCTTTCCACATTTTTTTCACTTACTTTCTTCATTTCATTAAGATATTATCGAAAAAATAATGAAAAACGAATAAAGTTAGCGGAATTTCAATATTTTTCCTCTTTCTTTCCTTAATTTTCTTCATTTTACACAGATATATCCGAAAAAAGAAAGAAAAAGGAATAATTTTTGCGAAATTACAAATTCATTCCTCTTTTTTTCCTTAATTTTCTTCATTTTTTTGAGGTATTATCGAAAAAAAAACCAAAAACGAAAAATTTTAGCAAAATTTCATTTTTTTTAGATTTTTTTTTCCTTAATTTTTTCTAATTTTATCGAAATATTATCAAAGAAAGCAACAAGAACGATTATTTTTGGCGAAATTTCAATTTTTTCCACTTATTATTCCCTAATTTTCTACATTTTATCGAGATATGACCGAAAAAGGAAGAAAAAAACAGATAATTTTTTTCGAAATTTTAATTTTTTTCCTCTTTTTTCCTTAATTTTCCTCATTTTATAGAGATATGACAAAAATGAGCAACAAAAACGAATAATATTAGCGAAATTTCAATTTTTATCCTCTTTTTTTTCCTTAATATTCCTCATCTTATGGGGATATTATCGTAAAAAGCAACAAAAACGAATAATTTTAGTACAACTTCAATTTTTTCCTTTTCTTCCTTAATTTTCCTCATTTTATCGAAATATGACCGAAAAAAGAAATAAAAACGAATAATTTTTGCGAAATTACACTTTTTTCCTCTTTTTTTCCTTAATCGTTCTCATTTTATCGACATATTATTGAAGAAAGCAACAATAACGAATAATTTTAGCGAAATTTCAATTTTTTCCTCTTTTTTTCCCTTAATTTTCCTCATTTTATCGAGATATGACCGAAAAAAGCAACAAAAACAGACAATTTTTATCCTCTTTTTTTTCCTTAATATTCCTCATTTTGGAAGTGGAATTTCAATTTTGTCATTTTTTCCTTATTTTTCCTCATTTTTTCAAAATATTAACAAAAAATGCAACAAAAACGGATATTTTTAGCGAAATTAAAATTTTTTTCCTCTTCTTTTTCTTAGTTTTCCTCATTATATCGAGATTTGACCGAAAAAAGAATCGAAAACGAATAATTTTAGTTTAATTTCAATTTTTTTCCTTTATTTTCGTCATTATATCGCGATATTATCGAAAAAAACCATTAAAACGAATAATGCTTGCGAAATTTCAATTTTTTCCTCTTATTTTTCCTAAATTTTCAACCTTTATAGAGATATTATCGAAACAAGTAACAAAAACCAATAATTCCAGCGAAATTTCAGTTTTTTCCTCTTTTTTTACCTTAAATTTTCTCATTTTATCAAGATTTTACAAAAAAAATAATAAAAACGAATAATCTTAGCTAAATTTCAATTTTTTCCTCTTTTTTTTACTTAATTTTCATCATTATATCGAGATATTTTCGGAAATATATATAATATATATATATAATATATCGGAAAAAGTTAAAAAAACAGATAATTTTAGTGAAATTTCAATTTTTTCTTTTTTTCCTTAATTATTCTCATTTTATCGAGAGATGACCGAAAAAAGCAATAAAAACGAATAAATTTTGCGAAATTTCAATTTCTTTCCACATTTTTTTCACTTATTTTCTTCATTTCATTGAGATATTATCGAAAAACGAATGATAAACGAATAAATTTAGCGAAATTTCAATATTTTTCCTCTTTCTTTCCTTAATTTTTTCATTTTACAGAGATATTACCGAAAAAAGAAAGAAAAAGGTATAATTTTTGCGAAATTACAAATTCATTCCTCTTTTTTTTCCATAATTTTCTTCATTTTTTTGAGATATTATAGAAAAAAAACCAAAAACGAAAAATTTAAGCAAAATTTCATTTTTTTCCTATTTTTTTTCCTTAATTTTTTCTAATTTTATCGAAATATTATCAAAGAAAGCAACAAAAACGATTAATCATAGCAAAATTTCAATTTTTATCCTCTTTTTTTTCCTTATTTTCTTCATTTCATTAAGATATTATCGAAAAAAGAATGAAAAACGAATAAATTTAGCGAAATTTCAATTTTTTCCTCTTATTTTTCCCTAATTTTCTACATTTTATCGAGATATTATCGAAACAAGTAACAAAAACGAATAATTTTAGGGAAATTTCATTTAGTTTCCTTACATTTCCTCCTTTTATAGAGATATTCTCGAAAAAAGCAACAAAAACGAAAAATTGTAGCGAAATTTCAGTTTTTTCTCTTTTTTTCCTAATATTTCCTCATTTTATCTAGATTTTACCCAATAAAAGCAACAAAAACGAATAATCATAGCCAAATTTCAATTTTTTCCTCTTTTTTCCCTTAAGTTTCTTCATTTAATCGATATATTATCGAAAAAAGCATCAAAAACGAATAATTTTATCAAAATTTCAATTTTTTCCTCTATTTTTCCCTTAATTTTCCTCATTTTATCGAGATGTGACCGAAAAAAGCAAAAAAACAGATAATGTTTTTCAAAATTTTAATTTTTTTCCTCTTTTTTTCCTTAATTTTCCTCATTTTATCGAGATTTGACCGAAATAAGCAACAAAAACGAATAATATTAGCAAAATTTCTATTTTTATCCTCAATTTTTTACTTTATTCTCCTCATTTTATCGAGATATTATCGTAAAAAGCAACAAAAACGAATAATTTTAGTAAAACTTCAATTTTTTCCTTTTTTTCCTTACTTTTCCTCATTTTATCGAAATATGACTGAAAAAAGAAATAAAAACGAATAATTTTTCCGAAATTTCGATTTTTTCTTCTTTTTGTTCCTTAATTTTTGCCATTATATCGAGATATTATCGAAAAAGTAACAAAAACGAATAATTTTAGCGATATTTTAATTTTTTTCCTTAATTTTCCTCCTTATATCGAGATATTATCGAAAAGAGCAACAAAACCGAATAGTTTTAGCGAAATTTCAATTTTTTCCCCATTTTTTCTTAATTTTTGTCATTTTATCGAATATGACCGAAAAAAAAGTATAATTTTAGCAAATTTTCAATTTTTATCACCTATTTTTCCTTAATTTTCCTCATTTTATCGAGATGTGACCGAAAAAAGCCACAAAAACGAGTAATTCTATTGAAATTTCAGTTTTATTCTCTTTTTTTCCTTAATTTTCCTCATTTTAACAAGATATTATCGTAAAACGCAACAAAAACGAATAATTTTAGTGAAATTTCAATTTTTTCTTTTTTTCCTTAATTTTCCTCATTTTATCGAGATCTGACCGAAATAAGCAACAAAAACGAATAATATTAGCGAAATTTCAATTTTTATCCTCTATTATTTACTTAATTTTACTCATTTTATTGAGATATTCTCGAATAAAAGCAACAAAAACAAATAATTTTAGTGAAATTTCATTTTTTTTCCTTTTTTCTCCTTAATTTTCCTCATTTTATCAAGATATGACCGAAAAAAGAAATAAAAACTTTTTCTTAAGCGAAATTTCATTTTTTCTTCTTTTTGTTCCTTAATTTTTGCCATTATATCGAGATATTATCGAAAAAGTAACAAAAACGAATAATTTTAGCGAAATTTCAATTTGTTTCCTTAATTTTCCTCATTATATCGAGATATTATCGGAAATAGCAACAAAAACGAATAATTATAGCGAAATTTCAATTTTTTCCCCATTTTTCCTTAATTTTCCTCATTTTATCGAGATATGACCAAAAAAAGAAAAAAAACGTACAATTTTAGCAAAATATCGATTTTTATCCCCTATTTTTTCTTTAATTTTCCTCATCTTATCGAGATTTGACCGAAACAAAGCAACAAAAACAGTTATTTTTTTATGAAATTTCAATTTTTTTCCTCTTTTTTTCCTTAATTTTCCTCATTTTATCGAGATTTGACCGAAATAAGCAACAAAAACGAATAATATTAGCGAAATTTCAATTTTTATCCTCTATTTTTTACTTAATTTTCCTCATTTTATCGAGGTATTATCGAAAAAAAGCAACAAAAACGAAAAATTTTAGAGAAATTTCAATTTTTTCCTTAATTTTCCTCATTTTTACGAGGTATGGCCGAAAAAAGCAATAAAAACGAATAATTTTAGTGAAATTTCAATATATTTCCCCTATTTTTCCTTGAATTTCTTCATTTTACCGAGATATTATGGAAAAATGCTACAAAAACGAATAATTTTAGCTAAATTTCTATTTTTAGTGCTTGAAGTTCTAAATGTTAATTTACCATGTTAAAAAGGCCATAAAGTGTAATAACTTACCTAAACCAGTCGGCGTCTGCTCCATGTTTACATTTAAACGGCGGGAACGAGCGCTGGTGGACTACATCTTTCAACGTTTTCTATTGGCTGGAGACGGCAACTTCACTCCTTCGTCCGGAAACTCCCGAAGTCTACTCGGGAACGAAACGAGTTGGAATCGAGTAGTCTCTGTCATAACTCGTCACTCTATTCTCGACTCGTTTTCGATTATTGGAGCTCGTTTACGATACCGAGTCCGAGAATCGAACCGAAATTTCATGATAACCCCCCTGGGCTCTAAGGGCAAAAGGCCAATTCCATCGTTTTTCATCGATCATGTCCCAAAAATCATTATTTATAATGTTTTTGGCGTCAAAGGTAATATATTTATATATGTATATATATTAATCACTCATCTTCCAAGTTTAGATGGGATATAGAATTCGAAATTACTGCCGTAGATAAATATGTACAACTTATATATATAGAGAAAGTATTGTTTTCATGAAAATATTCGACCTCGAGATTTCAACGGAAATACATGTTTTGGGGTCCCTAGAACACGTTTTGACTATTTTCGGAATGATGTCTGTGTGTATGTGTGTGTGTGTGTGTGTGTGTCTGTATGTGTGTGTGTGTTAGTGGGCGCTCTATCGTGAAAACTATTGGTCGTATTAATACCAAACTTCGTATATAGTACTGTGGTGTGTGCTGTCAGAGTTGATTAGTTTTTGGAGTAAATCGGTTGACCGGAAGTCGAGCTTCATTCATTATAGCTCATTTCCGGTTTTCAAAATATCTCCATAAATATGATATATACGTGCATTTTATTACTCATAAAAGTTTTAGATAATGTAATTTACTATAACTTTTGTATTTAACATATTTTTTTATCACCGGTTGATTAGGAGTTATTCGTGAAATACCGATGAACCGGAAGTAGCCGTTATGTAATTTGTGGGCGCTCTAACATAAAAACTATGCATTATATCAACACCAAATTTCATATATCGTACTTTATTTAGTTTCTTAAGAGTTGATTAGTTTTTGGAGTAAATCCGTTTACCGGAAGTCGAGCTTTATTCTTCAAAGCTCATTTCCGGTTTTCAAAATATCTCCATAAATATGATATTTAGGTATATACTATTATTTATAAAAGTTTTAGAAAATAAAATTCCCTATAACTTTTGGTTGAAACATATTTTTGTATCACTGATTGTGTAGGAGTTATTCATGAAATACTGATAAACCGGAAGTTGCTGATTATGTACTTTGTGGGCGCTCTGGGCTCTATGGGCGAAATGCCAATTTCATCGTTTTTCATCGATCATGTCCCGTAAAACATTATTATTTATGTTTTGGCGTCAAAGATAATAATATATATATATTAATCACACATATTCCAAGTTTAGATGGAATATAGAGTTCGAAATTACTGCGGTAGATAAATATTTACATCTTATATATATGGAGAAAGTCATGTGCTGGCCACATCAGATTTTTTACTTAATTTTCCTCATTTTATTGAGATATTGTCGAAAAAAGCAACAAAAACGAATAATTTTAGTGGAATTTCAATTTTGTCATTTTTTCCTTATATTTCCTCAATTTTTCAAAATATTTTCATAAAAAGCAACAAAAACGGATATTTTTAGCGAAATTTCAATTATTTCCTCTTTTTTTCCCTTAATTTTCCTCATTTTATCGATATATGACCGAAAAAAGCAATTAAAATGAATAATTTTAGCTAAATTTCAATTTTTATCCTCTATTTTTTACTTAATTTTCCTCATTTTATTGCGATATTATCTAAAAAAGCAACAAAAACGAATAATTTTAGTGGTATTTCAATTTTGTCATTTTTTCCATATTTTTCCTCATTTTTTCGAAATATTATCAAAAAAAGCATCAAAAACTAATATTTTTAGCGAAATTTCAATTTTTTCCTCTTTTTTTTACTTAATTTTCCTCATTTTATCGAGATATTATCGAAAACAGCAACAAGAACGATTAATTTTAGCAAAATTTCAATTTATTTCCTCTTTTTTTTCATTTATTTTGTTCATTTTACCGAGATATTATCGAAAAAAAAAAGAAAAAGGAATAATTTTTTCGAAATTTCAATTTCATTCCTCTTTTTTTCCTCAATTTTCTTCATTTTTTTGAGATATTATCGAAAAAAATCAAAAACGAATAATTTTAGCAAAATTTCATATTTTTTCTCTTTTTTTTCCTTAATTTTTCTAATTTTATCGAAATATTATCAAAGAAAGCAACAAAAACGATTATTTTTGGCGAAATTTCAATTTTTTCTTCTAATTTTTCACTAATTTTCTACATTTTATCGAGATATTATCGAATCAAGTAACAAAAACGAATAATTTTAGGGAAATTTCATTTAGTTTCCTTACATTTCTTCGTTTTATAGAGATATTATCGAAAAAAGCAACAAAAACGAAAAATTGTAGCGAAATTTCAGTTTTTCCTCTTTTTTTCCCTTAAATTACCTCATTTTATCGAGATTTTACCGAAAAAAAGCAACAAAAACGAATAATCATAGCCAAATTTCAATTTTTTTCTCTTTTTTCCCTTAATTTCCTCATTTTATCGAGATATGACCGAAAAAAGCAATTAAAACGAATAATTTTAGCAAAATCTCCATTTTTTCCCTTTTTTTCCTTAATTTTCCTCATTTGTCGAGATATTATCGAAAACAGCAACCAAAACGAATAATTTTTTCGAAATTTCAATTTTTTTCCTCAATTTTTTCCTTAATTTTCCTCATTTTATCGATATATGACCGAAAAAAGCAATTAAAATGAATAATTTTAGCTAAATTTCAATTTTTATCCTCTATTTTTTACTTAATTTTCCTCATTTTATTGAGATATTATCTAAAAAAGCAACAAAAACGAATAAGTTTAGTGGTATTTCAATTTTGTCATTTTTTCCATATTTTTCCTCATTTTTTCGAAATATTATCAAAAAAAGCATCAAAAACTAATATTTTTAGCGAAATTTCAATTTTTTCCTCTTTTTTTTACTTAATTTTCCTCATTTTATCGAGATATTACCGAAAACAGCAACAAGAACGATTAATTTTAGCAAAATTTCAATTTATTTCCTCTTTTTTTTCATTTATTTTGTTCATTTTACCGAGATATTATCGAAAAAAAAAAGAAAAAGGAATAATTTATAATATCAAATACGTATAATTTTAGCAAAATTTCATATTTTTTCTCTTTTTTTTTCCTTAATTTTTCTAATTTTATCGAAATATTATTAATGAAACCAACAAAAACGATTATTTTTGGCGAAAATTAAATTTTTTCCTTTTATTTGTCCCTACTTTTCTACATTTTATCGAGATATTATCGAAACAAGTAACAAAAACGAATAATTTTAGGGAAATTTCATTTAGTTTCCTTACATTTCCTCCTTTTATAGAGAGATTATCGAAAAAAGCAACAAAAACGAAAAATTGTAGCGAAATTTCAGTTTTTTCCTCTTTCTTTCCTAAAATTTCTTCATTTTATCGAGATTTTACAGAAAAAAAGCAACAAAAACGAATAATCATAGCCAAATTTCAATTTTTTCCTCTTTTTTTCCCATAATTTTCCTCATTTTATCGAGATATGACAAAAAAAACAACAAACACAAATAATTTTTTTCAAATTTTAATTTTTTTCATCTTTTTTTCCACAATTTTCCTCATTTTATAGAGATATGACCGAAATAAGCAACAAAAACGAATAATTATTGCGAAATTTCAGTTTTATCCTCTTGTTTTTCCTTAAATATCCTCCTATTATCGAGATTTTACCGAAAAAAGCAACAAAAACAAATAATCTTAACGAAATTTAAAATTTTCTTCTTTTTTCCCTTTATATTCTTCATTTTAACGATATATTTTTGAGAAGCATCAAAAACGAATACTTTTAGCGAAATTTTAATTTTTTTCCTCTTTTTTTGCTTAATTTTCCTCATTTTATCGAAGGCTGACCGAAATAAGCAACAAAACGAATAATATTAGCGAAATTTTAATTTTTATTCTCTATCTTTTACTTAATTTTCCTCATTTTATTGAAATATTATCAAATAAGCAACAAAAACGAATAATTTTAGTGGAATTTCAATTTTGTCGTTTTTTTTCTTAATTTTCCTCATTTTATCGAGATATGACCAAAGAAAGCAACAAAAACCAATAATATTTGCGAAATTTCAATTTTTTCCTCTATTTTTTCATCAATTTTCCTCATTTTATCGAGATATTATCGAAAACAGCAACAAGAACGAATAATTAAAGCGAAATTACAATATTTTTCCTCTTTTTCTTCACTTAATTTTCTTCATTTCATTGAGATATTATCGAAAAAGGAATGAAAAAACGAATAATTTTAAAGAAATTTCAATATTTTTTCCCTTTTTTCCTTAATTTTCCTCATTTTATCGATATATGACCGAAAAAAGCAACAAAAACAAATAATCTTAACGAAATTTAAATTTTTCTTCTTTTTTCCCTTTATATTCTTCATTTAAACGATATATTTTTGAGAAGCATCAAAAACGAATACTTTTAGCGAAATTTTAATTTTTTTCCTCTTTTTTTCCTTAATTTTCCTCATTTTATCGAGGGCTGACCGAAATAAGCAACAAAACGAATAATATTAGCGAAATTTTAATTTTTATTCTCTATCTTTTACTTAATTTTCCTCATTTTATTGAAATATTATCAAATAAGCAACAAAAACGAATAATTTTAGTGGAATTTCAATTTTGTCGTTTTTTTTCTTAATTTTCCTCATTTTATCGAGATATGACCAAAGAAAGCAACAAAAACCAATAATATTTGCGAAATTTCAATTTTTTCCTCTATTTTTTCATCAATTTTCCTCATTTTATCGAGATATTATCGAAAACAGCAACAAGAACGAATAATTAAAGCGAAATTACAATATTTTTCCTCTTTTTCTTCACTTAATTTTCTTCATTTCATTGAGATATTATCGAAAAAGGAATGAAAAAACGAATAATTTTAAAGAAATTTCAATATTTTTTCCCTTTTTTCCTTAATTTTCCTCATTTTATCGATATATGACCGAAAAAAGCAATTAGAACGAATAATTTTAGATAAATTTCAATTTTTATCCTCTATTTTTTACTTAATTTTCCTCATTTTATTGAGATATTATCGAAAAAAGCAACAAAAACGAATAATTTTAGTGGAATTTCAATTTTGTCATTTTTTCGAAATATTATCAAAAAAGGCAACAAAAACTAATATTTTTATTGAAATTTCAATTTTTTTCCTCCTCTTTTTCTTAATTTTCCTCGTTATATTGAGATATGATCGAAAAAATAAACGAAAACGAAAAATTTTAGCGTAATTTCAATATTTTTCCTTTATTTTCGTCATTATATTATTAAAACTATTGGTCGTATTAATACCAAACTTCGTATATAGTACTGTGGTGTGTGCTGTCAGAGTTGATTAGTTTTTGGAGTAAATCGGTTGACCGGAAGTCGAGCTTCATTCATTATAGCTCATTTCCGGTTTTCAAAATATCTCCATAAATATGATATATACGTGCATTTTATTACTCATAAAAGTTTTAGATAATGTAATTTACTATAACTTTTGTATTTAACATATTTTTTTATCACCGGTTGATTAGGAGTTATTCGTGAAATATCGATGAACCGGAAGTAGCCGTTATGTAATTTGTGGGCGCTCTAACATAAAAACTATGCATTATATCAACACCAAATTTCATATATCGTACTTTATTTAGTTTCTTAAGAGTTGATTAGTTTTTGGAGTAAATCCGTTTACCGGAAGTCGAGCTTTATTCTTCAAAGCTCATTTCCGGTTTTCAAAATATCTCCATAAATATGATATTTAGGTATATACTATTATTTATAAAAGTTTTAGAAAATAAAATTCCCTATAACTTTTGGTTGAAACATATTTTTGTATCACTGATTGTGTAGGAGTTATTCATGAAATACTGATAAACCGGAAGTTGCTGATTATGTACTTTGTGGGCGCTCTGGGCTCTATGGGCGAAATGCCAATTTCATCGTTTTTCATCGATCATGTCCCGTAAAACATTATTATTTATGTTTTGGCGTCAAAGATAATAATATATATATATTAATCACACATATTCCAAGTTTAGATGGAATATAGAGTTCGAATTTACTGCGGTAGATAAATATTTACATCTTATATATATGGAGAAAGTCATGTGCTGGCCACATCAGATTTTTTAACTTAATTTTCGTCTTTATATCGAGATATTTTCGGAAAACGTTACAAAAACAGATAATTTTAGCGAAATTTCAATTTTTTTCTTAATTTTCCTCGGTTTATTGAAATATGACCGAAGTAAGCAACAAAAACCAATAATATTTGGGAAATTTCAATTTTTTCCTCTATTTCTTCATCAATTTTCCTCATTTTATCGAGATATTATCGAAAACAGCAACAAGAACGAATAATTTTGGCAAAATTTCAATTTATTTCCTCTTATTTTTTCACTTATTCTCTTCATTTCATTGAGATATTATCGAAAAAAGAATGAAAAACGAATAAATTTAGCGAAATTTCAATATTTTTCCTCTTTTCTTCCTTAATTTTCTTCATTTTACCGAGATATTATCGAAAAAAGAAAGAAAAAGGATTAATTTTTGTGAAATTTCAATTTCTTTCCCCTATTTTTTCCTTAATTTTCTTAATTTTTTTGAGATATTATCGAAAAAAAATCAAAAACGAATAATTTTAGGGAAATTTCATTTAGTTTCCTTACATTCCTCCTTTTATACAGATATTATCGAAAAAAGCAACAAAAACGAAAAATTGTAGCGAAATTTCAGTTTTTTCCTCTTTTTTTCCTAAATTTTCCTCATTTTATCGAGATTTTACCGAAAAAAAGCAACAAAAACGAATAATCATAGCCAAATTTCAATTATTTCCTCAATTTTTTCACTTAATTTTCTTCATTTCATTGAGATATTATCGAAAAAAGAATGAAAATCGAATAATTTTAGCAAAATTTCAATATTTTTCCTCTATTTTTCCTTCAATTTCTTCATTTTACCGAGATATTATGGAAAAATGCAACAAAAACGAAAAATTGTAGCGAAATTTCAGTTTTTTCCTCTTTTTTTCCTAAAATTTC
The DNA here is from genome assembly GCA_947579665.1 of Sympetrum striolatum. Taxonomy (NCBI): domain Eukaryota; kingdom Metazoa; phylum Arthropoda; class Insecta; order Odonata; family Libellulidae; genus Sympetrum; species Sympetrum striolatum. Next base: position 73,012,530 of record OX388349.1, read on the forward strand.
CTCATTTTATCGAGATTTTACCGAAAAAAAGCAACAAAAACGAATAATCATAGCCAAATTTCAATTATTTCCTCTTTTTTTCCCTTAATTTTCCTCATTTAATCGATTTATTACCGAAAAAAGCATCAAAAACGAATAATTTTAGCGAAATTTCAATTTTTTCCTCTTTTTTTTCACTTAATTTTTTTCATTTCATTGAGATATTATCGAAAAAAGAATGAAAATCGAATAATTTTAGCGAAATTTCAATATTTTTCCTCTATTTTTCCATCAATTTCTTCATTTTACCGAGATATTATGGAAAAATGCAACAAAAACGGATATTTTTAGCGAAATTTCAATTTTTTCCTCTACTTTTTCTTTGTTTTCCTCATTATATCGAGATATGACCGAAAAAAGAAACGAAAACGAATAATTTTAGCGTAATTTCAATTTTTTTCCTTAATTTTTCTCATTATATCGAGATATTATCGAAAAAAGCAAAAAAACGTAAAATTTTAGCAAAATTTCAATTTTTATCCCCTATTTTTTCCTTAATTTTCCTCATTTTATCGAGATTTGACCGAAAAAAAGCAACAAAAACAGATAATTTTTTTCGAAATTTCAATTTTTTTCCTCCTTTTTTCCTTAATTTTCCTCATTTTATCTAGATCTGACCGAAATAAGCAACAAAAACGAATAATATTTGTGAAATTTCAATTTTAATCCTCTTTTTTTCTCTTAATTTTCTTCATTTCATTGAGATATTATCGAAAAAAGAATGAAAATCGAATAATTTTAGCGAAATTTCAATATTTTTCCTCTATTTTTCCTTCAATTTCTTCATTTTACCGAGATATTATGGAAAAATGCAAAAAAAACGTATAATTTTAGCAAAATTTCAATTTTTATCCCCTATTTTTTCCTTAATTTTCCTCATTTTATCGAGATGTGACCGAAAAAAAGCAACAAAAACAGATAATTCTTTTCGAGATTTCAATTTTTTTCCTCTTTTTTTTCCTTAATTTTCCTCATTTTATCGAGATCTGACCGAAATAAGCAACAAAAACGAATAATTTTAGCGAAATTTCAATTTTTTCCTCTTTTTTTCCTTAATTTTCCTCATTTTATCGAAATATTATTAAAAAAAGCCACAAAAACGAATAATTTTAGTGAAATTTCAATTTTTACCTCTATTTTGCCTTAAAATTCATCATTTAATCGAGATATGAGCGAAAAAAGTATCGAAAACGGAACATTTTAGCGAAATGTCGATTTTTGTCCCTACTTTAAATTATTTTTCGTCATTTTATCGAGGTATGATTGATAAAAGTTACAATAACGGATAATTTTACGGAAATTTCAATTTTTTTCCTCTATTTTGCCTTCATTTTCGACATTTAATCTATATATGATCGAAAAAAGCAACGAAAAAAACTTTTTTTCACGAATTTTTATCTGTTTTTGACGATTTTTTTAGCTGTTTTGACTATGGATAGCTATTTTTCGCGAATTTTGAGCTGTTTTTGACGATTAATTAGCTTTTTTTGACGATTTTTAGCTGTTTAATACTATTTCTCCCTTTTTTGACGACTTTTTAGCTGTTTTGACGATATTTAGCAGTTTTGACGTTATTTTAGCTGTTTTTGACGATTTTTTAACTGTTCCTGATGAATTCTTAGCTGTTTTTGACGATTTTTCGCTCTTTTGAAGATTTTTTGCTGTTTTTGATAATTTTTTTAGCTGATTTGACGAATTTTTCGCTGTTTTGACGATTTTTCGCTTAAAACAACAAAAGCCTTAAGCTGATTTTTTTCTGAGTTATTCTGAGGAAATCCTCCATGATAGAATGACATAAAACTATGTAACTTGCACATCATATGTTATAATGCATTTCATAGGTTCCATTGCAGTTCAACACCAGTAGTAGGTTAAAGTTCCCTATTTTTAATCTACTACTAGTGTTGCAAATTTGCTGGAACCTATGATGTGAATTATAACTTCTTTTGTAGAAGTTACATGGCATTATGTCACTATGGCAGAAAGTCACCTAGGGAAATTCTTGAAGTTTGAATTTGTACCGTAATAAAACAAAAAGACCTCCTTTGTAACTTTATTGCAAAGTGAACATGAATTACAGTGACTATTAAAGATAACATCAGATGCTGGTTTTTCAAAATTCATTTAAAACGTCCTAACCTGAACACTTTGATGTTCATGTCATGAGTTGGCTAGACGTGCAGTACCTGACTTGAAGAGTTTGAAATTCATATCTTCTGCTGTAGCATTCTCCGGGATCATTTTCAGTTCCTAAACTTGTATTCTCAAAATGAATGTTTTATAGATTTTCCTTTCCGAATATGACATTTGGTAGAAAGATAGTATTCAAATTATCAATCACAAATTAGTCCTCTTTAGGTGCTGGAAATTTATTGTTTAAGGATGAATAATATTATTATTCTGAAAAATACTGATGAATGGAAAAGTTTTCTGACTACTCAAAGCAGCATTGCAATTTGAACACCAAGTAATCAATTTTTATCAATGTGTATGTAATAAACAATACTTGAACTCTAACAAAATTTTACAAAAAAACTGCAATGATGTACTGATCTCTATAATGCCTTAAATTTTCTGTAACTGTTTAGCAAAGGCAGTTTTATTTTTGGTAACAAGATAGCTTTGACAAGGATTAAAATTACAGACCAAAACTAACTCCAACTGACTTTGCTCTAAACAACAATAGAAATTTTAGGCATTAGAGAGCTCAGTAAATCATTACAGTTTTCTGTAAATTTTTGTAAGAGTTCAAATACTGATTATTAAGTGTACATACATTGAAAAAATACTGAATACTAATATTATGTTCAAATCACAAGTGTTTTTAGAATAAAAATATAATTTAGCCTTAAACTATAAATTTCCAGCACCCAAAAAGAGTGCTAATTTGCGAATTATACTTTGAATATTATCTTCCTACAAAATATTATCATCATTGGAAAGACAAATGTATATAACTACCCTTGTTAGTACTACATCCATGGGTGGATTCAGAACAATTTTCAAATCCAAATGATTCTGAAATTATACATGGAGTAGTGAAGAACACTGTGGATGAAAGAGAAACCAAAAAATTAATAAATTTTAAATTACAAGAAACTCAATTATTTTCATCGTCAAAGTATACAATTACATATAGCTAACCAAAATGTTTTGAAAATTAAAAAAATAAATCATGCAAAAGAAGACTAAATCATTAATATTTAACAATTGATAAAATAATAAAACCAATGATTGAGGACTTAAAGTAATTTCTATGAGAGCATTAAAAAAAACGTACTGAAACACATGACTTATCTAGGCACGTTTTTAAATTTACTAACTAATACATGAATTTAAGATATAGGTTTCCTGTATGCCATCTGACATCAATAAGCTGAGATTAGAAAAATTCAGCATATAAGTATTAACCTCAAAAATTATTTACAGATCCATTTCTATTACAGTCATATTTAGGAAACAAATGAAGGAAAAACATATATTTTAAGTATTTGGAGTAATAAAAGTGCATAGTAAGAATCAACTAATTTTAATATGCTGATTACAGATGTGATCAGTATTCACCTGCAAATTAGGTTAATTTCAAGATAATAATTGTATTTTATAAAATAAATTTAATGTTTTCTTAGCATCCATTTTACTAATCAGAGAACTAAAGTTTGCTCAACTTTGAAAGACTGTTACATTTTTTCCTAGTACAAAAAATTAGGCTAAATTCTAGACAAGCACTAACAGAAAAGAGAAACTGAATGAGTAATCACAAATGTTTCAGTTCCATAATTAAGCTCTGATAATATAAATGAACATTTTTGGTAAAAACCATCAACCCCTAAGTCCACTTTCAGTTAAGAGGTTTTCTTGTAATTCACAAAATACAGCATCTGAGAAGTACCCCATGCTACCTCAATAGGATTTGCTAAACATAATTACAGCTATCCTACTTTACTTTATTAATTAAATTTACCTCAAATTCTTGGTTAAGATCAACTTCCTCAATCAACCTAAAATCAAACCTCCAGATCATACTAATTTTTCCATATTTCAGTGGATTATAACCCATTTAAAAACTGACCGGGAGGGTGTATCCCAAAAAAAAAAGAGTCAGAATGCATTTTATATATTCTTCTAAATAATGTTTGATACTTGTGCTTTCTGAATGATAGGAAAACTCCTAAAAATTATTAGTTTTAATGCCGGAGATTTTTCCAGATGAGTAAATTTAGCCACAAATTTTTAGGTTAGGGAAAAACATCAGCTTCATAAAGTATTCCAACATCTGAATCCTCAAGAAAAAATTCTAAAACTAATTACCTTCAAAAATTACTTTTATGACATGAACACTATCTGATTTAACAGAATACCACTTACAGCAAAAGAAATCATGGTTCATAAAATGTACAATAAACACAGACAATCTGTCACAAAATTTCAAGCAGAAAATTATTGATTTGAATTTAAAAGAAAATATGATTCAAAACTTCCACTTCCATTTTTTCTTCTTAATCACATTTTATTAAAAATTATTCAAGATCTCGCATAGCTTTTAATTGACGGAGGATAACTTCAGATGAACTAGACAGGGTTAATCAACTTCAAACCCAACAACTTCTTGATACACAAAGTAAAGAAATTCATTTTCAAAGTCTTCTAACAAGACCCTTGAATCCATTTCTTAGAAACAAGTCAAGGACTCAATAGTTACCAATCTTTTAATTTGAAATAACAAAGGAAAAACCTAGAGTGACAAGCCAGAAGTCATATTAAGGCTAAATAATTCCTCAACTTCTTAAGGTGGATCCACACTTGTAGCGTATCCCCATATCGTAACATTGTGGCATTGCAAGTGGCTGATACTCTACAGTGATACGAGTTAAACTTGCATCCCGTAACCAAACTCCGTACCTGTATCATCTCACTGAGTTCCCAGTTTGATACTGGATCCCGAGTGAGAGACATGTCTTTACAGCTAGCTGCAGCTTCGTACATTTATATTCACTATGCTCTGAGGAGAAAGAAGAAACAATGCCGGAGGTAGCAAACGCAACCGTACTCAAGCAGGGAAGAGTATAGTGGCTCAAGTTTATTAGCAGTCTTGAAGTTTCAATTGGTCAGTGGCTTATATAAAAATTTCACAAGAATGTCTCCGAGTGATTTCGAATTTTTTATTAATATGGTTGGTCCAAAAATCTCGAAAAAAGATACAACGTTAAGGAAAGCCATTCCTATTCAAGATAGGCTGGCTCTGACATTACGTTTCTTAGCAAGTGGTCATTCATATGTTAAGTCTTCAGTACCTGTTGAAAATATCCAAGCAATCCATCAGCTGCATCATTCCAGAAGTGTGTGATGCTCTCATTGAAAATTTGAAGGCTTACGTACAGGTAAAGGAAAAGTTTTACTTATTATAACTTAAGAATTTAAAAATCACTTAATATAATACAAATGCATACTATTACATAGAATTGATGCAAAAAAAACACGAGTAGAGTTATTCAATAAGTCCCCAATTGTCAACATTTTCCTCGGAATACGAGGGAGAATGACTTAGGGAATATAAAGGTAGAAAAGAGTTTGGAGATTGAATGGAAGGAGTAGTAGAATGTTGAGGTGGATTCATTTGGGGTTGAAAACTTTAGGTAGTAAATTAGGGTGGTGGATGAATTTGGTTATAAAACCCCAATTAGCTTTTGGAAAGACACCTAATATTTCATTCTGAATTGCACATCTTGTACTTTCACTGTATCTTCTTAGTTTGGCAGCCACCATGTTGCCGAAATAAAGACACTCATCTTTGCTTTTCTGCGAACATGCAGCTAACAATTCAATAGCCTTTTCAAGGCGTTGGTCTTCCACCTTCTTTCTTTTTCTTGGAGGCGGTGGAGGCTGGAATTCAATCTGTTCGGCAACTTTTGTTGTAGGCGGTTGTGACTCTGGTTCTTCACCTTCCGTAAACATTCTTTCATTCTATAACTGAATCAATATAAAATCATTACTATTAAAACAAAACTATTATATCTTTAAATAATAACAGAACAATAATAAAGTTTCATTTAATGACAATGAATTTGCATATGACTCTGTTTTACAGATGCCAAAAACAGAAGAGGAATGGCTATCAGTGGCAAAGCAATACGAAGAATTGTGGAATTTCCCACATGCATTGGGGTCAATCGATGGAAAACATGTGATATTACAGTGCCCAATCAAAAGTGTCAGTCAAACTTCAACTACAAGAATTCCTTCAGTATTGTACTTCTTGCTTTAGTTGATTCAGGTTGCAACTTTATATTTGTGGACATGGGATGCCTGAAAGTGGGGTTTTTACAAATAAAGAGCTTTACAAAAACTAGAAGAAAAAACACTTTCTATTCCTCAGCCTTCCCCTTTAAACGGGAGGGAGAGAAATATCCCTTACTTCTTCATTGGAGATGAAGCTTTTCCTTTGAGTGAGAATCTCATGAAAGTTTATCCCGGTAAACATCAAAAAGGTTCAAAAGAAAGAATTTTCAATTACAGGATTTGCAGAGTACGCAGAATTGTAGAAAATGTATTTGGCATTGCGTCGTCTGCTTTCCGAGTTCTCCGTAAACCTATGTTCTTAGAGCCAGAAAAAACACAACTTGCCGTAATGACTATTGTTTGCTTACACAATTTCTTGAGGAGACAACTGGATTCAGCAAGAATGTATACACCACCAGGGTCTTTCGATTCATTTGAAAATGGTCAATTGATTGAAGGGAGTTGGGGGGCAATGAATAAGGAAAATGCTACTTCCTTACTTTCTATTTGAAATGTTGCACGTAAGTCATCTATGAAGGCAACAGAAATAAGACAAGAATTAGCTAATAATTTTATGAGTTATAGAGTGGAGTGGCAAGAAGACTACGCTTAAAGTTGTCACATTGTCACCGAACTCATTGTGTGTTAGTACTTACTGTGTTTAATGTCTGTTGTGGTTTATTTTTAACCAAAATGAAGGTCAGGCTTTTGTAAGCAAACCAGGAGCTTTTTTAAATATCATTGCTTCCTGTAAAGAAATTGAATTATGTATGTACCAATAAAAGGATTTTTCGTTTGAATTTCATTTTAGAAACTGTCTCGTTTCTTACATTTTCTCATATTAAATGAGGTAAAAGAGGCAGTCATATGCATATAAATATTTCAGGTTGTCGTTCTCACCTTTTCCTGTTCCAATGCTTTTCTTCATTTTCATTTTTTAACCTGAGACATGATAACAAGCAATCCATCTTCTTCTAAACATTCGTCAACGGGCCTGCTGACTTCATTTGCCTCTTCTTCCCATGCGTCCTGCTTTCTTATTTTTTGGAAGTGCAATGTATTCTTTGGGTCCCAAATCACTTCTTGCTTCTTATAAATATCTATTAATTCAAGTGCTTTTTCTTGAGTCCACTCCATCTCCGAAGAATCACTATTACTAAGTAAATACTAGACAACGCACTGAAGCCCACCACTCTACAAGATAACCTCACGAGGAATGACGATACTTGAGCATCCTTTCTTTGGTCCTTTCTCCTATCCTTCTCTGCGATACTATCTCCGTCCCTTCCCTTCTGGACCGTAACCCGAGTCATCACTTGGAGACATTTCTCGCAACATCCCTTATTCGGCTCTGTCTCAATGGCCCAAGATGCTCTGCAATACTTCCGGCCCCATTTCCTCCCACCCTCTTTTCTGCCTATGAAAAAAATTACAATTTTGGGGGGTGACTTCGGCCATGTCTAGGAACGACCAGAAAGTCAATGTTAGGCGTTTGTATCAAAGGTACGATAAAAATAGCTTAAAAAACATTATAATAATAATTATGATGAAGTCAATAGTAGAAAAATAACAATTAAAAACCCAGCAGAAAAGTACCAGGCCCTGAGGAGCACTCAGCAAGATGGGAAACATTTGAAGGAAATCGGAGCCCATACAGTGTTTCTTCGTGAAGAAGAGATTAAATTAGTGGAAGTGCTGTTAAATTTTCTATAAGAATTCAAATTTTATAAATCCAAATATCCAAATTTTAGTACAAACGTATTTGAACAGTAAAAAGTAAATGTTCAGTGCTTTGACAATAATTCCAGCAATTGTTTGGGTTCGGAGATTCATTAGTAGAAACAAAGGCTCTAAGGCTTTTTAAAAAAATTAAAAGGGTTCGAATGACAGTGAGTAGAAGTTTTCTACAAGAATTTTTCATTATTTTTGTTTTTGGAGGAAAAAGTTTAAAAAATGTAAAAAAGCTATTTTTCTTTTGAAAATTTGTAAATAAAGTGGAAAAACGTTATTATAAGTCAATAACTTCTTATCTCAGTGCCTATTAAACAATAGATTAAATATAATAATAATTTAAACATTTTAAAATAAAAATGTTAGTAATATTAGTCATATAGTTAATTATATAGGTGATATTTAGGAAACATATTTAGTGGTCGAAGTCACCCCGTCGGTTGGGGCACCTGCGGCCGCTATTCTTTATTTTTTTTAAACAAATTCTGTTGCTTTAAGAAAAAGTTTTAAATAATATTTGTATGAATAAGAATTACTTCCATTTAATTTAAATTTTCTGTGCATACAGAATGTAATTGAATAGAGAAATATTTTAAAAAATCTCTAAAAACGGCCGAAGTCACCCCATTCTACAGTATGGCAGAGGAATGGACCGTGCTTAGTCAACACGTCCAGACTTGCACGGCCCGTAACCGTATCATCTCTTTGATGTGACGGTGAAATACCGACACCGCTCCGGAACAGGCCGTATCGTATCCCCGTAGCAAACCTTTGTTACAAGTCATTGCAACGGGTTCCGTCGACACTGCTATGATACGAAGATACGATACAGAGATACGCAACTAGTGTGGACCCAGCATTAAAGTCTCGAACAAACAAATTGCACAGAATTAAAATGTCATGAGAAAAGTTAAATATTGTAACATTCTTAAACATGTTATTTTTAGAGGATACTCTTCGAGCAATTACTTTCAGCTAATATCACACAGCAGGGGCGGATCCAGGTGTAAATTTTGGGGAGGAAACTTCCGGGAAGGGCCATAGCAAGTGGGGGGGATCAAGGGGTTCACCCCCCTCAAATTTTGGGTTACAGTCTAAAGTGAACCTCCCGAAAATAATAATATTATAAATAATGATAAGGGATGTTATTTTTCACTGACATCAGGGGTAGAGTCCGACCCCCCTCCAAGTTAACACCTAAAAATTACTACGAAATAAAATCTATGACGAAAATAATTATGACAGTTAACTGGCTATAAACTAAAACTTACCATGCAAAATTAACTTTAATTGCCAGTTTGCAGCAAAAAAGAGGATGTCGTAGCCGAATCCGATGTATACTCTCAGCTGTCTAATGCGACACTAAAATGAACTTTAGCTTCAGTCGTTCGAGGGAGAAGAGGAGTAGACAAAGTAGAGCTTCCAGTGAAAAGCAGTCGCCGATTTCAAACATTGTGTTTCTTCCTTACAACTAGGCGTTACAATGTTGTCTCACGGTCAGCATTGCCACCGCGACTGGTAATCCCGATAAAGTTAAAATACACGGGCAACTCTCAGTTCCTGGAATTTCTCACCACGACTTGCTCTTTCTTTCTTATTCCCTCTAAGTACCAAAAATAGATCTAAATACATTCGCTGCCGAGACTTTAAAGGCATCAACTTTAACGAATTCTTGAATGACGCTAAATTACTACCATGGCAGGAGATAGAATACACTGACGATGTTGACACAAAAGTAGATATCTTAAATAACCATATGTTAAAATTAATAAATGTTCATGCTCCCATCAGAACGATACGAGTTACTAAGCCTCACGCTCCCTGGCTAACTGCAGAGATAAAACAAATGATGACGAAGCGCGACTCCACTTTCCGTAAATTTAAACGCGCAAAAAGTACAGTGGAATTTGAGTATTACAAAAAGCTAAGAAATAAGACCAAACAAATGATACGAAATGCAAAAATTAAACTTGCCCATGCTATTTCAAAGGATAGCGGCTCCTCTTCAACACTGTGGAAAAATTTGCGCAAACTTGGGATTGGAAAATCGAAGGAATCATCTCCTCTTCATAACATCTCCCTCGATAAGTTAAGTAAAACATTTTCTCGCCCACCGTCAATTATCGATGCAGAACAGAAGCGTCAAGAGTTAGATCTTCTTCAACAACAAATGACCCCTTTTCGTGGCTATCCTAAATTCTTTTTCAAACCGGTAACGCAGCTCGAAGTGCTAAGAGCCATAAAAAATCTCAAGTCTCAAACCCAATGAGCAGACGATATTCCGTTATTACTAGTTGACAAAATCTGTATCTTAATCTTACCTATGATCACAAACATTTATAATCACTCTCTTCTCCAGGGAAAGTTTCCAAATCCATGGAAACGCGCGTTGATACGGCCATTGCCCAAAAATCTCAAATCAAATCCCATTGAGTATCGTCCAATCAGTTTCCTCCCGGTGTTATCTAAAGCATTCGAGAAAATTGTTCTTGGTCAAGTTACTGATTTCCTCACCCAAAACTTGATACTTGATCCTTTGCAATCAGGTTTTCGGAAAAATTATAGTACTACAACTGCGTTAGTAAAAATCACTGACGATATCCGACGATCCATGGATCATAAGAAATTAATAACCTCAATTCTTCTTGACTTTCGTAAAGCTTTTGACTCAATCAACGCAGATATTTTGATTGCCAAAATACTCATCATGGGGTTTTCTAAATATCCGCCGATTGGTTTGAGTCTTATCTTCACAAACGCCAAACTAGAGTTGTATCTCATGACTCCTCCTAATGGTTGACGGTAAACCGTGGACTTCCGCAAGGTTCCATACTCGGCCCATTGATGTTTTCTCTTTTTATAAATAATTGCCCTCAAGTTATTAAATTTTGTAAATTTCATTTATACGCTGATGGTTTGCAAATCTACATAGATTCACCTGTGTCAAAATTCACGGACTCAATAACTCGCGTCAAACATGACCTTACTAAAATACATGAATGGAGTAAGAAAAACTTTCTCACTATAAATCTGTCTAAGTCACAAGCTGTCATAATTGGTCACCCAAAACTATTAAATTCATTTGATCGAAGCAACATTCCAACACCAATCCTAAATGGATCGAAAATCCCATATGGCAGCTCAGTAACAAACCTAGGTGTTATCATAAACGAAAACCTCTCATGGTCCAAGCAAGTAATTCAAATATTTAAAAGAGTATATTCATCTCTTCGCTCTCTTAGACAATCAGGAGATTTTTTATCTCCACCTCTGAAAGCCAAACTTGTAAATTCGTTGATCATGCCGCACTTTGATAATGGAGATGTAGTGTACCAGGATATATCCGGAGAATTAGCTCTGAAGTTACAAAGAGCACAGAACGCATCTATAAGATTTATTTTTAAGTTACAAAAGTATGATCATGTCTCTGAATCATACAAAAAATTATGCTGGGTAATCTAGAAGGAAATTGCATGTACTATCTATTGTTTATAGTATTCTAACTACGCAAAAGCCAGAGTACATTGCTTTGGAATTCGTGAACATATTTTCTGTCCATAGGTGCAACACAAGAGGTTGCGACAACTTACTCATTCCACATCAAAAAACCGAAATTTTTCATAACTCATTTATCGTAACTGCGAGCAAGCTTTGGAACATCCTTCCCCTTGAAATTAAGTCCTCTATCACAACTTGCGCTTTTAAAAGTAAATTTTGCACTTATCTTATGGGAAACGATCTCCCTATTTAAAGAGTCATTTCTACTCTTAGCGGCAACGCACAGAAATTTCATCCTCCTACTGATTTTAAATCTAATCGCCAAAGCACTGTGAATCTCAGCATTATATACTATTCTTCTCTACTGGTTCTCTCCAAATCTCTAAAACCCTTCACTACAAACGTCACTGCAACATGAAAATCATGTCTCTGGTCCTTGTTTTTTCCTTAAATTTACGTTTTATACTTTCTTTCAATTTGTACTTATATACTTCATGTACTGTTTTACTGACACCATATTATTTACGTTTTTACATATTTTTGACTTTATACTATATGTACGCATTGAACATGTTAATATTATATATAAACATTGTGTACCATCGAAGTGTACAATTGAGATATTTTGTCTTCAATTTTCATATATTTATTGCTGTTGTAAATAAAATTATCTTTTCTTTATTCTAATAATAAAAGTCTTTTCTCATCTGGTTCCTATCCCTATTTTGTGTTGGTATCTAAGTTTTATGTAATATTGACTACGTATTTATGCTTTAAAAGATGTATACCCTTATTATATTATGTTCTAATGTAAATGGTTGGCATTTATTTAAATGTCAATATGACTATGTTTATTGATGTATCCTATATATGTACCTATTGATAGTGTATTTATAAAATGTAATCATGTTTCTTACCATCTTTTTAGTTATGACTATCGGTAGGTTTGCGCAGGTTTTTCACACCCCCCTTCTTAGTGGGTGTTTTCCTGCAGTGGATACATTTTTTTTTCCTAAGAATTTCTTAGGTTTTTTAAATCCACAATTTCTTCTCATATCTTTTTCATACTATCTCTTTAAATCAATTATTTATGTATTGTAAGACGATGGGTTAGATGGAAGAGGAGACTTTTAGTCTCAATCTTGCCCGAATAAAGCCGTTTTATTATTATTATTATGTGGGCTACGGCCACGTCCAGTGACGGGTCTGATTTTGTGTCCGCTACTTGTGTGTTTGTATAAAAGGTGAGAAATTTTGAATGTGAGGGCATAGGAAGAAGTAAAATCAGAGCATTGTCGAACAAAAATGGAAAAGATATGTTTGGAGAAAAATAAGTAAGGGAAAGGTGGAAGGAGTATACAGAAGACCTGTATGAGGCAAGGGAGAAACCAGATATTGTGGACATAGAAAAAGAGCTGGAGGTAGAAGAGGAGGAGAGAGACCCAAGAATAATGAGATCGGAGATAATGCAAGCAATGAAGAACATGAAAAATGGAAAGGCGACAGGAATAGACGAACTGCCAATAGAATTCTTTAAGTGTTTAGAGGGTGAGGGTGTAAAGGAAAAAGTAGAATTGTGCAATAAGGTCCATGATACTGGAATATGGCCGGATGACTGTCAAGACAATTATGGTGCCAATCCCAAAAAAAGCAGGCACCAAAAAGTGCGAGGAACACAGAACAATAAGTATCATAGCCCATGCTGCAAAAATACTACTAAGGGTATTGAATCAAAGACTCCCTAGGAGTAATGGGAAAGAATATAGGAGGGGAATGATTTGGCTATAAGAGGAAGGGGCACTAGAGAAGCTATTGGTCTATTGCGAATAGTTGGAGAAAGATACCGGGAAAGAGGAAAAGGAGTAAGCTTATTTCATTGATTTGGAGAAAGCTTTCGATAGGGTCAAGTGGAATAAGTTAATGAAAATTCTTAACATAAAGAGAGTAGATTGGAAGGACAGGAGGCTGATCAGGGAATTGTATAGAACCCAGAAAGTGGCAGTGAAAGTTAATGGAAAATTGAGTCGATGGAATTGGGTCGAGGGGTAAGGCAGGGCTGTTGTCTTTCCTCAACATTATTTAACCTCTATGTTGAGGATATGATCACCAATACCCTGGATGAGTAAAAAGGGATAAGTATTGGAGGAAGAGAAATAAAATGCATCAGATTTGCTGATGATATGGTTATCTTGGCCTATGACAACCAGGCACTCCAAGGAATAATAAGATGTTTAGAAGAAGAAATGGAAAAATATGGGATGAGAATAAACGCTAGTATAACAAAAGTTATGAGAGTGAATGACGGAGAAGTTGTCAATGTTGTGACAAATGAGGGAAGGAAGGCTCCCGGATAGTCATGTGGACATCGCGTTTGCCTTTGGTGAAAGCGGTCCCGGGTTCGATTCCTGGTGGGGGCCAATGTGCGAAATGACCTAAGCTGTCGAAGCACTTTTAACAATACTACTACTACTATGAGGGAAGGAGAATAGAGCAGGTTAAAAGGTAGATTGAAAGAGTAGTACAGGGATCAAGAAAAGAATAGCTATGGCAAAGGAAGCCTTCTATAAGAAGAGAAATGTGCTGCGCAGTAGTATTAATCTAGAACTGAGGAAGAGATTGATGAAATGTTATGTATGAAGCATTATGTTATATGGATGCGAAACATGGACCTTGGGAAGAAAAGAGAAGGATAGGATTGATGCTTTTGAAATGTGGGTGTGGAGGAAGATGGAGAGAATAAAATGGGAGGATGGAATAAGAAATGATTACTCCGCACAATAGAGAAAAGAAAAGGAAGCTGGATCGGACATATTGTAAGGGGGAAGGGGATTCTAACAGCCATTGAAGGAATGGTGGAAGGAAAAAAGAGAAGAAGGAAGAAGAAAGCTAAACTTAATAGATGAAGTGAAGAGAGGATTATACAAGAAGCCCAAAGAAGAGGCCCGGGGCAGGGTTAAGCAGAAACAATTGTGGTTTATGGTACCTGCTGACAGGCAGAATACCAGAAGAAGATGAAGATGAGAAAGAGACTTGTGCGAACTCCTCCATTTGAAACAACGTTTAGCTATGAGTGGCGCGACTCGGAAGCAGCACAGAGTGGCCTCATGTAACAGCAAGAGAATGCGACAACATTAACTCCAACAACCATCACACGTCATCTATAGACAACGCTCGGTTTAAAAGTATTAAATTATTGGCTTTGGAAAATATATTCTCTTGGATTTGGGGGAGAAATTTCCCCCTTCCATCCCCCCTGGATCCGTCACTGTCACACAGTACCTAGCAGGTATTTCTTGGAATTGGGATGATGTATTTGATACACCCATACTTATAAGTTCTATTCAGATTAATTATAGTTAATCTGAATAAAACGAGTGATATCAAATTCTTTCCACCAACAAACTTTATCATTTTACCAAACAATTTGTTTCATGTAAGATGGTATGGCAGCTTATATTGCCTTTCTAAGAACTTAGTGTTGGAAAAGTTATCATAAACTCCTAAACATCAACTCCAATATCATCAAGCCATGTGATAAAACTATTATGTAGTGTTTTACTATTACTTCATTGAATATCAAGAGAAAGAAAAACTTGCATAGGGAATTTTTCTCCTGAAAGCTCTTCGTTTTCCTCTTCTTTATCAATTGACAAAAGAAGCTGTCACTCACAAGGCACAGAACTTGAAGCAGAGAATTAGATGTTGCTTTCCTGATCAATTCGTCACCAAGTAAGTCGATCCTCAAAAAATTAACCACAAAATTCTAGAGATAGAAATTAAATTTCAAATAAATGCACTGACAATTAATGTTATACCACCCAATAATAGGGCTACATCACTAACCCAACAGTTACTTAAGTATTTTATGAAGAATAAGTTATTGCAGTACCGATGAATATCATGAATAAACTTTAACATGTTTTACGGCATCAAATCATTGATTTCACATAATTTTCACACATTTAATTGATTTCAAGTTACTTCTGGACGAATTATGACAGTAGCCTTATCTTTAAATGAACTTTCGCGTTGCAGGATGATGCTAATTATAACCTTCAGCCAGAAAAATCAGCCGCAGCATCTCCACACTGCAGAGACTAAATTTAGCGTGTTGCTGTACCGAAGGTAAAATTACTGTTACAAAAACTAGAAGGAGATGGGTTTATGCGTTTATTGCAGTTAAAGCATTATATGGACAAACGTGGCCGACATCCGAGAGAGAGAGAATGAGCGACCGATGCTCGCACACTCGCAGCGTGGGGAAAAGTCGTGGATAAGCAGCTGATGATATCACAATCGCTGCGAAGGAGGGAGTGCTGATTAAGCATCTGACGATATAACAATCTTAGAGCAGGAGAGAGTGTACGAGGCCTCAAGGTTGAAAGAGTTTTCATTTCCTTGGCTTGCTTGTGGCCACTACAGGGTAACTATGGTAGTAAAAATCTCATTGGCATTAAATCATGCATTTCGACATTTAATAATATTATATTAATCGTGTCTTAAAATAAAATACAGCAAAACAAGTAAGCAAATAAACTTACCATCAGTAACAAGGGTGTCGACCCATTCGTATTTTGGTTCATAGAAACAATGTTTAGGCACGAGCGTATTTGAAAAGAATTTATACCCAAAACAAAGTCGAGTGTAGGCACGTGTAAACACCAATGATGGGAAAAGTACTTCTTCGTAGGAAATTCAATTATACCTCCAGCGTAGCACAAATATTTCAACAATACTTTGCAGCAGAGTCAACAGCCATCCCTCTTTTCCTTCGCCCCTTCCCTCCCAAGAGAAGAAAAGTTCGGTTTCAGGGTGAAAAATGTAGTTAGAACTGCCTCTCGATGCGATCAGAGCGCGAGGTTATGCGATTATGCCCTCTCTCTCAATCTTCCTTGAGTATCGTCCGACAATCGCCGGCAGAAGACAAAGGATTCAGTTCTTTTTTTTTTTCCCATTCAAAATGGACATAAGAAAGTTTTGCGGCGATTGTATTGCAAATACACCCAAGTAGTGGCCTAGCGAGGGGGGGGGTTTAGGGGTTCAAGCCCCCCTTCAAGTCCTATGACTTGACTCTGTGCATTTTCTGCTGAGGAGTAAAAAACCCCAATCATTTGCTTGATAAATTCAGCGAAAGCTTTGCATGCCAGTAAATATGGCTCCGATTACAGGTAAGTTGATGTTTTCGGTAGCAGAGCAGGCCTAGAGCCGACATCGATATCAATGGGACGCTACGAGTGTTCCGCACACAATGTTCAATGCATGAACTTCTTAACCATATCCTTTTGTTAGATGACTCACACCATAAGATAAGACTCCCATGAGAAGAATTCAAAAGTGCTGATTCGTTTACTCTTCGTAAAAACACAAGGGAACATTCGAGAAGTAATTCGAAAACCCTGAAAACAGAGATTAAGATTACGTTTGAGAGACAAACAGGTTGATAAAATGCTCAGTTAGATCTGTTGCATGATTTCATAAGATACAGATGGACATCCGAAAATTTTTTCACAGTCCGCTAATAGCTCGAGGGCTCTATCGGGAAAACGTAAGTTAATGTCTATGTAGTTTTTGTAAAATGACCATTATTAGTTGCATAAATAAGGATTGACTTATTTTAGGGCTGTTATCGGAGGGCACATCTCAAGATGAGTTTAGCGACAATTCCAAAGGAACTGGTTCCTTTGTTAAGCATTCTGGATGAATAAAAGTCTGTACAGTAGACTCTTCATTACTGGGGATGATATAAAATATACTGATCCTTATTTTATAATTACCCGTTAATTTGCTGTATAGTTACGAAAATAATTCAATAACCGGGTTTCCGTAGAAATTTGTAAAAGTGTTGGAGCAATACAAGATATCAGTAGAAATTAATTTTTGATGATATTATTAATAATATACCACTTTGGCAGCAAATCAGTCAGCTGAAAGGTATTGTGCGCGTAAGTTACGCACATATTTATCGGAACTGTGACTTGATGACTTGAAATAAATTTGAGAAACTGTTAAAACTGTGACTTAAATTCTTCAGCTTCCTTTTCGATGCAGCCAATTTTTTCTCTTGTGATAGAATCCCACAAATCTCATATCTGGTTATGCAATGCCCATCCAAAATTTCAATTCGTGGAAAAGTTTTGTATCATCTCTCTGCTGGTTAAACCACCTATTACTTAGTCTAAATAAATGTAAGTTGATGTCTTCATTTTTTCCACCTTGGTATATAACTTGATTTCTGAAAAAATTCAATTATAACATCAACTATAATCAAGAGTCTACAGAATATTTTAATGCAGCCGAATTTGTACTCTCCGGTATGTGACGCATTTAATTGAATACTTGGCTAATAAATAAATAACGAAATCAGGCTTAATTGTAAGCCTACCAGAAAATTTCATCTGATATAAATGATTTTTTGTTTCTTAGAAGAGGAGGTAATTTAAATAGCAACGGATGAAGTCATTCCTAAGAAAGCTGCTGATGGTATAGTCTAATAACGAAAGATGTTCTAATAAGGATGGGTGCACCAATGTGGTGATTTATTGAGACGTTTTATATCGCTTGTCAAATAACCGTAACTATTCCTTTTCACGCTTGGCAACCTCTTGGAAGAAAGAACCCTCAAATACTTGGGAAGTATATATCTACAGCATCAAAATACTTAAGCATCGAAAAAAATAATTTTTAATAGAAATTGGACGTAACCAAACTAGAAATCCAAACAAAACTTATGATAAGTTTCCAATAGTTTGATTATGTAAGCTACTATCTTGGAAAGTTTAATGAGTTGGCCATATAAGCGTTAAACTCCTCTAGTTTTCAATACATTTAGTTTTTGAAAGATTTGACATATTTGTAGTAAGAAGCGGGCGTGAATAAACTAGCCCCTGTAAGTTAGGCATTTTTCATTTAATCAGGCAGCTTGCCCCCCCCCTAGCCCAGTGGCTGGCGACGCCCTTGATCAGTAATACTTGAAAAAGTGAACATGGTCATTTCTGTATCTGCATTCGAATCGAAAACTGAATCACTCAATTGGCCCAACTATCGATGATATCAATATTTTGCGGGATTTTAAAAATGTATCATTTGTATAAAAACTAAAGCACTTCATCTCTTCATTGACGGTTGTCTTCTGAAAAACAAAAAAAAATCGATTTTGTGGATATTCAAAGGCAAATTACATTGTAATTGACTAAAATCTAATTGGCAATTAAAATCGTTTCTTATGTGTCAAGAATATGTTCAAGAAGTATTCAATGTAGTTGTGCAATGTTTTGATATATCGTGGGTCTTTTTGTTGAAAACTTTCCAGAAGTAACACAAAATAACAGTACCTCTTCATGGAAGCTCGTAAATTGCGCTCCAGACTTCTTAGATAGTCGTAACTGGGAAATATAGTAGAGAGTAAAAATCTCTCACCAGAATTTCCACAACGAAGAGAACAAACTTGTGATCTCTCTTGATTTACTTTTGATGAAATCTAAAAGAGGAGGAACGAAAAAAAAACTGATTCAGCTATGACTTCAGAATCGTAAAGTAGAAACAAAGGTATAGGCATCAAATGTAAGTAGGACAATAGCGTTTCAAAGAAAGAACATAGTTCGTAAGGTGAAATTGGAACTAAAGGAAGCGGCATTTCCAAAACGTAGAAACAATGATCATGATAAATGCGCTAATATACCCAACGAATAACAACAAAACTAATTTTTCCTCATAAAACATTGTTCAAGGAAAGGAAATGAATACAGAAAAGATCGTTGGGATACCTGCGAATGGCGCCCACCTGCAAGGCAGGGCCAAATGCCTGACAAATTACTTATGCTCTCAAACTTGGGCAGTCATTTGTGTTTCAAGTGGCTTCTATTCATAAGCCCAAAATTCGCAAATGGAAATAAGGAAAATATATCATCCGATATAGCATATATTGTTGTAATATTATTTTTTTTTAATCATTACCTAGAAGCAAACAGTAAGAATAGTTTAGAAATTAACTAAAGTTAATGTCAATTGCCATATTTACATTGCTGCTAGACTAGAATATTGATTTAGAAGTGCAAATTGGGTACTCAAAAAGCATCTTTAACGATCAATAGAATCCCCAAATATTAGTTCCTTATTTTATAATTATAATTGTGGAAAAAAGTGTGAATTTTAAATCCATCCTCCAGTGTGTGAGATACGTCTTTTTCATCTGACGAGTAACAGTGGGGACTAAACTTCACCACCCAAATCGTAGATACATGTCAAGCTCTGTTTGTCTGGTACCTGGAAAACCTGATTACAGGCTCAGCATTTTGGGATTCCAGATCCGACAGAATCATAAAAATGCGAAATATATTTGAAGTGCCTATTTTGAAATATTTAGTGCCTATTTCTTAATTTTTAGGTCCTAAATGTCCTCAGCTTAGATATGACCTACTATTGAGAAGTTCATTGACCTCAATCAGCTGATTTCCCCTTCGATGCTTGCCAACCGGCATCTCCTTTGGGACTTGCTGATTGCATAATCTATAGGATACTAAATATTTAACACTGGAAAAACCGCGAAAAAAATTCTATAACGGTCTTCCGGAAACAATTATCAAACTACTCTGCTTTTTTTTGCCCATCTCCCAATGGAAGGTTTTGTAAATAAAGCTTTGCTTTGCTGATAGCCATTATGTTTACATCCTTCCCCGAAAACAACGTTGTTAAACTTCGTAAGGTAACCGATAAGTTGAACAACCAAAAGATATCTCTTAAAAAACACTTTTGCATTAGCCGTAGTATTTCGGTCATGAAGGAATCATTCCTTCCAATAAATCAAAGTTACGAGACATGGGCAGTCAGAGAAATGGTAATACGCAAGAATGCATTACACCAAGAATAAACAGCGATTTTGAAAGACGTACATATTCTGTGCTAAACTTCTGAACGTTGCCAAAGGAACGAAATTTGGATATTTATAAATATAAATATTTATGAATAAAATTTATATATTTGAAAAATGAACTTGGAGAGGAATATTTCGGTATCTTGTAAATTCTGACAAATGATTCGCTCCCTTGAATATCTTAACAGTCATGACAGTACGTTAAAATATTAAAAGGAGAGCAGCATTAGTTAAACAGTAAGTTTAACGGCAGTAGATGTAATTTACCGATCCTAGCGTGTTTCGAGGTCATTCTACTAAAAACAGTGTTTAAAAGCAATTCCCGCACTCCCTCGCTCGTCACTGCTTGCCCCGCCGCTTACGCCCGCCCGCTAGTATAGAGAATTATAAAAATGTTCACACTTCTTTAAAAATACAAAATTAATTGATTAACTTAAATGCTAGAATTGCTTATTTAAGAATTGCATGTTTCCAAAATATTCTTTTTTATTTCCTTGTCGTAATCTTTAATTTTCTTTCTTGTGAAATATCATCAAAAGTTTTCCATAAATTTATTCCTTTCAGCTTGAAAATATTATTTACTAGGGCAAGTAATGCTTGCATAGGTTTCAACGGACGCATTTTATTTAGTTGAAAATATTTTCAATACTAGTTTTTGCATTCGCCAACTCACCATTTTCAGATTCACAAAAAATTGTCAATTTATCTACTCTGTTTAAAATATTTTTTGCTTTTTCACAAGAGTACGCGGACTTATTGGTATGAATTTTAGAATACTTAAAAGTAATTTTGCATTTTATCAATCAGCAAGGTTATGAAAAACGAGAAAAAATTCTGAATTACTGGAGATAGTACGCTCATTTTATGTTGATAATTTGTGAACAGTTCTTCCGAATAATTTAACTAATTTTTAAAAATTCACGCAAGTGCAAAGATGATGGATCTCGGGCTCTTATAGATAAACTTATTCACCGATAGAAATGATTAAGTGGAATAAGGGATTCTCTTTTGAAATAATTTTTCAACACACATGCGCTCCTAGAATCCGCTGATTATGCAGTACTTGTAACTTCTGCTGACCAAAGACGATATCAAATGCTCTCCTTTAAACATAATCTCATGAAAATGATGTAAAAGAATACCTTATAATGAGTTGGTGAGAAAATTTACCTAGGGCCATACGAGTTAGAGTAAGGAAACTAGGGGTAGCGTTAGTACTCCCCCTCACGCGTTGAAATTATGCTTGAATAGGAAGAAACGTTTGTAATGAAGGGTAGTGGGGGTAAATAATTTAAATAGAACTAAATGAGGGGAACTTTCTCATTTACTCCTACGCTTCGTCATTGAATACTTGGTGTGACTTTGCTTCATTCTTCCGTTTCAAGGTTTTGGAGTTATTCTTCCAGTTTGGAATTATTTCCTCTAAGAAGAAATACAGTTAAGTATTAACAGTTTAAACAGAAATCTGAGTAAGTATCAGTTTATATACTTTTGAGTTATTCCCTAGTATTATTTTTTAACAATTTTTTCAAAAATTTTAGGATGGAGTACAGTCAGTTGAACCCTCAAGTAGGCGGTGACCATTCGATTGTTGAGATTGACAGGGCTATAAAGGGTCGACTGAAAACCTACTGGGTGGTGAGTGAAGCGCATAGAGACCTTATATCATTTCTAAATTATACTTCCGATCTTTTAATTCCGAGGATAAGGGATGAGCTAAGTAATTCTGCCCTTAAAATTAATATTGTGGTTAAGGCAAACTTTGAGAGGGGTGAGGAGACGATAGAACGAGCATTTAAAACGAGAATTGTTAGGGTTTTGCTAGCCGATGACATTGGGGAAATTTTAGAAAGTTTATTTGGAAAATTACTTAAGGAAAAATCCGAGATGCAGGTGAAGGGATCAGGATGGGCACTGAGTAAAATCTTGGGTTTAGAACTCCGAATTAATCGTTACACTCTGTTACGCGGATCAACCTTTACTGAGTTACCACCCAAGATCGCAAGCAGAAAATCCCTTATAACTGTTAGGAATGACAATCAGTTTTGTTTTAAATACGCGGTTTGGGGAACGAACAAACATAAAGACCCTCAACGAGTCTACAAATATAATACGGATGAATTCGACAATGGGTACATTGGGATTGTATTGAATACCCAGTCAAACTCTCCGATATTCCTAAATTCGAGCGAACAAATAAAATTTCTATTAATGTTTTCGGGCTAGACGAAAAAAACAATGTCTATCCAATAAAAATTGTAGATACCGAACTCGCAGATCATCGTGACCTATTATATATTACAAATGACAACACGGATCATTATTGCTGGATTAAAAACTTTGAGAGTCTAATCCATCTTCAGATAACAAAAAAATGTCGTAGAATTTACATTTGTAAACGATGCTTCATGCATTATCATGATGAAAAACATTAGAGACGCATACAGCGAACTGCAATAGTAAAAAACCTGCGAGAATTGAGCTTCCTACCGAGGGGGAAGAGATATTAAAATTTACCAAACTCGGGCATTCATTTCCAGTTCCGTATGAAATATATGCAGACTTAGAATGTATTCTCCAAGGTATCAGCACTTGTGAATCTTTACCTAACGCATCCTACACGCACGCTATTCAGAAACACGAACCATTCAGCTTTTGCTATGTTCTCATAACGCCCAATGGATGTGAGGCACCACAGCTTTACCGAGGTCCCAATACCGCACAGGTCTTTATGCAGAAAATGAAAGAGGAAGCAGAGATAGTATTCAAGTTGTATAAAAACGTTGTACCAATGGAATCGCTTAGCCCTGAAGAAGAGGCAAATTTTAAGAATGCATTGTCTTGTCATATTTGTGTTAAAGAGTTGAAATTTTTAGGCTGGATGTAAGTTAAGAATGGTTTATTAATAACAAAAAGTTATAATATCATTTGTAGGACCCAAGCTTAACACGATTCAAAAACATAATTTTAAACTACACTTTTACAGGTTGTTGACAGTGATAACGATTAATTTTGCAATAATGCAAATATTACTAATCGTATGTCATAGTCGAAAACTGCTAAACTAGAAGTTTCATAAAAAAATCGAAAAATTATTTATGAGCTATATTTTGACTTCTTTTCGAAAGGAATGATATTAATTTTCATTATTTTCCTACGGCATTTGAAACATAGAGTGACTTTGTTATTAAAATCAATATAATAAACCCTTTTTACAATAATAAGTTACTTATAAATAGGAAAAATATCAAAGTTAATGCAATATTGGTACATAATTGTTTAAAAAATGTTTTAATTATTATAAATAGAAAAAGATATTTGGTTAAAAAAGTAAACATTTATTTTTTTAACCCACCTTCCTAGGTAAAGTAGACTTTTGCTAAATATAGTATAAGTATGATACTGAATTATATCTCAACGAATGGTAATGTTACAGCTTACCTAGGGATATATTAATTTTTAATTAAAAAAAGGTTCACATTTTTCTGGAGATGCAGCATTAATGTCAATGTTTAATAACAAATACCAATTATCCTCGAGAGATGGCATTAGCGGCGAAGATTGTAAAAACAAAAGTTCCAATTTTCCTCAAGAGATGGCATTAGTGGCAAAGTTTATAAACAAAAGTTCAAAATTTCCTCAAGAGATGGCATTAGTGGCGACGTTTATGACCAAAAGTTCTGATTTCCCTCAAGAGATGGCACTAGTGTCGAAGTTTATGACCAAGAGTTCTAATTTCCCTCAAGAGATGGCACTAGTGTCGAAGTTTATGACCAAAAGTTCCAATATTATTCAAGAGATGGCATTAGTGTGGAAGTTTATAACCAAAAGTTCCAATTTTCCTCAAGAGTTGGCACTAGTGGCGAAGTTTATAAACAAAAGCTCCAATTTCCCTCAAGAGATGGCACTAGTGTGCCTTAATACTAGTATTAAAAATAATTAAAAAAGACAGAGTAGGGTGCGGGAAAAAATTTTTGCAACTGAAGATTGACCAAGAAAAAACACACACACGGGAAAACACCCACAGAGAAGGGAGGTGAAATAAACGGGGGTTATTTATAAATGCGACGTTTAGCAATTCGCAATTAAATGATTTTCAAAAGTTACGATAAGAATAGATTAAAATTGCGCATTGCTGGAAAAAATTACACATGTATAAAGGGTAGATTATGATCCAATTTGATGTAAATATCATTGCCGCAAGTTGCAATGTATTGGAGAAATTAGATGATTAAATACAATGTGACGTCACCATTCTGCTGGTTGCGTACTCAATTTTGGTTTTGCATCGCTGCAAGTGCAATTGAAAATACTTGGAAGGAACAAATAAATAGGAAGTTAGTGCATTAAATTGACTACAAACATTAAAAACCATGTTTCTACGTAGCAAAGTTACGAGGAAAATAATTAATATAGTTCTCCATCGCTAAAGTATGCATTTGATAACATCGACCTAATTCATATGTTTCCTTTTTTTAAATAAAAAAGTTATTTCTATTAAATTATTTACTTTTATCAATTAATTGTTATATTGTTTATTGATATTGTTATAATTACATTATGAAACATTTTTAAATTTTTGGTTCGATGTTCTAAGATAGTAAGGTGATTTTAGAAGTATTTTTTATACTGATTTCAAATCTGATTCTAGTTTTCTGTATAATGTAAGGTTTTTATACAATTCAATATTGAAGTTTTGAAAAAAAATGAAATTTTTAACCTGGAAAATAATTATTTGAGTTTGATTTAAAAATTGTGTATTTTTAACTCTGTATAAAATTAGAATCATGCAACGCAATACAGTAGAAAATAGTATATACTGACTGAAAAATGCTATAATTATTATGAAAACACAAGACCTACATGACAATTTAATTCCTCTTCTTCACTGATTTCACTGCTTCAACGTCTTCCTGACGAGGGTTGAAACTTCTCTTCCTTGATTGTCTCCCTTCAACATTTCTGTCTCTTTTTAGCATTAAACAGTAGTCAGCCATCATATTTGTATTCCACCTTCCCTGGTATCTCTTTTCCATGTCCTTTATGTCCGGGTGGTAACGTTCTCCTTGTTCTTCACTGACATCACCGAGGTTTGCAGGGAAAAAGTCAATAATATAGTGAATATGTAAATAATATAGTAATATGTGAATGCAGAAAGTGAAGCATGACACTCATGTTAAATCCTAATTCCTTGAAACTCTGCAACATTTTTTTAAACATGGTTTTGTACTTTGGGTGTTTTTTGTTGCTTAAAAAGTTGGACACTACCTCTTTAAACGAAACCCAGGCCCTTTTTTCCACTTCCAATTGGTAAAGCTGTGGTGCTTCACATCCATTGGGCGTTATGAGAACATAGCAAAAGCTGAATGGTTCGTGTTTCTGAATAGCGTGCGTGTAGGATGCGTTAGGTAAAGATTCACAAGTGCTGTATTAGCAAGTAAAAGGATGCTAAACGATTTTTCTATAAATAGAAAAAATTTAGAACCTTGCCATCCAATAATTATGACTTCAGTTAGTTCATGGCACCATGTTGGTGTGAATGTACTTGAAATAAATGTTGACACCAACTTACAAGTCCATCAATGGATGCCTAAAAGGAATACATTGTTGTAAGAGCTTGTTTCTCCATATGTATTTCTAAATAACTAATAAGGAATCCAATGCTGACAAATCAATCATCCAATCAGAATATGCATTACTCTCATGAAATAATAAAAATGTAACATAAAAAGAATAGCATCCTAGAAGAATCTGAGCTCATTTCTCAAAAAGCAAATTCAACGCAAGGACTATTCTACCAATTTGCTGAAAGTGAAATGAGTGAAAAATGTGACTAAAATATAAATGAGATAGTAGAGCAATAGCTTTTATTACCATTACTCATAATTAGACTGGCTGGATAATACCTGATGGATGGATGGAAATTGAGTAATTCTAATGAAATAAAGAGAAAGAGTGAAGTACTAAAAGAGACAATTAAGGTGTTAAAAGATAAACACATCAGAAACATCTGAAGTGAGAAGATTAAAAGTTTGTAGCACAGTACACAAGAGAATTTTTACTTTCTCCCAATATGTAGTAGAGAAAGTATTGTATTCACAAAAACTTTCAACCTCCAGATTTCAACGGAAATAAATGTTTTGGGGCCCATAGAGTTCGTTTTCGCTATTTTCCCGAACATGTCTGTGTGTGTGTGTGTGTGTGTCTGTCTGTGTATGAAACACTTTTTCGTAACACTGATTGTTTAGGAGTTATTCTTGAATAATGGTTAACCAGAAGTTGTTGTTTATCCAGAAATGGACGTTTTTCATAAATATCTCAGTCAAAATGCAATTTATGTATATACAATTACATACAAAAGTTATAGATAATGTATATTACTACATCTTTTGTTTGAAACATTTTTTTGTAACACTGATTTTTTAGGAGTTATTAGTGAATACTAGCTAACTGTAAGTTGCTTTTTATCCAAAAATTTAGTTTTTTTAAATAACTGATAGAATGTGATGTATTTATATACAATTTGTATAAAAGTTATATACAATGTATTTTACTACAATTTTTATTTAAAACATTTTTCTGTAACACTCATTGTTTTGGAGTAATTTATACATTACCGGCATAGGCTTCTGTTTTCAATAAATATGGAGAAAGTCATGTGTTGGCCACATCAGATTTTTAATTTTCAAGTCACAATAGCTTAGAGATCCTTATGATTATGAGTATGACTTAGAATGACAGATTATTGTTAGAATTGAATCACTCTTCAATAACCATTATAATTTAAGAGTAGAAATATTACAATTATTATTATGATAGAATTATTACCAGAGGAGGATATTTCAAAAATATATTTAAAGAGGGCTTAATAGAATCACTTACTGTGTAAAACCAATTTGTACGGTGATTGAGGATTTATTTTCAAGTTTGATCAATAAACATAGTGCACAAACATATCCTTTGTGTAGATAAATAATGAGTAAGCAAAAAGCAATTCACTCATTGTAATTTGAGGAATGCTCTTGTAACTGACAAAGCAATATAATACATCTATGTCCCAGAAACACCTTGCCATAAAATAATGGACTCTTTTAATATACAATAAGATTGACAGAATTTTAGTAATATGGTTAGCATTCACTCGTTATCACTTAACATGAGAGTTACATGATCGGACCCCAGAAAAGCAACAAGAGATAATAACAAAAATGTATACATAGAGAGAGGAAATGCGGTTTAATTATAGGAATATATAAGACGATACAATACAGTTTATGATTCTTAAGTGTATGCTTCATGATTGGAAGGAAAATATTGATAGTGGGGAAATGGTTGGAGTGGTTTTTTTAGACTTAAAAAAAGCTTTTGGTAAATTACCAAGCTTTTGAGACAGTTGATAGGAAAAGATTATTAAAGAAGCTGGAAATAATTTGGGGGGATGGTAATTAAATGGCTCGAAGGTTATCTTTTGAATAGAAGTCAAATTGTGAAATGCAATGACGTGATATCAAAAAAACAAGAGGTTATGCATGGGGTACCCCAGGGAGGTCTGTTGTGGTCCTTACTCTTCGTATTGTACATTAATGATATAGAAAATGCTGATAAATCACTGTGTCATCTGCAAATAATTATTTGCAGATGACACAGTGATTTGCTACCATGGCACCATAGTAAACACTTTTATTGATAGTTTGAATGAGGATCAGATCCTACTTAGTGAATGGTTTTGTGTAGATAATCTAAAACTTAATATTCTCAAATCAAAGGCAATAATTCTAGGGAAAAACTCACTGGCTTTGTATTTTAAAATGAATATTATTATTGATGATGTGAATGTGAAGTACACTGATAGCACCAAATATCTTGGGGTCATCATTGATATACATTTAAAATTTGACGATCATGTCAATTATATTTCTAAAAAAATTGCCAAAAAAGAAGGTTGTATATCAAGAATTGGAAAGTTCCTGTCTCATGAAAAGGTGAAGAAAATTTATAATGTGATAGTTCTGCCACACTTTCGATATTCTCCAACCATATTATATATGATGAAAGGCTGTTATGAAAGAAGGCTACAGATATTGCAAAATAGAGCGATGAGAATTATTCCCAAATGTGATAAATATGTAAAAATTGATGCAATGTTTGAACAGTGTTACACTGGCTCAACGTCCCACCAAATGTTGGACTTAAAAGTCTTCAAATTTATTCATGAAATAAAAATTGGATTGTTGCCTTCCTATTTGAAGAAAGTGACAACAACAAATTGTGATATTCATGGCCATGACACGAGAACAAAAGAGGACTTTCACATACCATCAAGAGCAAGGCTGTTTTTCAAAATTCTGTATTTTTTAAAGGATTAGTGTTGTATAATTCATTGGAAAGTCACATAAAGGCTGTTCACTCGGTAAATGACTTTGAGTATGAAGCAAGGAAGTGGATTGTAAATAAGAAAAAAACTGTTGTAATCTGTATTATTTGTACTTTTGTATACTTAGTTTTTATCTTATTCTGTTGATGATATATATTGAATGTAAATTGCTTTGCTAAATAAAGACTACAATTATTATTATCATTAAAATGGACTGCACTGAAGGAAGAAGAACACGACCAAATATGCAGTCATGAATGCACAAAGGTCATAGTGGATTTGCTAATACGATTAACGATACATTACTTCTGAATAACACATCTGCGCGGTAAGTATATAAACAAACATTGGTTTAAAGAATGTCAGCTTGGCTGGATTATCGTCAGTTTATTTTCTAAAGGTAATCGGATGTCAAAAACTCACCTGCAAGTGCACAAGATCTTGTATTGAATCTGCTGCTAGGCCAACTAACCGAGGGATTTGCTTAAAAAAATATCCGTAAAAACCACCACCATCTAATAAAAAAAGTCTACGGGTACTACATCCTTCATTTGCGTCCATTTCGATACACTTAAACACACCCAACAGGCACGAATCCCGGGCGAAGAAAGCTCCGGAACGGACTTATCACAGCATTGGGGCAGCACAGAGGCGTTCTTTTCTAACAATTTCTATCAAAAATCATAGGATCGAGCAATTAAATCGAAATGGATAATCGGGACAATCTATCGAATACTGCCGCTGAAATTGAGGACGGTTTATAAGTTTTAGTGATCGCCCAGTAGTCGAAAATTAACAGCAATTCATTAAAATTTAAGTTTGAACGTTATTGGAGTTCTTTTTTCGATGATTATACCTCAATAATCATTCCTTAAATGTTTTTAAAGTTTACTCTATTACGTCAGCTGCAAGCGTGTACAAATAAGTCATTAGAGTGTTCTTTTCATTACTTCCCTTCAATACCTACGAAATTTAAGTTTAATGTTAGTAACAATTGAAAAAGAAACACAATTACAGTTTGTATATTTATTTATTTTCTGATATATTTGATTTAAAAGATATTGCTCGCCTTAAGTCTCATTAGAGGAGGTTATTTGTGCGGAGTGTAGGAGGTATTATATAATAATGGTAATACGTGGTATATACCACGTGCATTAACCATGCCACATCTTTGTTTAGATCTCACCGTTACTACATTTGTGCAATTACCTTGGTTCAATTGAAAATTCTGTTGGAAGATGGAAAAATCTCGATCTACGATATCAAGCATATTTGAATTCACAGTATGCTGTAGCTA
This sequence comes from Sympetrum striolatum, assembly GCA_947579665.1. Taxonomy (NCBI): domain Eukaryota; kingdom Metazoa; phylum Arthropoda; class Insecta; order Odonata; family Libellulidae; genus Sympetrum; species Sympetrum striolatum. The sequence continues at coordinate 73,042,617 of OX388349.1, forward strand.
TAGATTATAATCTGCTTAACTTTTTCTGAATCTTCATTATATCCGAGAAATACTCATTTGCAAAGTATTTCCTCAACAGGAGATGCATTTTGTTGTTGATAATTTAAAAATGACAATGAGGCAATCGAGTACTTATTACGAGAATTTATTGTTGGAAACATTCAAGATTATTACATATGCCTTTAAAGGCCCAGGATAAGTATTTAACTCTCTTGATATAGAATTTTAATTGATTCATTAAGGCTATTATGATATAAAAATTTTCAAAAATTCCTGCAATGCAACCTTATGGTAAAAATTGGGACTTCGGGGCCTTCTGGCATCGAACTCATGACACTAAAGCTCGGTTCACACGGTGCATGTTTTCTAGCTTGATTCCTTGCGTGGAACCCTGCATGCTCGCTAGCATGAAAATTTCGTGTCTGCCTGCTGCTGGGCATGCTCCCTTGCTTGATTTTGAGAAATAGGACAGGTGCTATTTTTCCTGCATGTTTCGCTGATGGTTGGTTGCTATGCGTTGCTAGCTGAACTATTTACTGCTAGCAAGCATGCAGAGATCCACGCAAAGAATCAAGCTAGAAAACATACACCGTGTGAACCGGGCTTTAATTAGGTTCAAAATTGCTTTTTTTCTGGCGGTTGTATGCTATGGCCAGTATGTCGTCAAAATTTGAAGTCAGTGACATTTGTGGAACATGGTTAGAATTTTGATCACTTATATGTATAAGTATATCCGGAGATGCGTCTATATATAATAGATATATACCGCATCTCTTGTAAATACAGATTCACATGGTATACGCCATACAATATACCATATCTTTTGTAATTACAGATACACTTTGTATACGCCATACGATATACCATATCTCTTGTACCTAAATACAGATACACAGTACACTGTTTTGTGTGGGATTATTGTACTCAATGTGGTTTCTTCAATATTGCATGCTTTCCGAGGGAAACCAATTTTTCAAGCTCAGAATGACTGTGAAGAATGATATACAGCACCCTGAGAAAACAGGCTCACACAGAAACAATTGTTTCTGTGTGATCCACTATAGAACATTATTCCATAATTTCATCTTTCACTATATCCATGTTGTAAGCAGGGCCGGCTTTATGGGCAGGTGAATACGATTTAGCCAAATTTAGTGTCCCCTTTGGCCACCAAATTATTACATTACAATATTATTATTATTAATTGACTCTAAAATAACTCACAAAAATATAAGATAGAAAGAATCATAATAATATAAAATAACAATAATAAGAATATTGAATGTGTCCCGAAACCGTTTTATTTATTTAAATATACAAATGAAATTTAGATAACGTCTCATAACCCTCCACAACAAATTTTTTTACCACTCCTGTAACAGTGGCCAGTGGAGAACAAAGCCTCTCAAAACTGAAACTGATTTTAAGACATATTTGCGCTACACGATAGCGCAAGATAGATTTGTTAATCTATCTGTGATTTCCATCAAAAACAGCATTGCCCATACCCTTAACTTTTCTGAACTTATTAACGATTTTGCCACAAAAAAGGCTAGAAAAGTTAAATATTAACACTTTATATTTCACTTTATATTTGATATGATGTGATAATCATTAATCAATATTTCTTTTGATCAGTGTAATTTGTATTAAACTATATTAATCAAAGAAATTAATAAATTGTTACTAAATCACAGTTGCTTTAAATATATACTGAACACTGTGACAATTTTATATTTTAATAATTATTATTTATTGATAAACCATTGTAAAACATTTCATAGTTTAATTATTTAGTTTATTATTCAATGTAAAAAAGCCTGTTGTGATATTTTTTCAGGTTTACACCATTATTGAATTTGCAATATTACAAACGGGAGGGATGCCAAATGCGTTTTGCCTGGGGCTGCCAATTGTCTAAAGCCGGCCCTGGTAGTAAGCGATAAATTGAGACCGGTTTTGAATTTTATTCAACCCTAATATTTTTTAACTGTATCAATTACTTTCTTCAATGACCTTAATACAAAATTCTAGAGTGTACAAATTTTCTTCCCAAGAGAGAGAACTTACAATATTTGAAAATTTAAGTAGCTTTTAGTGCAAAAATAACCAAACAAAATTTACATTGTACAACACATGAAGTTTTAGAACTGAAAATCTATGTAAAAAACTTACACTTTAAAAAACATCAACTTATAAATGAAAGTAAGAAAATTCTGAACAATAATGCCAATAGGATAACATCATCATCTAATTTCTTCAAGGGCAATGAGAGGGTAGGCTTTAAAGTACCTCTTTTTAGACTTATCAGAAATCTCTGCAGAATTTCTCTAAAGAACATTCTTCTTCAGTTGTGTGTATCAAATAATTGATAATGTTACACCTATTTGGTCCACCTCTTCCAATTTTAATACATCTTCTCTAGAAACCTACCAACTTTTTTCTTTCTACTGCAAAGTATTGTACTTGGCACTAATATTAAAGCCTTAAACTAAAAAATGTTACATATTTCTTTCAGACATTTGTTAGGGGTAGCTGTAGGACCAATGATTTAATTTCTGTCTTCTCCCTCTGTGTGCCTTAGCATCCTACTAGATTTAAGTCTTATTAGAGCTCTTGCCACTTACCTTATCTGGGCAATAGTATTTTTTTACCCTCATCATCCATTTGTATAATAGTATTCAGGTTTGACATATTTTTCTACTGTACTGATAGTTAATAACGCAACTACATATTTTTATTATTACCATATAATATTTGTCTTTTTTCAATTTCTATCTATTGGATTTTTTGTTACTACTTTTACTGTTTATTAATATATTGTAATAATGTAATTTTCTGTATTTACATAGACAGATAAATAAATGTGAATACCCAAGGATTACAACAGAAGTGAAGTGTTTTTCTTTGGAGGTGCACTCCTGTTAGTGTCAAAATACTTCCCTCATGGTTGTATAAAGAGAAATAGAATTGCATAGAATAAACACACCTTCCTTGGCCAGTCTTCAAATCTTTATATTTTGAAAATGTTTTTTTTTTTGTTTTCAACTAGATAGTTGAAGGTTACCCTTTGGTAATAAGAAGAGAAAAATTTTCACATTCTTATTTCATATCTGTAAAATGAGGAAGCCCCATGTATCCCACTCTCTCTATCAAAGCCGAAAATTAATGCATTCATTTTATAAATAATCTGATCAACCAAACCAAAATCTCCTGATTGCCCAGTCACTTTCCTTGTGTAGGGTAATTCAGTTGCTATTTTAAAATAAATAAAAGCCCATTGAGTTAAACGATCAAACACGTGTCCACTATTTTTAAGCAAAGAATGTGTCCTGAAAGATTTGTGCGAATCTGTTAGTTAATTTCCCACTAATCTGGTGTTGCCCTTGTCAGTGCAAATTTTCATTACTCGAAATTGTTTGGTATCAAGTCGGCACAGGTTAACATTAGGAAAAAATAGAAGGTATGCGTATTTGATTTTGCGAAAAAATATTTTCCCTTATATTTTGAGACACCCTTAATGTACATCATGTTGATATCTGGGATGATTCCAGAGAATTTTAAGCATTCTCACTCAAATGGCACATAAAGTTAATTGTCTCTATTATAACACCAAAATTAAATGTAAAGAATCATTGAATTACTTTGATACAAGTTTTATAGGAAAAGTTTAATAAATACTCATACACATAATTTACAATATAGATTGCAGCAAAAAATTGGGAGAACTTTGATTAAATATTTGGGTTTTCATGGGAAATTTTTGCTATCAATGATCCTGCCTTTGAGTGAATCAAATATGAGATATGTTAGATTCCATTCTACACAAGGAGAAAAAAATATATTTAATCTACTTCTATACTCTCTGTTGAGAACCGATGGGCACTTCAACTAGTTGGTTATATAACTCATTTTGAAATGAAGAAAGTCCCCATAGTAAAACTGGAGACAGTCAATCTCAATGTTTATGGAAATGAAAACATTCTGATATTTATTGATTTTTAATATTCATTTCTTGATGTCAGAAGAGTTTGCTAACTACCTATGTACTATTGTAGTTAGAACTAATAAAATTAGCACTTGTAATTTGAAATACAGAATAGGCTGAGAAGTATTGGATTATAAGTGGATGAGAGAAGTCAAAGATGCTGAAAAATTAAAGATGTAGTTTAATCAAATTATATCTTCTTTATTTTAATCTGTACCTCTTTCTTTACTACATCAACTGTGTACTCTATTTGTTTTGGTTTTGTTTTCTAAGACTGTTTTTTTTTCTACAGGAGCTGGAAGAGATCTGATGTTTCAATATAATCTTTACAGGTCAATGACAGAAATAGAGAACTTGCAGTTCTGTGGTAACGAAAGACCTCCGTGGCTGTTCAGTGAAGCCTCCTTATCAATTCATGAAAAAAATGCAAGTATTTTATATTTCTTTAACCATCAGATCATTCTATTGGCAGGTGCACAGTTGTAAACTGCTCAGTTGTTGCTGAATTGTTTCAAGCATCTAATATAAAAATCAATGCCAAGGGCAATTTAAGTTAAGGAGGGATAAAGTTTTTATCCCTTTCATTGGACTGACCAGACAGAACTGAAGATTGAAGGAAACATAACTCAACAAGCCTCCAATTTTTCTCTTCAAAATTAGCCTTTATGTTTGTACCCTTTAGATGAAGGATAAAGCTGAGCAAAATTTTACTGGCAGTATTTTGAAAATATTCTGGATCTATGTATTTTGTAAGCTTAATGTAACTTAGTTCAAAACCTCACCATTCTTAGCCAATATATCTCAAATTCTTAGATTCCCTAAACAACTGTACCCCTAAACAGAAACAAAAAATTCAGGGTTGAATGCTCTGAGAATCTTTCAATTACAACATGGAGTTTGCCCAACGGAAGATAGGGTGTTGAAAATTTTAATTCATGTAATTTTTTTTTATAAAATAATACTTTATTTTTGTTACAAGCATGTACAAACATTCTTTTAAAAAATTCTTTCATTCTTTAAAAAAAAATTAAATCCTGCCTTTGATAGGCAGGATACAAAAATTTTAATCTTCTTAAGAAAAAAAAACAACCAAAAATAATCACATCATTCATATTTGTTCATAGTGAGAAATAAAGATACAACCACTCAGTCCTGCTAAGCATCAAATGCTTGTCAGCAGGTTCCTAATTTACAGCTTAGTGGTACTATTTTAGCACTAACATCAATCTTACAAAGACTCTTGAAGCAACCATTCTTTAAATTTTTTCTTAACCTCACTAATTGTGTTTAATGCATTAAGATTCTTGTGTAACGAATTAAATTTTTTAGGGACCAGAACTTTAAAACTATTACTACCGTATGTGGTAGAAAAAGTAGGTACAGTATATGGTTCAGTTTTCCTCAAATTCTGAGGAAAATTACAAACACGTTCATTTTTAAACACATTAGAGAAATAATTGTCCACAATTATAGTATAAGTGAAAAGTTTATCAAGTTGTAATACACCAATAGAATTAAACATCATTTCAACATTTCCCTAATCTTTACATTTTTTGTTAAATAACATTTTTATAAACTTATTTTGTTTTTTCATAATTAACCTATGGAGAGTACTATTTCCATTTCCCCAAATAGTTATACCATACCTCAACAGGTTTTCTACTAATCCATGATACATTAATTTGAAAGCATCTTAAGAGAGAAGCTGATTTATATAATGAACTTGATGTAGAATTCGTCTTAGTCTACTATTTAAGACAATAAGATGATGTGAAAATTTAAAAGAATCATCTATAATTACTCCCAAATATTTGTATTTCTCTACCTGTTCAAGATAAGGGCATGTGCACTTTCGAGTATAATTATGTAAGCATTCATGAGAATGAATTGGAATGTTAACACGTCTTTTATAATTTATCTTGGGTATGATATGCATTACTTTTGATTTCTTTTGATTAACAACTAGTTTATTGTCATGGACCCAAAATGAAATATTCTTAAAATATTTCTCCAACCTCTCATGTGCAGTATCAAAGTTCTTGTGCACTGTAATTAGCAAAGCGTCATCAGCATACAACAACAGAGTAGAATTTTTTACAACATGAAATATACCATTTATATATATTAAAAACAGTATGGGTCCAAGTATTGAGCCCTGTGGTACACCCATTGACATGGGAGAAGGCTCACTTAGATGATCATGAATTTTAATTCTTATGCTTCTATCCATCAGGTAGTTTTTAAACCACTCATAGGCGATTCCCCTTATACCAATTGAATGTAGTTTATCTAAAAGTATATCATGATTAACAGTATCAAAGGCCTTTTTTAAATCTATGAAAAGTAAAATTACAGATAATCTACAATCAAAGGCATTTATAACTGTTTCAGACAGTTTCTGTAATGCCATTTTGGTTCCTTTGGATTTTTGAAAAGCGAATTGTTTGCTAGATATAATACTATGCTTTTCCATGAAAACAGACAATGAATTTGCTATATGTCTCTCCAAGACCTTATGAAGGGATGGTAATATAGAGATGGGTCTATAATTGTCTGTATCATAATATGAACCCCCCTTATGGACAGGAAGAACAATTGCAGTCTTCAATTTTTTAGGTATTGAAGCATTCACTAAACATTGATTTACAAAAGTATTCAGGATAGGTAGAAGTGTCCCACAAGATTTAATATCAACCATCCTAATATTATCAGTCCCTGGTCCTTTATTTTCCAAAGTAGATAATATTCTTCTAATTTCATCTATTGAGACATCTTGAACATAAATACTGTTTTGTAGGCAGTATTTAGGTATATTAAGCAAATTAATGTTGCACTTAATTGTTAGTTTTTCAATATCACTGGTGAATTGTTCTAAGAAAGCTTTTCCTAATTCTATATCTTTCATATTAGGAAAACCTCTTAAATATATATCCTTAAGAGAATTTTTAGTTTTTCTACTCAACATTTTATTTATCTCAGACCAAATACTTTTTGGATCATTTCCAATGGCAGCAAACCTGTTTAAGTAGAAATTGCTCTTTTGCCTCCTAATTGCATTTGTAACCTTATTTCTTTGCCTTTGATACTTTTGTTTATAAGATATGTTAGTTGGATTATTTTTCCATTTTCTAAATAAAGTATCCCTTAGAATTATTTCCCTCAGAAGATCATGGTCCATCCATTCTTTCTTGATAGGTTTTTTAACGACATGTCTTAGTACTGAAGATTTTGCATAGATAATATTAAAAGAGGTAGTTATGTTATCATACATTATATCAGGATTAATAGCATTAAACTCCAATCTTGTTCATCTAAAAAACCCTCGACTTTTTTTGTTACATAAATATATATAGGTTTCCTTATTTTTTATTATTTTTTAGTCCTCCCTGTTTAGAACACATCAAACCAGTAGCAGTGACATAATGATCTGAAGTATTAGTTTTGATAACAATACCATCAGGTGTAAATAAATTACCTCTATACCACATATGATCAATACAAGACCTGCATACTCTATTATTAACTATAGCTGCTCTTGTGTATTCATTTATAATATTGCAGAAACCATTCCCAGCAAGTACATCTTTATATCGGATGGTATTCAGGTTATTCTTATCACTTATATCAATGTTTATATCTCCTACTATCAAACACTCATTATTTCTAAACTCATTTATACATTTCTGAATTTCCTTAATATAGCCAACAACACTTTTATTTGGAGGTCTATATACACATAACACTGTCATATTTACACTATCATCAGTTATACTTCCCAGTAATGCTTCAGAATGTTCAAAATGTATACTATGTTCCACAAAATTTAAAGTTTTCCTTACATACAATAATATACCACCACCAATTTTGTTTTCTCTTAATCTATAAAAAGTATTATACTCTTCTAAACTATACATTGGAACTTCAGTCTGGCTCAAATTCACTTCAGTAAAAATCAAGACATCGAAATTTTGTTTATTCTTAAGAGAGTGCAATACTCTGTTTATCTCATTCCATTTATTTTTAATAAATCTCACATTTAAATGTAAGACACTTAAATCATAAATGGTTTTAACAACATAACCCAGATTATAGTAACTATAGTTTCTTATGTCCATTGTTTTATAAATACAATCAATAGTAGCCATGGCAAATGTGGAATGCAAATGTATGGGATTTGAGTCTTAGGACTTTATAACATATCAAACAATATTTTTAATATATGTCTCATTACTTATTCTAATTATTGTAGAATTTTCATCTTTTTTCACTAGTATTTCCCCATTTTTACCCAAATAAACTTAAAACCCTTTTCTTTTCCCTTAGTCTTAGCTTGCCACAACAATTTACTATAGTAAGATGAAAGACATTCATTTATGAAAACTTTACCACCAACATGAACATGATTAAGTGTAGCATTTACAAGATTTTTCCTATTAGCCAGCCATTTATCCTTTATAAGTTTGGACACAAATTTTACAATTAGTTTTCCTTTTCCAGTCTCTCTCCTTTTTGGTATATAATAACAATCATCAATGTCTTTAATACTGAATGCTTCTACAGAAATGCCTCTAGCAATATATTTAGCAACCTTTGTACAATCATTTATGTTCTTAACTTCTACTCCCACTATTTCAATTGAATGGCTAAGTTTATCTTGTTAAAGGTTTTGAATGGTAGCACGTAGGCTTTCAATAGCCTCTTCTCGTCTACTTCGGATTTTAAATCATTAATAACATTTGTTAGCTCTTTAATTATGCTTATCTGCTCACACAAAAAGTCATACTTGTCACTTATAAAAGAGAGACTATTTTTAATGTCACAAAGGTCTGATTCCATACGAGCCAGACGATCAACGTCAGCCTCAGAAGCTTTACTTTTCGAGTTTGCATCTTCTTCTCCATCAACTTTAGACGCCCTACAGGATATGCAATTCCACGTATCTTTAGTTTTCTTAGACATTTGTCTATATGTAGTCTCTCTAATACCCGCACACCCATAATGGAGTCTCCTATTACAGAATTTGCAGAAATCGACATTCCCATCTCCAGGCAGCTCGTCTTCGCATCGAGAGCACTTCCCCTCCATCACTAGTAAATTGTGAATTCAAGCCAAAAAAACAGCTTGAAGCGTAAAGTGTATCCAGATTGCTGAAGCAAAACTCCAATCCTGCGGAGGAATACACTGATGTTATACTGGCTACCACTGTATCACTTTAAGACTTAAATTACTCTACAAATCTTTGCTCAAATGGCACCACTAATATAACAGTGGGAAGTAGAACAATAACTTCACACGCCCAGCACTAAACGATTCCACAACACTGGAATTTACTCACTATTACTGCTTCAATGTGAGAAGCTAACGCTGCGTACATCCTAACTTGGCCATACCACCATAACAACGTAATAATAATAATGTAAATAATAGTAATTTTCTCTCCCTGTTTTTCAGAATGAGCTAAGGATATTCAGCTGCCCTGTTCTGTGGAAAATAAAATGCCTATTCAATAATAATAATATTGATGAAGAAACAAAGGTATTAAAGCAAATCGAAAATATGCTTCAAGTACACAGTGCTTTTCTTAAGAAGTGCCATTTTGTTATTTCATCGTTGGATACAAAAGAAGGAGTCATTTTTAATATCATGGTAAGATTATTTCAATCACCTGAATAGGGTTGCTTTTTCTCTGGCATTTTCCTGGATACTATTGTGATTTGTCTTTGGTCTTTAGTTTATGGAAACTAATCTTTGTTCAGAGCCTCCATGATAGGGTATGAGGAATACGTGAGGCACAAAAGAAAGGGGATCTGAACACATCCACTCCATGAATTTATTCCATAGGGAAGTACCATACCCCAGCAAATTGCTTTCAATGAGGCCTTCCATTTATAAACCCAACAGTTTTCTCTGAATGTAGAAAGTGGCAATTTGGCATGCAAAAATTTGTCAGCAGCTTTCAATTCACTCTTCCTTTGCTTTCTTTGACTATCGTATAACTTGGTTTCATAGTTTCTTGTAGAGAACTCTCTCATCTTCACTCCTGGTTGTATTTCCTTATTTCTTCCATAAGTTCTCTTACCTCCATTGTTATCATGGACACTTGGTATCAGTTCTATTGAACTATTCTATTGGCTGTTGTTTTATTTAAACCATTGGCTGTTTTCTTTATTACCCAACCGGATTCTCTCAGCTCTGTGAATAATAAAATATTAGGATACAGAGAAACTATTAGATATGGATTAATCAGGTAAATAATATGTGATTCATAATTTCACACAATTATCCAAGGCAACTGATTATTTATTTATTTATTTATTATAATAGTTATTTATTAAATACATTGATATTTGCATCATATACAGTTAATAAATCAATTAAAAGAATGTTATTGATTAAGATCTGGAGGGATAAGGAGACAAATTTTCAAATGGAAATGTATTAGCAGGTATTCTGTAGCTTCATTCAGTAATCAATCCAGCCAGGCTAATTTTGCACAACCAACCAACTTAAGTATTCCTGGCATCAACTTAATTATTTTCTTGGTCTCTGATTACTTCTCTGAATTTCTTTGGCCGCTGTAACTCATATATTTTCTATTAGGTTCAAGTAGAGGCTTTGGCAGGCTACTGGATTTGATATACTCCCCAGTCCTTAAGCAACATCCTTGCCCCCTGGCAAGTATGCACTCTTGAGTTATCCTGTTTTTGATGAAACAATCCATAAAGTGAAAAACGATAGAGCAATCATCACCTTATATTTTCATACACTACATGGTGATGTTATTGCATGAAGTTAAGCTAACTGGAATAGAAATTTTTCATCTTTATAACAAATAACATCAATCTACGCATATAGATGAAAAAACAGAGCAACTTAAACACTGATCCAGTTAATAAAATTGTACTAATATCTGTATTTATGATGGAAATGACATATGTGATTAGTTCAAAATAATTTACTTGCTGATATAGAAAATCTTCCTTGTACAGGGAAGTTATCAATGGTTGCATCGCGTTTTATAATATCTGGACATATGGCTCTCGATTCAAGTTGCTACTCCAACAATACCCAGGAGTGTGTTGCCCACTCCTCAGCCATTCACATATATTGGGTCAAATTGCAAATTCGGGTGTTGATATGCAGTCCGTGCCACAACGCAGGTTAAGGAGTACACCAGTGTTCTACGGACCTCAGTGCAGAGTTAACCCCTTTATGATTTTTCCGATCCCTTGAATCATGAGGGAAGCAAACTTGTTTGTTTCCAGAATGAACGCTGACTTTTTCTGAGATTCAATATTGCAGGTCCGCAGGAATCTCATCAAATCATTACCCTAATTACACATTATTTTCTCCTTCCTCTATTTTGTTCTTTCGCCCGTTTCCTACTTCACCTTTATTTCATCTTAAGGAAAGGGTTAAGGTACTTTGCACGTAAGGGCGTGCACCCAGGAAAAATCCCAAGGAAAAACTGACTTGAAAACCAGGCCGGGTAGCCTAGATGGTTAAGCCAGCCTCCTGGATAGAGGAAGATCCCGGGTTCAATTCCCGGCCCTGTCATAATTTTTTCAAGGCTGTTTTTCCTTGGGATTTTTCATTTCATCTTCTTTATCATTGTGAACTTCTCATCTTTTTTTCATATTCACTCACTGTTTATTGTATTTATTATTAATTTATTGTTTATCTAATACATCACATCTATCTGGAAATTTATCCTTGAGTTAAATAAATTATTATTATTTTTAGAATCGGTCCAGAAGAGGTGGCCAAAAAGGTTTTTCATCAGTAATACCACTTTTCAAAAAATCTTCTTCTTCACTCAAATGATTTTGGGTGAATTAAAGACTAACAGCATGATGAGCCTCGGTTAACACCTTTCACCATACGCTATACCACATTAATCTAGTCCTCTTACTCCCACTCTCCTCCATTCCTTTATGACTTTTATCCAAATTACCGTATTCAATACCTGATGATGTCAGGTCATGCAGCATAACATAATAAAATATTTTAAAATATTTAATATTATGGAGTTCCACCAAATTAAGGCTACCTCCATTGAATAATATAACTTTTTCGTCTTACTATCTATACACAGGTTATTCTAATGGATTACACACTCTAGGAAATGAATATTTAACCTGAACACTGAAATAGCTTAATTTAAAAGATAATCAGGGTAAAAAATCTTGAAGACTGACTGAGGAGGCCAAAATTAGATATGCATAAGGCTCCTGATGGTAAAACGACAGGCCTGTCTTCACTCACAGGATATTTTCAGGCTAATCCTTAAATAATATATCACTGTTAGGTATAAAAAATGGACAAAGTTAAAACAGTATACACATTATATAGTGAATTCTATGACAGTATTAAAATATGTGAAGAATGAACCATATTTATGTAATAGGGAGACCTAAATGGTCACATTATTTTTTCTCACCATTACTATCAAGAAGTGTCTTGTGGTAATTCATGACTCTGACTCCAACCTGACTCTAACTTCCAACTGACTCAAGACGCTACATTCTTATTCTGTTTTGTCTCTCATTCTCTATGTTCTTCTTCATGTTTCATTGTTGCTTAAATAGCTCAATACAGTTTTCATTGCTGGAGTATCCAGTATTCAAAACTGTTTTGATGTCATAATTTCTAGTTTGGGGATGATTCCAAAGTAAAATACTCCTGTATTAGTGTCTTTAAAAATATGTATGCTCCTGGTGACCATAGGATTTTATTATTTATGATTGTTTATTTATTTATGCATATAGAAGTAAGATATTAGTACACCATTAAGGAGCATTTCATAAATATACAAGAAATACAACACCCAACAATTTTCATCAGTGTGAATTGTATTTTAAGTAGAAAGAGCAAGTAAAATGATTATTGATTAAATTGTGATCTTAAAGAAATTTGATTAATTTTTAGAATGAAATAGCAGAGGAAGTAGGAGCCTCCAAAGTGAAAGTTTTCTTGTTCACTACAGAAAATGAATTTGTTTGGCCGCCTGAGTCTTGCGACGTGCATGAAATTGGAGAAGGGTCTAGTAGATGGCAGAAAAGGGCAAGGAAGACCGAGTGAGTATACCAGCGAGTACACCTCCAGTCAGTGGCACAGCAAGGGGGGTTTATATAATATATATATATAATAAATAGTTATTTCTCTATATAGCTAGATTCCTTTGGGAACATATAAGCTCAGAATCACAATTATTCTGGTCTGGTCTAAGTCACAATTATACTGGCTTTCTGCAATTAGCTCTACCAATAACATTTTGGCAAAACCACTCTAAGAAAATTTAGTTTTCTTCAGCCCCATGCTATGAAAGGGAACATGAATTACCCAGGGATGGTCCTTCCAAAGATTGTGGTTGCTAAAGAAAGAGTACAGAGCTCCGTTAAGGAGGACTCAAAAAGTTTTAATAGCATACCTGGCACCATCACAGAAGCTAAGTTGTTCCAAGTCAAGGAGGATTTTTTCCTCTGAAAGCCTTCATAGTCTGAACATAACTTTAATAGTTACACTCTACTCACTACTCTTGCAAAAATGTCAATGAGAGAATTCACTAGTTTCAAGGTTAAGAGTTTAGAAGGACATGGGAAACTTTCAATGTTGTTTGTTGTTCATCAAACAGTATATTAAGAACTGTTTTTAGCTACTGATTATTTAAATTTCACATATTGTTTTATGATGCAGATTAGAAAGAAACCTTATTGACATTAACTGCTAAAATGACTCCAACTCTACACTCTAAGCAACAAAAGAAGTAAGGAATTGGGCCTTCTAAAAACATTTATTCTGCATGAGTTGCTGTTGCATTTCTTCTTTTTGAATGTCATTTTTTCATTAAATTGGTTTTTATTTCAGATTCAGTAGAGAGTCTCACTTGGCTTGGCACACAGCCAAAACTAACATGCTCATTAACTTGATGAATAATTTGGCAGATCCCAGGTTGGATCGCAAAATGGACCTCAAATATGGATTACACATAAGAAACATGATTTCTTTCCCGATTAATGTCAGAGGAAAAGTGGCAGGTTAGAGAAAATGTTGAGGCCCTATTTGAGGGTTGTTCGATAAGTAAGTGTCTTTGACACAAGATTGCCCTCATATCACATGTTTTGTTTTATATCTGATGTTGAGCATGGGAGCGTAACAGAGTTCATTGAATTTGTTGTGGCCGCAATAAGTGATTTCAAGGGTAGTAGCTGTGTGTGTATATATTTATTAAAAATTTTTAAACAAAAAAAAATCTACGGAGGCTGAAATATAGAGGAAATCCAACATAATCGAAAGGATTGCTAAATAAAACAGGTTTTATGAAATGAAAAAAGTAACTTTTACTATTCTACATACATTTTACATTCCACCCAATTACGCCATAAAGAAGAAAGAATTTGTAATAAATTGAAACCTTTGTCTCCCCTCTAAAGGGGCCATACACAAATTGCATAACGCAATTTGGGGGGGGTCTGGCCAGGTGTTATGGGCCTGGTATGTGGGGGAGAGGGGGGTCAAGGTTTGCATTACGTCATGGTTTTAGAACTGCAAAAAATAGGAACATTTCTGCATGTTTAAAATTTGAATTTAAAACTCGCGCTCAATTTACCGGGGAAAATCGGCAGCTCTGATCCAAGCGAGCACGAGTGTTGAACAGAAGTAGTCAGAGTGCGAGTGGAGTGTGGTAGACAGCACGGGTACTCCCCTGTCTGTGTTTTGAGTGATGCTAATGATCACCAAGTCATGGAATCGAATGTAGGTGAAATGTGTGAATGACCTTTAAAATTTAAATTATTTATTAAAAAGTGAATTATTATTGGGAACTAAAAATCTTTCTTTCCTGAATATAAGCCAAAAACTTTTCACAAAGCACTTGCTACTTGGGGAGAGGTCCTGCCAGGCATTATGGTCCTGTTACATGGGGGGTGGACATGTTGGACCTGAGTTACTTGATAGTGAAATAGAATGGGCATTGTAGATTATGAAAGGGAATAAAGCAACGGGGGTTGACGAGATGCCAGAGGAGTTCCTTAAGAACCTGGGGGATAAGGTTAAGAAATATTTCAATGATTTAATTATAAAAATTTATGATGAAGGGCAATGGCCAGAGGATTTTACCAAAACTATCTTGATTCCATTACAGAAAAAGAACAATTCTACAAAATGTCAGGACTATCGCACAATTAGCCTAATTTCTCACACGGCAAAAGTACTTCTAAGGGTTCTGAATAGACAGGTAGAGGGAAATATTAAAAGGCACATTGGAGAAGACCAGGTTGGTTTTAAGAGAGGGAAAGGAACCAGGGATGCAATTGGGTTAATGAGAGTACTTGCAGAACGAAGCCTGGGATTTAAGAGAGATTTATAATTATGTTTTGTAGATTTTGAAAAGGCTTTCAATAGAGTCCAGTGGCCAAAACTGATGGGGATACAAAGAAATATGGGTTAGACTGGAAATACAGACGTTTAATTCAAAATTTGTATCTGAATCAAACAGCCCGCATAAGGATAGCTGATGGGGAATCGAATTGGGCTGAATTGGGTAGGGGAGTAAGACAAGGGTGTCTTATGTCACCAACGCTTTTTAATATATATGCTGAGGAAATGGTGCAAGAAGCCTGGGAAGGAATAGACAATGGAGTAAAGGTTGGTGGGGAAGTAGTGAAGTCTGTAAGGTATACAGAGGATAAAGCTATTGTGTGTGATTCTGTAAAGAGTTTTTAAACAATAGTAAAGGCTCTTAACGATAAAGCAAGGGAGTTTGGTATGAAAATTAACGTAAGTAAAACTTAAGTTTTGAGGTTCACTAAGGGAAAGAAAGCTAATTTAACTATTAGGGTGGATGGGGAAAAACTAGAGCTGGTAGATAAATTTTCTTATTTGGGAAGTACTCTCTCTTGGGAGGGAAGATATAAAGATGAGGTTTGTAAAAGAAAGGCCTTGGCCAAGGAAGCCATATGAAGCGAAGGGAATTAATGACCAAAGGTCTTGATAAAGGAATCAGGAATCAAGGTCATTATTTGCAAGCAACTTGTCATGCGGAAGTCCCAAACCACAGAGGCTCTTGGTGACTTAGATAATGCAAGGGTAATATTCTCGATGTGCACCTTTTGCCATTTTCAGCAGATAAAGAGAACTTTTTTTGTTTCGCCCTATTAAAGTAGGTCAGTAAAACACGGACAATAATCAAGAATTAGCTAAAATAATACACGTAAGAAACTAGCGGCATTATTTTGAAATTAAAAATGTATTTTTAGAAAGAGTCAATGGAAGTGAAAGACTATTGAATTCATTGAATTAAAATTTCCAGGGGCAGTTGACGTCATAAACAAAACGGATGCTTCCCATTTCATGTCGGAAGATGAGATCTTTTGTCACGTAATCGGAGAGTATATTTCATACATAATTGACTACATCGACAACAGGGAAAATTTACATAAATATGTAAGTAGCACTGGGAATGTTAAATTATTCATTATATGAATGATAATAATATACGAAAACTACAAATACATCCTCGTAGATTATCCTTGGCTCGACACTAGATCAGGGTAAATTTTCTCCTATTTAAATGCATTGCGAAGGTTTTTAAGATAGATCACTGACTTGATATTTTCACGACGTACTGGCCATAACGTGTAACTGCCAGAAAAAAAACGATTTTGAACCTCAGTGTCATGGGTTATGGTCGTGGTTGATTAAATTAATTAATTGATTGAATTTAAAAAATTCTTAAAAATCGCCATAATGTATTTAAATAGGATGATTATGCACCCACCTGGGGTCGAACTCAAGCCCATTTGGTGACAGTTTAAAAGATTTCAATATATTAGAGCGCGGTCCTGGGACCTCTAAGATTTTGAATTCCGTATTCTACCGGGGTGTAGCTTAAAATATTTTTGGAACTGAATCATAAATAATTATAAATTCCCGCAATACTTTTGAAATAGTGGAGACGCCTGGTGTCGAACACAGGACATTTTGGAAGATGCGAATGCATATAACACCCTAGTCAATAGTCAATATTTAATTCAAATTTTGACTTCGATATCTTACCAGGATGGTACTAAAATAAGACTTCGATATATCCATTTGAAATGCACAGGCTCTCTGGGATCGAACCAAGGACCATCAGGAAAATCTTAAAAAGTGTCTATGAAATGTATTTATGATCTCTATTCATACAATTTCAAGTTTCCATGTAATCGGGAAAAGGTTCAAAACAATCTTAAAAATCGCCGCAGTGCATTTTAAATAGGAGAATATTTGCCCTGACCTAGCATCGAACCAAGGATAATCCTCGAAGATGTCTTTGTTGTTTTCGTCTAATATGCACGACTTCCAGCGAACTTTCAAATTTCAACTCTCTAATTTTACGGGAAGTGCCTCAAATATATTTTCAAAAATCCCCACAATGTATCCTTATGGAAAAAATCGTGACTTCGGGGCCTTCTGGCATCGAACCCATGATACTGAGGTTCAAAATCACTATTGTATAATGTCATCCATTCGGTTTTTACTCGCTATAAACAATCGAATCAATTCACTCGGTTAGGATAGAGTGAAAAATCGAAACGTTTTGTTAGAATTATTCTATCCTAATATATTTAATTGAATCGTTCTAAGTGCATCCGAAAAAGTGATTTGTCGATTCATTTTCACTATTTTAGGTATTATAAAGATGGCTGAGTAGGAATAATAATGAATATCCCAGTAAAATGAGTTTAGAAAAAAATGCAGGCACAGAAAATAACGGAATTTCAAGCATTTCCTTAAAATCTAATCTGTTTTCATTATCAAAATTTAAAAATTATTGTGAAAAAATATAACAATGAAATTGTTTGTATTCGATTGTTCCCACCTCTAGCCAAGATACCGTCGGGGTATCCCTTAATCCTCAACCTGCAGGGGTTCAAGCAATCTATAGTCGGTTCACTATCATGAAGGCAAAAATTCTCTCCATTTAAAATGCATTGGCCCATATATTTTAAACGGGAGAAATTTGTGCGACGTTGCTAAATCTGCGAAAAATTATGGAGTTGGTCGAAATTGTTTCAATTTTTTTCAGTGTTTAGTATCAGTGATACCACACATAACACCGTGATTATTTTTTGTTTATTTGCAACATATTGGCAAAAAACAACAAAAATGTTACATCTCAAAGAAATACGGCGTTTTGTTCCGTTTCTTTTGGAACGGGTGCCATTGATTCTCTAATTCGAGAAACATGGGATTTTTTTACATCAACATCAGCTTCAAACCTTTCTCTTTTCTTTAGTGTTAATACTTAGGCAGGTGAATAAATTTTTGGGAAAATTTCAACAGAAATTAATAAAAAAGTCGAGAATTTCTCGCAAAATGCATTGAAAAAAGTAGTCGCCTGCCACTTTTCGTCCAATTCGCCCACGGAAAAACATCCAGCGAGAAAGTTTCTTAGAAAATAGTGAATTTATTTTCTGTGCAAGTCCGAACCCTTTAAGTTCATAAACAACTTAAGAAATACAATTTTTCTTACGGCGTACCGCATTACGCGACGCCGGCCGCGATCGTTCGTGCGGCTATTCCGGTATAGTAAAGCTGTTGATGTGCATATTTTGGATTTTTTCAATGTTGGATAATATTTTTTCGCTCATTTTGTCACTCATATTTCAGCAACTGAGATGCAAAACTGAGAAAGAAATGCTCTCCTATCATGTCCTAGCGAAAGCTGACTGGACACAGGCGCTATCCATGAACACCGCAATAGATTTGCCTGCAGATGTCTTCAGGTGACGTATCATTCTATCTTAAAGATCAACTTTAAATGTGATTGATGTTTCTCCAAGTTCTTCTTGAGAACCAGGGGTACTCAACCTGATGCCCGCGGGCACCTAGGTGCCCGAAGCGACCTCGTACAGTGCCCGCCAATCTTCGGTAAAAAGATTTTTCTTATTTGCTACAACATTATTTCTTGGGATTGCACTATCGGAGATAGAGTGGAGGTTTGGCGGGGAAAGAGTCAGAAACTTGGTTGTCCTGGTCTTGGGTTTCGTAAACATATTACACCTCTTATCGCCAGATAAACAAGACGCGTATCCATGTCATATTTAGTTCAATATGCAAATGCGAAGAATCAGTTCGGTGCAGCTTATCAATGCATCAAACTCCTCGTAATCAAGGACTGCTGCTTTATGGAACGCAGCGGTGCACATGCAGCACAGTCACCTTCATACCAGATGTATTCCCCGTTATCAAATCTTCTTCGGAGATAAAGACTTTCTCACATGAGAGGTACTCACATATGAGATGTGAGGTTGTGATTAAATTATATACGTTGTAATATTTTGGATCTTATTTACCATGGAACGTTATTTTTCAAACGGCAAACGGTTTACTAGTAAAGTGATAATATTGCCAAGGGTGGCCTGAATGTCACCATGGACGGAAATATTGTGTGGTGTCCGCTTCGCTTTCGGAAGCTCCCTTTGGTGCCCGAGCGCCTATAATGGTTGAGTACCCCTGCTCTAAACGTAATCAAATCATACACTCTTTTCCACCGACTGTCTCTTCCAACATTTAGCACCTCCATTCTACATCGTAAGTTTAAATTTACTTGTATACCCTGCGAGCCGCCAGAGACGTATGGCAGGGGGTGTATAACACCACCATTACTCAATCTACCCTATTAGCATCTCTAATAGCCTAGGGGAAAACGACCAAAAGTAATTATCTGTTTCTACAATCACTTCCCTATTACGTTTTGCCGATGCCTCTCGGAGATCGCGTCCGTTCTTTAGTGGTACTTATATTTCATTTACTTCGGCTATAAATTCTGAACTAATGAACTTTTCGAAAAGTTTCCGGCGGTAATCAGATCTTTTCAACTGGAGTGAGTTCTAGCCGAGGGACTCCATCATAGACGTAACACTGCTGTCGAACCTGAGATCACCGTTAACGAATCGGGCTACACTGGATCATTTCTAAATCAAAACTAAACCTACTCCGTCCCAAACCGTACGGCAGTATTCAAGACTCGGTCGAATAAGAGAAAAAAAGCTATTTCCTTGAGTCTCGATTAGCATCCTCTCCACGTTCTACCAGTTAATGTTTGCATTCTATTCGCTTTACTATCGCATCTCGAATATGCTCTTTAAAAGATACATTACAGCTAAACGTGACATAAACTCCTAGATATTTGTTGCCTGTTTTGATTGTGATATTGCATCCTTAAAAATGTTTTTCATTTGATAGGGAAGTCATTTGCAGATGGGAGGAACCACAGCAAAGTGACAGCGAAATTTAAAGGAAGATTTCGATGAAGTAAATTCATGTAAAGAAAATTTGCATTTCACTCTATTCCAACTATGAATTTTCAACTCCATCATCCTTTCTTTTCTGACGTTATTTTATTGATTAATTAGCAAAGAGAATTGAATATGGTAAATTAAAGCAATAAAATTCACATCGAAAGAATGTTTACTCTCTGTTTTATTATGAAATTTATATTTCAATGTAACTCCATTTCCAGCGGGGAAATTTGTTGATTTACAAACTATAATATAAAACCTTTAAAGAATAGAGCAGTACAATTTGTTCAAAAGATTCAGCAAGAGACCCTACCTTACTATTTAATTCGAAGCTATCAGAATTTTAAAATAAATTAATTCTCTTGGAATTAAAGACGCAGCAACGAACGAAATTTTGAAGTAATGTTTAATGGGTCACTTAAAACTTCGGTACAGTCTTGAGTTTGAGACGAAACGTCAAGTATCAATGAGCATTCATTCCTGACAAAAATAAACTAAACTTACACACGACTTCTATCAAATCGGAGTGATTTTGCTCGATTAAATGAAACGTCACAGAGAAAGAAATAAAGATTCCACTCAAACTGACGATGTTCAACTCGATGTATTAAATACCCCCACAAAATGGTTCTATTGCCGCCTGATTTTCGAATTTAGCGAGTCAGATACTCGAGCTTCAAATCACCTTAATTTTATGTATCTACCTTGCAGTTCATCGTCTATTTTTGGAACTAGCTTTACATAGCTTCAGAAACATTCTCAACCAAAAAGTTTTTCTCTTTCGACTTTCATAATTGATGAGAGAAACAATTTATCTTAAGTGATATACAGTATAAATCCTACCTATTCAGTATTCTTTAAATGATTACATATTATTATACATTATAGATTACATATAAAAATCCATATGCAGTCAAACTAATAGATTTAAAGTTAATATACAAAATGTTTGAAGCGTAAATATACCATATTTATACCATCCATCCTTAAATTTTTCTCATTTGGCTCATCACCAACTTCTATTTGAAAGCACATACCTTTACTGCTCGTTGCAACTTGTAGTTAAAACCACCTTGTGACCATCGCAGTCAAGAAGAGGCCGTCTCGAAGGTATCTTACACCCCTAGTCGAAGTAAACAGAAACGCTGATGTATGTACACTGTACTATACGACTGTATCATTTCGGACACGCTGCTATCGAATCTATAGTCTCCCTTTACGAAACGAGCCGCTCCACGTTGTATGCGCTCTAGCTCCAAGATCCAACCCATCCCCTACGGATTCCAAACTATGTAACAGTACTCAAGTAGCGGACGAACCAGCGAGGAGTAAAAACTAGTGAGGTACACGCCTCTTACTCTCGATTCACAACCCTGGTAAACACCAATTGAATCTAAACTACTTCTTTACTCGGTTATTGTCGCGTATCGTTCGCGGAAACAATGAATTTATAAAACGATTCGTCCTAGCATCTATTTCTCCCTTGTGTTTTCTTACCGCGTTTACCGGTTCAGACATTACTTCTACCGACATTTTTATCTTCCTTATCCAACACTACAGCTACTCCCCTCTGACTAGTACTTCCCCCGCTGAAAATGACTCTAACATCATCGCTCCAGAAGTCTCCCTCGTCTTTCTACCGCACTTCGCATAACCTTAGTACAAAATTAACGCAGCACCGGCCGTTAGGATCGCTAGGGAGGTGCTGCGTTAATTTTGGCCAGGAGTGTACAGCTAACAGCAGAAAAAAGTTACCACCCCTGACCCACCAAGAAATTCTAAGTCCAAAATTCGGGCCGGCGAGCCTTTCTCTCGAAAAGGGAGGGAGAGAAAAGAAAGATGGAGAACATGGTACGTTACGCTAGCTCGGCTCTCGCGTTTGGATGGAGAATTTTTGTTATTTATATAATGATCATTTACTACTATCCATTATCTGCCGCAACATTTGATGTGTTAACGCGTACTATTTAATTTGACGACGATCAACTGGAAGATAACTAAAGAAATGAATCGAATTGAATGCAGCATTCAAAGTCACTCTCACTTTAATTTTCGATAACAGATTATTAAATCATTTCCAAAACAATACAAATGAATTTAACTGAATACAACATTCGGTATCAAATTAACTCACATTTCGTTTTTCGAAAATCGATCGTATAAATCACTTCCAACGATTGATTATGCTCATCAATGTGAACGAAACCAGCAACTTTTCTCTTCTTCCTAATTTCAAATAGGCCAAAAAGCAGGATCTCGGATTCAAAAATGGCATTTGTCGTCAGGGGGACCGGCTGTTTATACTCACAAAACTTTTCGTGTATTCCGTAAAATATCTCAAAAATTCAATTCGGAAACAACAATAAACGACCAAAATAAGGTTTTCTATTCATTTACTCTGCTATTGGTTCTTGTCTCAATCTCGTATGACTATTATTTTTAATTTAATTTTGCAAAAGAAATGAAGCATGCAGAGACAAAAATGAACTTTACGTGCATTTCTCACGGAAATGCTTTGACTAGTCTGGGATCGAAGCAAGGACGAAGTGTCACCATTTTTTACAATATAAACACTTTCGTATATATATATATATATATATATATATTTGAATGCAATGTTCTGTAAAAAATTCAAGTCAATCGACCGAGTGGTTTTCGAGTTTTGCGGGCACAAACATACGCAGGCTGAATTTTAATATATAAGATATGTGCATGATTCGGTAGATCACTGTAATTTGATTGCTTTTAGACACCTTTCGTTTAACTTTCCCAATTGAAAATCGTTCTATTATCAAGAGAAATAAGTAAGGAATAAACACAAGGAAATAAAAGTGCCAAAACTTCCACACAGAAAGTCGTATAACTTTGACAAAATTATTTATTTCTTTGTGTTTAGTTACCTATGGAGTTTCTCAAAGTTAAAGCTCATTCGATTGATTTAAATAACGAATATTCTTTTCTAGATTACCATTTCCCCTTACTCTCGTGACTACTATAGATTGTATAATCCATTAATTTGTAAAATTAAATTATCCTGATAACAACACTGTTGAAAAATTCACACAATTAGCTTCGAAGCTTACTATCACTATCTTCAACATTTACATAAATACGCGATCCTCCATATGGCATGTGCCTGGAGAAAAGAAGGGAACAAAAATGTTACCTGCCCTTGAAAGGGTAGAATACCGGGAAAACTGTTAAACAGGACAAAACGAAATAGGTGGGGGAGAAGGGCAAGATAATCCTTTTGTTGCCAAACGGGAATGGAAAGGAAAAACTTTCTCGTTGGGAGAAGAGTATTTGGGTTGCAATTTGCTTGATTCATTTTGATGTTATCTAAAATAATGTGTTCGCTAGCCTTCTCTGATATATGTTTAATTTTTAGCTCGCAATTAGAAGAATGACTCGAAGAAATAAATCTCTCATAAAGTGGGACTGCAGAGCAACAGATTAGAAATATTGTATGTTCTTCGGCCTAAAACTTACGAGATCTCACTGTTTATCTGATGTGGATTAAATGAAAATAATAATAAATAGCTTGATGAAACCACTGTCCTAAAAATTGGATCCATGGATTCCTTATCGTTTCAAAGTAATGGCTTCCAGTAAATACTGTAGTAAATGGCCAGCGGTAGACGTCCTTTTGGTAAAATTCTCGAAATTTTATTTCTCAAAAGTTACTCCTCTCGTATTTTTAGCTATTTATTGATCAACGAATCACCTCCGAAGAGTATTACAATTTGTTTATTTCAAAGTTCTCAGTATTTTAAGAAAACCATCTTTTAATTATCAGTTATGGAAAATGATAAGACCGCTATCCGTAGATCTGTTACTTTTGCATGACAATGGGTTAATCGAGGTCTAACCAAACCTAAGACTTGGCTAGAGGTATGAGTTTTTAGTACTCGACACAGAATGGGCAAGTTATTGCGTGTGTGTTACAGTAATGACGATTATAATTGAGTTTAAATACGTATTTAAATGACATCCTTATTTTTTATTTTATAAACCAGGTGAGATATACTAGCAAATTTTATAAGTGAATCAAGATGAGTTCAACGTTTTGGCTATCATCAACACTGAGAGAAAAAATATATTCACTTGCTTTTGGTGTTTTTTATATTAATTTTAAAGGTTCTTAAAATCTACGAAACTAATAACTGTGTCTATCTTTTAATGGAATAAAAGAATTGAAAACCCTATACATCCAATGATAGTAATAAAAAAGAACCAAAGGAACGCTAGTTTACGCAAATAGCTATCTCTTAAATTTTCCCGTTTTGTTGTTGATTGATTTGTAAGGATGTCCCAAAGGTTTATGAAAAACATTGGTTAGAAGAAATTGCGAAAAAGGCCTGAAAAGTTGAATGTAAATATTGAGAACGTAATATTGGAATTGGCATTTTACGAAGCTTAAGTTTCTACGGGAGTGATCTTTCTATGGTTAATATATGTTTAATTCTACTGCTGAAAGCAGAGACGGTCCGAGACATGGGCAGTCTGGGAGACCGTTCCCAGTGTTTGTGTGCTCTTCTCAGATCCCTTGAAGATTCTCAATGATAAAATTATACGCGTAGCTTACGGAATTTTAACGATTACACCCGGTCACAATATTTAGTTAAACTTTCTTTTATCCATTAAGGGGAACTAGTTCTAAACGTCTGCCTGCCCAGAATATCAATAATCTTCAGATTACCCCTTCCCGATGATTGTAATCAATTTCCTTCGCAATGGATGCAGCTTTCTTTGGTTCAAGTTCTCTGAATAATTTCCTTATAGTCAAATTGATTGAAGAAGCCGTTACTTTGTGAAATAGCGTTATATAAGAAATTTTGAATCTTTGTCCTTAGTTATTTCTGCCATTTCTTATAGTCGTTGAGCAATGACTATATTTTTACGGAAATTACATTTAGTAAAACTACTAAATCAGGCGTAATCAATTTGAGTTGCCCTTACATCGGTAACAGCCGTTTAATAATTAGAATTTAGGCTTCGTATTTTCCCTTTCCTTTTTTTAATGAGAGGCTAGTTAAGTCCATCAGCCATTATCAGATACAGCACTAGAAATACTGACATCTCATACTTATTACCCATAATTACTCTTAAATAAGATGGGTAAAGCTTCTCTTCTGGGGAAATATTTCTTATTGTCAGGAGAATCTATTACTGCTGAATATTAATGCTGGTTTCATGGGCCTCGCCTATTCTTCCTTAAAACTTTTTGGTTTAAAGATAAGGAAGACATTTACGATATCTTGAAGGTGCAGAAATTTAAATGTGTGAATTCCTTGGCATTTATGATTAACTGGCGGAAGCTCTAATTATATGCATGAATGTATGCAAATTGTATGCATATTTTTATATGCCTACGTGATTATATCCTACTAATTTTCGAAGCAAAATAAATTTACAGTGATAATAAATAATTTCGACTATGATAGGTCTATTGTTAATGGTTTATGAATTTTGGATGTAAATGAACGATTTAGAAGTAAGTTCACATAACACCAAATGCAGTAGGTAAGGAAAATGAAACTTGAACACTGCCACAAAAATCGGAACTTTTTCGAATGGTTGATCTCATTTACATTCTCTCTGGCTGAACCATTGAAAAAATATTTTTCCGGTCACCTTCTAACCTGCATTATTTTCTCTTAAAATGGCTTACATCGTTTTCTCAATCATGTAATTGAACCATTTTCTCAATCTTATAAACAGCCTACATCCCAGGATCTGTGCACATCACTTCTGAGCCTGTTTACCAAATTATCTTTACATTTTTAGATGTATTGCCTTAGTGTTGAAGAGAATCAGCATTCTCTTCTTAGTAAGCATAAAATTTTCCATATTCCCATTGTTTATTTTCCTATCATCGTCTCCATGCTTTATGTAAAAATATATAAGTAATTAACTGTAACACCATTCATATTCCTTCATTGACGAACTTTTCACTATATTTCCGTCCACATCTAAGAATGGCATTTTCAAGCAATTTTCTATCTCACACAAATACCCTGAAAGATGCGTCGAATTTTAGTCGGACTGAAAACGTATCCTGTCACCACTGCATGGAAGACCCTTTTTCTTTCCTCTCTCACCCCCACGGAGAAGCTACCTTTGTTTCGTCGAGAAGGCCGGTATGAATGGCACTCATATACCGTTATGTAGACGAAAACAAGGAGAGCAGAAATAGCACCAAAGGGGACTGACCGCTGAAATCCGTAGTAGCAGATTTAAATTTATTATTCATGCATGAGTGCATTACGTGTATATTTTAAAAATGGAGTTGTTATGTCTAAAATTGTTGGCTCATACCTTTTTCCAATGTTGAAATTATTAATCGTTTTAGCATTCAAACATTTATTACGGAGAAGGTGTAAATGAAAGGAATTAAATAATTAGAAGTATATTATTCAATTCTTTTGGTGCTTGACTCGACTCTGCGCGACTAGTCCTTCTGATTTAATTATTCAAAAGAAATGTTCGCACATACAATATAAAGCGGTTTGTTAAAAGACTACAGGTTCGATAGTAGTAAGTCCTAAACGACCGGAGCCCTCGGCTGAGTATCCTTCAAGAATATAACTCTGTATAGACAATAATTATTTGATATATTCCTTAGCTGTGATTTACATGACGAAATACGCGACAACATGACCCTATTCTCAACGATAATGATTTTCGCAGCCCGATGGCGAAAAGATTATTGCGAGATTATAGCGAGGACAGATGGCCTATACTGATATCATCTCACATAAAGTATAAAGTGTGCTACTATTTAAATTATTTAAATCAAAATTCCCTGCAAATGTAAATGGCGTCCAAACAACGTGGCGACTTTCACAAATTCGTTTTCAATGAAAACTAGCAACTTATTTCCTATTTGAATTCCACTATCACATATCATTATTTTTAATAGCAGGTATTGTTTCATTATTACCCCATTTTTATTCTTATTACATTTTTTTAATTTCCCCTTCTTCCGTTGACCTAATTTACAGTAGTTCATATTCTCTTAATTATCGTATCATAATCTTTACGAAAACGTTCATCCTGCGGGCATGTGGAGCATTAACTGAAATAACCAATTTCATTCTAAATCTGCATTGATGGAATATTTTATGTTAGGAGGAGATATGAGCAGCCAAAGTAATTCATGTCCAATATTTTATGAAGAAGAGCGAATTACGCTTGAGATTCAAGCCGATTTAACGAAATACGAATTTAATACTTTCATAATACAATACTGCTTCTACCGCAGCAAAAGCAATGACTTTCAGCAATTACTTATAAAATATATATCGTCACAAAAGCCTTCAAAACGTGCCAGGCATAAAGAGGAAGACGAAAAGCGCGCTCAAAACAGAGAATCTGAAAGACTCGCCCTTCTCGAGTTATGCTGGTTGCATCGAAGGTGGTAACTTTTTTATGCTGCTAGCTGTACATTAATGTTGGACCTTTTCATTTCTAACTTTACGTTTTCCAACTTCCCTTTTCTGAGCATTGTCCAAACATTCCATGTCCCCACCCTCGATTCCATCTTCTCTCTTCTTTTCTTGTCGTTCCTTGTGTAAAGGTTTCTTGGAATTGCGACCGAGATGGCCTTACTCCCATCACTGCCGGGCATGGCATTCATCCTAGAAGGCTGAGTCCTTTTGCCAGTACCAATATTATTATGGTTGTGCATCATGACATAGAATTAGTACTCGAGGTGGTCTCCAGTTGCCTTCCTCAACGGTGTTTTTTTACCGTGACACCAACGATTATTATGGCCTCCCCACTATAATCTATTTCAATTATTTCAATATATCTTTCATTGTTAATTTTTTTCGAAGTTATGCTCATCACAATGAATGCATTTCACTTTACTGTTTATAAAAGTCTTTCCTGTCGAATTGAATATATTTATGCCAGTTTTCTTTACATTTTATCCCAGAAAATAAATATTTAGAGATCTATACTAAGTCATTCAAGCGTTACTTGGTTAATATTACTCATATTTTATTTCCAAAGGAAAATATCACTGAATCCTCCCACAGACAAATATATTTACTATAAACAGGATCGGTGTCGAGGTTGCTACCACCTTTTGTCTGTGACGGTAATAATAATGGAAACCTGAAGACATCCATCCATTTAATAGTTATTACTATTTACAAAGACACACAACCAGACACCCGAATCAGAAAAATCCGACTAGCCGGGATTCGGTTCCTCAGCAAATAGCCTGAAGAAGACTTATAATCATCGAAATCTGTGGTTTTTATAGTTAACTCATTTCTCTGTAGATAGAATGAGTTTGTTTCTTTAAAAACAAATTTTCAAGATCGACGTATTCAATTAACTTTTATTAATTTATTATGCATCTGAGATGGAAGTCTCTCGTGATTGGTAGTCAAAACCTTCCTCTATGATTTTTGTACACTCATAAAACGCTGATTTTCAGACAGATTGTCACCCGGATGCGTGTTCCTGAAAAGCTGTTGCGGATTTCTGGATGAACCGTCTTTTAGCATGAAAAAATGAAAACTATACCATATTTATTTGACTATAATCTATTGAAATTATCATCCCCTTTGAAAAGGCGGAGCAAGATAAATTAAAGAGGGAGACTAACTAAAGGTGATTATATTAAACGACTTATCTGCTAATTCAGAGACCCTCATTATCTCCTTAGAATTCCGTAAGAAATCAGCCTCTCTCAAATCTGTGTTTATATTCCTTTTATTTAAATACAGTATTAACAAGTTTTAATTAATATTAGACCATCAATCGACTCCTAAGCCCCAATAAACCCCTAATAATGAGAGAGTCGATGTTAGATACATCACGAGCGTCTAACGCAAGGCGCTAGATTAAGGCCACTTCGGTTTAAAAGTTGCGATGCTCCACTTTTTCGCTAAATTGCATTCTGCACCAGACAGTAAAAGAAGATGTGGAAATGGATAACAAAAGGTATTTAGAAGTGACAGTTGATATCGAAAAGCTCGCCCAAATTTGAACAAGCGAAGTATTAAGCAGAAGACGTAAGTAAGCGAAGAAGAAAAGGTATGATTTTGAATGCAGTTTAGCAAGAGGTATCCGAGGGCAACCTCCATGGAGTTTATCCGACCCGAGTACTAACCATTTGGTCCATAAAGCGCCACGGGAAAATTAGAAAGCTACTCTGTAAGATAAATAAGCTAATTGGGAGGTTGTCATTTCAAATGGAATTCGGCTCTCCGTCACCTCTCTGGAATATGCAAAATAAGAAATCCACCACTTGAGTGCTTTAAACAATGTCATTTTAATACCAGAATCGAAATTACGTCCGTCGCCGCAGCGCCTTCGCCCCCTTCGGAGCGGCGGCGGCTAAATAATTTTAGCTCATCGCCGAGATCCTTCTCGCGTTTCCCGGGCCATCCTAAAAAGGCAACGCACGCTTCCGACACCAGACACGCCCAAAGTGAAAATTTTCACAAAAAATCCTCCACTGGAAGATGCCTTATTTCGGAAGGTGTTTACGAACGGACGTTGAGAGTGCATCCACCTTAAGCTTTGAAAACGAACGTCCTCTCAGACTCTTTAGGTATCTACGGCTTCTATCTTTGGAAATTAAAGCATTCTTTTTTTCGCTTACGTGGGACACTTAAAAAAATCAGGATCATTCCTTCACCACGTCCTCTCTGGTATTAGAGAGATTCTCAAGTAACGCAAGAGGCGAAAGCCCGAAGCCACGACACGATACGTACAATTCTGTCAGATTTATTCTACCATGAAATTTCTTTTGAATCACGATCGGTAAATATTGGCGTGAAATTGAATTACGTTCGAATGAACCAGGTTTTTAAGTTGAGGGCGTAACATAAAATAAAAATATTAAAAGAAGAGAAAATAATGGGAAATCTATTCTTTAAAATTCAATGTCTTGCAGCTAGAGTGGTTAAATCATAAAACCAATAGCTAAAAGCAATAATAACATAAATGTTTCAAATAACATAAATGTTTCAAATAACATAAATGTTTCAAATAAAGTATGACGGTAAATACTTATGGAAAACAGAACTTTCCAGAGATGCCGAAGCGAAATAGAGAGAGCTATGAAATCATAGGACATAGAAAGATCTGATGCTTTCTCAGTGAATGCTGCTCAGGAAGTTTTCTTGTGTTATCAACTGGGTCGTCCATCAAGGCTCCGTCCAACCTCTGATGCCATTTTCCTTGATCATTATCACGATAATCCATTAAAGATGGATTAAGAAAAGACAATCGATAGATTGATACTCGGGGAAAACAGAAAAATCTAATTTGGACCATAAATAAACAAATGGTTATACTAAAATAAAAATCACTCTTTTCAAAGCCACATGATAGTAAATCATAGCTCGTACAGTTCAAATATCATGTTTGAAAGACATTCCTTCATCTCCGAACGAAACAACCGAACATTAGAGTAGAAAGTTTCGTTAAAATAAACTCTTGTATCCCTAGTTTCACTTAATAACTTCACCCAACGCTCTATTCACCTATGTTTCTTATTCGATTGATGTTTGGGTGGGTACGAATGAATTAGTCAAACTATACTTGAAACGTTTTGTTGTGATGAGCGGCAACAGTAAGGAAGAATAAAAAAGGATTGTTTCTATAATGTGGACGATTATGTAGATTATAACAGCAAAAAAATTCTAAAAGTGTTTTGTGGGCTTCTTCACGGAGGTGTATCACGGGTCTATCTGGTCGTTTTGGTATCATTCGTTATTTATGGATGCATGAGATCACCCAATCGCTCATTCCCACCAAATTTTAGCATTGAGTGCTGCGGAATTCAATTTCTTTGCTTACAATACGACGAAAGGTCATTTATTGATTGACTGCACTATTCTTTTCTGTATAAAATACCAATTCATTGCACTGAGAGGTTGATTTTACATTTGCTTGTCAAAGAGAGTAAAACCATCTTAGGATGCCTTTCAGGGGTAGGCGGAATACCGTTTCAATCGGATTATGACATTAGGGTAGAGGGGGGTGAATCGTACCAACGGATGAATAGGAACGGTTTTTAAAAAGTGGACAAAACGATAATGCCGAGAGAGACAGGGTTACGTACATTCCTCATTCCTAATCTTTTCTTGCAAGCAGACTCAAAATGAGAGTATTTTGACTCCATCTCTTATTTTGCTAAACTGACGCACTCTGTCGCAACTGTCGCTTTCCACGAGAGAAAGAGAGGTGAAAAACTGGGCTTAAAAAGAAATTGTGTAGATGCAACCAATATTGTAGTAGTAGTATCCCTATTCATAGCGTAGCCACTCCTTCGGGAGATAGCAGGTTAAGACTGCTAATACTTAGCCTAATGGTATGAATGAAGGTAGTATGGCCGGCACTACGCTTCTACCACTTACTATTATCCCGAGTCTTACCTCCGGTACTCATTTTTTACACATTTACAGGCTGAGTCGACCTGTAGCCTCCCTGAAAAATGCCGGCAGGTAATTTGCCATGGCAGGCGAGCGCCTTATAAATAAAAAACAATATTGTAAATTTAAAATTTTATAGAAAAAAAGCAGAAAATCACGGAATTATTCGTCCCTGCAGTCGTCGAGTGAATAGGACCGTGCAGACGCGTAGAGAAATCGTTCCAGCACCGTAAACTTCAAAGACATCATACTGCAAATAACATTGAAAACTGAACAGGTATAAGATCTTCCGTTGGTTAGAACTTTAGAATTTTCTCACTCATACAGATGGAGAAATCGACTATTTTTCTTTTTATGGTACGATTTTCCTCCTTTGTCCTACCTTATTTATGAAAGCTGAAAATCAAAATCAAATTTTTGGATCTTTCATTTTCGAAAAAGTGCTTACTATTTTACTTTAGTACTTCATACTATTTTAATTATGGATATTAAAAAATTAATTTCTTCTGTAATCGATGTGTTAGAGATTTACTTGGCTGAACGCTACAACGAAATAAAATGAAGACAGTAATTTCCACATGAAACTAACATGAATTGAAACATGAAAAATTTCATGTGGAAATCACCGAGTCTTCATTTTATTTCTTAATTTCTCATGATTACGAAATAATCAAAAATTAAACTGATGAAAGCAGTGAATGAGGCAATTCTGATAACTCTCGGCCCATCAGCTAAAGTGAACTATAGCAGAGCATCCAGCTAAACTCGGTTCCTTAGAGCTAGGTGGAAGAAGAGACTTTAAGTCTCTATCTCGCCCTTAATAAAGACGATTTGTTATTATTATTTGATGAAAAGAATTAAATATTTTTAGAAAATTCCTTTTATTCATGAATCGCACGACTTCTCATTTAAATGTGGAAAATCATAGTAAAATATTACAAATAAAGATCGGCAAATCCAAAATATCATATCTCTGGAGCATTTGTGAGAAACTTCTATCCATCCTCTGGTGTTGATCCATATCCAGGCGTCAAGTCAACTTGCTTCCTTAATTCCAGGCGTCATTTGATGGGGATTTTAAAGTCAACTTGCTTCCTTAAATATGGGAGTTGGTTAAAATCTATTTTTCTGACACTTTCCGTACCATTACTGACCGGAGACAAATAGTGACAACCGAAAAATAACCATGATGTAGTCTTTTTACAATCAAGGCGGAGTCGCTGACATCGGCCTTAGCGAAAGAGAGCTTCGCCGAGCTGATTGCCAAGGAGGAGCTAAACTGGTCCACTAGGTCGCAAGACAGTTTGTATACGATGAGGGGTGTAAAGAAAGGAAAGTTGGTACACGGCTGTTCAGGAATCGGAGGTTTAAAATCTCCAATAGCCGTTTTTGTCTGCGTTCCTCTTCTTATTCTGAGTAAACTAGAAAGGACAACGCATTTTTTGAAATCACTCTCAAAAATTGTTTTCTCGGAATTCCGGGGAATGAGAAGAGGAACGCGGACGAAAACGGCTATTGGAGATTTTAAACCTCTAATGTTGAGGGAGGTCTTCCAATATCAATGAAAACATCGTATATGTATATTACTGAATTTTGTGTCTAGATTGTAAGTCAAATCACTTTTTGTTCCTATATTAAATGTTCTAAACTTTAATAACTGACTAATAAATGAAATAACTCAAATTTTTTGTTCGTTCTTGCAAACTTTCACGTCAATTATGAAGGAATTTAACTTATTTTAAAACTTTTCCATCTAATGTACACACCTGGTCCTCATAAGCTGGGAGGTGTCCATTTTAAGTCTATAATAATTTACTATATTTCTGACTGTTGGATTATTTGATTGATGACGAATTAATTTGCAAAAAATCAAATAAATGTATGGAATATTTTGTCAATTATTAATATGAAATCAGCATACATAAAAATGTTGTGTATCTCAGATTTTTGCCATTAAATTATTTAAAAGGTATATAAACTTCTAATAGTTAACACTCATTTCTAGTTCTAAGCATAATCTTGTAAGATAAATTGAGCTTGGCATCAAACATCATGTATACGAAACGTCTCCGTCAAGCATGATGGTAACCAATGTAAATTGAATTGTAAATCTAATATGACTGAATACGATACTATTTTACATCCTATTTTTATAAGTACTAATCATAATAGTATGATTAGCAAACAATATTATCAGAATTGCGAAAAATTGCATATTCGATTTCGTTGAACATCATGAAGTTCGATAGAATCTCATAAACCCATAGCTTTAAAACCTCGATTGCGTTAAAATGTAGTTTTCAAACCTTTCCTTTCCTCACAATAATATTTATTCTTCATTTTGATCTCGAAAAAAAAAACATATGAATGTCCTATGGTAAATCGTGCGAATTGAGAAAACTTTTTAACTATGACGTATGTCTGTTCCTGCTATTTAAGGTGATTCCGGGTGAGATGCTCCACCGGGAGAGACGCCCCAGTCGTAGTATTTTTAAGGAAAACCACAAGATCGCTCTACGGACGGTGTTAGTCAGTTTGTAGGAATGCACCTGTTTATCTACAAGAGTTTCACGGCGATTAAATCTTTTTACGCAGTTTTATAGCATCATTTCAAGTAGGTACTCTTTCTTTCCTCCCCTGTTATAAGATGGAGTATAATGTTTCTAGTTGGCATCAGTTTAAATGTTTGAATATTTCGAATTAAAGGGCGAAAACTATCTAATATCCACGTACAGTGACTGGCCATCTTGGACAAAGTGTAGCCCCACTTGCTGTAAGGGCATCTCTCCCGTACTGAAAGAATAGACGCCCAACCTCTTCTCGGGATAAATGCCCCAGTGCTATCTTTAGGTATATGTGCTCTATTAGTATCAATTTAACTTTAAGGTGATACTGATAAAGGCATTATTCAAGGAAACGTTTGTAATCAACATTTTAATTTCAATTCAAATTAAAATCCACGGTCGAATGCATTTCATGCACGATCAAAAGATGACGTATTGTTTAGTAAGTATTAGGGTTAAGCGTTTTGCCACTTTATTCCTGATTGAAATTTAATACCTGGAAAACGTGGCCCACTCACATGAACATTACAAATATAATTTTTTTTCGAAATCAAGAAATATCTTCTGTGAGAATTTGTCCCCGTAGTTTCGAAATTTCGACAAAAACATTAAAATTGTCATAATTATTTTTCTGTTAAAAGGATAATATTTTTGCGTAAAAAGATGTCACTCGCAAAAAACTGATGACCAAGCTTCAGTATGCCATTTAAATGCCTCTAGAGGACGCTGAGATACCTCCTGATTTTTTTTGGAAATGATACTTCTAAATAAATTTTAAAGTTAACTTAAACGTTTAGTTAGATCCTAATTTCAAGTTCACTTTAATAATTTTGTCATATAACAAGCGCTTTCCAGATCTAATGCAGTTTAAGCTAATGTGCCATCTTTCCACAGAGGTATGGCCGTCTCACTCGGAGAGATGGCCAAACGCATCCAGAAAAATTTTAATATTTTGGGTGAAAATGTTTTAAACAAAATTTTATTTATATACTATTTATAATTAACATATTTTTTATTATATCACGAAGTTTCACATTGTTATCATCACTTAACTGATTGTTATGAAGTCATTTCCTTAGATGGGGCATCTCTCCCGGAATTAATATTAATTATTAATATATCCCATAGTTTGCATACGAAGAAATCTAAGATATTTCCTCATAAAGTCTGAACTTAGTTCCTACCATTAATGCGTTATAGAAATTCGTCCCCTGTGTATTCTTACAGGATTGTGAGTTACCTCAAATTCAACAATCACCTTGGTGATCAAAGCTATTAACCAAAAATATTTCACATAATTTCCAAGTATTTATCAATATTCTCGCAACTTCGCATCTATATCGATATATCACGACTAAATATAATTTAATTTCCTTTCTTTTGGTACTTATCTCGACTACGTACGATCATTATTTTCAATAAAATTCTGTAAAAGTAACAAAGCCTGCAAGGCACAAAAACGAACTTTACGTGCATTTCTTATAGAAACGTATTATGGAGTCCTGCGTTAGAACCTGAGCCTTCTTAGAGATTATAATAGCTTTCATAGATGTTTGAAATCATTAGAAATACAATTCATTTTGGATCATTGCTCTACAAAAAAACAGTTTCTGAGATAGAGTGGGGACGGACGGACAGACGGACGGATTTTGCTACTTATCGTTAGATATACGACTAGTAAGCTCCGTCACGCATGACGGAAATGAACATATTTCGAAACTTCTCCTTTCATTGTAGACCTCAGATCCTTCTGAGCTTGAAGGTTTCAATGGCAAGCTAATAATAATTCAACATTTTTCTAACGTGTGGTTGGTTTCATTTTTACCGTATAAATTTCGAATAAATTCGACCATGATCAAATGTATTATTATTGAGTATTCCGTCAATTACAGCTATGAAATCAACATTCATATTTTTTTCTTTATTTTAAACCATGAAAGTAGTTTGCGGCCAATTTCACACACAAGAGCCGTGACGTTTGGAGGTAGGACGGCCGAAATGAAACCATGACAAATTTCTCTACGTGAAGTTAATTCCACGCCCACCGTTTCGCTCTCTACTTATTTTTGAGGTGTTTAATTATGGATCGGAAGCAAGCAGGAGTACTATTTATGTTTTATGGATTCGATATGCGTAGGCTAACGCTATCTGTTATTATATTTACCGTTTTCTTAATTATATTTATTCTCTCAGGCGACTGTATGAGGCTGGACCTTCAGCTGCTGTTGATAATGAATTAGAGGTCTCTATTTATGAGTCTGTCATTTGAATTTTAAATTATATGTATACAGATAATGTTTTTGTATGTTTAGTTACAAGTTAAGATGTACGTTAATCATTTCAAATAAATGTGTAACAAATACTGAAATGTCTACGTTATTTCTTCGGTAAACAGACGACTACATGGACTACATTATAATTTGCGAAATATGTCCGTTGATTACATAAGGTACTGGGGTTATTAAGAAAGCTATTTTTAAGCAATAAAGTATAGCCAACTTGTAGATAGTATTCTAATTTAAATTATTCAAGTAAATATACAAAATACTACCCCGCCGAAGAGGTTACTACGCGTTCCACCCGAGGATGGGGCTTAGCGAGCAGTTGAAGTTATTATAAACTACCATAACTCAAGCTTCGATTAAGATATGAAACTTTCATTAAAAATACATTTCATACTTACATAACATGTTTGTGTAATTATCAGGGAGAGTATTCAAATGGAACGTAATTTAGCTAGAGACTTCTTTTTTCACTACGTCGACTAGATAATTTGTGGTCTACTACGATAAAACATGTCATATGTCTTCAAAAAACCAACGTATGCTTAAATGATAGATTACGTTTGAAAGCTATGAAAACGAAGAATATACTTCAATTTTTTCAACTTCGTTAGATGAACCATTCTTCTAAAATGGCTTTAGGAATGAAACTAAATAATATGCCGCATATTTCAGGAAATTTGAATAAAGTAATTTTTGAAGATTAACTATCAGCACTACAACAAAACAATTTGGGGACGATATTCTCCTTTTATTGTCATATTTTTTTATTTTAGTCAATGTTCGATTATCTGAAAAAGTCAAATTTCCGGCATCTCTATGTGCAAAGAATAGCCGGATTAGCGAGAGCCTAGTGTATTTGATTTAGTTGAACATTGTGCAGTTTGTGGGAATCACAAAAACAAAATGCTGTGCAATCTCCTTTCGCAAAAAAATTCCCTTTCCTCAATGTAAATATTGCTTCATTATCTTGATTATCACAAACCTATGCATAGACGTAATTTTTTAAATCGGTTTGATTAAGAAATCCTCTAAAACGGACGTAATTGTTTTCCCTGCTATTAATGTGTCATAGTCTGCATACGCTGAAATTTCGCTGAATTTCCTCCTATTCATAAATATTGGCATAAAATCCTACCGTTAATTCAATATGGAATTAAAATCCTTGTGTATTCTCTCGGGAAAATGCATGAGCTCGGATTCAACAACCGCCTCGGTCATAAATTGAAGGAATCTTCGCGTTATTATGCCGTCGTGTTTAGGAATCCATGGGAGGGGTGCCTTGGTATGCTATTTTGGAACTATTCCCACGGATTCCCGTGGTGAATCTCAGTTGAGTCTATTTATTCCAAATTGAGTTTCATTTTTGAAAGAACCTCATCAATGCATTCTGAAATACGTTGTCTCGTAGGATATCCAATTCACTTAAATTTGCCGATTTTTATTCTGTTCGTATGTGTCCGCGTTTTTTTATTTATTCTTTAACTATAATTAGGGATAGAATTAAGTGGTCGCATTTTCACCATGTTTACAGAGCCATTGATTCCAATAGTGAATTTTTCTGTAAAAGGAAACAATACAATATTGAGCTTGCATATACTGATTGAATGCTCCACAAAGAATTCTACGAAATCATTCTTACTACAGAAGAAACTGTCGCCTTCTACGTCAGTGTAAAATATCGATAAAAAGACTTAATGCAATTTGGCGAAGAATACTCGTCCCGTTCCATTAAAAATCGTACACGAATGATTTCTGTTCTCACTTGATCGAGTTCACGATCAGTGACCTCCTCAGTGGTGCACTCGACCCCGAGAGAACCTATACCCGTGACAGACTATACGAAGAGGAGGAATTTTTACGTATAATTTTACTTCCTCACTGAAAATAAATGGTTAGTTTAGTTAGATGTCTCTAAATCTGGTTATTATGTGTAACGACATTTATGACATAAAATTAGGAAACCATTATCACATGACAGATAAACCAAAATAAAATTTAAAGTGCATTAAATTTTCTATCAATATCACTTTGAGCATATCCTAACTTCGTTGCTCCTATATCGCTTGCAATCCTAGATTCTTCACATTTCCAAATGAATAAACTTGTACAATGTTATATCACTCAATTTATAAAGAAAACCCATTTAAACCACAATATCATTTATGAACATCGTCTCACCATCTCAACTTTCTGGCTGCATGCATGTGTTCTCCTTTCAAACGATAGTTGTACATATTACATACATCAAATTCGATGCTACTTGACCGACTATCCATAATATGTGTTGTACAGTCAACAAAATGTTCTATGCTGAATGAAAAATAATTTACATTTTGAGCATCGAGTATGTAGTCACTAATTCTTGATAAATAATACTATACTTATCACCCAATCTTATTTAATCAACCATCACACTCAATAAAACCAGATGAAAAAGTCGGTACTTCTGAAAAAATCAATTATATTTAAGTTCCGTTGCTAGTTATTAATAATATTCATAGAGTACATAAAATGGCTGCCCGTTTTCATAAAAACCAGTGAATAACCGACCCGACCCAAATTTTAACTATCACCGATAGTTTAAAATCAGACGAATGCTGACCGATGGCATCGCGTTGAGTCAAAAACTCTGAAAAATATCATCAATTTCAAATGTCTTTGAACTCAGCGATTCTTTCTAATTGCATTATTTGCAAATCTTGAGTCGCGGTGATAAGTAACTCAACAGTTCATATAATTTCAGTCGGAATGCTTTTATTCTCCGGGAATCTGGCAGCCGGAGCTGAGAAGATGTTGCACCACATCTTAACTGTTCCAAAATTAGATCGCGAGGTTCCTCATGTCCCAGAGAACACGTAACCTGAAGGAATGCCGCTCTCGATCAAAGAGCAGTCGATGTTACCAAGCGGTTGCTATTATTTGGCGAATCAATTCAAACTTTGGGAAAAAAAATTAAAATCTGCTGTCACTTTACGACCTAGCACCCGGTTAATTTTTTTAATATCTTTGTATAATCTGGGATTACTGCTACTAACAACATAACGAATACAAAACCCAATAACGTACCTCATTTTCGCAAACAAACAATCAGCAAGGTAAAACATAAATATTGAATCAATTTAAAATATATTTGGTCCATGATACTTGACCTCCGGAGTAACATTCAAGAAGTATTTACTGTGACTTGAATTATTATATTAGAGAAACAATTAAGGAATTGGAGAAACAAAGAGCTTCTCTTTTATGTCAGCTTCGCTTTGTTCAAATAAAATAATAGTATATCATAAGGTATCAAGTCATAAGAGTTTAAATTTTGATGCATTCATCATGCTGATACTTAATGATCCAACCGAGTACTATTGGGAATAATTAAATTCAAAATATAACGCAACTACATTATGTTCATCAATCATTGCGTAATTCTTCAACGCCTAATTAGTTATCGATAGTTTGTGTTCATTGAACGTATTCGTTAGAACTTTAATGAAAGGTTTATTAATTATCGCGTTCTCTAACTATGTGAGTATTATCATCTCTCCTTCGTCCGTTTCCCCAAGTCGAATTTTTCAATCTCCTACTCGATGATTATTATTTGTTTCGTGGCGAGTGTGCGCATATATATAAATAGCATACTGCAAGCGTATGTTTAAAATACCGTACTTTTCAAGTTCTATTTGGTTTGAAATTTTGGGATATAGTAATCCAAATTTCTCTATGTAAAAATCGATTCTGTATCCAATTGTGTAACCCAGGAGCTTTTTAAAGATGAAAATTTATTAATCTATTTGCTTTGGGATACTCTGACCGTTTCTAAAGTTCCAAGTTTATTGCAGTTTTAAGAAATTATCGGGAATGTCTCGCCATAATCATAGGTTCCTCGCCAGGTCAAAACTTGCATTCCACCATTCCATTAAACGCAAATGCGGAATTTTGTTTAAAGACAATTCCGATTATATATAAGGTAATTTCGGGATTGATGCCCCACCTACGGAAATGACTTCATAATAATCACTTAAGTGATAATAAGAATGTGAAACTGCGTGATAGAATATAAAATTAATTAATTATGAATAGTATATAAAAAATGTTGCTAAAAAAATTAATTTCACCCAAAATATAAAAATTTTTCTGGATCCTTGCATTTGGCCATCTCTCCGAGTGTCCGGGTGAGACGCCCCTGAAAGAGTTGCCCCATTACCTTAAACTGCATTTAATCTGGAAAGCGCTTTTTATATAACAAAATTGTTAAATTGAACTTGAAATTAGGATCTGACTAAAACGTTAACTTTAAAACATATTTAGAAGTGTCATTTGCAAACATTTTGGAGGTATCTCATCCTCCTCTAGAGGCATATAAATTGCATAATGAAGCTTGTTCATCAGTTTTTTTTTCTAGCGGTATCTTTTTACGCAAAAATATTGTCGTTTTAACAGAAAAAAATTTACGACAATTTTGATGTTTATATCGAATTCAGAAACTTCAAGACAAAAATTCTCACAGAAGATATTTCTTGATTTCAAAAAAAATTATATTTGTAATGTCCATTTGAGTGGGCCACTTTATTATTAACTTTACTATTACATTTCGTTCAGAAAAAGTGAGAAAACGCTTCACCCTAGTGCTTACTAAACAGTACGCCATCTTTTGATCATGCATAAAATGCATTCGACCGTGGATTTAAATTTGAATTTAAATCTAAATGCAGATTACAAATGTATTCTTGAATAAAGTCTTAATCAGTATCATTAAACATTAAAGTTAAATTGATACTAATAGGGCACATATACCTCAAGATAGCACTGGGGCATCTAACCCGAAAAGAGGTGGGGCTATCCTTTCAGTGCGGGAGAGATGCCCTTGCAGCCAGTGAGGCTACACTTTGTCCAAGAACGTGGATATTAGATGAACCTATAGCCACAAGTTTTCGCCCTTTAATTCAAAATATTCAAACATTTAAACTAATGCCAACCAGAAACATTATATCTTATGACATGGTTGTCCTTATTTTCGAAAGTTTGAAATTCTTTCGGGATACCCCCTAAAGTTGTTCAATATGGTTAGAAAATAAATTGTTTAAAATATTATTTAAATCAAAAAGCGGAAAAACGTGCCGCATCGCAATTAAAGTTTATATTTTTCAACATTG
Source organism: Sympetrum striolatum (assembly GCA_947579665.1). Classification (NCBI taxonomy): domain Eukaryota; kingdom Metazoa; phylum Arthropoda; class Insecta; order Odonata; family Libellulidae; genus Sympetrum; species Sympetrum striolatum. The sequence goes on from OX388349.1 coordinate 73,084,286, forward strand.
TTGGCTTTGTCTCGGTTATCACAGGTGATTAGGGAGTTTTCCCATTTTTTATTTGTTATGAATTTTTATCAACAAATTATTAAAAATTAACTGTGTTTTTGAAAGATGCCTGTTTGACAAGCTCTCCATTGCAGATTACGAAATGATTTTGCTACGGTTACTAACAACTGGAAGCTAGAACTCTACTTTACACTTCAATTCTGAAACATCGTATGTATTAGCAAATACAAAAGAGTACACTGCACTGCTTGCAATTAACTAAACCCTTGTTTTTCACTCGCCACCGGCGAACCAGATAGTGGTGTGATTTCACTGAGTGAGCAGCTAAAAATACTGCCTTTCGGTATAACTATTCTCTTAGAAAACAGAGGCGATTATCGAAATAGAAACCAGAACTTCTGACCGAATTTACTTGATTTGACACTACACCAGTGGTGTAGTGGAACGGGAACGCATGGGAACGGCGTTCCCACACTGGTTATCCACAGCAATAAAAAAGCCAATTGATTGCTAAATATTGATTTGGTATAAAAGACGTTATTCAGTGAGCTCAGATACATTTTAATTCTATGCTCTTGGCTATTGTAGGCATTCTAGAAAATCATATAAATACGACTTTCCTTATAATTCGACATATATATTTAGCGTTCCCATACCGGAAAATTTGCCACTACACCACTGTACTACACGAATCAAATTGTTGGCTTTAAGTTACCATCGAATAACCAATTGTTAAGAGTGCTTTATTTGTAATATCCGAAGAGTAAACTTAATTTTACGCTCCAATGCTGGTTTTGCAGCATAGGAAGTGGAACTCACTAGAGCCTAGATTCGGAACTCACTTAGAATTCAAGATCTCACTGATTAGGTTCAAGCATTCTGTTGCGATAAAACTGTAGCAAACGCAGGAAGAATATAGTATAGCGCTTGTCTCTAATCTTATTAGAGCAAAGACTTGAAAAGGATGTTTTATTTTTACCATATAGGCACAATATTTATGAAATGATTTAACGGAGTGTTTTGGATGAAAAAATTGGGAAGTCCTCAGGTACAAATATCCATCTTCCAAAGGTTTTCAGAGTGCATGGCCTCAAATAAACAAAGAGAACTATAAACTTCGAATTCAAGACTGCCGTGCTCGAAGTGTGCTTAAGAACACAGTGGGAAATATTTCAGATTTTGCGATTCAGCTCAGATAAGATTATTGAGAGCTCCGTGAGCTAACCGTTATTTTTGTGGAGAGTTCTATATCATTGAGGGATATCATTTTGCTTCCCGGCGTGTTGCACCATGCAAAGTAGATGGCAAAAACACTGTATTCTCTAAAAACATTTCTTTTTTGTAATGATTGTACCTTGTCTACCGAAGAAAAAGGTGTAATACGCGATGTGTAGATATTAGTGGTATGCAGAGGGCTGAATTACCGCGCCGCATGCAAGCGAAGCTCCTAGAAGAAACATAATATTTTCATTAAAATTACATGAATGCTGTAGAAAAGGTAGTATTGTTTCTGTGGCTACAATTAAATAACTATGCAATCATTTGCTCCAGAAATAAGCTTTGGCAATTTTTCAGATTAATCCGCCAAAAGAGCTTCAGTAAACCCAAAGGACATTCATCAATTCATAAAAAAAGGACTTGGCAGTTTTATTTTTAGCGAATCCAAATCCAAAAGGTTTAATATTTGTATGTAATTTTTGTCCAATGATCAAATAATGTGGCTAGATGACAAAAGATACAAATAAGAACTTGAGATTGTGAAAGAATTAAAAGTCGTCAGAGACTACGCAGAAATAGGAGCTGAATTGACAGAGGAGTTTGACGAAAAACTAAAGATGAAACGCAAAAACAATTTGTGCTAAAAGTCTTCCTCAATAAGGACGCAAATTCCCAGGCTGCAACAACAACTAAGGCCCAAAGACTTTAAGTCATTGCATTAATAAAAAGTTGTGGTGCATTTTTTAACATCAAATTACTTCATTTCATTTACCAAAACAAAGAAGACCAATAACTACCTTCCAATAACTCTGCCGGAAAAAACAATTTTCTTCCTTTTATCCATAGTTGAATTCAAAATTATAAAGTACGTAACGTATAATTAGGTCTTTAACCTATGTTATGCAGAAAAACTATGCTAAAATTAATTTAAAGCTATAACTACAAGACAGAATCAAAGCGTCGAAATTCATGGATTCGAGAGGGTGCGCCGAGTGCACGGCGCCACTTGTATGACGCGCGCTATCTATTTGGGTTGAATCTCGAAAATTACGGCGCGGATCAAATTAATGTTTTACGAAAATCACAGTCAATGTCTAATAATGTTTTGATAAAAAAATCAAAACAGTTAATGTGCTGTAATATTGTCCCTGATATTTACATATCATAATTTAAATATATTGACATTTCAGAAAATTGCTATTTTTGAAAAATTCTGACATAAGTCTTTACCATTGACATGGTATCGGCTTAAAATCCCCGTGTATTCTAGTGAGAACACGCTTGAGATCGGATTCAGCAATTGGTCGCCAGTGGGACACTGTTTACTACGAAGAAATTTCATAAAATTTTCGTACTTTTTGCCATAGTTCTCGTAATTTCGATTCGAAAACGATATTACACGAACAATGTAAGAATCTTCATTTCACTTAATTTCCTTTCTTTTGGTATTTGTCTGGACGTTTTAGAACTAATATTTCCAATTTAATTTTACAAATGAAATGAAGCCTACAAACCGTAAAAACGAAGCTTCCTTGCATTTCTTACGTATTATATTTGCCTTGATCTAGCTTCGAACAAAGGATAATCTTCGAAGATGTCTCTGTTGTTTTCGTTGGATATTCGCGGCTTCCAGCGAGTCCTCAAATCATATCTATGTGTATACAAGTATATCCGGAGAAGCGTCTATATATAACTGATAAACACACACTTTATTGCGCCATAACTGATGTAAATTTAATTGTTGGCTTAAAATGGCGAGAAGAATTGTATTAATTGAAGCGTTGTTGTTTTCTCATTATGTCCTTATTAGCTTAGTTGATGATAATAATAATATTTATAATGCGAAGTATTAATCAAAGGCTCAAAGAGCTCAATAAACTGAAGCAATTCTTCAGTTTTATGTTAAGTGGAGTAACACGATAAATCATGATAGATAGAGGACAATAGAGCACAAAAGAGGAACCCATTCGGCTTTAAATAGATCTCACAGAGACTGGAGCACCCAGTTCCCCTAAGGAGATGCCACTAGGAGTTTGGACGCAGTCCACTGAATCCACCCTAATTATCCATATGTAAACATAATTCCCGAATGCGTTTTGTCGATCAAATAGTAATCCTTTACAAAATATAAAACAGTACCAAGGGGTTATATTTGGTCAAATGTAACTGATTTGGCAACGGAAATCTTTCATAGAGAAACATCGGGTTTATAATTCGTTCGTCATCCGAAATGCTCGCCGCAATTAAGAGCACCAGATGGTCGTGGGGGATGCAGAAAAATAACAGTACAATGTCTGGTATTCACCAGTGGTATAGAGGAATAACCCTCCGACAACCTATGGTAAATAAATTCCATGCTACATATTTATTCTACAATTAAAGACACTGCGTGCCGAAACATGCGTACATATTGATTGATTAATCTCCATTAAGATTTTTAATTTATACCATGTTCCACAAGTGCCACTGACTTGAAACTTTTACGAAGTACTGGCCATAACGTGTAACCGCCAGAAAAAAGCGACTTAGTACCTCGGTGTCATGGGTTCGACACCAGGCGTCTCTAAAATTAGAAATTGCTACGATTTTTAAGATATTTTTGAACCGTTTCCCGATATCATAGAAATATAAAACTCGGCAAGTGTATAGTTTTAGTTTAGTTTATTTTAGTTTATTGCTTTCAAAAATAAATCAAATTTTACAAAAAAATTCCAAAAAAGCTTAAGAAAGCATTAGGTTGCCTCTAAAGGTACCAGTGTGGAGGCAACCATCATACAAAAAGAGTACATTCATGCGTTGCAAAAAAAAGCTCATAATTTCTAATTTGACATATTAAAATACAAAAAAATGAAGTGAACATAAAAGAAGCATGTATAATAAAATTTAAGAAAAGAAACTGGTGGAACTTAAGAAAAACTTAGAATTCCCCCATTCAAAAACCAAAACTTAGCCAGTCTAAAACATGTGTTTGTGCACACATTTTTGGTATTAAATAAACAAAAAATTACGTTAAAAAAGTAAAATTTGGCTCAACGAAAAATAAAATTTCTTTTTCTCAAATTAAATTTGGAGTCCGTAGTAGATGGCCTGTTGCCACTCATGATATAAAATAATTTTAACACCTTAAATGAAAACAAATGTTCAAGGGCAGTATAGACAAAGACATAAATAAAGGGAATGAATGTTCATAATTATTTTTTAAAGAGATACATCTGATAATTCTTTTCTGCAAAATGATTACAGGATTTAGCGTGTTCTAGGTCCAAAATTCTAGGCCATAATTTAATTTAGGCTGCTCTAATGAAGTGCGTTTGTGTGATTCTCACAAACTGCATAATGTTCAATGGAATCGAATTCGTAACTTTTCGGAGTTTCGGTAATATTCTTAGCTTAAAATTCTATACTGACTAGTATTTATCAAAAATATTAAGGTATTCATAAGTTATGTATCAAGTCATCTATATTTAATTGTTGCATATTTATTAAAAAATTGAAATTAAGACCCGTCATGCATGACGGGGGAGTTAACTAGTACAGTATAAAAAAATGATTGCAAGTTCTTCCTTGAGTTATAGACCAAACATAATTACGGATAAAACACTAATGCTAGAAACATTTCAATGAGCTAAAACAAAGTTTTTACTTGAGGTGGTATAAGATACTTGATATTTCATCGCCGTTTACCAAGTTGTTTTCCTTAGTTTATCTCGAACTTTGGCCGAAAAATGGGTCTACCATTTTGTTGATTTTAATGAGCAAAGACTCATTGTGAGCGCAAAAACTTCAACGAATCAAAAGATAAAGTACTAGATTACTAAATTGTCCATTTCTATAACAGTTTCTCTCAAAAGTCTCAATAAATCAACGAACTTGAACGTTTCTCCGAAAAAACCGAGAATCTAATTATCTGTTATCTATTATTATTTCTCACGTTTGATGTACTGTATCTTTTTGATGCCTGAGAACATTAAAATACAACTAATGGAAACATAAAATTGGATTTTTTTGCAATAACTCTGCGAAATTCTCAAGTTTCAAGTTCAGTACTCAAAAAAACCATTTTTGTCCCAATGTCCGGGTTTTCTCGATTTCAGCCCACTGTGCGTCGTCGCCGATTGGAGCTAGTGTGTTAATACAACACTGAGAAGTGAACAAATTCTTCCCATACTCCGCAATTTGCATTTAAACAAATTTTAAAACAATTAGCTTATTAATTAAGGCACTTAACAAAATATCCAACCTTTAGATCGAATGCTATTTAGGATAATATTTAGGATAAATGCGCTATCCACGGATTAGCGCATAGCAAGTCCAGAAACGAACAACGCAACTGAAAAAAAATTATGATTTTTTTAAAACTAAGTACCATAAGTATACATCCCATCAAATTTAAGTCAAATTAAAGAAAGAAAACAATATAGCTGGTGTGAGGACGTTTTATTAGAAGAAAAGAAGCAATCGCTCCACATCCGTCTGAGCGAAATCATGTGTAGATATCAATAATTTTATTCTCGACAAGTAAGTATTCAGAAACAATGAATATAATTAAATGTTAATAATAATAAAAGAAAAAATTATTAAAATAATCTTCCGAAATAAAAATCTAAAAGCAGAGAACAAAAACTTGAACGAGGAGTCTCGGGAGACAAAAAAACCGGACACCTTGAGGAGATCAGTGGTCTGTGAAGAAATTTGCCTCAAATATGGCCGGAAAAAAGTGGTCCCTATTGGGACTAGCGCCCTATAAAGGGTTAACGTTTCCCTCACGGTCCTTGGTTCGATCCCAGGGAGCCGTTTACATTGCCATATGCATTTCATATGAGAATAACGGAATATTATTTCAGGACCTTCCCGGTATGATATGGACTTCTAACTTTGCATTAATTAAGATCAAGTCCTAACAAGTTATAATGTCTATTCTCATCTGCCAATAGGTCCTGAGTTCGACACCAGGCGTCTCAAAATTAGAAATTGCTACGATTTTTCAGATTTTTTTGAACTTCTTCCCGATAACATAGAAACTTAAAACTTGGCATGAGAATGAATGCACGTGTGTGTATATATATACACACACACGTACACTTCCAAGAGTAAAGGAGCAATTCCGAGTATATTATGAAGATCAGATGCAAGATCTGGCAAGAAATTTCTATTGGTAACCTGTGTACACCCAATGTCTGGTTGAATCCTCATCTACTTCAGCATTGGCATTAGAAAGGGGCTTAATATAAAATATGAGGAGTTCGGTAATTTACCCTTGCTTCCTCTCTTAGGTAAAATGCCGTAAATAGGAAAATTCCATGTGATTGCAACCCAGCGACTTTTGGAACAACATTGGTACTCAATAAGGAGCGGCTAGAATAAATGGCATCATTCTGCATCACTCATACTTCAGTTGCTAGGATCAACGTCCTGAACAAGACCTAGTCGAAAGTAAACGGCAGATGCACGATCCTGCACCAATTGAAAAATATTTCTCTCGTTAGAAGTAGGAAAAACCTATTGGAGAGACTAGTAACAGCCAGTCGGAAGAAAGAAGCAGCTGATAAAAATTCCCCATCTCAGGACGGGTCCTGGGAAGTTTCGGAGGTTGGGAGGGGGACGTTCTGCACCGAGACCCTATCTTGGGGAATCCGTGAAGGAGGAACACTATATGCCCCTACTCCCACACACTCCCATTCTGCGCAGGCTCCGGTCACAAAACACGTGATCTATTTTTAATCTCGAGTTTAACTGTGGGCGAGGGGCCTAGTCGTTGGAGGTCCAGAGCCGCTACAGCTCCTGCGGACTCCACATTCCAGCTGGACTGCGTACCCACAGCGGCGCTTCTCTCACTCCTTGTTTAAACGTGAGTATGGAAACGCAGAATTGAAGGAAGATTAACAAAATGCCTTTATCTAAGTCCACGTGCTCTGCTTGTGGAAGTCAAAACGGTCGCTTTACAGGATGTGCCAAATTCTCATGCGTGCAATTTTGGATTACGGTGGTCTCCCGCGGAAGACGCCGAGGAAAGTGGTGTTTTTCCGAAGGGGAAATGGTGGAAACGTTCCTTTTCATGACCAAAACGTTGCAAGTTGTGAATTTTTCAACTGTGCATCGGAGCCTCGAGCTCGGACTGTTCTGAGTGATTTTATTCTTTCAGTGAAAATGGCTGTGATAATCTGTTCCACAAGTGCTGTCATCAATCATGGATCTTTCTTTGCTCTCCAAGTTGCATAACACGAAACACACAATATTAATTAGAACGCATACCAAATTCAGCCATTCATATGATACACAACTGAATTTAAAACTCGGAAAAAGTTGTACGAAAAGACTCGCTTTCGATTTCGGTTTTTTTAAACCAGAAAAACGCGATAATTTACCTGACATGATTGAAACCTATGTTCTTCAAAAATCAAGAAATCGTTGCGCTAAACTAACACTATGAACATATACTTGCAAACAACTTTTGTAACAGATTGTCTTAACGTAAAATGCGATTATAAAAAGAATTATTTCTACTCTTTCCACAGTCTACCCTGAACCCTCAACATGTCCGACGAGGAGGAGTACTCGTAAGTATCTTTTAATTCGTATTACCTAACGACACGATACGCATACAAGTTGTGAAGAAATAAAACTTTGTAAATTTTCCACACGATTTTTTATTGACGACTGGTTTCGCTACCGGGGCTCACCAGAAGATGCTATTCCGGTAGCGAAACCGGTCGTTTATAAAAAATCGTGTGGAAAATTTAGTTTTATTTCTTCATTACTTCAATAGCTTTCCACAAAGTAACGCCTGAACATTTAGATTTCATACGCATACACATTTAATGAAGGCGATGAGAAAACCACTTCGATCTTCACAAGTTCATTGCAGCACAGAACATTAAGCGTTGTACCTCAAATACAAAATAGTGACCAAAATGACAGTATCTTTAAAATCGTATTCTTCGCGCATTTATTCAAGAAAGAAGCGCATAGAGCCAACTAATTAAAATGAATCATTGGACCTAAATGAAAGAAGAAATCGTCCAATTCTCTACAATAAAATAAAAAGTGATTGTTACGTTTTAAAACGAATTATAAGACCTCACACAGACTGCAAATGTTCATACGTAGAACGTTTATTCCCTTTTTTATTCGTTCGTTTGATTAGAAGACGAGTATTACGTAAAACCTGGGTGAATCTGAATCCTGATGAATCGACATAACCTTTGAGTGGCACAAATAACCGACGGTCTTAATAGTTATGAAAGGAAAATTTTAATCGGATTTATTTCGCTATTCGTCACATAAGGTAACTGAGCATAGCGGGATAAAGCACCTAAGTAAATTTATTTTCTGAAGATGGCGCTAGAAAACCTCCAGCGAGACGGAAATACCTGAACGGCGGCGGTAAGAGCTCGGATATTCATAGACGTCGACTTGGATTCAAGTCAAAATTGTCCCTTTAACTTGAGCGGGGGAGCCCTCCAGGGCGTAATTTAAGCTGAGCCTCTTGGTTTTATCATCTGCGCAATTGTTAACTAACAATCACAGGTGAAAATTCGAGATTATCTATGTAATTTCGGGACATGCAGTTATATTTTTCTAACTCACCGTTGTAAATAACACTTAAAATTATAGATCAAAGAATAAAATGATAGCATAAAAATTATAGTATTGTTATCGGTTTCTAAAGATTAGCTTTTACTGTACATACAAAGGGATAAAGCAATAATGGGACATATTATATTACAACATTTTTATTTCTCGTCTACGGCAAATAACAGACTGAATACCATATTTATTTACACGAGTAATTACAGAATCGCAGAATCGGAATAAATTCTTCAACTGCAGGTAGCCTATATTATTGATGGTGATCTCATTCAAAATGGCGTCTTCAGAAGGATTCGCTATATATAAACGCAACTTCCCTCTATTTTAGGAAACCAAACTCCCCGTTCCGTATCATGGGCGTTACATTTTTAAATCTCAGTGTGAGGAAATCGAAGGGATGGAGGTCGAACGTATATCTCAACCTCTAAATTTATAAAACCACGAATAAGAACTGCTTAAACAAAATATATAATAGACAGCGATTTGCGGTCATTCTCTTATTCTCCAAGACGAAATTCTCACATAAGAAATACTTTGTGGCGATTTTTAAGACATTTTTAAAAATTTTCTCTTCCTGATAACATGGAAACATGAAACCCAGCATGTGAACATAGTTCATAAATAAATTTCATTTACACAGCTTACCGTTTCCTCAGGTTGGTTAGTCCTAGGTTCGACACCAATTTAACTTTTGCATACTACCGTTCAATTAAAAGGGACTTGAAATTTTAGAACGGGTCAGAGTTGTCCAAACACAATTGTTAAAATCTTTATTATTATAAAAAATTATTTTGCTTGAGTTATATGCATTAACATCCAATAAAAGGGTCCTGGGTTCGACACCAGACCACTTGGATACAGAATCAATTTCTAAATAGAGGAATTTGGATTCCTATGTCTTAAATTTTCAAACTATCCCAAGGAAAAACGGACTTGAAAAAAGTCGGACAGGTCCGGGAAGCGAACCCGGGATCTTCCTCTATCCGGGAGGCTGCCTTAACTTAATTTTCAAACTAAATAGAACTTTGTAAAGATCAGTGTTTAAAGATATACTTTACTTTAGTAAAAGTTGCTTGCATTCTGCAATCATCATTATGGGAAACGGTAAAACTTCGTCTTGACTGATTTTCACGTGCTGAGTCATGGATTCCTATCTTCTCGGGAAATGTTTCATAGAAATATTTGAAATCTACGCAATATGTATCATAAGAATTAAGACCGTGTGTTGTCGAACCCAGAGCCATCTTGCAAGATGTGAATACATATAACGTAGTGGTAGGAATATCAAAAAAGTAATTCAAAGTTTTAAGTCAATACCAAACGGGAATGTCCTAAAATAAGATTCTGTTATCCCCGTTTGAAATGCATAGAGAAATGTCAAAGGCGCTCTGGCATCGAACCAAGGATCATTAGGAAAACAGTAACGTATATGAAATGCATTTATGACTTCTGTTCACTTGCCAGGTTTAACATTTCCATGTTATTCAGATGGGATTAAAAAATCTTAATTATCCCCGCAATTTATTTCAAGGGGGAGAATTTTGCACGCAAGTCCAACTCACGCACATATGGTGACATATCTATGATTATTGATACATAGAAGAGTACGTCGTCTGATACCTCTGTGATTTGAATACTCTACCCTACCAAGAAATGATTTAAACCTTTATCCAATATTCGCGCAATGTATAATTTCGTCCCTGCTATTAATATATCATAGTTTCTATATGTTGGCACCCCAGTAAATTGACACCTTTTCATAAATTCTGACTTTTGTCCCTACCGTGAATTCGGTATGGACTTCAGATTCCCGTGTATTCTAATGAGGAAACGCACGACGCTAAACGCTCTGATTCAACAATCGCCTTGGTCGCCACGTTTTGTTTACTACGAAGACAATTTAGAAAACGTTCATTTCACCATAGGTTTCGTAATTTCGATTAAAAATCATATTCTACGACAAAAATAAGAATCTTCATTTAATTTCCTTTTTTTGGTACTTCTCTCGACTTTTTTGGACCATTATTTCCTATTTTATTAACAGAAAACGCGCTTGGCTATAATAGTTATCATAGAAATATCACTTAATGTGCGCGAGTTCGATGCCAAGTGGGTGCAAAATTCTCCCCTTTAAAATACACTGCGGCGATTGTTAGGATTTTAAAACATCCCTTTTCCGAAAACTTGGAAACCAAAATCCGGGAAGGTCAACAGAGGTCATAAATACACTTTAATTACGCAGTTTACCGTTTCCCTTGGTTCGATGCCAGAGCGACATTTACATTCCTTCATACTTTCAAATGAGGATATTGAAACCTTTTTAGGGACACTTCGGTACGAGATCGACCGCATACTATGGATTACATTATTTACGTAAATTACGACATTATATGTCCTAACATCTGTAAAAAGGTTCTGGGTTCGAAACCTGGCGGTCTTAATTTTCCCTTATGAAATGCATGAAGGATATTTAAAATGTTTCAATGGATTATTTTACGAGAAGATGGAAATTCATAACCATGCATGTGAACAGCAGTCATGGACATGATTTAGAAACGTAGTTTACTGTTTCCCTGAGGGTCCTTCGACACCATGAGCATTCTACCATTCAATTATACTCGAAAACGGAAATTTGTTTGAGGATAATCCCGATATATTGACTTGATATTTTATAAATGGTCAGAGTTGTCTCTATCAAATAATTATATGCAATCTCATCCGACAAAAAGGTCCTGGATTCGACATCAGGCTGCTCAAACGTATTTCAAACGTATAGTAGGAATTTCCTAATTTCTTTAATTCTTCATCAAAATACTTACAGAATGAAAGCAACTTTTACTTGTGTGTACACATGCCAGAAGGCCCCGATTTTTTTCCATAAAGGATATTCCTTTGCGGAGATTTTCAGAAACTTTTTTGAGGCACTTCCCGGAGATACGATACTGAAATAGAAGAGCTGAAATCCAAGGGATCGCTGAAAGCAGTGCATATACGACGAAAACTACAAAAATATTTTCGAAGATTATCCTTGGTTGGACGCTAGGTCAGGGCAAATATTTTCCTATTTAAAATGCATTGCGGCTATTTTTAAGATTATATTGAATTTCTTCCTGATAACAGAGAAACTTAAAAATCGGCATGTGAATAGGATTATAAATACATTTTATATACGGTGTTTAACGTTTCCCTGATGGTCCTTGGTTCGATCCCAGAGAGCCATTAACATTACTTAATGCATTTCAAATGGGGATAACGGAGTAAGTTCTACCAATTTGTTATGTGTGTTAAAATCTGCCAATAGGTCCTGGGTTTGACACCAGGTGGCTCTACAATTTGAAATTAATACAATTTATAAGATTTGTTTGAGCCCCTTTCCGATAACTTGGAAACATAAAATCCAACATGTGGATAGAAATCATTAATACATTTCATATAAGCTGTTTAATGTTTCCCTGATGGTCCTTGGCTCGATTCCAGAGCACCATTTACATTCCTCTATGCAGTGCAAATGAGGATAAGGGCATCTTATTTTAGGTACTTCACGGCATGATATCGACTTCAGACTTTGAAATAAGTTTTATTTCTTTCAAGGCGTTATATGTATTAACATATACCAAAAGGTCATGGGTTCGACACCAGGCAGCTCTACCATTTGAAATGTAGAGTGGGAATTACAAATTATGTATGATTGATTTACCGATAAGGTGGAAATCCTATGAACATTTATACGAACAGAAGTAATGAATGTTTCATAATCACCATTTATCTTTTATCATATGATCATTGGTTCGACGCCAAGGCCTCATTTGCATTCTGGAATTCAATTAAACGCAAACAGGGAATTTTGTTTGAAGATATTCCCGAAAATCGACTTGGAATGTTAGGAACGGTCAGATTAAATAGTTTAATGCAATCTCATCTTAAAAAAGTCCAAGGTTCGACACGAGGTCACTAGGATACAGAATCTATTTTTACATAGAGACATTTGGGTTCCTATATACTAAATTTTCAAACCAAATAGAACTTTGAAGTACAGTACTTTGTTCATACGCTTTTACTTTCACACATGCATATATATATAAATATTGTAATAGAAATAATTCTTCTTTCTTATGAATATTCAAAACTGAATTCTTTCAAATTTTATCTTGTAGAACAATTTCTAATAATATATTTTGAAATTCTTTTCATTATAATAAGAATATATTAATTAGTATTGGAAATTTTAAAGTTTTCTCAAAGTAATTTTGACTATTATTCCTTTGGTGAAATTCAAGAACTGCATGTAGTAACTTATCTAGTAGCATTGTGTTCTTCTTAGAAAAACAACTGTAGTAATTTCATTTCTTTTTCTTTTGCAGTGAGGAGGAGGAGGAGGTGTAAGTATTGATCATCTTCTTGAATGACAATTTGTAAATTGCAATTAGAGTTAACAGTGTAATTAGAATTTTTAATTTTCACTGCTAAATTTTATTTGGCAGTTTATACTTAGATACAAAATATTAATTTAATAGCATGCATTCTTATCTAGTTTAATCTATTTTTACCTTGAAAATGAATTTAAGTTGAGTGACTGAAATAATCATTAAATTTCGACAAAGTATAGATTATCCTGTAGAATGTTTTTTCATGAGTAACATTTTTTACAAACTCTATCAATTCTTTTCAAACGTTTTTGAATGAATAGATCCGATGATTCCTTAATGTTTAGAGCACCCTTCATATCCAATGCCTAATAGAAGGCAAGGAATGTTTTTTTTTATTAGCTTCCTTCTTAAAAAATTTTGATATCATTTTCCCCTCTATCTTTCCAGGAAGTAAGTACTGCTGCCCTGATACCCTGATATTTGAGATGTTTCCCAGAGGTAACATCGGTACCAATAAAATCAAATTTTTTTGAAAGAGAAAAATCAAAAACAGTTTCACTTTTGTAAAAAGAAAAATAGGCGTATTTTGCTAGAATTGATGTTTATTTCTCTTCAATAGTCCATGCTGATTCTATCTATCTACTTCGGAGCACCAAAATGCAATTCTTTATATTAATATTTATTTTCGATCCTTAGCTATATTTCTGAATGGGATTGCTACAAATGATTTTCTTCTGGTGAATGTGTGGAATTAGAGGCAGCTATTAGAATAAGCAATTAATGAACTTAACTTTACAGCGTTAAATATACAGCAATGTTTGCACAGCTTCGGTTGGAGCCCATTACTCTTTCAACTTATTCCCATTCAAACCCATCTTCTTTACCCTCTAAAACAGAATTGGTTACACTCACTTAACTCATTTAGAAGGAGCTTCAATGAATAATACCTTGAAGTATGACTTATCTTTAATTAACAATTATTTTTCAGTTGAATTCCTTGGATTGGTTTATTGTTGAAAATTTTTAAATTAAAACACATTTTAAGATGAATTTATGCACACCATAAATAATCTGGTCATTTGATCTAAATATTAAATGCCTAAAAACATAAAAGATCACAGTTAAATTTAGCATACTTTACATATTTAGTGTGTATATTTGTGAATAGGTAAAATTTCAATCAACTTATACACGAAAGAGATATAACAAATATCTTTTTTCAGGTAACATAAAGCATGCATAATGCAACATAAACGAGTAATTTTGAGTTAAATGGATTATCAGTATGCAACTAACCAATAATCCGCTCAATGAATCAAAATGTTGAAATGACCAACTTCCTATCAACTGAAGCTTGCAAATATATAGTCGTAATGCAATTTCTTAACTTATAGAAGAGTTTAGGAAACTCATGATAGACTAACCAGTATGCAAACGTTATATCTTCAGCCCTATTTACCTGGGAATAGGAAATTAAAAAAAAAAAAACTCAAAATTCAATATAAGAGCTTAAAAGCTACTACTAAACATCTATACACAAATATGTATGTAAGTCTTAACTATTCTGTAAAGGCACACTGCCTATAACTTGTCAACAATAATAATCATCTTCATGAAAAATATTCCTTTACGTAGAAAACCACAAGGTTTCATCTGCTAAAGTTCTTGAATCATCATCATTTTTCAAATCAAACTGTCACTTTATTGAAGCAGATTGAAAGTATTATCTGCATCTCAAAGTATACTTTTAACATCATTTAACTGTAAGCTACTCAGATTTTTGGGTATCATTCAATTGTTTTTTTCTTTTTTCATCCTATAAATTTATCTTCAGCTGTAGAAACAAATGATTTTTTTTCTTTTTTTATAACAGTTAAGAATTGGAAGATCAATCAGAAGATCAACAAAATAATGCAACATTTTTGTTTCAGTTCCAAAATGATTAGCTGAGGAAATCTCCAAAGACTTGAATAATTAAAAATTAAGGCAATAACTACTAATGGATTTTCTAATTGTTCAAATTACAGTTTTATAGGTCAAAAGGTTGTACATTTCAGTATAATACTTTTGATGATCACTACTCATTGAACTCCCTTCGAGATATTTATACCTTCAAAAGATCTTGATACAGGATTTCTTTAGCAAGTTTGCATTAGCATTCAATGCCTGATGAATGAATACAAATTTTATTACTATATAATTAACAATATTTTTCAATTACATGTCTTCCTAAAATACATTTATCACTGCAATATACTTAGTAATATAGTAACCAATCAAATATTGATAGAGTTAAAAATAGAATAATACAGTCTGATGAAACAGTTTTCCTTCAAGTATTTCCCAGTTCCCTATCAATATGATGTATTGTGAATCATAAAGTTCTTGATTACCTTTTTTCTCCCTTTCCTCTACTTGGCGCTGCCAACTATAAACACAGAAAGGAACCGGAGAAGAAGAAAGAGTAAGTGTATAGTATTTATGAACAATTTCTGCCAGCAGTCAAAAGGCCAGTCCTGGAAAAGCTATGTAACAACAGGAGTTGATTTTATCACAAAGAAACGAAACTCGGGAAAAAATAAGAAACATATTGAGATATCTCATTAAAATCAATGCTAATTAGGATTGTTTTCAGAGCAAAAACAAAAAAAATGTCTGATTCTTTGTGGTGAAACAACCAAAAATAATTTTCAAACAAATGTGGCTTACGATTTTTTTGAGTAGACTCTATGTATTTGCTTCATTCACTTTTACGTGTCCCTTGTATTATCTTCGCTTTTAACTATTCTTTCTTTTGCCTTTTTTCAGTGTTATAATCATCATAAAATATTTTTACAAATACCCATTATGTTTTCACTGTCTAAACGAATCACTGATTCCTGAACCTGAATATGCTATCATTCTCGTGGCTTACATGCTAACTAATACTATGGACTAGCCTTTTCAACTAAATATTTTCAAAATATTATTTTTACCAATATATATTTCAACATTTTTTCAATTTTGATACAACTTTAAGCTGAACATTTTTTTACCAAACCATGACTGGCTGGCAGAGTTATGTGAGTGTGGGAATTACTTCGCAAAGAAAAAAAGCTTACTGTTTGGGATTTGAAATCTTAGGTTTGTTTCTGTGTTGCCTGTTCTCACCTTGTTTTGTTATTTGTAATTACCAATTCCCTCATTCATCATTGCTGTCCAAGCTTTTTGATTCAGCCTTTACTTCAAAAGATTGCACCTGTTCACTTTGCTATTTCTAAATACAGAGCTCTAGATGAGAAATACTAAGCAACAACTTGGTTCTTAGCCATAAAAGAAATAGAAAAATACAAAATAAAATTTTCAGAAGTTGCAACGACAATAAGTCAACACAGATTTGAGAGAAAATCAACAGTAGCAATTAGTTGAACGAGCATTATGCAAAATCGATGTGCAGGTACCCATTAATTTGAAACTTTACACCACTATACAGAGGAAATATAATTAGGCTGGATGAAAATTAATAACCACCAGAGATAAATCAAACAAACTTTGCAAGACTTGTAGATTAGAGGGTGGTAATACCAATGATATTAAACATTCTCTTTCAGGTCCCAGTTTAATGTCATCTTAACTAACACTAAATACGTTTTTTTCCAGATCTTACTTGATAAAATTATTTAATTCAAAGATTAAGATTATTTTGTAATGTTCTAGAGGGAAATGAGTTAAGATGGGAGCTGTCACTGTATCCACACAATTCACCGCCTTCTAAACCATTTATATTTGCCTGTTGCATTGTAGAACTAATTCTGTAGAATAATATACTTTGCTGTAGTTAAAGCTGGAATGAATGAAAACATAGTATTCTTTTATATTCTGGAATGCATCTACAAAGTAAAATGAATGCATTAGATTCCTTAACAATCTTATGAAGTTGCTCCTTATTAGATGTAGAAAATAATATGTAGAGTAGAGATTTGAAAATAGTATAATTTTTGAAATTAGATTTACTGCTATATTTTTAGAAGAGAAAAGCAATAATGTAAATATCAGCCAATGCAATTGTATATTAAATATTCATATCATTTTCTTAGATGCTTATACCTCATTTTGTATATTCTATGAGCACTAAAACTTAGAAACGCTTAATATTTTCCTTGCCATTATAAGCATTGGTTGTTAGTGCTTACTGACATTTAACAAATGCTTAAGTAAAAGAATTCTCTTTAACAGTTTCAAACTTTGAATTATGCTAACTTTACTGCTCAAAATTATAAAGGCTGTAATAGAATGATTTAATTTATGATTTTTTCTTTTTTTTTTAGGCGACGTCGCGGAAAGTAAGTTCAAACTTGTCCGTGTTTGAGAACAATAAATATTTGGCATGCCATTTGAAGTACTGCTGCTTTAAATTCAAAATATAATGCACACAAGTGAAGGAAACTGTGTTTAATGTGTGGTATTAACCTTAAACATTCACTGTGCCTTAACCAAACTTTACCTGAGCTATATGAATGACTGTTGACATCAAATGGATTGCTATCAGAAAATTAAACCAGGAGACTATGCTAATCAATTTTCTTATTATCTCAGATGCATAATCTAATTTTTATGTTTAACTTTATGCCCAAACAAATTTAATTTCCCATACACGGATGGATCAATACTTTTTAGTCTCAATCTCGCCTAATAAAGACCCCTAATAATAATAATAATAATCAATTGAATAAATGTTAATTTGAAATATATTTTTATGGTAAATTTTTGACGGGAATTGGCCAATCAATGGACCATCACTTATTGTTTTTGAATCAAATACCCTGGTTATTCTATAGCTCTGTGAATTACATTGTGTACATCATGTGAAAAAATTATGTTTTGGAATTTGATTTACAAAAATGTATCAGCAGTACTTCATTATTTGTATTGCCTCCCTTTCCATTAATTAATGTGGCTTTTTTCCTTGCCTATTGAAACTGCACTATACAGATATCAATAGTCTTATTATGGCAGAAAGTGATACTGATTACAAAATCTCTCCTTAAGTGCTTTCTAACAAAATCTGTTCTTACTTCAAGCAGTTTCTTAATGTGTCCAGCAAATTAATAATGTTCAGTTGTTGTTGCAAAGTATTATTAATACAAATGGTAAGAATTAGGAGGAGACACAAAAAGAAGCAATAAATAAGGCATTCATCACTATATAAATCAACTACGATATTCAAATAATACACTCAACTAAATATGAATTTCTAAACAAAGCAAACATAAAATCCCTTCCAGGACAGTTATAAAAAAACCTGATAAAACAATATTGATATTTCCAATTTCCAACAGTGATCAATTTAAATAGAAATGAAGAACATTGATGCACAAGATAATTTCCCAATGTTATCACTTTATGTGGTTTGGTACCTGCAATCGTTATGTGACTGTTGTGATATGTGACACATTAAATGAGTGGGAAAGTTCCTTCCTGATTATATATCTTGGCATAGATATAAACATGCAAGGTTAATCATTTTTTTTACAGGAGATTGAAATGATGAATCAAGGAAAAGGAGAAAAATAATACAAACAAAATTTGAAGGGCTGTGCATGTAACCACTCAATACTATGTTTTTGTTTCATATATAACAACTTTGTGACAAAGAGAAACTGTTTTAACTGTGGCTGTGATGTTTTGTTTTGTACTGTTCTAAACCGAGACACTGTCTCTGTTGTTTAGATTACTTTACTTTCACATAGTAAAGGTTAAAAATATTTTTTGCATTAATTCAAGTAATGAAGTCATACAAAAGACAAGAGCAAATTCATTTTTTATGGACATCAGTAATTTAAGATCACAAATATAAAATTATTCAATATAAATTTTCAAGTAATAGTTTTTGAAATCATAAATTACAATAGATTTTAATACAACAACATTAATTGTCTTAACTTGAAATACTAATAAATTTCCATCAATTGTGTGATAGGGGAGATGAGAAGGGAGATCCTGAATTCATCAAGGTAAGGAACCATTATTACTGAAATCTGCTGAGAATTAAACAGCTACTTCTAAGTTAGAGATGGTAATTGATTCTGTATTTGTATTCCTTAGCGTCAAGAGCAAAAGAAATCTGATCTTGATGAACAACTTAAGGAATACATTGCAGAATGGCGCAAACAGCGAGCCAAGGAAGAGGAAGAACTCAAGCGCCTCAAGGAAAAGCAAGCCAAGCGAAAGGTATGAACATTGTTAATACAGAGAAAGTTACAAAAACTTATTAATAATTCTCCCAACTTAATTTTAAGATAAAAATTCCTTTACTAGAATCACCTTAATTCTCTTATCATCTTCAGTTTAAAAATTCATGAGGAAGTTAACATACTTTCTATGCCATCAAACACTCATAACTAATTACCAATGATTAATCTTATTTTTTGAATGGTCGGTAATTTCATATCCAATACACTTGTGATAGATTGAACTAAATTTCCTTAATCACAATGTTCACAGTGATTATAATGTTATATAAATCAATATTAATAATAAATTTGACTATGGACAAGTGCCTAATTACAAAGTTCTAATAGTTTATGCTAAAAGTCATTCAATTATATTCTTACTAATGGTCCATTATAATCATGTTTTCCTTGTGAAGAGTTCTGTTTGTGAGAAACTCAACATACCTACAGCAGGAGTATATTTTTCTGTCATCACTTATATATATATCAAATTAGGAAGAGGAATTTGAACTAATTTTTTTGTCTCACTCAGGTGATGAGGGCTGATGAGGAGAAGCGAATGGCTGAGAGGAAGAAGCAAGAGGAAGAGCGCAGAATTCGTGAGGCTGAAGAAAAGAAACAACGAGAAATTGAAGAAAAGCGCAAGCGTCTTGAGGAAGCTGAGAAGAAGCGCCAGCAAATGATGCAAGCCATGAAGGTACTAGCAGAGACACTTTACAAAATGTTTTGGGAACTGTTTCACACCTTATAAATGTATTTTGGGCAGCGGCTTAACTGAAAGGGGGGGGGCAATGCCACCCCCGGTCCACCTAACCTCCGCATATTTCCGCAGATATGACGATAGTTGAATCATATAAATGCCCCCCAAAATCCGGGAACAACTTTTAGGACAGATACACAAAAAATGGTGGAAATTTAAAAAAATTAAAACCATAATTTAATAAAACAAAACAATCACCGATGTATTCAAAATCCAAACATTCATCATCTAGGGGAAATAACTCATACAAGTACATACTATCGTAGTTGAAAAGATCGTCATATAGGTCCGTACCTGGAGAGTCGATTTCCTCTTCGTAATCCCATCATAAATCGGGATTTGATTACCGTTACCACTTTTTCTGATTACCATGATTTAAGCACACTGCACATCAAGTAACAAGGCCGCATAGCTCAACCTTCAACTTTCGTGAACTTTCGTATACAACTTTACGTCGCTCATCATTCAGTTATTCCACTGTTGACGCATGTGATAAATGAGTGAATAGAGAATAATGAGTAGTTGGTAAACTTGGTAAAGTACCGGAATACATATCCCAATTTTTCATTTTACCCGCCTAGGTGGCAGCAGTTTGTATTTTTTTTACTGCAAGGAAAGGAAACTTTTCTGCTCAGCAGACACGCCCACCTCAATACGAATTTCCATTGGCTTACGGAAATGTGACGTCACCACATATATCTGTACGGCGGTTAGGTCAATTTGTTAGAATTTGAATTTCAGCACGCAGATCATGTTGTTGACGTTGTATGTACTTATAATTAGAGGAGATTATCCAGTATCGTTGTCAAGTACTTTACTGAAGCGTGAAAACGTTTCTAGAAATTCAATTTTACTTATGTGGACATCATGGAGCAAGGTTTCGATAAGGGAGACTGGAGAAACTAGCCAAAAATTTTTACTGTCTCAATGTTTACTTTCATTAGTATAAACAGTAACTACATACATGCTGAGACTCGGAGAGTAAAGATGGCAAGTTGAGTATGTCGCAACAATTAGTAAATTGATTTTTCTAGTGTATTAGTTGATCTTAACGTATTCTCCGCAGGCGGAATTTAATTCCAGCGGAAATCGGAATTGTGTTGCTGAATCGTTCAATCAATTCCACTCGAAGAAAGCGCCTGGATGAACAACAATTCAGGCGAAAACTGAATTCCATTCGTGTCGAAATTATTACAGAATTGATCCCCTGAAGTTTTACTTAATAAATACATAACACCCTAAAGCAATATTTTGGTGCATTCTTCAATTATAATTTGACCTGTTAGCATATTTATTGCAAGGATATTTTAATATAACTTGAAAACTATGAAGGAAAACAAATCAGTACAATTCATTGCAGTATTGGAATGTTGGATGTATTGCTGGTTCCATCCAGTTGGTGACATCCAGTCATTTAGTTTGACCTAAAATAAAAATGGCTTTTCAAAAACTGCGGTAAAATTACTTTTCAAATTTAATTACCTTTATTTCTTTTTTTCTTCAGGCTGACAAGGACAAGAAGGGCCCCAATTTCACCATTACCAAGAAGGATACAGGGGTAAATATTGAAATATTTCTGATGAAATGCTAGTCTCTTGCTATTTAATCTGAGCTTATGATTCTTTCCACCAGTTCAATCTCTCATCTGCCCAAATTGAGAGGAATAAGACCAAGGAGCAGCTTGAGGAGGAGAAGAAAATCTCCCTCAGCTTCCGTATCAAACCTCTTGAAATTGATAACCTCAGTGCTGAAAAGCTGAGGAATAAGGCTCAGGAACTGTGGGACACCATTGTCAAGCTTGAAACTGAGAAGTATGATCTTGAGGAAAGGCAGAAGAGACAAGAATACGATGTGAGTAGTAAAATCATGCCAAGATATTAAAATTTTTATTACTTAAATGGATTGTTGATTTATCAATAATATAAAAAAACAAAAAGGAGGATATGAGTACACATACAATCATGCAATTCCCTTGTGTATTATACAAGCTGACTATCTCTTTTAATTACTATACTTCTACCCATATATATATTAATAGAATCACACATATATTCCCGATTATTTCTAGTGATGCATCTCCTTTATTCATTACCAGGATGCCAGTTTCTTCTCTTTCTTAGGACCACTCAAATTCTCCTCATAAACAATTTCAGTAATTTTGCTTTCGTCCATCTCTTCAATACATACAAACTAATTTAAACCTTAATGCAATAATTTCATTTTTTTAATATTATAGAAAATTATTTTAGATAAGTACTGTTTCAATTCCAGTAGATCTAAATGTCCAATTGAGCCAAGAATCTATCTATCTTTCATCATAAATTATTATTATTCACATATGTTATGGACAGGGCCATATTTCGTACAATCTAGAAGAAAGATCAACATTATCCATAGATGAAGGAAGCATTTAAAGGATTTAAACTGCCTGTTCTTAAATTTGTTAATGTATCACTATTTACTGATGTCCATAATTTCCTTAAAATCTCTGTTTTCTCTGAATGATTAACATAAAAACCTCTGAAGTTATATTAAGGGTGGGCTCCTGGGTAGTCATGTGGACTTTACCTTAGGTGAAATTGGTCCTGGGTTCTATTCCCAGTAGGAGCTAATGTGCAAAATTACCTAGGCTGTCGAAGCAATTTTACCAATACTACTACTAATATTAAGTTAGCTCATATGGTTATTATGTTAGGCTACTATATAACAAGTTGTGTGCAAGCACACATTCTTGGCTATATTTTATTTTCATTGAATTTTAAGTATGTATGTTTTGATTAATTGCACTTTGAAGATTTTCTAAAGATTTATTGAACAATATTTCATGCAATTCAGTATGATAATTTTTAAACAGCTATTCCTAAAAACTTTCTCATGGTTAACTTGTCTCTATAATAATAATCTTTTATTAGTCAGATGAGCCATACAAAATAGCAAATGACCTTGTCAATAGATAAAACACATTACTTTATCTTTGGTACCTCCAAAAACTCCCTAATAGAATAATAAGGGTTTCTGATTTGCCAAGATTGCACTACAGATTTAAATCTATTAATTGACTCTGCTTGTAAATGCTTTGGTAATTTGTTAAATAGTTTTATAACAGTAACATGATAATGTTGAGCAGTTTTCGACAGTCTACACAAGGATGCATCAATTTTATAAGCATTTCTGGTATTATAGTGATGAATATCACCTCTTATCTGACATTTAGACAAATTAATTTTGGTATACACAAGTACCTCTATCCATCTTTCTCTTAGAAGTTTTGCTTAACCCATAGATGCTCAAAGTGCTGATATATCGGCTGACACTTTTCGCCTTGACTCTCTGTCTACACATGAGTATCTATGGCAATTTAAAATTTTAGGGTGCTTACAAATATAGGCATAATTTAACATAAAGAAATTAGAAGATCAGACTTACTTGTACCACTTGAATAATTTATATGTGAACTAGGATTCAGCAAAACTTTCTTTGCAATGATGATGCAATACATCCAACTCTAGGTTTCAAATTAATTTTTCAAATGGTACGCATAAAAGTCTGATCTTCTCGTTTCCTTACATTATGGAGTCCTATCAAAAGGTTGTGCCTCAATCAATTGATGGCATAATTAAAATTTACTTTTAAAATATTTCATTCTATCATGTTACAGCTTAAAGAGTTGAAGGAGAGGCAGAAACAGCAACTGAGGCACAAAGCTTTGAAGAAGGGTTTGGATCCTGAGTAAGTATGTTTAATGATTAGTGTACATCCTCTGCTATCTTATCATGCAATCAATTAAAACATAATTCTAATAATGTATCTTTCTTTTCAGAGCCCTGACTGGAAAGTACCCTGTAAGTGTGCATGCATATACATGAATGATTTAATCATAAATCTGCATTGAGTGATATTAATTTTTGCAATCATTTCAGCCAATGATACAAGTAGCATCAAAGTATGAGCGACGTGTTGACACAAGGTCCTATGATGACAAGAAGAAGCTGTTTGAAGGAGTATGTATTTACAAAAAGGCCATCTCAAATATTATTCTCATTCTCATCTCTAATATTTTTGGCAAACATTACTTTCATGGATTTACCAGAATAGCCAATGACTAAGTATTTGAAGATTATAATCATTAATTAAGAATATTTTACATTATTACTATATAGATTACTACAAGAGATGTATGAGGATATAATAATTTATATCATCCATACTAAACAGTTTTTACTGTTCTATTTATGATTGATAGTGAAATTTACATTCATGAATTTATGATTTTAAGTATCTCCTTTCATTGTTTTATTGCAGCGCAAACAACTCCTCAAATTTAGCTCCAATAAATAAATTAAGGTTGATCCACTTCCTCATAACTTGAAAAGTTAATGATGAGGTGACATTTTCTTTTAACTTTAATTTCACTTAATCCTCAGTGTGGGGCACTTCTTCTATCTTGCTCTTTCTATTTAATTTCAAGAATTTTCACTCAAAGAGTGGCCATCAAATTCATTGTCTTTTATTTCTACAACTGTCCCTTTCATATACTCACAGGGTTGGGATACTCTTACAGCTGAAGTAAGTGAGAAATTGTGGAAAGAAAGATACGAAATGTTTTCTAAGAGAAACAAGTGTAAGTAAATACATCTTGGTGGACAATTGCTACTCAATGCCCACCGCACTAATTGTGATGTATCTGCCCTTGCATCAGTTTTTCTTTTCCCTCTCTTCTCCTATATTCCTCATTGTTTTCCAATGGTGTCACCATTTCAAACTCTTCATAGGACAACAAGAGTTCCAAAGAATGTCTCCGCCCTTCCACAAAATGTTTTAAGCACCCTTATAAGAAGCATGAATTTCTTTCAGAAATATTGCTGTAAATGTTTCCATGGTTGTGAATCCATGTAGGCTGACAGCTAGGGCAAGAGTGATAAGATAATTTGTTCTCATACAACTACATTGATTTTTTAAACTGCAAAATCTATTATTTTGAAGAGAAAAAACAAATTAACTTCATTGGAAACTAAAACTCGTTTTCCAAGGGGAATACTGTATATCTTACTGTGAGAGGAGTTGCAAGCACAGTAGCCATGATCTGATTTAAATAGAGAGTCCAGAGGTAATTTGTACAACACTCAATAGTAGTAATTTTGAAATCAAATAATCTTTTATTTTTACCCTTATAAACAATGTTTTTTTTTCATCCCCGTATACTGGTTAATTGATTTCATAGACTTC
Organism: Sympetrum striolatum; assembly: GCA_947579665.1. Classification (NCBI taxonomy): domain Eukaryota; kingdom Metazoa; phylum Arthropoda; class Insecta; order Odonata; family Libellulidae; genus Sympetrum; species Sympetrum striolatum. The sequence continues at coordinate 73,109,659 of OX388349.1, forward strand.
CTAGTAGACTTTGGTAAATTACAAATCATATATACCTAAAGGTGTTTTCTTCATAAAAATCTTTTCTCTCTCAAACTAAATCATGGGATTTTTTGTCTCTAACATGCTTCTGCTCTTTTTAAACTGAAAGTTTGATATATTTCTTATCACAAAATATAATGATATTATTCCAAGCAATACGAAATAAACAGCAAATCAACAAGAAAACCATGCTTCTTCCATTGTACGTGTAATTAATCTCACTAACAGTGCTTACTGTTCCTGTAATGAATTGTGTGCCTACTTCTTCAGGGTTTAGAACAGCAAAGCAAAGAGAGTATGGAGCGTCAATGGGGTGAAAAATCTGAACAATTTGAACAGCGGCAGAAATGTAAGTTATGTTTAAGAACATCATTTGTATGAAAATATTTTTCGTTTGGTGATTGTAGACAACAGCAGGATGCAAATACATAAGCTTATGGCCATGCATTACAGTATATTGCTTCTCTGTAGGTTATGTTTTGGTATTTTATCATTTAATTTCAAAATTTTTGCTAACACTGTCACTCACTATGCCTAGAGTAAATGCTATTTTACGGTTACTACCATTTCAGTATTTATAACAAAAAAAATTTGGACCTTAGGAATGCATTATTATGCTCTACTGATTAAGTTCGCCAGTAGAAAAATTATTCCATGGAATAACAATCTAGATAAATACCTGTACATGAAATTTTTTAAGTAAGTGTTATTGGAGCAGGATCAGAACTAAATCAGTTTTAGTTTTAAATAATCAGTTGACATACCCCAAAACTTATTTTTCCCTTCAACTTTGAATTGACATTTTTGGAGTCAACACAAGCATATTAAAAAAGAATATATTTTTGTTTCAAATCAGGGGTCTGCAAACTTTTCAGCCCAAGCGCTGGATTAACTATGAAACAGCAGTTAGGGGGTCGACTACACAATCAAAGTCCAAATGAAAAAGAATCAAAACATAGATGCTGTTTTTAATTATTCATATAATATTATTAAATGAAATCATTATTCTATTTTAACTTGATAAAAACATTACATCCAAGTAAGCGGCAGCTGATCTTGGCTGGATACACGTAAATTTCCGTGATTTTTTCCATAGATAAAAATGTCTCAATGGGCTGGATGAGAGGGCCTCTTGTGGGCCGTAGTTTGGAGACCCCTGTTTTAAATGATATATTAATTTCTTAGCCCAATTCTTTCCCAGAAATATATTTACAAGCCAAAGGTAGAAAAGTAAAAACATAAAATATTTACCAGAATTTTAAAACTTTCTCAATTATGTATCAGAATTCTTCTTTTGGATGATTTGCATGTGTATCTATTATATATAGACATTTCTCTGGATATACCTATATATTATCATCATCATCATCAGCCATTTTCAATCTGACGTCTGATGTAGGCCTCCCCAAGTCATTTCAAAATTTGTCTGTCCTGAGCTTCTCGTTACCGCGTTACACTTAACACCTAGGTGTGTATACCTATAAAAGTTGCTTGCATTATGCAAGCATATTGATGATAAAAATTTAAGGTCGATATCATATCGAGAAGGTTCTAAAAAGAAAAATAAAAGGAATTGAAAATATTCTTCAAACAGGGAAACTTTAAACAGCAAATATAAAATGTTTCTATGATCTCTATTCACATGCCAAGTTTTAAGTTTCAATGTTACTGGGAAGGGGTTAAAAAAAAATCTTAAAAATCGTAGCATTTTCAAATTTTAGAGATGTCTGGTGTTGAACCCAGGACCTATTGGCAGATGTGAATATCGATTCCACAAAAACAATTGTATTGTGGAATTTTGAAAGTTTATTTAATATGATGCCGATTATGGAGTTCCACCAAGTTAAGGCTTCTTCGATTGAATTTATGCCTTTTCCTTATGATAATTGGTTCAATGCTTGGGCACCATTTGTATTCTACCATCCATTTCAAATGGGGAACACAGAATTAGGTTTGAGGACCTTCTCAATATGTTATCGAATTGAGATTTGTATCATCAATATGCTTGCAAAATGCAAGCAACTTTTACTCTTGTACTTATATATATATATACACACACATTGTATCTTAAAGAACTGGATATTGCGCAAAAATTGTTTACAAAAAATTCTTTAGCAAGATTGCAAGAATCTTACTGATAAATGTACGTAAGAGTAAATGTTAGGAGCAATTTTCAAGGTTGAATTTGAATGAAAATAAACTGTAAGCTATTTGTAAAACAGAATTCATTTAAAGCTAAATTTTAGATTCAAGCTGCTATGAAATGAAGGTTTGTATGCAAAATCTACCCTAAATAAACCAACCATGCTTCCTAATATTATTTGTCCTTCTTGTGTCACCTGTTCTTCAATGTCTAACTAATTTCAATTTTAAGCTTTAGTTAAACTAAGCTCTTTTATAATTATTCTTTTCTTGGTGAATGCTAAATGCTTAATATAGGGCCTTCATCTTTAAACTCATTTTCTTAAGTAGTAAAAAAGTAGATTATTGAATAATAAACATCCATATCAGGAATGGAAATTCCTTTTTATTCATCAAATTAACTTTTAAATGTTTTGTATAAAAGAAATTTAAAAGTTAATTTGATGGAAATATACTTATATAAATTTTTTTAGACATGTAGTGTAAACAATTTATATATCAAGAAGTTTTAGATTAACTTATTCTCTGAAACATTCTACATAAGTTTTATTCTCCTTATTTAGCATAATCAAAATTTGATATATGAGTTAAGTTTAAAATATTGCTTCACGCTAATAGACTGTGTTTTAGGAGAAAGAAAATAATAACAGCCAGAATAAATTTTTGAAAATATTGCAAGAATTATAATAGTATGTGCACTATATACTTGCACAAAGTTCAAGATTATAAACCTTACTTTTTGGGAACAGACTTAAGCATCAAGGTGTACAATTGCATGATGTAAATAGCAGGCCAGATTGGACTTGCTCTAGGTCTCACAAGTAAAATGAAGCAGTCATATTGCATTCGTAATGTTGAATATACAGTAATTTAAGACTATTAATGCTGCATGAATATTAATGCTACAACTCATCTGTAGTTATTGCATAAATTAGAACATGATATTTCAGAATTATTGGGAAGGAATATATAAAGATAATTTCATGTACCTCTGTTTTAGGCTATTGCCAGCTGCAGTAGTGTAGTAGTTAGCATGTTAGCTCTATAACCCCAATTTCTTGGTTTTGGAATCCCAGCCAACAGATTTTTCTGGTTAGGAAATGGTTGTGCGTGTTTGGAAATTTTAATAATCATTGTAATGGATTTAATATTTTTCCATTAGATAAATTATTATATTATAAAAGGAATGAGTTTTGAAAATTGAGTGATTCTAGATCCTAAAATTCTGAAGTATAACTGAAAAATAATTCTAATACCGTTTTAATACAAAGGGTCAAACATTCTGAACTATGTGCAAGTATATTCAGAACTTATTGCAATAAATGAAAAATTAATGACTGTCAAGGAGTTATTCATGACTTGACACATGCAATCCATTTATTTTAAGCAATCACTAAATTTAAAAGGATATGATTAGGAATGCTTGAAAATTATTTGTTGCACTGCTTCCTGTTAGCACATTCAGTACTTAGCAAATAATTATGAAAACATATTCGACAATCTGCTTGACTGATGCACTATTCCAATAAGCAGCCAAACTGCCCAAGTGGTTTGGCGAGCGGCCAGGCAAAAAGAAGAACGACCCAGAAACTCCAGAGGAAGAGGAGGCCAAGGCTGGTGGTGTTGAAGATGACCTAGACGAACCAACGTTTGAACCTCCCGAGCCAGAGCCTGAGGAAGAAGAAGAGGTTGAGGAAGAGGAAGAAGAAGAGGAGGAGGAGGAGGAAGAGGAGGAAGAAGAAGAATAAATGGTGAGATCCTCAGAACCAGATTGTCCATTAACCTTTGAGTAGTCGCACCCCATGGCGTAACACAAGCAGTCGTGCCGGCGCACTCCGTGGGCCAGTGATTATTTTAAGAATATTTTCTTCAAATCAGATGATTTCAATAAATTTAGAATTTATAGCCATTACACAATAGTTTAAGATTTAAAAAAATCGATTGATAGCATTAATTTTTTAATGGATTTTTAATGATATACGGAATAAATCATTATCTTGAATTTATGAAACGCTTGAAACCTTCAAGGAAATAACTTATGCATAAATTTATGCACAAACCTTCACAGTTCACATTAATTTATTATCACACAGCAATGGTCTTATTATCCAAAAAATATTACTCCTATTTGCAATAAAATATTCAGATGAACCTGGGCACGAGGTGTGCCAGCGCGTCATGAGCTTCAAAAAAGTGTCTTTGTAGCTGTAAATTGTACTCAATTTATGTGAAACCCAGGTGGTACCTAGAGAACATTATTGTAGGAAGACTTGAGGGACACAGAACAATAATAAGGAAAGATAAAAAAGTTACGAATGAAGATGTGTTCAATGGCGTGCTCAGTGTGCCAGCGCGACTGCTTGAGGGTTAAAAAAAGTAGTATAGACATATGGACAACCTCCCTCCTTTCAAATTCCAGGACCACTAGGAGAGTACTGGGTATTTTATAGACTTTTTAGCTGAGATTCAAACATTAGACAGTCTGACTACTTGAATCAGGTCACTCAAGTAAAACGTGTCACCTTTGTTTCATTTAAGGTAATTTCATCCCAGTAACAGATGATTGGAGTAGAAATTTACATGTTTACGGAGGATACTAATTTCCTTGCCTTCCTCAGAGGGCCTTATTAACTACTTGACATGAAAAATTGACTGCAATTGCAGTTGACTGAAGTTTTAAGGAAGACTGTTGGAAAATCAAAAATCAGAATGATGTGTCTTCCTTTCTGAGTGTGAAGGGCAATTTATTTATTGAAAAAATTAAACTAAGTATCTAAAATCAACAGCTTGCTAACTTCTGTATCTTGTACAAAATGAACAAATGAGGCTAAATATATTTTAATGTTTTTTTCAGCCAGTTGAATCAACTTTCATTTGGACAAGTATTCCTCAACACTACAAGATGACACTTCTTTCCAGTGGCGCTTTCTTTAAGTAATCCTCTTCTAACTTTCTTGATATATATATAAACTTTATTCCATCACTTAATGCAACAACGGGATTCATCAAGGTGTCAAATTTTGTGTAAGCAGCCTCTATTATACTGAATATACTGTGAATAAACAAATTTGACAATCGTGATACTTTATTCAATAAGTAACACTTAATCAGATTTTGAGGGTGGTGTTTTGAGATGTTCCTTCTAATGGTAGTAGCATACAGGTATTAGAGACCTTGGTAGTCTCCTGTAAGTATGTGTCAATTGATACAGATTCTCATGAGAATCTGTAGGTTGATACTCCAATGCAGTTACATTTACAGCTCTGCATCCAAATTACCAACCGTTGCTTGAAAACAACATTGGTCAAGTCAAAACTAGACTTCAATAACCTGATATTAGTAAAAGAACATAGTAAACAAATCTGAGATAACAAAAAGGCAAAGCTAAGAGTAAGTAAGGTCCTAAAATAGAGTTGATTGATGAAGCTAATCTCATCTGAAGCAGATACCAATTTACTATTGATAATATTGTGAGATGGAACCTAAAGAGTAGTTAAAAAGTCACTGAACTCATAATAAATTTTGCTTAAAAGCAGTATTAAAGCTGAAATCTCCTCTAAGAAACATTACTTCAGTACATGTATTTAACTCATTAAACAGATATTATAAACTTTTTAAGTATTTTATCAAGTAAAAAATGTTATTTTGATTAATGTGTAAGTGAAACATGTTATACTATGAGAATGTTGATCAGTTTTTACATATAAGCAAGTACAGGATGGAGCATGAAATGTACCTGAAACAGTAAAGTCACTTAAAGAAAGAAAAAGTTACAATAAAATTGCTGAACTGGAATCTAAGAAGATGGTTGAATGAGGCTTCTCCACAGGATGTTTTACTTGGGCAAACATGACTTAACCAAAGAATGACTGAGCTAATTCTTATCATGGATAAGACGATTGGGGGATCGTCAAACTCAAAACCATGACAATGCACATGCATGCCACAGTTACCTAAATCTTATTTTTTTACACATTTTGCATAAACAATAGCCTAGAGGTGTCAACAGTCAGAAAAAAGCATATTTTTTAGAGCAAGGACAGTTTGAAGTGAATCCATGTAAGACACTAGTGAGGTTCCCCTAAGTGAGCTCCACGAACCCCAATTATACAGGGTGTCTGGGTTATACATACAAAATGTAATAGCTTAAGCATTAATTAAAATATTTATAAGTGGTCCGTTTCTACTGGTATGATAACTCAAAATGTTTATGTACATAGCTAATACACCCTGATGTGTGCACCATTTTTGGTGCGACTGACATCTTATCTGTATTCCACTTCTCTCCAAGTGTTTTGCTGTATGCTGGCATAAAATCTGCGATAGCTACACAAATATGAAACCAAGTTTTGATTATGAACTGCTGTCTGCTACACTTGATTGATACACTCCCACTGTAAAAAATGAAGTTGCGTCATGTCTAGGATTCTAGGACTGGACACTTTTCCCAACATTGAAAGCAAACTCCCTGTTTCTCCAAGGCACCTGTCCCATTTCTTGATTGTTACATAAGTAGAAACATCGTCAGCATGTCATAAGTCCATATGAAGAAATCGATGTTGAACTAGTGTTACAAATTTCAGCTCTATGAGAGAAAGCACATAGAAAAATATGGAATCTCTGCTGTTGAGTCTATGTGGCTATTAGAGCGCGTTTTCGTGAACAAGGGAGTTACGCACACCATATGCCACAAGCAAACATAAAGAATATTTTGAGTTAACATACTTGTAGAATCAAACCAGCAATAAATATCTCAATTACTTCTCAAGTTATAACTTTTTGTATTATTATATGTTTAACCCGGACACCTGTACATTTCCTTTTTATAGGTAAAAGGTTAGTAGATTTATGGAGTTGTGTTTGGAATAATATGAATGGGTTAAAGCAGTTAGGTTCTAGGGTTAACTGCTGGCAGCAATCAATCCAGGCAACAACATCATCGGCATTGACTCAATTTATGAGGTTATTTAATTCACTGCATGTTTAATGGCCAGCAATGATAAATTAAGTTTTGAGTGATCAAAAGCAAAGGTTAGTGGAAGATGTCATAACCAGTTGGTGCATAATTAAAAGATGAAAACCAAAAAAGACCCATTTGTTTCTTGAAAAGTAAATTTGTTTCATTTTAAATTTGACCCAACTCATTCGGCAAGAACTAACAAAATTCCCCTAATTACTTAAGCTTTTCAAAATTTCCTTCACAAACAAGCCCATAATGTGCATTACAGGAAAATCAAATAATATGCAGAACTTGAAAGAAAACATTGCAGTAGGATTCACTGAAATCAATGTTGCTATAGCATTAATTAAACCATGCCTAATGGCTATTTATTATAATGGCTTGATTTACTCTTTGCACAGTTTCTAATATGCAAATTGTATGGAAGATAAATATAGAGTACAAGCATCAGAATTTGAGACTAAATATGGAGTTTTAGACACAAAAAGAAGACCTATCATGTAAAGCTATCATGAAAAGTGAATCATGATTAAAAAAGAAGTTCACGGTAAAATAACTGCACATTTAACCCATTCGGAGCGGAGGCCGCCGATCGGCGGCCTAGCCGACGGTACCCAGGAGCGGAGGCCACCCATCGGCGGCCCATTTCTAATATATTCTCTAATTGTTCAAATTTTTTTCTTTGTTGATATTCACTATAAAGTATATAAATCTACTAGAAAACATAAAAATTAGATTCCGTTTCTGACGAAAGTACTAAAATTACTAGCCGATCTGAACGGGTTAAAGGGTCTAGTATTGATAAAATTTACTAAAGGAACCAAATTGTGACAGTGGACATTTGGTCATTGGTTCATTTGAAAAAAAAAATGTTTGCACTAAATATAAAACAGGGAATTATGAAAATTTTTGCAAAAGTTTGTGTTTAGTGGACCACAGATTAGAGAACTTATTAAAGACAACCAGTTTGAATTAGTGCTAAAGAATAAGGAGAAAATATCATGGCAATCAAAACATTTTCTTCACATAGTTTTCTGGGATATTTCAAAGTGGAAAGTTTCAAAGAACTAGTGGATGATATGAACAGTTGCAATGTTACATGTCACTGAAAATGCACTTTTTGAAATCACACTAAGATTTCTTTCGATCAAATTGTGGTTACGTAAGGGATGAACATGGCACTTAACCAGGATATTTCAATGATGGAGCAAAGATATAAAGGAAAATTGAGTGCTTCCATACTAAGTGATCATTACTATATGGTAAAAGGGAAGCTCCTACAACACAGTACCAAAGAAGGGTAAAAAAACTTATTTTAACCTTTTCATATTTTTTTCTGATACCTACAAACATCTTATATATTAATATGTTAAGAGAAAACTTTGAACCCGTTTTTAAGCATATTGCACACACAAAGGGGTATGAAATTAGGTATAATTAAATTTTATATCTCCGAGTAGCAAAAGCTAATATTCAAGGCAACAATGTATACCAAAGCGAATAAAGTTGCAGTTGTTCTGTCAATGAAATAAACAAATACCATATTATTACAGTTAACAAGCACTATTAATTGCATTTTTTACTGATAAGGAAGTTGAATACGAAGGAAACATCAGTCCATGGAAAAAAAATAGGAATCAAGTATATGCATCGTAATGCTATTGATTGCTAAGTTAACTGGAACTGCACACAATCAGAGAACTTAGATTCCACGTTTACATTCAACATATTCCAGTATTATTTTACCATTTAACTTTCAAAGAACTCAATTTCCAATTATACCTGAACTTGTGATGACAATAAATAATTCTCAAGGATGAACATCCTAAAAAATTGGAATTTTATTGAGGCAGCCATTTTTTACACATGGTCAATTGTATGTCGCAGCAAGTAGAGTTTGATTGTTCGATGGTTTGGGATTTTATATTTTTGAATATGATGGCAAGGGAATTTTGCAAATGAGGAAAGGGTTTTTACAAACACATCCTTTACCCAGAAGTTCTGAATCATTACATTGAGAATTAAATTAAACGATAAATTGAAAAACAAATATGAAATGTAATCCAAATACAATAATCTTATACTTCTATGAAAATCAGCTCTCATTTTTGTTAGTGTTTATTTAATTCAATGATAACCTGAAAAAAGCTGGTACCCTCATCACCCGAATTGAAGTACAGTAGAACCCCGTTTTTACGAACCTCGATTTTACGAAGTGACACAGTTTTACGAACCATTCCGCCGGTCCCGATCTTTGTACATGTAAAATAACCTCGGTTTTACGTAGAACCTCGATTTCATGTTTTACGAAGTGAGAAGCCGGTCCCTAGGAGTGAATGAACCCCGGTTTTACGAAGTATTTGAAATGGTTTTGTCGCACTGAGCTCAATACAATGGGATGACGATCGCCGTAAACAGGAGCAGCTGAATCCAGATTGTCTATGTTGGGAGGACCCTCATCCCATGTATTTTAGATGGTAAAATGTGTAAATTTTGTGGGATACAAACATATACAAGCGAGGAAAAGTCGCGCGCGTTTAGTCAGAATCTCTGCGCGAGGTGGCCTGTGTTGTGATATCCCGTGTGCCTATTAGTAAAATAATATATGAAACATCGCTGACCAAGAAAAAGAGGAAGTCCCTGAGTTTGGTCACCAAAAGGTCAATTGTCAAGGAAGTACGTGATCGCGGGCAGACAAAAATAGAAATTGCTCAGAAGTAGATATGGCATTTCTTACATTATTGGCAGCAATCGTCAATTCGAGTGAACAAATTTTGTGTCACACAACAACATCATTAAAAACATAGTACGTTTAATTGTCGCAATTTGATCAAATTGATAGGCAGCTGTATAATTTCTTTTTTTGAAGTGTCGTGCGTGCAAATTGCCTATAAGTGGACCAATTCTGAGGGAGAAGGCTCAGGTTTTGGCTCTTAAACTGAAGTGCGACAACTTCAAAGCCTCAAATGGGTGGCTTGATAGATTCAAGAAAAGATACGGATCACTTCAATGAAAATCTGTGGAGAAGAAGGAAGCGTCAACAGAAAAGACGTTGAGCAGTGGCATGAAATAAACGATGACATTGTGTCTAAATATTCCCCTCGAGATATATACAACTTGGATGAAACAGGTTTGTTTTTAAAGGCATCACCTGACTCCACCCTCGGGACCCGTGGTGAAAAATGTCGCGGAGGTAAAAAAATCTAAGGATAGGGTTACAGTAATGCTGATATGTAAACAAGATGGATCTGAAAAGTTGAAACCAGTTGTGATTGTAAAATCAAGAGCTCCGTGTTGCTTCAAGAACGTGAACAATTTGCCAGTGTTGTATGAAAGTAATAAAAAAGCATGGATGACAACGGACATTTTTCAGAAACAAATTATCTTCTTGCAGAGGAAGAGCGCATGCGAGAATCGCAATGTACTACTTGTACAGATAATGCCCCAGTTCGTAAAATAAGCGGACTAGTGCTACCAAACGTCAAAGTACTTTTTCTGAGTCCAAATAGCACCAGTAAGGTGCAACCGCTGGACATGGGAATAATTAACAGCTTTAAAGTCCACTACCGAAGATTTCTCGTCCAGCACTATCTTCAGACGCTTGGTAAGTTCTATTTCTTTTCTATCATTTTGTGTTTAAAAAATACCTACTCGTCGTCGCAAAGGATATATTTATTATATACATATATCCTTTGCCACCTCCATATTTCCTCTGGAATTAATTAATATTAGCAATATGATAGCCGCCGCAACCCCATCGCAGAACTTTGGTAAACCTTTTACTTGAATGTAGCATTCCTGTTGAAGTTCTTCGTTGCAGCTGTCATGGAAATTAGTTTAATCAAATAATACTAAATTTGTTGTAATATGTCACTATTACTTAAATTTTGATGCATTTTCAGTACGTAATTTTTTAATTAAAAGCGTCTTACGTCGTTAGGTAAGAATTTGTGATCGCAACTTGTGATTTGTCACGCGAAAAGATCGTTTAAATTACCCGCGAGTAAGTAATTCTCAAAAATCACCGCTAAACGTCAGCGTATTAGAACGCATATAAAAAAAGAGGGAGTTTCAAATTAACTTAAGTAAAGTTCTTAAATGACTTAAAATATTTACGAGCTAGTTTCTTGGCATTCATGGCTGTGAGTTTCATTTACTGTGACTTAAGTGAGTTTCCTAGGCTTTGAAACAAGGTCTATGCTATAAAGGGAATCAGTATGATCGTAGTCTAATTTTTAAATCCTTTCAATTTGATGCAAAGATACTACACATTGGCTCCTGGAGAGCCATGTGGGTAATGCTCGTGACTCATGAGGAATCACTTCTGATTTCAAATCCTGGTGGGAGCACGTGGGCAAAATGACCTAAGCTGTCAAAGCGCTTTTAACGAACAACTACTACTATAGTGCACACAGAGAATTGCATGTGATATCTATTGTTTTCTTCCTGAATGAGCTTGTGACTCTTATTTGTAACAGAAATTAGTTTGATTTCATCCTCATAATTATTTGACAAGTTTAGACCTGCATAGTTTAGCTTTCTGTAAGCAGAGCTTTAGTGCGCATAATTTGTTGCAGATCAAGCCTCTGATGTGCAAGATGTGCCTCCATGGACATTGCTCCATGCTGTGCAAGGAATTGCCAGAGCATGGGACAGTGTCACTGCAAACACTATTTCCATTTGTTGGAGATCTGCTGGTTTTGGTGACACATCAATTATAAAGACAGAGGTCCCACACTACAGGACCTCCTTAGTAAAGAAATGGCACAACTAAATCAGTACATCCCAGATGCATCTTCTCATGCTGAGTCATATGTCAAGTGTGACTCTCATGTGATGACACATAACTGCAGTGAATTTAGTGAAGACAAAGAAGATGAGGATGAAGTGAACTTAGATAGCTCTTCTACAAGCAATGAAGATGACCTAGAAGCACCTTCACCCCTACAAGGGATGAATTAAGACACAGTATATAAGTGCCTCACAATTTTCAAATGTTTACTGTTGATGTACCTGATTTATTCAATAATTACCTTTCAAGTATTGAGAAAATCACCTAATCTTTAATTGAAACTTCCAAAAAACAAAAAAAAATGATTATTTTAAAAAGTAAAAAGTTTAGAATTTTTTTTCTGTTGTATTCAACATTAAACTGGATATATAATTCATTTTATTGAAATATTACCTTCCTTTCAATCCCATTTATCTTTATGCACTGTGTTACTGAAACTGGGTTGGTATTGTAGAGATTCTGATTGCTTGGAAGAAAACCTCAAATTTACAAAGCCCGAATTTTACAAAGCGCAAATTTTTGGGTCCCTTCAACTTCGTAAAATTGAGGTTCTACTGTACATATTTCTTACCCTTGTCCACCAGATTCTCAAAGAGCTCAACTGGGATCTTCTCAACACACTTTACTTTGTTCTCTTTCATATTAGACAGTGCCCTTTCAGTTTCAAGGTCTTGCATCCCAGGTCAAACGTCACCTTCTTCAACTTTTTCTTCATTTTTTATTACTATTCTGTTGGACTTCATGTCCTTCCCATACAGTTCCCCAACATATTCTTTCCACATTCCCCTTATGCTGGTTGGACTCCTCAAGATATTTCCTTTACCATATTTTATGGCTACTATTTACTCTTATTTTATTCTCCATTAATTGCTTTAATTTCCTACATGATAGGTTGACCAATTTTCCTCCAGCTTCTCTATCTCATTGCACTGTCCCTTCTACCACAGTTCCCTTCCCTTCTTTGCTTATTATTTAGTACAGTGCATTCTATGCCATTTCAGTATAGACCCTTTTCCATTTCCTTCTCCCCTCCTTATTTAACACCTCTGCCATTACCCTTAGAATCCCGTTAATTATTAGCTTGGTACTTACTACAGACGCACCACGACTTATGACCAAAATATTTTGAAAAGTGCAATTTCAAACTACGATAAAAATTAAACAAAATTTTCACTTGGAATGGCTCTTATTATTGCTTACAAGTTTGGAGCATCTATGAAATACTTTGTGATGGGAATTTTTTACATTTATGTCTCATGATTCGTTTCTTATCCTCGAGTCTGAGCTATTTCGTTCAGTTTCCATTTGGTTGTTGTTTCACTAGTTTTTTTTAGGCGTTTCAGGTCAATGCTACTTAAGAAGGACGCATTTGTATGTTTGGTCACTTTTGAAAATGCTTTTAATAGGCTGCTATGAATTTATGGGGGCATTAAAGAAAATTTATTTGGACTAGAAAGATATTTGTATACATCTGGTGTGAAGGCTTTCCCTGTGAGTGGATTCCATCGTGAGTAAACTTCTTTCGGGATACAACAACGTTGAGTCTTAAGGTAGTGTAGAGAAATGAATACAACAGTGCTAGGGATGGTTGGGGAAGAAAAGATTATAATTAAAGGAATTAAATTTTGGCAGAGGAAATGGGTGGGGCAGATACTGAGAGGAGAAGAACTGCTAAAGAATGTGGTTGAAGGTAGAATTTAAGGGAAAAGATACAGGGGAAAACAAAAGTAAAAGATGTGAAATGGCATAAAGGGTTGGGTAAGTTATCAATAAATGAAACAAATAGCATAAGGAATAGGAATGGAATAGGGCACATGAACCTACTGAATGGTACACATATCACTTATACATGTGTACAAAGACATGCATGGTTGACCAATATACATTAAAAATGAAGGTTTAAAAAGGATCTATACTATCATCTTCTGTACTAGCTACTGATGATAATTGTTTAGGCTAAAGTTACTGTATGATACCAAAATGGGACATCTTAAATATGAAGAGATTTAAGCAGAGACATAACTGGGAAGTTACATTTAAATCTTGTATAATTTCAGTTGGTACTTTTCACTGCTATTTGAATAACTAAAATTTATCAATATTTAAAGTTTGACTTATGAGTAATTTATATTTCTCTGCATTCCTTTATTGAAGAATCCATCAGATTGGGACAAAAAGAAAAGTTAACCAATACCATATACACGATAGTTTCAGTCAAAACATAAGGTAAGGCACCTTTGGACTTCTAAATTCTATATTACAGGTAAGCAAACAGAATAGCAGATTTATTTGGTGCAGAAATTACTACCAAGAAACCTCTACTCAGAAAAGAAAACTGATTATCAAACAGACATTTTTGCAGCTTTTACATTTGTTATTTATAATTGCTAGACAAAGGCAGAAATAATGAAATAGTTTCACAATACAAGTATAACCATTTATTAAAATACCAATACCAGTGTGTTAAAGCAGAGCTAATAATATAACTTCATTGAGACAGGGAATTCAAAGATAAGTACATATTAGTAGTTCTAGATGCACATAAGAGAATTCTTCCAGTAACCATAATAATCCATAAATTGTGTAAGAACAGTAATGCATTTAACTTAAGTTGCATACAGATAATGTGGAAGCACTCATTGTCAAATAAAATCATGTGAATAATTTTTCTCTTTTCTTAAAATTTTGAAATAGAGATCCATCAAATATACTAATTATTTAGAGTTAGTATAAAACACATGAATTTAACATACATGACTAACTTCATTGAAAAATGCTACCAAGCTTCAGAAACTTTACAAAATAGAGTTGATGAAAGTGGAGGCTAGAGTAAATTATAACACATGACTAGATGAGAAGATAAGACTATGAAGGTGAAATCCAGAAAGATTTACTTATATACAATGAACAATGAGGCACTATAAATTTGCTTAGCTCAGCATTTAGAGCAGAACCTTTAGTATTTAGTAGTTATTATTGCACTCAATTGATTTACACAAATTCTTGTAATATGTTTAAATCAAGAATCTTCATAAGGATAAAAGAGAATTAATCGCTAATTATTCAATTTTCTTGATTGCTTTTCATAGTAATTGATGATTTTTTGATCAATTATTGAAGAACACTAATAATAATCTTCATACAGATGCATCATTCCATTCCTCAACAGAATTTTTATCAAATACTCAGAGAATACTTTGCTATAGACTTTGGTATTCCAACAAGTCCAAAGCAAAAATACATTACCAACAGTTTAGCATCTACATCTATACATTTTAATATATTTTCCACAGTAAATTACAGCCAACTGAACATTGAAAAAAAATTATTTCCCCAAATACAGGACAGTATGAGGTTGCACATTATTAATGTGATATGAACCTGAATTGCAACAGCTCGGGAATAAAATTCTTCATAATTTACAAGACTAAATTGAAAATAAGAGGAAAACATTTCAAATTCAGACACTGGGAGATATTTTAAGAACAACTTTCATGCAATTTAGTTATTTATTTGTAGGTATAGAATCACCTCATCCAAATTTTCAAGAAAAATTCTAATAAACAGAGATGTGTACGCCTTGAACTAAATATATATTTGCAACGGCATATTGGTAAAGAAATTGGTCATGGTATCTATATCTAAGGAATACTGAAAATAAATTCTAAATAGTTATATACAACCCAGGATCATATAAATTTATCACAAATTGCCAGAAGACACTTAGATGGGATGGCCCACTGAATTTGCACCTTCTTTAAAACCACACATTAATTATTAAGTTTAATTATATGTTTAACATTTAATAAGAGAAAGAAAAATGAATAAGAAATATTTTCTAGAGCTGAAACACATAGCAAAACAAACTATAGAAAATTAATTCACAAACAAGAAAATAAATCATTCGTTAACTTGGTTATTATGAAGTAAGTTGAATAGTTTCAGAACTATGCATGTCTAATTCAAAATAGAGATCAAAGAATAGTTAATCATGATAACAGACCAAAATAAATAAGATTCCCATGAAAATGAATGCAATATCTATGCTGAGTGTAATTATCTTTATTATTATCAATGCATGTAATTGTTGATCATATGGAAATTTTTGTTAAGCCTGACATCTTCTCAAGCAATTTCTCTTTTGTAATAACCTTTGTCTTACAAAAGCAATAGAGTGATTAAAGTAACAGACAATAATATGAGAGTTCAAGCACCAGCAATGAATAACGAGAAAACGAGATGTATCCATTCCAAAAATAACACTCTTGGAACAGAGAGGCTCACTCACAAGACTTCTTCAGGATTAAAAATTTCTACCTTGAGAACTATTAAGAAAAATAACAGCAACTTGATATTAAAGATGATTAAAGGAACATGAGGATAAATGAAAATGTATGGAGAACTGGCAGCATAAAGCCAAGATAAAAATGCTCAATCTGACCATGCCAATCAAAGATATTGAATTTAAAAGCAAGAATGGGGGTCGATTTTAAAGAAAATGTTAAAAATTTATTTCAGAAAAGTTTTCATAAGAAATAATGAAATAAAATTACAGGAAATTGTAACTGAAGTTTAGAATAGAATTTATAGATTTCATTAGACATTATTTTCTAAAATTATAATGAAATGTAAAGAAAAGTTTATAATTTCACTATGAATAATACAAACAACATCATATTTAGGATACGGTTTTTTTTTTAATAGTTTTAGAGATAAGTTCCTTTAATATATCTTTCCTTACCAATATTGCGAGTGAAATGCTTATAAGATTGAGTGCAAACAGCCTTCCTGGGTATTAAAGTAAGCTGTACAAAGAAACTTTCAGCCAACATCTACTGTCCAAAATATAGTCAAAGCCAAGTTAACAATTGCAATTACTAATAGAAAAGGTTTAATTACAACACAATAATCAGCCTATTTTGGCCAGTTTTAAAATACACAAAAATTTAAAGTTTGCAAGTAAACTTCCACTAGTGACATGTTTCAAAAGATAATAATACTTTGAGGGGTGTAGAGCTTATTAATAAGCCATTAACCATTAAGACATTAACATGGCACCATTTATTCAATAGCTGAAAAACATGCTTAACTTCTCTGAATAGATTTATGACAAACTGAATTACTGAGTTTCATTAACGGTCTTAGCAATGCTTTCCATGAATAATTATCTCTATCATGAAGCAAGACAATTTTGTGTAGAACAATGCACATTGAACTTAGGATGTTTAGGATCTCAGGCATGATAATCAGCAAAGTTGAAAGAGTAAACAAAAGAAGATTGATTTTAATTAGTATAATATTTCTGGAAACTAAAACAAGGACTAATGGCCATGAAAAAAATAATTTTGCTTTAATCTAAATTGGACTTTTCTACTGTGATTTCGTAAATATTTCATGTCTACATTGAGCTAATAAATAATACTTGTTGCCAAAATAGATAATATTCTCTCAAATCCATCAGCAAGTAGATTTTTGATGACTTTCAACAGACCAAGATTATGTAGATTGTACAAATACCAACACCATGAGTTAAGAACTACTAAATTCTTAAACAGACAAATTTAGTTTAACCATATATTAAATGGTGCCAAATTATAAACCATTTTGTTATGATCACTGATAAAACTTATGTTATTTTAAAGAGATATTGTAATAATTGAAATTTCAAGCAGTGATGCTATATAAGGATGAAAAATACATAAAATCCAACATTTAATACCATGTGAGAAAAGGAAAATATAAATAGCTACTTTTTACAATAAATGTAAGCTATTAAGGATAAAATTGAGAATAAAGGGACAAGATTTCAACAAATTTAGATAAATAAGGTTCTTTAGAATGTTTTAGGGATAAAAGAATCCTAATTTCTTAGCCAAATAAAACTGAAAATGATTTTTTCTACTATAATGATTATAGGGAATTTACTGGCCATGGGATTAATTAAGTTGTTCATTATAAAAGTTATCATTTGGCAATGAAATAATTGTTGAGTATCCTTCATAAAGGCTTGTGGATTGGCTCACTCATAACAAACACAATTGAAGTGCTTCCTTTTTCATACACAAAGTGTTGATTCACAAGAATAACATATATATCCTGACTATGAATATTAACCAACAAACTTTTCAATAACCTCCTCCTCTATTCCAGAATTACCATTGGTACAATCCTTATGGCAAAATGCCTCAACCATGCTAGAAGAAAATAAGCTTGCTGTGCCATTTTATGATTACTTTGACAAGTATAAAAAATATTTTAATCTTTCTTAAAATACATGCCTGTAAATGTAAACGCCATTACAAATTTCAACGCACTTGAGTCATCCTGCAATATTATCAGTAAGTACAATCAGTAAAAGCTTCATATTTGATATAAATGGATCCTTGTTGAAACTCAAGTTTAGGACTATTTTGTTGAGGTGACAAAAGACTATGATTACTGTATTTGCAGAAATCTTAGACAAGGTTTTTTTCCCTTTTGGACTCCTGCAAGAAAGGGGATTTGCCTTGCAATTGGAATCAAAATTTTTTACTTCAATTGGACTACATAATCTAGATATTTAGCAGCACAAAAACATACATAGTGGAATTGTGTTTGAGTTAAAATTTCATCAATATCATCTCAACTTACAAAATAGTAAAAAACTTGACTAATTAAAATTTAGCTCAATTGGATAGTAAAAAGTGTCATTGCCATCACAGTATTAACTGCTACAATTTTAGCACATTGAATTCTGAGCTATGTTATCAACAAATCTAAGTTTTCCGAAAATTAGAAACATTAGTTGCCATCAAACCCTTTCGAGTATTGCCATGTCAGAGAAAAAAACTCATTGCACAGAAGCTTTCAAAAGAAAAGTCAAATTATTAGTCAAATTACAAAATTTGACCGAATTCTTTAGTATGTTATCATTAATTACTATTGAAGGGAGAAATGGTTAACCTCCACTTTGGTATATAACAGAGAGAACTGTGGATCACTTTTATTCATTACCTGATAACAACATAGGAAATATTACTTGCTGATACAGGGCTATATTGCACAATCATTATGGTGGCAGGTTGAGTTTAAGCAGATGACCGAGTACATACATATACTTGGCCATTAGCTCAACACATGGTCTTCAGCACAGTGTATACACAGGGTGAAAAGTAGCAGACCTTTGAGGTAATGCTCACAACAGTGACTAAGGGTTGTTGCATTCCACCACAAATATTAGTGATCATTATTCAAAATTTAAATTTTTTTCTCTTATGGAGTTTCAAAAATGGAGGGTCATCCAAGAATCATGATTTGTCTTAGATTTGTGCAAATATGGTAAATATGGCTAAAATTGTCCCAAAGTTCATCTGGAGTTAAAACTTATTGAAAATACCACATTTTTCTCAGATAGATACCGAAGTATTTTTGAGTATATATGAATAAATACACGAACATTATTCACAAAGTCATTTTACAAGAAATATCAGATATATGTGAATGTCAATTCAATCAATTCTAAGAATTTCTCAAGAAGAAATAAATTTGGCGATTCATAAGATTTCCATTATAAGTTGAATTTAAAATTTGGTCACCCTCAACAAAATACTAACTGTGCATTTAAAAATACACTTTATAATATTTTATTAAAAATGTGAACCATGTCATGAAATTAAAATGATAGGATATTTATCATTGTAAGATTTGTCTCCAGCAATACCTAATTATTTCAGCTAATATTGTACTGTTGACTGAGACATGACAACAGACATATGGCAATGCTGCAGGAATGATTATCATGATCTGGATAGTGTCCTGAGCATCATTCTTGTAGCAATCTGATCACTGGGAATGCCTGAAATCTTATATATTCATATGGCATCCTTTTATTTCCTTCTACTTTTTCATGACCAATAAGAAAAAAAGTAAGCTTACCTTTTAACAGAGTTAATTTTAGCTGTTGTAGATAACTGCTCCAGCATTATAAATAACATTAAAATTATACTGCTAATATGGCATTATAACATCCTACATTTATGATAAAACAATAAATAAATTATTAAACACTAATTCACAGGAGGCAAAATAATTTATCTGACATGTTACAGGAATGGATGAATGAGGTTTCTTCTATAATGATTTTAAAATATTCAACTGTTTGAAAGTTATTCTCTTATCAAACTAGTCATGACTAAAAATATTTCTGGTTCAAATCAACTGTGCTTCATGACTCTTGACCAACTTAATTCAGAGCCAACAAAGCATTGCAACATAACAATTACACATATATTAGAGAAGTTCTCACTATATAAATAAAAATTAAATAAAATAGCTCAATTTTTAAAAAATGCTATAGTTGATACTCCTTCGAGACAAAATTTCATACTTGTAGCCTGCCTTAACACTGTCAATTATAATTGAAATCCAGGACAAGATTGAACGATTTTCAACCAAAATTTTTAGATAAATTTCTCAAATCAAAACACAGCTACATTGATTCATTTTCAGAGGCTCAAATAAATTATCTGTTGTGTACAAACACCCTATTCATTCTCTTCTGACTCGTCACCATTTGAAGGTGAAGACTGTTCATCGGGCGCAACAGTTACAGGTATATTTAAAGGCATAGGTACTGACTGGGTATGTTTTGGTGATGATGAATTAGGAAGGGCACACTTGTAAATCAGTTGAGCATATGGTGCACCATGCAATAGGCATGCAAGCACAACAGTCATGTTGTCACAGCCTAATCCTCCCATCTGACAGTCAGGAGCCAAGCACCTTGTCATCAAATCTTCGCAGATATCTTCTGGATCCATGCCTTTTGCAATGCGCAATCGCACAAAGTCCACAACTTCCTGAAATTAAAGATAAGATTATTTCTTCACAATATTATTTCTGAGATTTTTTCTGCATTCATTTGTACACTTCTAAGACATATTATTTTGCTACATTTAATAAAATAAATCAAAAATTTTGCAAAACATACCAAAATATAAGATAATAATACTTATGAAAAAACAAAAAGTTTTAAGGATAAGCTAGAGTTTTTCACATAAGCTAATACAATAGAGAAGAGGAGGAAGTTCTTCAAAGAGACTCAAGTTGCTTTTATAAATATGCTGTAATTATTTGTGCTCAGGTCAACCGCTGAATTTTTACTTCTAGTAGTAGTAGTATTGTTAAAAGTGCTACAACAGCTTAGGTAATTTTGCAAATTGGCTCCCACCGGGAATCAAACCCAGTACTGCTTTTACCAAAGGGAAACATGCTCTCCGATTAACTATCCGCAAGCCCCATTTTTACTTCTTTCAGTTACTCTTTACATTAATATATTTTTGATGTTTCACATGATACAATTGACAACCTGAATGTAACCAATATTTACTAATAACATTTCAACAGGTATAATACATATTACCAATCAAACCTATTCATTCAACATTCAACAGATGCCTCTTCAATGTAAAAGTCAATTTTAGACTTTCATCAAAATTCAAAACAACAGATTATA
Source organism: Sympetrum striolatum (assembly GCA_947579665.1). Taxonomy (NCBI): domain Eukaryota; kingdom Metazoa; phylum Arthropoda; class Insecta; order Odonata; family Libellulidae; genus Sympetrum; species Sympetrum striolatum. The sequence continues at coordinate 73,131,067 of OX388349.1, forward strand.
AATATTGTTTATTCCATAAATGATGAGGCCAACAAATAAACGATCAGTCGTTGATTATTTCATAGAGTTCTATTAAATGCTATTCCAACTAAATATTAATAACGCCCCATTTAAAATAACAGATATACAAGGTCTTTATTAGGGTAAGTTTGAGACCAAAAAGTCTCTTCTTTCATCAAACATTATGTCAATGATATTAAAAATATAAATAATGTATAGGTGAATATATCAGTATAGGGTGGTCCTTATTTATATAGAAAAAAAATGTTTTAGAGAAATTCTTTCGGGACACCCCTTAAAGGTGTTCTATATAATTAGAAAATAAATTGTGTAAAATATTATTTAAATCGGAAAACAGAGAGACGTGCAGCATCACCCTTAAAGTTTATATTTTTCGTCATTTTTGGCCTTTTTTCGGTCATCACAGGTGATTAGGGAGTTTTCCCATATTATAAATGTTTTGATTTTTTTATCAATATATTATTAGACATTAACTGTGATTACTCCCAGCCTCACCTGATGGAATCAACTCTCCAAATGGGTCTCTAATTAGTGATACAAATGCATCTCTTGGTATTTCAAAGAAACTGTTCAAAATGATAATACTAACTATCTGGATCTCGTTTTCTATTCTAGTGATAAAATTATAGTTTCTCAATCTGTGGATGAATTATTACCTGAAGAATCCAATGGGTATCATCCAGCTTTGACATTTTAAACTAAACTGGTCTGTGATATTAATATTGTGAACAATCCTTATTTTATTTATGACTACTAGCTGGGCCCACGCAAATATTTGGGAGCATAGAATACTTCAGATTTGACATTACATCACAAGAAGTACATAGTTTTTAATCTACTTTCCGCTAGTGTTATTTTAGGTACCGGAAACTAACATATATCTTATATAATGTCAATTAATAACACTTAAAATGTAAACTGTTTCAGGGGAAAGAAGCCAAGGCAAAGTATATTTCCTTCCATAAGGAATATATGGGTAAGGTAGGACTATACTCACTCACCTGTAACTCCCTGAATTGAGGCAGTTACAGGTGAGATTTCAGCTTGAGATCGTACACATAGTTACAGATGGTCATTGTATAATGCTATACCTAGAGAGATTTCTTAAATACCCAGGGTTCAATGACAGGATGGACCCAATTCTTCCATAAGGAATACATAGGATAAATATTAAAAGTAATTCTTTACTCTTAATCGATGAGAAACACCACTATGCACCATGATGATTATCAATTTCTTGCCTCTTTACTCAAAATTTTACCTTTTGCTTGCAATAAGTACGCATACCTTACTCGCATTAACATAGTTGATCATTATCAATCAAAAAAACGGTATTTTAGGTAGCAGTTAATTTTATATCACTATAAACATTAACATACTTCAATAAACAACTTATCACTAAAATAATCGTAGAATAATAATTTTTGGTGTAACAATGCAAAGAATTCCAATTTTGGAAATTAAAATAAATATATAAATATTTGTGCACATAGAATGCTTAATGTTTGACAAAACTTGTGAACAAATGTGATCATTTTGTACTTCGGGAAATGTATATGTTTTTAGAAGTAAATGCCTCAATTGTTTTTAATTTCCTTGTATGGCCATCTCAGATTATTTTGCATCTTATTGTGTACATTATATTTTATACCATTTAATTGAATGCCCGGAATAAATTATTTGTTGATACATTGCTAATGAATGTGAGATCAAAGGTAGTCAATGTGTAAGCTAGGTGGAAAGGTATTTTACTTATGTTGTTCATTCACACAAAAAATGAATAATAGCAAAAGAAGAAGTGCCCATTGATTCTCACCGGGGATATTAATAATATTGATAAATAGCGATGTGACAGCCTTGAGCTTAACACAAGCTTCATAATTGTAGGTAGATAGTAAATATCAGGCTAGAATTCTTTCCAAACCAAGAAATTAAAATTATAATTATGTCTATAAATCCATATTAACTCAATATTTAATCTCACATCTTTTGAATGAACAATTTAAATATGTATTAAGATCACATTATGATAAGGAGACATTTCCAGAAAAGCACAAAGAGATAACGGAAATGATGATTATACAGAAATAAATGATATACAGTGGAACCTCGATCTATCGTTTTTCAAGGGGATGGGCGAAAAAAACGATGAATGCGAGAAAACGAATCATCCGGGAAATGACTACTAGGGTGTCCTATGAGCGGAAATTTACAGGAAATGTTAGTTCTCCCGGGTATTATACGGGGATATTCTGCTAAAATTGGAAATTTTTAGCTCTATGTCCATAAATTCTGCATATAATAAATAAAATTCCCAAGTCGGCAGTCGGAAACTATAGTTCGGAGTTTTATTTGTATTCAGTGAACTCTTACCTAGTTTAATTTAACTTTGATTTATTACAGTATTTCTAATTTACGTAAAAAAACTATATATAACTATTTTAGAACATATTACGTCAGTTTAGACTGCTTTTAGGAATCGACGAGAGTTCTCTTCACTCGATCGCGGATTTTTTTAGCAGCGACAAAAGCATTGTACTCGTGTTCCCATTATGCCCCACTTTGCAACTTTTTTTTTAAATTTTACCAGTCCCACATGTCTAGCAGCTCACGTCACTCGTCGTAACTAAATAACACACACAGAAATTATATCCTCGTTTATTTATTTTCAGCAAGATTTTAAACATTACATTTAATATTTTAAATTATCTTTATTATAGAAGTCAAACATGGTCTTTTGCCTCTTGGCGGATTTTAGTCTTAGTTCAAAATATGACTTTTCGAGACCTAATATGTTTTCACGATCCCCTTCGCTTCCACTATGAGCATAGAAAAACGCCTTAACTTTTTGCAAAGCTTCGTAACCCTCGACGAAGTCTGGAACTGGTTCACTTTCATCTTCTTCTTCTGCGTTATTTGAAGGTTTCAATGCTTCGCACAATTCTTCGACGGTTTCATTGCCACTTGTCACCACGTGATGATCAACTGAGACATAACTCGAAAAATCGCATTTCTGGGCTCTACATAGTTCTTCCCAGTCTTGACCGAAATCATCATCTTCATCACCATCTCCCACGTAATTACCTGACTCACATCGGTATCCAGCTTTGCTGAAACAGTTCTGAATTGTTTGTGCGCTTACTAGTTTCCATGCTGCCATTATGTAGTGCATAGCTTCGAGCACGTTGATTTTTTTCTTCATCGCCTTTCCCGAATCCATATGGCAAAGGGAGGTTTGCACTAAGCGTTTTCTATAGTGCATTTTTAAACTATGAATGACTCCCAAGTCAAGAGGCTGGAGAGTACTAGTACAGTTTGCCGGAAAACGTACCACTTTAGTATTTCTAAGAAAGGATGTATCTTTGGGATGTGCTGCACAATTATCCACAAAAAGGATGATTTTTCTGCCCTGCCCACCCATTTGAGCGTCTAATGAATGGAGGAACGAAGTAAAAATTTCCGTCGTCATCCACGCATTACTATTCGCATAGTATTTCGCTGGCAGTTTTTTGATGTTCTTGAAGCACCTTGGCTTTGATGATTTCCCAATCACCAAAGGAACTTGTTTGTCACTTCCATCACTGTTAATACACAGTAAAACAGTTGGGTCATTCCATGTCAACTCAACCGATGGAAAAACTCACCATCTCAGATTTTCTCATAATTTTCCCTGTAGTTAGTTCCAACCTTAGTTAAGAAAGATCCAAAGTATTTTAGTCCAAATGCTTCTACTTTCTTAGATATGAGTTTTTCTATGCACCATGGCACGAAGTAAAAATCTGCCCATGAGTCGAAACATGCAAATCAACCATTTTTGTACCCCTATAAAAAATTTAATAAGGCAGCAAAGCTAGTAGAAATTTAAGATGTCATGAACATGTAACTCTAGTTTTCAAAATTGTTATCACAAAGATTCTCACTTGTCAACTTTTTTTGTTATAAATATTCAAAAGTGGCAGTTATGACATATTTCTGCCAAAAAATGACATTTTCAAAAACATGTAAAATTCACATATAACTAGTTAAAGCCATTAAAATTTGTATTAACATTGTAAACATTATCAACTTTGAATTGGTATGAGGTTTGGGCTAATTTTGGACTAATTTATTGAAGAATTTACTGAAAACTACTACTCTGCTTATGTTTTTTGTTGTTAAATGCCACCTTTTCAACTTCTAATAACAAAAAAGGGACACCAAGAAGGAGAATCAATTTTTTTTACTAACACACACTATCCATCCTCTTTCAGGAAATACAAACCTGAAGTTGCTCCCAGGATTGATAGTGTTTCTATAATTTATTTTAACGATGCATGTAAAACGGTAGGTCACGACACCTATATCTCAAGGCTTCCACTTCAAGGTTCTTTGAGTGTGAGTATTGAGATTCCTCTGAACAAATATCATTCTTTTAACTGTCCAGCCAATTACTTTTGATATCAACCCAGGGTTCAATGTGATTAAAATGCCACTGTATTAGCAATTATACGAATTTATGATATTATTGCAAACGGTAAAAAAATAGGAAATTTTTTGTTCAATTCATACTTTTATCCTACTCCAGGCCTTTTCCACTGCTGCAATTATGCCCTCTGTGTAAGTGTGTTTATGTGGAAAAATATACATTCTTGCTGCGGTCATGCTGCAATCTATTTGGGTCACACTCAAGACCAAACAGAAAAAGTTTAAGGGAGATAAATGTGCAGGCAGCAAGGAAAATAGAAATGCACTGTGGGAAATCTGTAAAACATGGGCAAAAGCTATGTCCTAGATGTGTAGCTTCAGTTTCAAGTTTAGTGGATATTCATGATCAAGATCCATATTACCCACCACTGAGTATAAAGCATGAAGATACTTTGAAGAATGTTAATTCAAATTTGAAAGTCTTGGGTGTTCCCCCATAAAAATTTCCAAACTGAGGAAATCAGATAGATCTAGTTATGCCAGGTAAAAAATTGAAGAAGCCAATTCACTACTGGAGGAAAAAGTGAGCTCGTGCTTAGATGTACCCGGAAATGCTTTTCGTGATTTTGAGTGTGAGACAAAATGTGATAAATGTTCAGATTTTGATTTAATATTAGTGGATCTTGAATAGTAATTGCTGAATGAAGCCGAGAAAAGCAGTTATTTGTACTTTCTTTAGTACCATCAAGTTGGACAATACCCATAAGTGCTGAAGAATTCAATGTGATTGAATAACAAGTTAAGCAAGATTGAGAGCTAAAGAAGAGAAAACGCATACTTCCAGAAATCATCTCAAAAAAGGGAAGCAGCTAGCTGACGATGTCAAACCAGCTATAATAAAGTTTTATGAAAGTGATGAGTTCAGCCGCACTGGGAAGAAAGACATTGTGAGCGTAGTTAATGAAGGCCAGAGAGTACACATTCAAAAAAGATTACTTTTGTGTAATCTTTCAGAGTTGTACAGCATATTTAATCACCAATTCCCACATGTAAAAGTAGGCATGTCTAAATTTTTCCAAATGTGTCCCAAATGGCGTGTAACAGTTGGAGCAAGAGGTGCCCATTCAGTGTGTTTGTATGCAGCACCAGAATGTTAAGTTAATGTTAAATGCACTTTCTTCAATTAAAATGGGATACAAAGATGCTATTAAGTGCCTTGCATGTGATATAGATGACAATCTGTGCATGGTGCACAGATGTGAGCAATGCCCAGGTAAACAGAGACTGCATGAAATGTTATGTATGTATTATGTATTTAACTAATTAATTATCAGATGACGCTACTATCACATATTTTCAGTCTACACAAACTGATCGTACTACACTGGAGAATGTGCAGGTAAATATACAAGATTTTGTTGACAGACTTGTGACTCTGGTAGACAAACTAACCACTCATCATTTCATCTCTGTATCTCAAGCTGCGTATTTAAGACATTGTAAAGAAGAAATGCCTGAAGATGAGATGATAATACTACTCGACTTTGCTGAGAATTTTTCTTTTGTTGTGCAAGATGCAGTACAGGGATTTTTTTGGGACAACAGTCAGGCAGCAGTCCATCCTTTTGCTGTTTATTTTAATGAAGAGGGTCGAGTTTCTTCCATAAGCATTTGTGTCATAAGTGATTGCTTAAAACATGATGCTGGATCAGTACATGTGTTCATAGGAACAGTTCTTACTTGCATAAAGGAGAGGTTCCCATATGTCAGAAGATGTAAATATTTTAGTGATGGAGCTGCAAGCCAGTATAAAATCTTCAAAAATATTATAAACATATGTATGCATTATTCAGACTTTGGTTTGTCTGCCGAATGGCATTCTTTTTCAACAAGCCATGGAAAAAGTGTATGCGATGGAATAGGGGGAACCGTGAAACAGTTAGATACCAGAGCTTGCTTACAGCACCCAAGCACACAACATATTTTGTCAGCATGTGACTTGTTCGACTGGGTTCATAAAAATGTTACTGGCAATAAGTCATTCTATATTTCCAGCACTGATACAGAGATTTGGAAACCAAGGCTGAAGAATTGTTACAAAAATACAGGAACAATAGAGGAAACAAGAAGTCATCACTGCTTCATTCCAATCAGTGAATTTGCTGTATCAATGAGTCGAATTTCTTTACCAGAGCTAAGGGCAACAAAGAAAATTAGTTTAAGAAAGGGCAAAGGAACATCATACACCAAGAATAATATCCCTTAATCTGGAAATTATGTAGCAGCTGTGTATGAAAGTAGATGGTACATTGGATGTGTTGTTCAAATACTTGAGGATGGAGAGGTATTAGTGAACTTTATGGCACCTGATGGAAAGGCAAAATCTTATGTGTGGCCGAAACATCCTGATTAGTGCTGGGTACCTGTACCAAACAGGGTACCTGGACCATCACAGGAAAGCAGTATACTTTGCCAGAGGACATAATTGCAGCAGTGGAAAAGGCCTGGAGTAGGATAAAAGTATGTATTGAACAAAAAATTTCCTATTTTTTTACCGTTTGCAATAATATCATAAATTCGTATAATTGCTAATACAGTGGCATTTTAATCACATTGAACCCTGGGTTGATATCAAAAGTAATTGGCTGGACAGTTAAAAGAATGATATTTGTTCAGAGGAATCTCAATACTCACACTCAAAGAACCTTGAAGTGGAAGCCTTGAGATATAGGTGTCGTGACCTACCGTTTTACATGCATCGTTAAAATAAATTATAGAAACACTATCAATCCTGGGAGCAACTTCAGGTTTGTATTTCCTGAAAGAGGATGGATAGTGTGTGTTAGTAAAAAAAATTGATTCTCCTTCTTGGTGTCCCTTTTTTGTTATTAGAAGTTGAAAAGGTGGCATTTAACAACAAAAAACATAAGCAGAGTAGTAGTTTTCAGTAAATTCTTCAATAAATTAGTCCAAAATTAGCCCAAACCTCATACCAATTCAAAGTTGATAATGTTTACAATGTTAATACAAATTTTAATGGCTTTAACTAGTTATATGTGAATTTTACATGTTTTTGAAAATGTCATTTTTTGGCGGAAATATGTCATAACTGCCACTTTTGAATATTTATAACAAAAAAAGTTGACAAGTGAGAATCTTTGTGATAACAATTTTGAAAACTAGAGTTACATGTTCATGACATCTTAAATTTCTACTAGCTTTGCTGCCTTATTAAATTTTTTATAGGGGTACAAAAATGGTTGATTTGCATGTTTCGACTCATGGGCAGATTTTTACTTCGTGCCATGGTGCATAGAAAAATTCATATCTTAGAAAGTAGAAGCATTTGGACTAAAATACTTTGGATCTTTCTTAACTAAGGTTGGAACTAACTACAGGGAAAATTATGTGACAATCTGAGATGGTGAGGTTAGAAACCACCAATTTGTGGTTGATTTGACATGGAATGACCCAGTTAGTCTGTCTTTGGAATGTTTCCCACCATGACAACATTCTCCTTTATACGCCAAGGTTCTATCGGGAAGCACATTATAGAATAATCCAGTCTCATCTGCATTGTATACATCGCGTGGGTCGTATCCTTCCAAAATTGAAGGTAGACTTTCCATCCATCCATCTGTACTTTCTACACTTACCGCAGAACTCTCTCCCACCACCTTCTTATACACAAGACCATGACGATCTTTAAAACGACTTATCCAGCCATTGGACGCACTAAAATCGTCAATGTTGAGCTGGATGGCTATAATTTTTGCTTTTTCCCTAAGTGTAACTCCATCAACTGGTATGTTGGACGCCCGTGCCTGCTGGTACCAAGCGAAGAGCACTGTTTCCAATTCCGCGAATGTCGACTTCCTGGCAGTTTTTCTCTTCTTGGACGCGTTACCAAATTTATCAATTTGCTCTCTGATCTTGTCCTTTTTCGCAAAGATTGAATTTAACGTGCTAGCCGACATCCCAAGGCGTTTTGCTATGTCCACACGTTTCTCCCCCGGATTCTTTTCTACTTCTTCCACTATTTTGAGACGGTCTTGCAAAGTTCTTACTTCCTTCTTTGGATGAGCCATGATGCGAAACAAATCCAAACTGACAGCAATATGTGAATAACACACACAACCACTTACAACGAAATGAACTTGTAGAATGACGCTACTGTGGACACGGAGTCGACTACAAAGTGTACAACGTGATTGTGCGACTGTTTCTCCAACATTTTAGTCATAAGAGATGACTACAAAAATGGAACATTGTAAATTCTTCATATTGTTTTTTTTTTTCAAATGCAGCAACCGGGAAATTTTGCGGTGGGACCGTAATATACTAACGACTGTTCCGGGAAAACGATACTTCCGAGAACGATGTATGCGGGAATAAATTACGTTATCTATATGGAGCTTCATACGGGACTTCGAAAAGCGAACGATAGTTACGGGAAAACGAACTTTGCGGGATCGATGGATCGAGGTTCCACTGTATGCCCCTAAAAACCAACGACAAATTTTTTCGCAGAGAGTAAGTGAATTGTGGAACTGACTTGTACCCCAATATTAAAATGTGTAACATAAACACGGAAAACCATCAAATAACACAAAATAAATCACAATGTGTGGAAGCATTTAAAATTAGCACAAATAAATCACTTTTTGTATTCTGCATATAACAAAACATACATTTGCTTTACCTTTTTGGACAGGTATGCAATGTAAGTGATTTGCTACATTTTGATCACTCATCGTTAAACCCTTTGAAGAACCCAAACACCGAATCAAGGGAAATCTTCATGATCTTCACTGACTACATTTTTGTCAATCGCTAAACATGCATCGATGCAAATATATTATAATTAATACTTCATAAGATTATATTAAAAACATCTGCAACTTACCTGTTTATTTATACATAATCAGTTGAATTGATCGAGAGAGCGCAATTACAAGAAGCACACTGCTAATCAAACCGAGTTATTTCACAAAAAGACTCAAAAATTATGTAGATATAAATAAAGCTTGGTTGCTACAGACAAAAAAAAGTACTTTGAACTTTTAAAAATTCTGTGTATTTTTTTGCAAGATTCTTCGGAGGATATTGTTTTAAACTGCAAATGTTTATAATTTAATTATATATATATATAATAAATATAAATTTATAAATAAAATTTCTTCTATAGTCTAAAATAGTTTATCTCTTATTTTCAGCACTAGTTTTAACTGATCATTTATTCTAAATGTCTTCTCGTGGATAAACTCATGAGCTCATGTTTACAACCTCAAAATATTGGTGTATTTTGTCAAAAGTTTGCAATTTCGAATCGTAAATGATATACCACGTCTGAAATAAGAATCTTCATTCAATTTCATTTCTTTTGATACCTGTCTTGACTAGTGCTAATAATTTAATTTTGCGAAAGAAACAAAGCCTGCAAGCAATAAAAATGAAATTTACATGCATTTTAAATGGACACGAATTATGGGTTTCGGAGTTCGATTCCAGGTGGCTCCGGGAATGAAAATAGTTTTCCCAGGGGTTCTCAGCAGGTAGGAATCCAACGCAGTTTACCTCATATCTCTACGTCTTATACTTTCCAAGATAGAGGGGGGGACAGACAGACAGACAATTTGCTATTTATATATAATATGATATGATAAAATAACGATAGTTTTTGGGTCCGTAAAATCAATAGATATTCTGGTTTTAGAACCTTTTCCCCTTCTTAAAATGCATTCATGAATAAAATTGAAAAGGTTTTATAATTTTTTTATAATATGGTTGTAATTTTTTTAAATATTGTAATATTGCAGTGCATTTTGAAATATTGCATGAATGATGCAAATTTTGTAATTTTAAGTAATTGTAATTACATACAGCCTTTGGGGGGTTTTTCTTCTGACTAGGGGGAATACCAGGCAGATTATTCTTTCTGACCAGAAAAAAATGATAGTAATCATTATTTTGTTTCCAATCATTTAGTAAACATATTATAGATGTAAATGAATGCCAAAAATATATAATTTTTCTAAAATAAAGTACCATTGAGTCAAAAACAAAAGAGGAAATAGGAGAGTATAACAATATTAGTGAATTTCTCACTAACTACAATTCCTGAATAAACCAAAATATATAAATTATAGCTAAGATTAGGTGAATAAAGCCAACAGCTGAATTTATCATTTATTATAGAGACAGACAGAGCCAATAGAGCTATTGAAAAAAGAAAATAAATCATACTTACGTCATTGGACATAACATCCCAAATTCCATCACATGCCAAAAGAACAAACTCCCAATCCTGCGTCAATGTTCTCACCTCTATATCTGGATATGCTGCAAAAATAAAAGATTAAAATGGTAGAACTTCAATCCAATATTTTCCTGAATACTTATCCCCATTTGAAATGAATAGACGAGCGTAAATGGCTCTGGGATTGAACCAAGGATCATTAGGAAAACAGTAAACTGTGTATATGAAATGTATTCATGACTACTGTTCACTTGCCAATCTTACGTTACGGTAACGCCTAAAGCCAGATTGATGTGGATCAAAGAGATGGTTTACAGTTAGGAATTTCCTCAATTGCTCGTGAACAATACGCTTAAGAAATTTGGATAGGGAAGGTAAGGTACTTTTAACAAAATCTGACTAAAGTCATTGATAGACAAAGGAGAATATCATTATCAGTATCATTTTGTGAATGATGTTGATAGGAATATCATCTATGCTTGGGGCTGAGGATTTTATAGCTAGCAAGGATTTTCTCATGTCATTATTAGAAAGAAGGCCAAATTGAAATTCAGGTATATCGATAGGTGTTTGGTTGCTAATTGAATTTAATGCTTCATCTTTGTCCTCGGGAGAAATTTCCATATAATTATTGATAAAAAAATTGTTTAGATCATCCGGTGTTACATCGAGAGGAAAAACTTTGGTTTTAAATTTTCCTATTCCTAGTTTAAACAGTCCATTCCAAAGATTCCATTAGTGGTCAATCAGGAGCAGGTATGATGAGTGGAAATGATAAAGTACTGGAACTAGGTAGCTATGGAAAGGAGTAACTAAGAGGAATAAAGTAACACGGCTGTGTTATTAACATTAAGAGTTAAAAAAGCTCCAGGTAACCTTTTCTTAACCCCCATGGTTAAGGGATTTCCACACATTGGGTTGTTTGCAAACAACAGCTATTTATAGATTTTTTAAAATTCTTGATGTTTATAGAAAGGGGTTCAAAGAAGAAGCAAGAGCAGCGTTTTTCATGAGGCAACCCATGGATCTGAGTTATTAACCATGAAACAAGGATTAGAGGAAAAGGATGATTATTAAAAACCTAACAATAAGCTCAAGTGCTCCCTGTGTTCTCATACTTTTCACTTCACTTATTTCGAAGGTTCTCAAACTCCATGGGATGCCTCATGAGAGCCACCACTCCTCGTGCTTCCTCCAACCCCCCCTAGGGCCATCAATTATGCAATTGTTCATCATATCCACACACCCTCCTACAACAAGCCAATAGCATGTCATCCCTTGTCCAGTCATGTCCTGTCATGCAATGATCGTAACACAAAGTTCAACAAGTTGCTAGATAATGTTTGCTCTGTTCCTATGTGCCTTCCTATGCTTTTCTACGTCTATGATAAAATGGCAAATAAGCGCAAATGACTTACAACCGAGGAGAAGGTGCAGATTTTGGAGGATCACCATAAAACGAAATCCAGTCATCGCCAACTGAGGGAGAGGTGAGTAGTGGTCGAAGCCTTTACGCATTTCTTAGGCATTGAGTTAAATTATTGTTCTAATTCATTTGAAAAGTATCATTTTATAAGTTAAGTTTTTTTTCATATTAATCTTCAGGTATGCAATCAGTAAAACACAAATTGGGAAAATATTGAAAGACCAGGAGGAGATCCTGAAAATTTTGCAAGAGAATGGAAATCACCAAGCTAAGAAGAAACTGAAAACTGAAGCCCCCAAAATAGATTCCATTGTTTTCCAGCGGTTCTGTGCTGCAAGAAACAAAAATCTTCCCATATCAGGACCTATTATCAAGAAAAAAGCTTAATAAGTGGCAAATGAACTACAACTTGGGAACGATTTCAAGGCGTCATATGGCTGGCAATAATTCAAAGTAACGCATAGCATCACGTGGAAAACTATTTGCGAAGAGAAAGCTGATGTTTATGAAGCAGCCGTATCTGAATGGCAAGAAAGTGCATCATTGTTTGCATTAGAATAAATGCTGACCAAAAGTTAAAAATGCTACGAAGGTAAAGAAGATGAAATGTAATCAAAAAAGGTAAGTTATCAGCAATAAAATGGAAGAACATAATTTCCTAAGGGGAATATCTCAAGATCTGCATGTGTATGGCAGGGTTGCCTAACTCAGAATTTCAGTTTCTAATTTTTCATAAACAAAGGCCCATTTAGTTGAACGGTTGGACACGTGACCATTATTTTTAAGCAGAGAATGTGCCCTGAAAGTTTTGTTTGATTCCGTCCCCACAAACCTGGGATTCAATTCTGTAATAATTCCGACCCAATGTAATTCAGTTTTCGTCGGAATTGTACCTCATCTTGGCACTTTCTTGGAGTGGAATTGCTGGAGCAATTTAGTAACTTATAATTCCGATTTCCAATGGAATTAAATTCCACCCGAGGAGAAATTTCTCTCACCTACAAAAAGTAGGCGGAAATCCAAGGTGGAATCTTTAGTAAACAAGAAACACAGTGGGCAATCTGATCGCTTTGATGAAATATTGGAAGAATAGAATCAAGTAGTGGACTGTAGAAACCTCAACGATTCCTTAAATCCATTTTCAAGTCAGCAGAACTTTTTTTTGGAGATATTAAGATTAACCTGATATATTTAAACATATCGAACAGAAGTCTTAATACCTCAGCTGGAGCACCTGGTCATGATTGTGTAATTATTTGTTCTATTGCATAAAATATTTATTTCTTTGAAGTAAAATTTATTGGCAATTATTATAAATGTATGTATGTTATGCAGGGGTGATTCCTCTTCTTGCTGATTTGTTGTGCCTTTTATCGTCGTAATGGGAAGCAAGAAAGAGATTAGTGAACAATACAATTAGTTATCTTTTCCTTTCATGTTTGAACTTGAGAATATATGCTACATATATATTACTGTACAAGTTCATGCATTAAATATGGAAAATATCAATGTATACAATCGCATGTAAAAGATTCAATCATTGTGATAAATTATTGAAGTACGACCCATTCACTAATTATACGCTAAATTCCTTCTATGTGCATTTATCAATAATCCTGCATGAAATTATAAGCTGTTATTGTCCCTCCTTGATTATATTACGATGTTAAAGAAATCAAAATAAACTAACTAAGAGCTAGCAGACTACCAATTCTCATCAATGCACATGGATGAGAAATTAGTCAAGCAAGACAGTGAAGTGGAAAAACTTGAGAAACTAAGCGATTTTGTTTTGTCTGAAATTAATCCTCTCACTCGTACGCAGAAAAAGTTACAGAAATGCAATAATCTCACAAATTCCATCTCATTCGGAATATTACCTTTTGGCGGAATTTCGCCTAATTTAATTCCACTCTTGTCGGAATTATTACAGAATTGACACCCTAGTGTTAGACCTGGAGAGGCCCTCACAGAAGGATTTGGACCTGACCATCCTGAGTTAAGGCAGCCAAAACACATTGGCTCAATCTCTGTAGTCCAAATTACAATAAGGAAGTAAAAATTAATCAATTACCAGTAACGATTTGTTCCTCAGCTTTCTTAAATTCATTCTTCTTGAACATAAAATCTCCTAATGCTCTTGACAGTGCAAGGTTACCATTAACACGATTACACTCCACCCATCCACCAGCAGCATGTATTCTTCTCATCTCAATGTCGTTGCTTGGTTTATGGTCTAAAGACAGTATTTCTACTTTTCCTGCAATGCTTGCAATTGCACGAGAGTCACCCACGTTACCCTGAGGATGGAAAACAAATAATATGCAGACACATTCAACAAATGTTTCATAACAAAATTCTAAGATAACCTAGATTCACTTTTGACTCTCATATAATCCAGATCTGTACCAATTCATTAATCAGGTGTTGTTTATTTATTAATTGTTTACACATTATTGTGTTTATTATGTTCTTTTTGACTGCACAGAAAGTTTTGCCATGTAGTAGCATCAATGGTTGGTATCTGAGAACAAAGAAATTTTAACCTCTGGTTTGTTAACCAGGGTTTAAAATTTATCTGTTTTTTCAAGTTTATGGAAGAAATTTATCCTTTGGATAAAATTTCAACTTATCCTTCCTTGCAGTATGATTTTCAGCGATGGCACTGGAGTGTTTACATATTAATCGAAAGGAGTTAAACAGTATCAGTAGATTCTGAACAAATACAGAAAGAATAAGCCCTGAGGTAAATTCAGGTACAATTTTATCGCAGGAATTGCATTTTTGAAAAAGAAATAGTAAGCAGTAAGTATTAATATCGGTACAGTGAAATCTACAGAAGAAAGTGTTTCTAACAGAAAAGTTAACATAGAAGAAAGAGAAACTTGGTCCAATTTGTTTACTGTTTACCAAACCATACTGTTTACTTCAAATGGTAGTTTATTATAAATTACATAAACAATATTTTACTTGCAGAAATTGTACCATACCTTTAGCTTATTAGCTATCAGAAAATTGTTTAAAGGGTTATCTTATAATTGAAGCATTGTACCAACTGTACATAATAATAATGACAGCCTCATTGGGAGGATTTAAGTCATGCAAGACCACTCTTACAATTCTCCTTTCAAGTAAAAAATTGTTCCTGCCCTAAATATGATTCAAACCCAGGACCCTGGTATTGCAAGGCTAACTACAACACCACTGAGACCAAAACTTCAAAGGTAAATCAATAATTTTATAATAATTACATTGGTAAACAACATGTTTGATAAAAGGAATGTGATTGGTGTGATTAGCTAATGGTGCTGAATCTGAAATCAGATTATCTTATCAGGCAGAGCTTTTCTGTATATACACTATTGCATTTTTCCAAAATTCCTTTAAGAAGCTGATGCTTGCGTATTCATTAGCTGTTAATTCTGTTGTTCCTAAGACATCATTACTGAAAATGGGTCAGATTATATACATAACATGTACATATACACTATACATGTACCTGAAGTCATAGCAACTTCCAGTTTCATCACCACTACTTGTAAATGAGAGCAATGTTGAAACATTGCCAAGAAATTATATCCAAACTCTCAAAGTTGCTGTTGTTGATAAAGCTGTTTTTGAGTGATTTAGACGAATTCTGTCTCGAAAAATTCCTGTTTCAAGCCCTATGATTCAGGACAAAGCCTTAGAAATTGCCCACGAATTGAATGTCTGTCCGTTTAAAGCATCCACGTATGGTTAGACCGCTGCAGAACTCGTCATAGAATAACATTCAAAGCTTTTTGGGGAGAATCAAAATTGATGAGTGAAGTTACAGTTACTGAATGGAAATCAAAACTTGGAGGAATAGTGAAAGGGTATGTTCCTGAAAATGTGCTTAAAACTGACAAAACAGGGTTGTTTTATGGTGTCCTTCCAGAAAAATCGTTATTCATTAAAGGAGGAAATTGTGCTGGAGGACAAGTTGCCAAAGAACGTTTGACAATTCTTCTTTGCACCAGTATTAATAGAGAAAAGTTGCAGCCTCTAAGCATTGGAAAAGCTGCCAAGCAAAGGTGCTTTGAAGGAGTGAAAATTGATTTTCTTCCAACCTCATGGAAATTTGATTCGAAAGCAAGGATGATTACTGATATCATGATTGAGTGGTTAGAGAATTTAGACGGACAAATGAAGATTCAGAAGAGAAAAATACTGTTATTTTTGGATAATGCAACTTCTCACCCACACCTTGAGTTAAATAATGTAAAATTGATCTTCTTTCCTCTGAACATTACTTCAACATCGCAGCCCATGGATCAAGACATTGTACAGACAGTTAAGAATTGTTTTAGGAAAGCTGGTTTCCCTAGTGGTACAGAAGAAAAATTAGTGGATGACACACAAATGGAACAGTAGATGATGAAGCAGAAAAGCTTGGTGAGCTCATAAAATTGTCTGAGTATGGAAGCTTGGAAATACTTAGAGATAAACGAAAAATTAAATACTGAAGATAGGAGTTTAGAAGTACAGGATGTACTAAAATCTTTTCAAGAAACAAATTACCCAAACGAAATTAAAAAGCCAGATGATACTAATAATCAAGAAATAACAGAACGTGAGTACATTATCATTTTGCTTAATTTATAATTCCATGAGTAAATTTTAACTAAAACGTGTTCCTTTACATTTTAGTTGATGACAGCATTAAAACATTTAGTGATGGCCTAGATAATCTAAAAAAATCAAAAGATATTTACGGTAGGAAGCAGGATATCAAAGGATATAATATCATATGTGATACCTTTATTCATCACAAAAAAACTAAATGTAATTTTAAAGAAGAAAAAAACTGAGTCACCATCATATTTTAGAAGGGATCAATTTGATTCTCAAGAATAACATGTAAATCATACAATTTTAAAATATCATTTACTTATTTATAACTTATTTTGTATTTTATTTTAATACTTTATCTGTAGATTACATCAAGTATGCAAGTTTACTCATGAGGCTCGTGAGTATTGCTTTAGAGAAATTCACAGTACAGTTCAAAGTAGAGTTTAGGTAGGATTTCATAAGGTACAGATGGACATCTGAACATTCTTTTCACAGTTCAATAGCTCAAGGCCTCCATTGGAGAATCGTAAGTTATGGCTATGTGGTTTTTTGTAAAATGACCATTATTAGATGCATTAATTAGGATTTTCTTATTTGGCTGTTATCACAGGGCACATACCAAGATGAGTTTAGTGACAATTCCAAAGGTACTGCTTCCTTTATTAAGCATTCTGGACAATTAAAAGTCTGTGTAGTACACTCTTCATTACTCGGGATGATAGAAAATATACTGATCCTTATTTTATGATTTCCTGTTAATTCGATGAATACTTACAAAAATAATTCCATAACCGAATTTCCATAGAAATATGAAAAAATATTGGAACAAAACTAGATATCTGTTAAAATTAATTTTTGATGATATTATTAATAATATTGGGCAATTAATTTCAGACGACTGATTTGCTTCCATTATGGTAGCAAATCAGTCATCTGAAAGGTATTGTGTGAGCAAGGTACGCACAGATGTATCTGAACTGTGACTTGAAATAAATTTGATAAACCGTTAAAACTGTGACATAAATTCTTCAGCTTCCTTTTCCATGCAGCCAATTTTTCTCTCTGGTGATAGAATCCACGAATCCCATGACTTATCTTGTCAATTACTTGGTCATGCAATGCCCATTCTAAATTTCAATTCATGGAAACTTTTTGTCTTCTTTGAACACTCAGTGTGAAAGACTGGGTTTGCATCAGCTCTCTACTGGTTAACCCTTTCGTTACGGCGAGCATGCCGGCACACTCTCTGGTTCCTTACCGAGGTACGGAGAGCGTGCCGGGACGCTCATACCCATCAGTTTTAAATGAGTGGGGGAACGCTTCCGAAACTCGGAAAGGTTTTCCTTTAGTCTGCCGTTAACCACGAAGGAATACAATCTCATTCTCACGCATACGGGCTATATCATTATGAATGCTCAAAAATCACCAATATGGCCGCCGTAGTGAAAGGGTTAAACCACCTAACTATTACTTAGTTAAATTATTGTAAGTTGTGTGGGGGATGTAATGTGTGGATGTTACGTTTAATATCGCTTGCCAAATAACCATTACTAATTTCTTCCTTCTCACACTTGGCAACCTCTTGGAAGAAAGAACTCTCAAAAACTCGAGAAGTTTATATCTGCAACACCAAAAAACTTAAACATAGAAAAAAATGACTTTTTAATAGATACTGGATATATCCAAACCAGAAATCCAAACAACACTTGTGATAAGTTTCCAATAGTTTGCTTATGTAAACTATTATCTTGGAAAGTTTAATATGTTGGCCACATAAGTGTTCATAATTCATAACTCCTCTAGTTTTCAATGCATTACATTTTTGAAAGAATTGACATATATAGTATACAGGTATGAATTTACTAGCCCCTGTAAGGTAGGCATTTTCCATTTTCTCGACAATCTCGACCCCCCCCTTTGGCAAATCCTGGCTGCGCCACTGACATAATGTAAAAAGTACCACATCATTGAAATGGAGACAGCAGAACTGTGGATGAAGAATTTATCGCCTCACCTGAAGGGTTACCCCCCACGCGATATCTATAATGCAGGTGAAACCAGCCTATTCTTGTCAAGGTGGGATGAGTGCAAAGGAAATATAAACAGTGGTGTTGTGCACCAATATTGATGGAAGTCCTAAATTGGAGCCTATTGTCATAGGAAAATCAATAAAGTCTCGCTGTTTTAAAAACAAAAAAACCTTACCAGTGAAATATAGCGCTAATAGTAATTCATTCAAGAGTTGTCTTGCTAATGGATTCAGGCAGAAACATTAAACCATTAATGTTTAAGATTAATCTTCGGCAAGCAATGCACTTTGTTCTTTCGGCATGGAGTCAGGTCTCTCAAACCTTGATAACGAACTGCTTTAGAAAATGCAGTTATGGAGATAAAAGCAATAAAAAAGATTCTGAATCCATGACATCAGAAGAAAATGAAACTTTGGAAAATGAGTGGAATAAGCTTACACAGGGGCTGGAGGGGACCTTTGAAGATTACATAATTTGTGACAGTGAACTCCCTGCGTGTGGTGTTGACAGTATTGACGCTTTATGTGAGGATAAGGAAGAAGAAAGTGACAAGGAAGGAGACAAAAATCTGCAAGAAAGCAGCTAACTATCACTAGTTTCTTCAAGAATGAATAATTAATCTTTAAGGTAAATATTTCGTTTTTATTATGTTCTTTTCAAAATCTTCAGGGATTTTCTTTGCATAAACTTTTGTTACATATTCATATTAATAGTCTACATTTGAGTCTACCTTTACCGTTTTGATCGTTTTCCCCCATTCGTCGCCTTTTTCCCTCGGTCCCATCAAAAACAATAGACCAAGGATCTACTGTATTTCATTATTTAAAAACTATAATTATGTTAATAAGTGAGAAAATGCCTCACTTATAAAAACGATAGTTGGGCCAATGATGATGGGGCTGTCCTCCGAGGACATTATTATATGAGTATAGGGGAAAGAGTATACCACCTTATAAAGCATTTTTGTGAGCCCGTGGTCATAGTACTAAGCTCAAATTAGAGCAAAAAGAATGCACCGCAATTTAATAAGCTAAAATTTTTCTCTTGGGATGAGTACTTTTTTGATATTTGGCAGAATACATTACAAATACAATACATTACCTATATAAATATTCACTTATGGAAAAAATTGCCATCCTTTAAAAATCTGTTTCTCCGAAAGTTCTGGACGTACTAAGCTAATTTTGATCTAATATTGTAGGAATTTTTTCTTCTTTAAATACTTTAAGAGCAATATTTTCTGTAGAACACATACTTTTGAAAATATTGAAAAAGTTACAAGAAGTTCAAAATTTTTAATTTTTTCAGCATTGTGCAGCCCACACAGGTCTATTGAAGCGCTTCAAAATCACTTTTATACCATTGGCATGATTCCTAACAACATATGAAAAAATTAGCTGTATATGATCTTTTGCAAGGTTGGATGTAAAAATTGACTGGACTGTGAGAGAGTGAATGATTTTTTCACCAATGAAATTATTTTCATAAATGTCAACCAAAGAAACAATCAGAAATTAAAGTCATAAACCATTAGAATTAAATTAGTGGAACAATACAATAATGATGCAATATTTCAAGCAAACTGTACAAATTGCAATATAAGGAAATTTAACTTGCCAAGTCTCAGTTAACTTCATTTTTCAAAATCAAACATTTAAGTTTTACGAAAATAACAAAATTACAAAGCAAATATACTTACACAATAAAGCTTATTGTCCTTGATAATTACAACAACAGCAGTTGAGCCAGCTAATTCATCACGGAAGGTTTCTTGCATGGACAGGTCTATTTCTAAAAATCCCTAAATGATAAAGAAAGCAGAAAATCTTTGGGAATATAACTTTATAAATGGCATCAATAACATTCCAGGAAATAAGCAGAACAAAAAATGATTTAGAGCAAAATTCCAGGATAAACGTACTTTAGAAGCACATTTAATAAAAATGTTCTAGCATTGTTACGATAAAATTAAAAGCTAGTGGTCCAAGTCTAGAGAGAACATCTTCAACTCCTTTGGAAGGCTGCTTCATAAAAAAATCACTTTTGTTTAGGGACCACAAGCTTTCAGCACTGTAAATAATCTGAAATTGAATTTTCATTATATAGAAAATGCAATATGCATTTGCCTTGCCTTCATAGAGAAAGTACGAAAACATGACGCAACGCATGAACAACACAGGAAGAGCATGTATTCTTTCATATGATAGTTGGTTAATTGCTTCTATTATTAGTTGAAATAACAATTCATTACATTGACATTTAATAAAAAATACATTAAATTAAAAAATAATGGGAAAATACAAAACTCATAAATACTCATCAAATGCAAAATAAATAAAAATACTCACATACAATTTTAACTATGGGCAATCAACCAGCATGTTGGAAAACTCTTCAAAAGAAAAATGTATGCAAAGCAAAAATCAATTATAATTTGAATTTTATGCATACAACCAAAGCTAAATATATAGACAAAAATGTCAAATTTTGAAAGATGTCAAAGACCTGAAGATAATTCCCATGAAGAAAGCACAATCTAAGTTGAAAAATGAAGGCATTTAACAGGTGATACAGGTGTTCCAAATTGCAGTGATCTATAAGGTTAAACATTCCCCATCTCATTATAGATAACTGTAAGCTCAATTCTGATGAGAAAGTATTGATAATTAAGTTTGCAGCAGGTGGTGCCATATTCCAGAAAAGGTTTTTGTGACTGTTTATCAATATCCAACAATTCTTGTCCTGTAATTGATTGTGATTGCTTTTAGATGCAAAATGTATTCAGGATGATTATTACAATCTCAACATAACAACGTATATTCATAGCATTTCTTAGGTTGGGCTATTCCTACACTTCAGTCTTAGCAATTATGACTTTAATAATAAGGAAAGAGTTCATTATTTTGCCACCATGATAAGACTACTGCAAGTAGAACCATTACAGTCAGATATATTGCCATAAGACACTCTTTTTTCCCAAAAAAAGGTCTGAAATTCAAGCTATATGTTTTATGCATATACTAGATTTATCAAAAATCAATTACATAAATAGAATCATATTCATTTTAACCCAGTTTGAAACTTCTTCATTGGTACGTTCATTTGCAAAATGTCTCTTCCCCTGAAAAGAACTTTTCGTTATACTTTTCAAAGTTAGCTGGTCAATTCTCATGCATGTGCTAATCTTCACATGCAAAATATTGCATTTCCCTTATTGTATACTACAAATAACTTCATTGGTTATATACATTATGATTCTTGTCAATTGTGGAAACAAGAGGTATAGAGAAGCAAAACATCTGACTGCCTATTAATTACATATTGACCAGTTGTCTGACACAAATATGTTACTATCTTAGAACAACTTTTTTATAAAAGTAATTCGAGGAAGATATTATAGATATATCTTTAATAATTACCTGTTATTTAGAAAATAGGTAATATCAGGCATAAAGAATATTAAGGAAATCCAATACACTCAACCCTTTAAAAGGAATTGGAAAAGGAAAACACCACACAATTTTGATAAAGAGGGACTGAGCTCATTTAGTGCAAAATCTTGGCACATTTTGCAATGTTAAGGCCAAATCAAATGATTAATAGAATTTTAGGTTAATATTTACTCAGAAAATTCCTTCAAAAGCAATCCGATTTCCCTACACATACCTAAGGGAGAACTTAGCTCTGGAATTGAATCTAGAAATAATATGGTAATTTTTAATCTCTTTTCAATAAGAAGTGTACAAATTGCATCAACATACAGAAGAAGAGCAATCTATCTCTTCAGAAACAGCTTCAAAAACCGTGTTAAACATCCTGATGGATTATTTATATACATATGTTTATTTTATGGTAGTTTAAACTGATCTTGATTTCTATAATACTTTTTTAATATAAATAATCATACATCAATTTGCTTAAGTACAGTTAATTGTTGAATCAAATCAAATTTTTGGAATTCATGTTGGGAAAGAAACTTGCATTTAATTAAATGCATTTTAGACAATGAATCTGAAATTCACCACAGATTTGAGAATACATGGCACATATATATATATTCATATTGATGTATTATTTGGTATACATTTTTTATCAATATAAGGTGTTTGCTAAAGTACATGGATTCATAAAAAGTTGTAGATGAGATGAGTTAATATAAATGTTTGCTTTGTGCAAATAAATTCGTGTTGTATAGAACATACATTATGAAACCGAGACCATACACAATGATAACAATTGCTAGATAATTCAAGCCATTTAAGTATTAAATTTTTTGATTCCAGCTGGAGGTTGGATAGCTTAAATTTACTTTTTACCATAGTAATTTCAGTAACGATAAGCACAGAAAGCAAATTTGAAATGTAAGGCAGAAACACATCAAAGTAAAATTTTCTAAGACTTGCATTTTAAGAATCTTAGAATTAAATGATTATAGGAAGCATATGATAGACAAGTAAGGTATAGCAAAGAAATATTAACTGTCATTCTTCTACCAATTTGAAATTACTGATGATAACGACAATTAGTTATTATCAGCAAAGATAAGATAATATTATAGGAAAGAGTTTGCATTAATGTTAGAAGTGTTCAAATATCTACAACTGTCATATTTGCCGCAAGCATTTTCGATGCTTGTGGCGAATATACTGATATGATAAGCTATTCACTAAGGAAAATGCAGCTTAGAAAATGTTTATGATAGGATTACTTATAATAAAATAAGCATAATATAAGAAAACTTTCTAAGGGATTTTCAATTCTGCTTATTGTCATAAAAGACAGACTACTCTCCCATCTGTTTTTACTATGTATGGCACACAAACACAATCATATAAATGTATAAACCGAATGTCTCAGTTGTAATTCCTTAAAAAAAAATCAATATACCTGTCTAATGGCTTCCTCAATGTTTCCAGCTCTGTACTCAGGTCTTTTTGAGATGAATTTGTGTAAATTTTTTCCAGCATGCTGTGCCACCCTGGCTCCTATAACATGATTTTTAATACATTTAAGATAGTGATGACCAAACAGAATGTAATTTACAATAATTTGTAGAAGGCAACCATGGCACAGTCGTTCGAATGCTTTAATAGAAGGATATGGATATTATGAGCTAGAATTTGTTAATAGAAATGTCACCATTAGCAAAATACATAAGGTAAATATTCGTCAAAAGTTTTAGAGATAGCTAATTGTTAACACAAGCTAGAGTAAGCGGTTGTTAGGTTTAATTGACATAATTCATAGAAAAATTCCATAACACATCGATATATCATTTAACGTAACCATATGAACATATGATTTCGTCAAGATTGACATAAATAGAGATTGGCCTAACATTCTATATTAAGTATACGTTCTGGAATAGATAGGTAACAACTTTTCCGAAGTAAGCAAAGTAACAGGTAAGCAAATATCACTCATTAAATTACTCTCATGTATATGTGAGGGCACCCATAGGGAAGTTGTTGCTGCCATTCAGCAATATTGAACGTAATCTAGGGTTCAAACACTATTATTTAGCAGCTATCGAAGCTACTATACCTCCGTGACCATCATATACTGCAAAAAATGCTGTTCCGGGATCATCTGGCAATGAAAGTATGTGAGTATGGGAATCTTCCATATTTATTCTCCATCCTTGCATGCAGCTGGATCCAACTTTGAGCCATTTGTTTTGGCATCGAGCTGAGTCCTTGTCAGTTACCGGTTCTGAAAGCGTCTGACCCATGGCACTGCAGTAAATGTAAGTAAAACAGAAAGATACAATTTAACTAGTAACTTTTGGAAAAATACTTATTATTACATAATAATGGAAATAAAATCTTTACAAAATAATTCTAATAGAATTCTCAGCCAACAAATAAATATATTACGTAGTACGGCTGCCTTTGTTTTTCAAGAAGATTCTACAATATGTCTAAAAGTACTATTACTAAAATAACAGTTTTAAAAATGTGTACTAACACTTACTAGAATGTCGGGGCAAGACTAGCATTTATAGGAACGTTAAAAACTTCTCAAAATTCTAGCCACATATTATTGTTGTTACACATCCGTCCTCTTCAGCGCCAAATAATTTGCCAATGATGACTCACCTGAACCATCGATTTAATAATAAAATGAATACTTTCACGAAGATAATTCGAAGAGGTTGTCAAGAAGAATATCCATCATTTCTCAACATTTTACAACGAAGTCATTTCGACGAAGTGCTATGTTAACCGAATTTTTATTTCCTCGACAAAAATGTAACTGAAACATATGAGCATCGGGTAGCGTTTTTCGAATCGCCAATGGGTTCGCGGATTTCAACGTCCTAGCTTTGGGTGGCAGTCGAAACAGCTATGACAAATTCGTACGTGCGCGTCATTTCTATTTCCATAGAAAGGGACATGTGTTTTCCTTTCTTGTCATATTTACTATTGAATTGACCGATTAAGGACGATAATTGTCGTGAAAGTACGCGAAATATTTGGTAACAGTAGAGGGGTTTAAGGATAAATTAGGAGTACATCAGTCATTAAATACAACCATTAAACTTTCTGATCACTTATTTCCACATAATATGAAACCGTTATTTTTTGGTATATACAACACACTTTCTTTCAAAAAATTAAGGTCTAATAGTCACTCAGCTTATATTCATTTTTTCTAAAACTTTAATAAAAAAGGTCCTATTCTGAAAAAAACGTTTTACGACACTTCTCAAAATTAGCTAATCAACACCCAAGTTTTTATCTTCTCATACAAAACATTGCATATTTTCCATAAAATGTACAGCTATGTGCAAAAAAACTTTAAATTCCCTGGGCTACAAAAGGATAAGGATTAAAGTTTTTTTGCACATAGCTGTACGTACACACCCACTTTGCTTCGCAAACCGTTATAATAGGTCAGCATTCGTAGTTGTCGGCAACTACTCTTTTGGGTGAGCTTCATCCTGATCATTCAAAATGTTTCATGTGAAATCTTATGGCCGTATTCTTAGATTGTTTTAGCATCCTTGAGCTACATCTAGTGTGTGACTAAGTCCAAGCTTCATATTCACAGATTTTGATTTGGCGTCGCTAAGACTCTACTGGCATAACAAATAAAAAACAAAACATTTAGAAGGACTTGGTTCTTTCCCGGCGAATAGAATGCAGAAAATTCTCCCCGGTTATCAACCGGGTCGACGGTCGATTATTATAGTGGCTGATAGCAGAGGAGTGAGCGGCCGAAACGTCGGAGAAAATTTACCGACCGACCCGATCACCCGAGACAGTTATCTGCGATAATAAGTTGTTAATAGTAACGCCTGACCCCTTGTTAACAGTGTGACTAGCAGATAAATTCGATGCCATATTGAGATGTCTTTCTTTGGTTTTCAGTCAGGAAGGGGTCGATTCTTATTATTTCGACACGTATGGAATGAGCACTGCTGAAATACCTCCGAAAGGTAATATTCCGAATCAGAAGGAATTTGAAAGATTTATGCTAAGACGTAAATTTTTCCGTAAAGGAGTGAGTGGAGTAATTTTCGTTGAAACGATATAGCTTAGTTACTCCTGTTTTCACAATCCACTGACTTGCTTGATTAATTTCTCATCTATGCGCATGCGTATTGACGAGAAATAATAGTCTGCTAATTGCTATTTCGTTTATTTAGATTTTTTTGACATCGTAATATAATCATGGGAAGATAATGATGGCTTATATTTTCTTGCAAGATTATTGATAAATAAATATTGAAGCAGTTAAGCGTATAATTAGCGAATAGGTCGTTCTTCAATAATTTATCGCGATGATTGAATCTCTTACGTTCGATTGAAAACAATGACATTTTCCTTGTTTTATGCCTAAGAAAAGGCATTACTGGATGAACTTGAGTACTTGCGTAATCATTAGCATTATTATGAAATGAGGAGGGTACACTTCCCATTTTAATGACTATATGCTCTCGGAGACTGAAAGAATATTGTTTGAAAGTGTCGCCCATGGAGTCATTTTCGATGATAACTCGTTTTTTGGGGTTAGGTTCTTTGTTCGTATTTTGATAACGACATAGCCAGAAACTTACAGAAAGTCTATGACACATTATATCCAGTTAATGAGAAGTCAATAGCTGTACTTCACTCAGAAGAACTCGTTAGATCGATGTCAAGAATCACGATGAGACTTTTTTTAAACTGAGAGTAGAGAGTGAGATAGTAATAAGTGTCATGGGTTTCTTCCAAATAGGCCCGGCTTCGAGAGAAAATATGGTACAAAAATATCCTTGTCAAATTTTAATTTATGCTTCGGGGCGTAAATCAATAGCCTAGATTTGCCTAGCGTTGATGTAACTGACTCATACTGGTTTGCCACCGCTCGGTGACATTTTCATTCACTATTTGCACTTAATTTTTCTCCAAAAATCATATTAAAGCAATCCACGGGGTGACCTCGCTAGGACCGGCGGTTCTTACCGTGAGAGGTTATTTATTTAAGAGCCGAATAAAAACCAGTAAAAAGTTCGTATGTTTTCACAGTTTTATTTCCTCAGCTAGCGTACAATAAAGTGGTCTATCAGCTGCCGACCAACGCTCTCCCAACAATGCACCCCCATTTAAACAATGTAAACACTTAAAAATATAATCAGTCACGGTGATTACCGCCACTAACCTATACAAGAATTCAGAAAGTGCCGAAGAAGAGAACCGTGGGGAATGCCGAAACTCGCAAGATCCCCTCCATTATCTTAGAAGAAGTAATGGTGGCGATTAAGCAGATGAAGAACAGGAAAGCAGGGGAAGTAGATGGGGTGTTGGCGGAGTATCCAAAAACTGGCGGAATAGAGACTGCTAATGTTTTAGGACAATTATTCTCTAATTGGCTAAAACAAGGGAGAATCCCCAAGGTTTGGAATCACGCAAAGATTTGAAGAACTACCGCCCCATCAGTCTCCTTCTAGTCGTTTACAATAAATTCATAAGAATAATAGCTGAACGCCTGAAGACGACCCTGTCCGCAGTCCAGCCTAGGAAACAAGCGGGATTCCGGAAGGGCTTCAGCACTATGGACCACATCTACACGCTGCAGGAAATTGTCAACTGAACGATTGTGTTGCTTTGTGGACTACGAGTGAGCCTTCAATTCGGTAAGTTGATTCTCCACTCTGGAAGCTTCTGGAGATTCAAGGGATAGATGCTGAGCATATCCCTCTCATACGCAGCATCTATAAGAATGCCAAAGCTTCTGTAATGCTGAATGAAGATACCGATGAATCCAAGATTGAGAAGGGAGTTCGACAAGGTGACGGTCAATCTCCCGTCTTGTTCACAGCCGTTTTAGAAGAAGTTTTTAAAACCTTTGATTTGGAAGAGAAGGGCTTAAGAGTAAATGGGGAGTTCATTAGTCAGCTGCGTCTTGCAGATGATATAGTTACGTTGCGTATATAGATACGGCTTTTTGTATAATTGTTACAAATGCCTACTTTTGTCAGCTATGTAAAAATAATTTATTTTTATTCAAATGATGCAGAAAAATAGGATGGAAGTAATATCACTTAAAATAGGTATTAAAATAATTTGAGCATCGCTTTTGGGAGTTAAGCTAATAACAATTTAAAATACAGAAAATTTCGTTTTTAAATACTATAGAAGACATGAACACGGTGGAATGAAAGCTTGATTTGTAAACTTTTGTATTTTTGTATCAGGGAAATTGGGTATTATGTTAATAATGCGACTATAATGATATGTCTACTGACTCAATAAGTAGTCTACTCAATAATTACTTCACTAATAGCCAAAATTGTTCAAATTACTATCAAAGAAACTTTAATAGATAACAAACGAGTAAGGGTACTCTCTCACGCGTCAATTGGCTAATAAGTTCTACATATAATCTTCCAAATGGTCTTCTATGAGCTAGAAGAGGAACACACAACATTTTCCATGGGGATTTAACGCATCTTTTTCTGTCTTTCCTAGGTTGAGCGGCGAATTACGCCCCGCTTCCCGGAAGTATCGTAAAATAAAATGTTTTTCAAAACGCGTAGGAGCAATTCCTCCCCTTTGGAACACCTACGGCATATATTTAAGTCTTCCAGTTCTAGAATTAACCGAAGCTTTTTTTAAACCGTTATGAAACGAGGCGAGCAAGAAAGGTAGGGAAGATTCAAAGCCAAAGGATGAGGCAATTATATTTTTGGCTTGATGCAGGTGATACTCGCTTTATGAATCGGCTATAATAACTGAGGCGCGCTATGAAAACACAAACGAGTTTTTAACGGTAACAGAGGGACCTACGACTCAGGTGAGAATAAAAAGCCATGATTAGCGGTCTCGGCGGTAATATTTAAATATCTATTATACATAAGACGTACGAGCTGAGAATGGAAATTACCATACGACTGGTTGATTGTGAGAGAAGCGATTCTTACACTCAAATTATGTTTACCTGCTGCTGAGGTTATTATAGGCTTCCGAAAAATAATCCTTTAAATTTAGGAAATATCAAATACTGGAGAGTTGCCTATATTGTGCCGGCGCCTAATTTGTACCACCTCCGTAAAATGGAAGAGCTTCGTTTCTTGCGAGATTTATCGTTCGTAACTGCAACTAGACGTTACCAGCCCAAATATAAGTTGTCATCTTTGTGCGTTCGGTAATGGTCTCTATGTGAAAGAGTTACTTTTTTGCAGTTTTAAAGCAAATTTTTCTTTACTTAGCTAGGGAATGACTGTAATACCTATTTGCGGTAACATTGTCAAAAAAAAGATATTGCAGTGCGCATGATTGTAATTATGCATTGCGTCAGTCAAACTTAATAAATATTTATAAAATTTATTTGTGAGTATGCCTGAACATAACAGTGGCGACGAGAATTGGATAAGAACTCAGCAGTAAATATGGCTAATGAAAGGTTTTAAGTCAATATTAAGCCTTTTAATGAGTCGGAAGTGTCTTAGTCTACGTACGTCACAGAACTAAAACATTAGTTTCGTGCGCAAAATGTTCCACCGGGAAAGCAAGTAGATTAATTACTTGGTCACGTACGGTGGAGTTGCTGATAAATATATTTCATCCAGTGGACCCAGGGACGAAAACATTTGACGAGTCATGTCAAGAGTTTGGGCGAAGATTAGAACCTGAGCCATCATCAATTCGTTCTCATACGTTATTTGACCAGCGGATGCAGCAACCGGGCAAAACTCTTTGCAAATTTACCGATGTACTACCTTGAAACATCAAATACAAATGATATGTCCGAAAGGGATTTAAATAATCATAAGGATATCTCAACTTCACTTAGACGTAGTTAAAGGTGAAGGAGACCACAGAAGATTTTAGATATGTGAACTTGTATTCTTTAAATTGTGAATCGTTTAATATTCTAAGGATGAATGTTTGGTTTATTTTTTGTGTATTTTGTGTAAGGGAAAGATTTAAGGAGGTAGGTGTAATACCCCTGTGTGGTGATACTGTCAAAGCAAAAGATATTTATGCATGGCTTCGGATAAACCTAATAAATATGCCTGAGTTTTCATGTGGATATGATTCTGTAACTCAATCGGTTAGTTTGGAAGGAAGCGACAGAGAAAAAATGGCGGAGTTGCCTACAATGTACCGTTTGCAGTCCCCTTTATTGTACCGGTACAATTTAGGAAACGGTAGCGCTTTTAAATAAAATGTTAGCCTTTTTAAATAAATTACGATATCCTTAGTTGTTGTGTTGCATTTTTAATGTGTTATTAACCGTGAATAGTGAACTAAAAAGTTAATTTGCCTCATAGTATGAGTCCCAAAGAAAATATGGAAACAGAAGCGTAGATGAGCCAAATGTAGCTCTGACAAGATATTCAAATGGAGATTACGGTTTCAATGAATGTTTCCATATTTATAAAGCCCCAAAGACAGCTATAAAAAAAGCACGCTTAAAATAAGAGCAGATAAGTGTTTTCGGAAAAGTGAAGAGGAATTAGAGCAACACATCCTAAAGTATGAAGAGATAATGTTTGGTTTAATCTTATCCGATGTTAGAAATCTTGCATTTGACGTTGCAGAAAGGAACAGATATAATTCATAGCTTTAACGTCGAAAAATGCATTGCTGGCAAAAGATGGTTCTATGCTTTGATAAAGAGACATACTAAATTGTGATTCAGACAGTTTATTTCATGGCTGGGGACAAAGGTTTCCATTAACAAAAGGTCTGCAAGTACAGTAAAACATATTGATTAAATTGATCTGAACTGTAATGGATTTATTTAGCTTCACTTGATAAGAGTAAATGTGTGGTCCAATTTAGGAGACCACTGGCACAAATTAGGAAACCAGTTTCCTAATTTGTACCACTTGCAGTTATTTATAAATTCAGAAATATTTTGCTTTTAACGGTGTGATTTTGAACAATCTATTATAAGATTCTATGTAATACTTCACATTGAACAAAATAAAATAGTTTCAATCACTGTGTAACTAACAATTTGAGCTTTATAAAAGAAAATGTAAAAAGTGGTACAATATGGGGACCCTCCTCTACTGACTATAAACCAGGACGAAGCTGGAAGGTTACTTTAAAAGTTATTTTGCGCTAACTCCGTGAGCCCGAAGCCATGCACTAGAAGTGCGTACAGGGCCAAAAAGTTTTGAAAAGTCGTGTTTAAATGATAAATCTGCATCTTGAATCATTTTCTCTTTCTCTTTAAAACAAGTTAAATCCGGAATAAAATCAACCGGAAGAGCGTCCCATTTGGAATGAATACAATATCTCTCATAACTGCTGCTATTTGTGAATTGTGAAAGTTGCTCGGTTTAAAAGTTGTAATTTTCAAACGTTATTAAATAATAAATAACCACGTGCACATTAAATTTTTTGATAATGAATGCGGTGTTCATTTATGAATTTTCTTCCGAATGAATTCGCTATGTCATGAATTTACTCGCTCAGTAGAAAATTGACAATCAGCTCTAAACACAAGGGTGATAATCTCCTAATAGAAAACGGAAAATAATAGCAAATGGCAAAGGTCAGCTGAAAACCTTAAAGAACCTTTCGAGAACATCTGAATGTAATACAGCTCAAAAATAAATACAATACCTCACAAAGAAGCTTATCTCATAGCAAGCGGTGACTCTTGCGAGAAGAAACAGTTCGCTATTCTGCGTCTTCTAGTTATATCCTATTACATTGTGAGGCAGCACTTCGCTAGGCTCACGTGGGAATAAGAAATTCTTGAAAGAAACTCAATCTGAGAGAAACACTGAATTGCTCCAAGAATGTCAATTATTCTCGTTAAACTTTTTCCTGTTTCTTCAGATCTCCAATAATAATGTTCTAATTAATTATATTTACATTATTTTGATATTCGTGAATAGTGCCGTAGTTGTTCATTAATATAACAAACGAGGAGAGATAGATTGACCCTTAAATGGTTAGGATATGCCCTCTCTACCATCAAATGTCATTTGATTTTTTTCCGCTGTATAGTGCTACAGCCATGCAGAAGCCAGGTAAAATGGTCGCAACGGATGTTGTCAGTGACTTTGAAGCAGATAGCTTTATTTTTCTAGTTCTGGTCTCATTTTTTTCGTTATTTTGCATGTATGATTTTACGTAAGAGGAACATAGGTAGATCATAGCTAAATAATGAATTGGGTAATAATTATTTGCTCTATAGAGCTCAAAATCAAGTTTTAAAAAACAGCGGAAATATTTTCGGGTCCCGGCGCATTTTCCTTATCAATCTCTCGCATTAACTTTCCTATTCCATCAACAGATGTTTCGATGGGGTGCATCTCTAAATAAATTCGCAAGGCAAAATCGTTAACTTGACCATTGTTACAGTGGAAGCATTTCTGGTAGTGCCGGTTATATAAGTTTGTTTTTTCTTCCGATTTATTACGGTAATACCCTCATCGCTTCTTACATCGCTTACATCATTCTTACAGACTCCGTGGGGTAAACGTAATTGCAGTAGAATCGGTGGAAAATCTTGAAATAACTCAACAATATAACTGAAAAATTTATTATCGAGTACCGACATCCGTAATATATGTGGAAAAGTACTTAAGAAACTCGGCTCCTTTAAAAGAATAGTCGGTAGGAGCGAAGAAAAATTCGCGAGCGATGTTACTTAGCGGTAGTTATGTCTCACCAAGAATAATATGGATGTAGTGCAACAGACCCTGCCGACAAGGGTCCGGGAATTGATAAGGTTCAACAAAAGGCGATACGATTTGTAAAGAACTGCTACGATAAAACAGTGAGTGTTACTTACTGGATGTGGGATGGGAATCATTTGAAGAAAGAAGACTAATTAAAAGAATATGTTTACTAATTAAGTCCAGAGAAATTACGTTCTCAGAAGATGTAACCTATATAATGCGACCTCTCTGTTAGATAAGCCCTTTTGATACTACGAGAAAGAACAGAGAAATAGATGCTAGAACGAAGCTTTTCAAGAATTCATATTTTCCATGAACAATACACAAAAACAATCAATAAGGAAAATAGAGTCATGGTGCAAGCGCCTCGACTATGTTATACGGTATAATGCCGCTGTAGAAAATTGTTGCAAATTTACACAATGTTGTAAACAATATATTTTACTTTCATGAACATTTTAGTAAATTCAAAGTCCATCTCTTTTGGCAAATAAAATAAGATGAAATTTAACGTAATTCGTTTGAAAGTTATGAGCCTTCGAAATGATCCATGTTTTTCGATTTTGGAAAATTCACTGAGCCACTATATGATTTTTCTCAAGGAGGTACAAAAATATGGAAAATTTCAAAACTTAAAAAAACAGGCGTAAATTTCTGTTCGGTTCCACTTGGAATCGCCCGTGTAGAATATAAAAAAACACTTAAAACTGATAAAAATGGAGCAGTAAATAAAACTAACCTGAGATAAATTATTCGTGGTCAAAAATACAAATCGTAAAATACACCGAATAGGGAATAGGCAAAAAAGAAAAAAAAGCTTCGATTTTGTCGATAATATCTTCAATAAGTATAACTGTCATAGCAGGTGAGAAAAACATTTCTTAACGTTGAATTTGATCTGAGAAAGAAGCAAACCCAGTTCAACTGTCACATAATATCGCCATTATTCCCTTATACTTTTAAGTACCCTATTTAGATATGAATACTTAATTTTAGAGCCTATCGGAACTTAAAAGTTCAGTCGACCGTGAACTCAATATCCAATTTTAACTCCTACGAAAATAACGCATTCCTTATTTGAATGCTTTGTTAGCACAGTACGTACAGTTTATGCAAATCATTCAGGTTCTAAAAGGTTCAATGCAGCTCTGACCTGATTGTAAAATAGCACTATATCCCGCTGCGTTTCACTCAAAATTCTCTCTTGTTACCTATTGTACAGTATGATATCGATCTCGTTATTGTACATAATAGTTTATTTTAACCGTTATAATATAAAATATATTTTTCTTAGAATAGAGTGACAATCTTAAAGAACTGCCATTTGCTAAAAAGATTACAGAAATTATTCCACATCTTCTTTGGGTGTCCATATTCTCTTCCTCAGTATACATGCATTAGAGGTCTGCACGGGCCGAAAATTTCAGCCCGAGCCCAGCCCGTTCGTCGTTGAGCCCGAGCCCGACCCGGCCCGAATGTTTCGTTCTCAAGCCCGACCCGAGCCAGAATTTTCCATAAATCGCCCTGTAATACATTGATGTGAATTGAGAACAAATACATTTTTTTAACCCTTCACGAAGACTGAGCATTTTTTTAAGAATTGCGTTACAACTTGCAACAACAAAGAAGCTTTTGTCACTATGAAAGAAACTAACGCTCTTTAAGAACGAATAATTCTCTCCTTCCCGAATATTTCATGGGCCCAAGCCCGGCCCGAGCCCGATAGACTGCCTGCTTACCCGGCCCATACAGACCTCTAACATACATACATACATATAAATGTAATTAATTGGGTTGTTTAGGATGTTAGCACAATATTTTTTAAAGTGCTTCGAAAGTTAGACAGGTAGATAAGAGTTAGTTAGTTGGACCCTTTATTGGCGAGTTTAGGCTCAGGAAGGCCTCTCTTCCACCTAACCTCGTATGTCGATTACATTTATAGTTAACTTATTAAATAAAATACAAAAAGAAAGTGTATGGTGTGGGAAGAAATCTTTGCAACTGAAGGTTGACAAAGAAAAAACCCACGTTGCGGGAAGACAGTTGGGAAGAGTGATGTTCATGTAAACTTTGGAATCGACTGGTGATGCGCATAGAAGCAGCACACCGCTCAGCGTCACTTTTCACGGCACGTGAATAAAGCATGCAAATTGAAATTTAGTTCCGCCTTGTGGGAGAAGAAAGGATTTGGGAATGGCCGAGAAAAACGTGCTGCGAAAAGAATGGGCTTCGAAGGACGCCCAGGGGTAAAGTAACGGGACATCAGGGATGAATGCTGACTCGAAATAGTGCGCATGGCTCTAAGAATTATACATTCGGAGGGTTTCTTTTGCGAGCGCAACGGATACGAAGGGTTCACAGCTGAAGAAGTCGTTTCGTATGGTTTTTCATCCTTCATTTCATTTATGTAGTCGTAGAACATTTTGCCGCAAACTGGGAGATGAGAACAAGAAATAATACTTAGACAGACCAATGTCATTTTAGATAATACATTTAGACTTTATTATTTCACCCTTAAATTAAATAACACATTTGTATACCTCACGCCATCTCTCGAAAGAAAGATCGTAAGAAGTTTGGTAGTTGCCGCAGTAGTTTACTTTTGATTTTTTTTAGATTTAGATATGCACCCCGCGAGCCGCTAGAGGCGTATGGCAGGGGGTGTAATATACCACCAGTATTCATTCATCCCTATTAGCATCTCTAATAGCCTGGGGAAAAAACGACCAAAAGTGATTATCCGTCCTTGTGATTACTTCCCCATAACGCTTCGTCGATGCCTCTCGGAGATCGCGTTCGCTCCTTACTGGAACTAACATTTCACTTAAAACGATTGACGAGTTGAATCAATTAACTCTACTCTGACAAACATATTCAAGATAGTCTTGCATGTGCGCATTATTTTTGCTACTAAAATACCATTATAAAATTTTCTTTGTTTATTATTTTCTCCCTGAAATAATATCAAATCATCCTGCCCTTGCATTTCATAACTTTGTGACTGCTCTTGTATATATATATATATCACCTAATTTTAAATTTGAGTTAGAGCGAGACAACAAATAGGTGTCACGCTAAACAGTAGCTGGTAGAACGTTGATGGAATGTTCATTGAGAGTCAAAGATATAGATTATTTTTCTCTTATTCGTCCAAGCCTAAAATACTGCTGCGCGATTTAGGATTCACATGTAGCAGGTTTAATTTCAGGTTTAGATATGGTCCAGCAATATTTTAAGCTACATCCTGGTAGGATGGGGAATACAAAATTACAGTGGTCACGGGAAACACACTATTATTTATTATATCTATGAAACTGACACCGAATGTGCGTGAGTTTGTCACCAGGTGGGTGAAAATTTCTCCTATTTAAAATAGATTTCGTTAATTTTTAAGAATATTTTCAATCCCTTTTTTTCTTTTGAGGACCTTCTCGATATGACGTCGACTTTAAATTTGTATTATCAATATACTTGCAGAATGCAAGCAACTTTTACTCGTATATAGATACAGCTATTTCCGGAGTCTATATAAATAAGTTATATACAGGGTGTCCCGAAAGTCATGGACCAAACGAAACACAGAGGTAGAACATAACCTGGGCTACAGGTTTGCGTCACACCTTGGTGTCCGATCTTCTTTTGTTTTCGAGTTACGATTTTTTTTCGTATTTTCTAAGAAAACCATGACTTTCCAGACATTTGTGGTCATGGTGACGTAAGTATTTGAGATATATTGTTGAATTTCTTTCTAAAAATGCCAAATAGTTGTTATAACTGAAAAGAGAATAGTTCTTACCCTTACTCGTACCTTTTAGCCAAAATATATATAATATATAAAATAATATATAAAATTTCAAATTCTTAAATTCTCAAAATTCCGAACTTTGACAAAATCTTTGAGGGCAATTTAAAAAAAAATCATAAAAAAAATTTTTTTGCCTTGTATCTGAAAAACGTTTTCAGTGCATCAGCTATTTACCACGTACATTTTGTTGGGTTATCTCTACGGCATCATACCTAAAATTTGATTCGAAGCGTAGTAAGTCGATGATTCCCTGTTCTAACAAACAAGCCAAAGCCTCTTTAAACCTTAAACAGGAGTCATTAATGTGTTTAATTATCGAAAAAAGGAAACGTTTTACCATTTAACATGGCTGTGGCACTCTCCGGCGGTAAGAAGAAATATTTCTCTCTTGATCAAAAACATAACAGTACGGCATATCTGTGTAAAGTGATTCTCTTGCCTTCTCGTCGCTTTCGTTCAAAAGAAATCAAGCATTAGCACAGTATTGCGTTGCGTGTGCATATAATAATTGATAGTTGGTAATTTTAGCAAACATAATAATAAAATTTCCTAACAAATTATCATGCATGTTTCTATGTATCCTTTCAACACTTTTCAGATATTCAATACTACGCTCTCCCTTCGCATACAAAAGTAGTAACTGCAAAAAAAATTATATTTACTTTAACATCATGAAAAAATATTGTCAATTTACAACGAAAAATAAAAAAATTATAATTGAAGCCATTACATATTAGCAACCAAAAATGATAGCGCTGTTTAGTATTATTCAAATCAAATAAGAGCTTAATTTATTCTGAAAATTTAGGTTCCCTTTCGATTTTTAAGTGTTTATATTCTATGAAAATCAAACGTTACTTATTTTTTTCTATCTATAAATACTAAACTTAAAACTGTTGTATTTATCTAGATCCTTCTTAATGCTATGTCTACACTCGTGCGCTTTCCTCTTCCCCTTCCATTCCAACTTGCACTTCCTCTTTCCCTTTCAACATGCGTTGCGCATGCTTTAAGGGCATGCCTCATGAAGCATTCAATTTGTTGTCCACACTGCATCATCTACTGTGCGTCATGATGGATACAGAATCGGCAAGTGTGATAGCCATTTGTGCAGGTGTGTTGTAAAAAAATGCACGTAAAAGAAAAAAAGCAACGGGTCCTGTGGACAAAGAAATTTTACAAAAATAGAAATAATGGGCTACTCAGAGAACTTCAGCATGACGTAAACGTATTCTGAAATTTTACACGCATGTCAAAGGAAAATTTTTACAAGTTGTATCTTATAATAGAACCAGTCATTTAAAAAAAAAAACATTACTTTCCGAGAAGCTATTCCAGCTGAAATGAAGCTGTTGACAATGTTGAGGTTGAGGAGAGGGGGTTTGAAAAAGATATTCATTACTGAGAGAGCAATTAGGTGATACAAAGTATCGAATAATCTCTGTGAGAGAGCAATTAGGTGATACAAAGTATCGTATAATCTCTAATTGTTCGAATGCGTTTATCATTATCTTCAAAATGGAAAATATCGGGCTAAAAACTGCTGGAATGTTTGTTTACGTTAAGGGATTTCGCAAAGTGGGAATAAGGTGAAGCATTGATGAATGAATTGAATTGTTCTTTAATGTGAACGTTAAAATTTAGGGAAGTGCGACGGATGTAGAAAGATTTGCAAGTGTCGCAAATTAATTTATAGACACCGGATTTATAAAAAGGTTCTACATTGTCTTTTTGAAGACATAAAAATTTCCTTAAGTCATTATTATTTCTAAAAACTGGCAAAATACTGAATATTTTGAAGGAATTGGCAAGTTTGTACGAAATATTACCTTTAAGCGGATGGACAACACGTCGTGGGGAATCCATCTGAGATTGGGATGCAAGAGGAAAAAGTTGATTGTCGATGATACGTCTTTCTTTCCGTTGAACCAATTTATCTATTTGAGTAGGTGGATAACCATTTGCAACAGCCATTTCTTTAATTGTTTTAAGCTCGCGAAGAAAGTTTATAATAGATAAAGAAAATATTAAATAATCTATGGATAAGGCAGTGAAAAGCGGCGAGCTTATGTAAGTAGTGGTGATAAGAAGTAAAGGGGATGTCACTGTTAGTATAAGTTGATTTTTTGTATAATAATAACAGTATAATAATTACAGTATAATAATATAATTATAAACATTGAATTCGAGTTTTTGATTAACTAGACGTAGGGTGAGGTAAAGAAAGTTCAAGGTATTATCAGTTTCAATTTCATGGGAAAATGAATTACTAGGATGGATAGAATCCAGGATAGAGATGGAAGAAGAGAGTAGTCGGTTTTTCCCGGCCCAAAAACAAAAGTTATCATCAACGTACCGAAACCAGCATAAAATAAATTTTATCAAATGGGAATTTGAATTAAACAATTTCTCTTTTAGGGAGTCCATGAAAATGTTAGCTAAAACAGGGCAAGACCATCTTTTTGTTCGTAAAAACCACCTTGAAACTGAAAAAAAGATTTCTTTAAACACACATTCGCCAACGACAACAGGTTACCAGTTACTACTTCATCCGAATTGTTTCTTTTTAGTAACCCAACACAACAACAGACTCTACACATGGAACTCTGGTAAATGAGTTATAAACATCGAAAGAGTTTTGCATTGTTAGGAGATTTCAAGTCTTTCACTTTTACGTGAGAATTCCACTGAGTTTTTCACACAATGGCATAAAGTCTGATAAATTAGCAATTAAATGATTAAATTCAGTGGCCAGCTTATGACACGGGGAAGAAATGTTTGAAACCACTGGGAGGATAAGGATGTCTTCCTTATGTATTTTTTGGAAGTCCATAAAGGCGCGGGGGTAAAGGGTTGGATTCAGAGAGGTGAAGTTTCTCAGTCTTCAATAATCATCGATTTGAACAGAGCTTCTTTAATGTTGAAGTAGATATTTTTGATACTATTTCACAAGAAAAAATTGGAAATATCTTAATGTACGAAAATGGAACCAAGGAATTTCTTTCATACCATTCGGTCTACTTTATTCAACTATCGAAGAGCTATAAACGGTAAAAAAATATCATACAATTATTTTTACAAAATTTTAATAATATAAAAAGTGATGGAAGAATAATTTGTTGGACGTTGCAGGGAGTGACGCGATTTCAAGCGAAATCTCAGCCGAGGAAAAGTTGTGAAAGATGAGGAATAATGGATAATAATCAGATATAGACATAAGAAGCTGCAAAGGGCCAAACTGTGACTCGGATCATTAACTATTTAAAGCAAGAGTAAGGGAGAGAATAATTAAAACAGAAAAAGGTCCAGATATAGTTAAGAGAATATGGGACACAGATTAGTTAAATGAAGACTAGGAAGTCACGAAGCAAAACCGAAAAGGATTAGCTAGTAAAATGCAAACCAACAGCCGACGAAAAAACTTATAAAATAACCATAGAAAAAGAATGGAAAAATAGGGAAAGCAATCAAAGAAGTTGTGGAAGAAACTATTGTAAGAAGCAAGAGAATAATACATGCTGATTGGTTTAACAACGAGTGTACCCAAATTATATAGGAGAAGAATAAAGCTAGAGAAAGCATGATAAGGAAAGAAACCAGAACGAACACTGAAAGATACCAAGAAATGAGGAAGGAAGCAAATAGTATATGCAAGAAAACAGGAGAAAAGGAGAACAGCTAGAGAATATAGAAGAATACAGCAAACAGAATAAACAGAGATAGTTCTACTACTTCCTAACCAACCAAGAATGGAAGGATTTAAAAATACGGAGGGAAATGTAGTCTAAGAACAGAATAAAGTTCTGGAAAGATTGGTAGAACATTTCAAAGAACTTCTCTGTACAGAAGATGAGGAGAGATTAACAACTGAGGAAAATGACAGGCTAAGGAAAGAATCAAATATAGAATCAATCAAATCAAATATATCAAACTTGCTCAGAATTAAATCCACTAGGCTGAAAATTGCATTTGCATACAAAAGTTAAAAAATAATAGAGACCCAGGGAAAAAATATTGCAGCAGAGCTAGTAATATATGGAGGAGATATAATGAGTGATGCTATACATAAACTTAGTTGTATAATATAGGAAACAGAAAAATGCCAGAAGGATAGAGCATGGGTATCCTAAGCCCAATATATAGAAAGGGAAATAAACTGGTTCTCGAGAAATAGAGATGGAAAATACTGTTAAATATAGTATTTGAAATCATCATAAAAGAAAGGCTGAAAGTAGTAACTGGGAGGATAATTGGAGATTCTCTGTGTGGGAGTAGATCCAATAGAAGTACAATAGACCAACTATTTGTAATCAGACAAATTTTAGATAAATGCTATGATCATAATGTTTAACTGCATATGCTATTGTAGATTTTATGCAAGCATTTGATTGTATAAACAGGATCAAACTCTGAGAAGCAATGGAGGACATGGAAATTCCATCCAAAATAATTCTATTGATTCAAATGACATCGAAGAGGAGCATGGCTAAAGTAAACATACATAATAAAATGAAATAGAATTCAGCACTGGAATAAAGCAAGGAGATGGCCTCTGGACCACACTGGTTATTCTAGGATTACACAAATCTGAAGAAAATAATAGATCAAAGAGAAACAATATTTGACAAATAAATAGAAAGAAGCAAGCAAAATGGGATTGATAGTTAATTCCAGTAAACCTAAATATATGCTTAGCATATATTTAGGTAACTAACTCTTCTGGCAAACCTAGAGTCACCCAGGATTTGGAGATAAAACAGATAAAATCTGAAGGTGTGGAAGAGTTTAAATATCTAGAATATATAACTTACAAAAAAAGCTTAATATGAATAAATGAAAGAATACAAGCAAGGAATAAAACTTACTTTGCAAATATGAAAATACTCAAGAGTAAGTTAATAAACAGAAACACTTAAATACAAATATATAAACCAATTACCAGACCAGTAGTAACCTATGGAGCATAAAAATGGACACTAACAATCACACAAGAGTATGGCCCTGGTAAGATTTGAAAGCAATTGCAGAGAATACACCAACATGTTATTGAGAATGGATTATGGCAAAGGAGAACCAACGAGGAGTTAAAGACAATAATGAATTGGGAAAGATGTAGTTAAGTTCACAAAATCTTTGAGAGTATAGTGCTTGGACCATGTGAAAAGGATGCTTGAAACAGCAATGCCGAATATAGTGATAGAAGGAAGACTGTATGCCACTAGACGGAGAGGAAGGTCCAGATTGAGATGGCTAATTCATAAAGGACATGAAGAAGATGAAAGTGAGAAGACAGAGAAGTGGAGGCTGATCGGGGTGGAAGCTCACATAGGGCTGTAGCTCCAAAGAGAGAGTTTGTCTGTAAATTGAGACTTAAGGACAATTTTAAAGTGACTTCTTATAAGTTTGGAACAAAAAATATTAAATGTTATCACACTTTCTATGCCTTGTGTATTATTTTGTATCTATATATAGTTTGAATCAGTCTATATAATATTAACATAAGTATACCATACAACAATTTAAAACCAGGAACTAACAGATGAGCCAAGAATGGCTCACGTGGACCTTATCCTGTTTTCCCTGACTTTTCTTGTAAATATGAATTTATTCTTTATTTTTCATATTACTTTATTTGCAAATAACTCTTTTTTTTACCAATTCACGTTTTATTTAAGATTCTTTGTACAATAACTAAACCTTATACCTTGTATCAATAGTAAGATAATTAAAAAATATATTGTAACAAAAATAGCACTTTGAATTTAGTGTTTCATGTCAAAATAGAATCTACATACATTATAGTCCACTTTCATATTAATGAAAATGAAATGTATTTTAAAATCGTTCTTTAAATAATACTACTTATCGGAAATAATAGTTTACACCTAATTTTTTTTAATCAAAAGTTTATTTCAAATTTTTTTACCTTCAAGAAAATAGCAAGAAAACGATTAAAGTAGTCGTGATAGTAATCAAAATAAAACCTATTTTATTACAACCATATTTCATTTAAAAGAACAAAAAGATATATTTGAAAATCTTTTTTTAAATTATATCGCTCACCAGAGTTAATGGTTTAAATCAAAGCTTTCTAATTAAATATCAAGAAAACAGCCGAAAAACGACTTTCGTAGTGCTGTCAAATTAAAGTCTACTTTCATTATAATCAACTTTAATTAAAAAAAACAAACGGATGTATTTAAAAATCTCATTTTTAATAATAATGCTTTCCAGACGCATTGTTTTAATTAGATCGTGTGGATATATAATCAAAAGAATAGCAGTTTGACTCCATCGAAGCCACATTCATTTAAACAACTACTATGCTGAAATTAAAATTAATAGCTTACAGTCGTTTCTATAGATAAAACTATACAACAGGTATGAGTAATTTAAGTTCGTATGTTTCAGCAGAAAACACTCTTGGATTCTAAAGAATTACTTTTTTACATAAACCGCCATGTGATTAGATAAAATCTGCATATCGTCATTTTATCAGTTAATGCATTACTTCATTTAAGACATTTGGTTTTAATAAAATTGTGATTCAATAAAAAGCGAATTACTGGAACGTGAGAACTTCCGTATTTTGCGGTGAGAAATATGATCAGTCACTTGATATATTTACCCTAAAAAAATAGCAATTCATTTAAAAAATACGGCATGAAGTACCTCGCATAGAAGCAATTGATAGTATTTTCTTACCTCTTTAGATTTCCTCAAATAACGCTTTTAAATAACAAATCACAGCACTCGTTACAAAACTTTATTTTGAGCGATAGCATTACAACATATCTGATGACCACTGGTGACGAAAAAAACAATTTGCCGAGTAATTGCTCAACCTCACTGTATCCATTTTCGCTCACAAAAGCAACACCTCTTAACACGTATATTCTTTCGCCTAACACTCTCCGTTAACTGAGTGGATTAAGTGTACTTTGAAAATTTAAGACAGAAAATTAATGATATGTTAGAAATAAGCACTGCAGTCACAATTCCACAATATTTCTTAGGGCAATTGGGCGACACTCGAATTATTTTCCGCAGCACTTCGTAAACCGACTAAAATCCTTGTATGTTCAGCAAGAAAAACTGGAAGTACAATTTCTTGGTGATAGAGCACGAAACACACTTGCACTTTGCCAATATAGGTAAGTCCTCTGAAAGATACGTTTTCGATGTGAACAACTCGATTGTACGTGAAGAACTGAAAATGAAGGTCAAAAACATGACTACACGCAAAGCATTTCTATATTTCTTGAAATCCACCTTCCACGTCACCGCTTATCCACTACCCATAGGGATAGTATAGACACCAGAAAAGCAGGCAGAAACATTCGGTCTAATTGCGCAATGAAATATTCTTATCTGTGGTCAGGTCCCTCAAACTAATGAAGGGATATGAGAGCTCAAACGACTCATCCCTTTTCGAGACAAAACTATTGAATAATGTATAATTATGATGGTAAAATCTTTATATCTATTGCGCTACAAATTCTTAGAGATATCAATCGT
The DNA here is from genome assembly GCA_947579665.1 of Sympetrum striolatum. Taxonomy (NCBI): domain Eukaryota; kingdom Metazoa; phylum Arthropoda; class Insecta; order Odonata; family Libellulidae; genus Sympetrum; species Sympetrum striolatum. Next base: position 73,175,260 of record OX388349.1, read on the forward strand.
TGCAGAAGTCTTTCGGTTTCACAAATTAAATTACACTGATGCGTGATGCGGTTTACCCCGTCTTTAGAGTGAAATTATGCCTTTGCGTTTTATGTAGCAATGGGAAGTTACGCATTTAATTTTCTGACTTAGCAGGGAGTGGATTATCGTGAGTTATGATGGAATAAATATAATATTTGAGCCACATAAGTTGCACTATAGTTCACTTGCACGAAAATTGAATTATACTTTTGCTCTTTGAGTTTCGAAAGTTCATAGCCAAAATGTTTATTTTCTGGAAAAAGAAAAAGGGACATATACTCTCACTTAAAAATATTGAAAATTAAGATTGATGCTTCCTTTTGCAATAAAAACTGTTCAAATGAAAATACATTTATTTCAATCAATTCTACACAGAGATGAAAATGGAGATATAATATTGAGCTTGTACAAGAAGTGAAAAATAGTGTCTTGGCTGGGGCTTGAACGAAGATCCTCACTGAGGCAACCGAAAAACAAATCGATATGTAGACTTTTCCCCTCCAGATATTATATTTCCACTTAAATGTGGAACAGAATAGCCGATTTTTCAATAGTCTTACTAGCAGTATTTGTGAAAGAGTATACTTTTTACACTCAAATATAAGCCGACCTCATTATAAGCCGAGGTACCTAATTTTATTCCAAAAAACTAGGAAAAGTAACCGAGTCGAATATAAGCCTAGGGTGGGAAATGCAGCAGGTACAGAATGAAAATAATTAGCTACGAAATTACAGTAATTGAGGCATCGGTAGTTTAGTAAGAGAGAATTGACAAGGAATTGTTGAATGGGCAAGTGAGGAATTTCCATGCCGATTTACGACAAAGACGCTTCTTTGCCACGGGAGAACTGATAAGGGGAGCCCTCCCTCGAGCTTAAGAAGAGGGGCCTTGTACTCAGCGTAAAAAGTATGCTGAAAAGCTCGGCTTTTGCATGAGTATATAATTGAATCCACTGTTAAATTTATTTACATGTATATCTAACCATAGGGCACTAAATACGTTTTTGCGCGATGTAAGTCGCTCTTAAGGTATTCGATTCAAAATGAATTTAACACAGCAATGATCTGCTTTGGTGGGGTCACACTTTATGGCGGAAATGTCATTTATTGATATTTAATATTATGTATTTATTAACAACATAATGCATTTGTTTTATTTATTTTGTAACATATGTGTTTGTTTTTGTGGACCTGAAAATGATCGTTGTATTATTCCAATGAAACTTGTGGAGAAGTGAATACCATTTTATTTCATTCGTAATGAAATTCCTCAATATCAATACGGCCTCAGTCGATGTTATTTAAAAGCTAAATAAACTGATATCGAAATCACTGGAAAGACGCAAAGAACGTTGAAGGAAAATCCAACAGGTTGGATATACGTGCGCTGAGGCATGCGTCATGAAAAAGAGGTCCAGTCAGCTTGCGAGAGACATGCTCTATTGCATGCCTCTCCTTCATCATACCGTGCGCTATGACGCATGCCTGTGTTGAATACAAAGTTGCACAAGTGTGGACATAGCTTTAGTGCTTGTTAACTGTTATAATCTGGTATTTGTTTACTTGGTTACTAGCAAAATATCGCACTTTTATACATTGTTGCCTTTAGATTGATTTTGAGGGCAAAATTTTTCATGTTTTGGGATCAAAAACTTAAAAAATTAAAAATTTTATTCAAAAAGCCAAATTTTCAAACTGCATTACACACTACCAAACTATTTTATACAACTATAACTATTCTCCCATTTGGGGAGAATTTGGCACCCACCTGGAGTCGAACTCTCACACATTTGGTGACATTTTTATGGTTAGTAAGTAACATTGTCTTCTGACACCTCAGGGATTTCGGATTTTGTATCCTACCGGAAAGTTACTTAAAATTATCCTTGAAAAAACTCCAAAATAGTCGTTATTTTGTCCTTGCAATTTATGTTTCAAAGTTTGCATAATGTGACATTTAAGTAAATTGCCCTATTTTCATAAATTTTGGAATTAGTTTCTACCGTTAATTTGGTACAGACGTAAATTCCACGTGCATTCTAACGCACGAGTTTGGATTCAACAATCGCCTTGGTCGCCATGGGGAGTTTGTTTACCACGAAGAAACTTGACATAAATTTCTGCTAATTTTGATCCAAAAATCATATTCCACGATCAAAATAAGGGTTTTTATTCAATTTCCTTTCTTTTGGTACTTATCTCGATTCTGCACGGCCAGTATCTCTAATTTAATTATGAAAAATGAAAGATGTATGCAATGCAATGTAATCGATCAAAATGGCCATAACGGGTATTTTTTTATGCCTAACTACTGTTTCCCTTCACCGGTGAAGTCCTCCAAATCTCTGATGAAGTTATCAGGTGCTGGTTCAGCGAGGTAACAGTAGCAAGGAACTCACGCAACCATTCCCTGAATCGGAAAAATCCTATCAGCCGGGATTCGAACCTGGAACCTTGGGGTTGGAGAGATAGCTTAGATGGCATGCCATCGACTAGGTGTATGAAATTAAAGTTCAAAAATTTCTCCCATGTTCTTCTCACGGGAGCAACCGACATCGGATACATAAATATATACACATCGATGATTATTATACAAGATGTTCATTAATGATGTATTTCACAACTTCCATAATTTTGATTTGTACATTTATGCAGCAGATAAAAGTTGAAATTACTGTAGCACATAGTTAATTTGTCTATGAACGGAGGTCAACATTATATATGCAAATAATGTTTCAACAATAAGTCTTAATACATTATAACCGACCGAATTCTGTTCACTTCCTGACGGAAAACTTTAGTCTTTGGCTCTTTACTCAGGGTTTTATCCATGGGTTTCTTTTAACCACTTTTTACTTTACTCTCTTTCATTGAAGATCACTAGGTAAGGGGGAGTATCTGGCTCAGTTTAATAATGCATTATAACGCAAAAGAAAACACTGGATATTATCAGAAATCGGAGGTGATTTATGTAAGTACAGCAGTGAAACTTAAAAACTTTTTTGACTATCACACAAAGATATTATAATGAAATTACAAAGGCTGTAACGAAATTACCATCTTTTGGAATCAAGAGACGAAACCAATATTTCGTTAACAAAAAGGTTCGACTCTCTTTAAATATTTTTAGGAATATAAAAAGAAACGTGGTGCAAAAACTGATGCAATTTCTAATTAGAAGAAACATATTTAATGAAAGATATCTTTAAAAAAGCACAAATTATCACGAAACTACCAATTTTTACCTTACTTACGATGTTTATGTTTCTCAACTGACATGATCTATGATAAAATCCAATTCCTCAGTAACAGGACCAAATTTTCGTCACAGTAATTCACTCTTTTTCGCTTTCTCTATGTATATGGACCCCACTTATGGTACATACCACGTGACGTAAACGGTGGATGAGCGAAAGACAAATAATGACAAGTTGAAAGAAAGCGTCTCTGATTGGATGGCGAAAGTGCGTTGATAAGTGATTGAGTTGGAGAAAAGTAGTGAGTATATCACAACAAGCGAAAATCAGATGTTGGAACATTGTCTCTACCGACATGTCAAAGAAGAAGACGCTTTTTTCTTTACCATCTCTTTGACCCTCGTGTAATTCCATGTCCGCGTAGAGTTACCAAAACACGATTGTCATTTTAAACTATTAGGGTTAACTGTAAGGGTTATTAGAAGTGACATATTCGGCGGATTGTTTCAAGCGATTCTCAGTTAAAAGATTATTTTCTCTGATACCACAAATGCCTTCAAAACATGACACCGAAGAGTGGAGGCGTTTGAAGTAGTTGCTTTGTTCGCCGTCAGAGAGGGACACAAGTACGGGATATAGCAGAAAAAGCACTTCTTGCGTTTATTAGAGGAATCACAGGGGAGAAACGAACAGATAGTGGATACAACTGAAGTGATTCTATTGCTTCAACGTGATGCATGCGTGCTATCGCTGCTCATGTGTATTTTCAAAGCGTGAAAATGTTAATATTTTCCCTATTGTATCGTTTAGTATTTAGTGAGATTTATTTTGTATGATATATATAATTCAATTAATTTTTTCGTTGAAAGGTTTCTTTAGTTGGACCAGTTATGTACATGTAAGAACCCTCAAGACGCCTTTTGGCAAGTGAAAGAGGGTGCAGGCACCTTGACTCTATTTTCCTAATCGATTGCTTTCGCGTGTTGCTCGCGGAAAAAATTAATACTTGAAACGATTCGTTCTAGCATATATTTTCCTTATTTTGTTAGCTATACGGCGCACATAACATTGAGGGCGCATTATATCGGTGACATCATCTGAGGACGTGATTTCTCTGAAATTATTTAATAATTTTATCCTTTTAATTCGTCTTCTAGTTATCCAAATGTAATGTTGGGGAAGAGTATATAAATTAACGGAGCTACACCATTTAAACCAAAATATGACATTTCTTCAACCCGCCAAACAGTATTCTGGCACTCGTTGCACACAGCCAGAATGGCACTCACAGAGGGCAGAACACAGTGCTCCACAAATCGCCGATTCCGCTATTTTTGGAAGTGGTGGTAAATATGGAAATTTGTTAAAATTTAAAAGTATTACATTGATTGAATTAGCCGTAACTGTATGGAACGGTAGATGTAACAAAATAAAATAAAAATAATTAATATTAACTAAGTATTTCTATTTTGTTACATCTACCATGAAAGATTTGTTAATTTTTAAGTTTAAATTTAAAATTTCCTTTGAAATGTATTTTGATTTCTTTGCATTTCAAGCCCTTCGGCATCCATGTTCCTACAAAGAAAAGAATTTTGATTTTCATTATTAGTTACAGTTTCTGAAACACGTTTGAGAGGATGATGATTGTCTTTAAGAGTCCCACTGCTCGACCCAATTTTTCAATAATAGTTGATCGCCAATAATTGCTCAGCAATAATTCATCATCAACAATTGATAGTCAACAAGTACTTTCTGAAAATAGTCGATAGTTGTCAATACAAGCAGTATGTTGGTATAAAATACAAAGTAAAATAAAATTTCACTGAAATAGACTTTTAAGTATTTAATTTCGTTTTTTTCAAAGAGTTTATGATTGAATCAAACGAAGCTGATTTTTCAGTTTTTGGCTCTGAATATTAGGCCGAGTTGGATTTGCGTGTCTTTGGATCGGAGCCCTTCTTCTTTTCTGGATCCATTTCCGACGGAATTCCTCTCATTCAGCGTAAAACAAAGATATCCCTCAAGGGAAAAGAAGGCAGTATTATCGAGTTATGCTCCATTCTTTCGTTTTAATCAGAGCGTCCTTCGAGGAATTCCAATTCCAACCTCATTATTTCCCTCTTCGCTGTTCCCCATTCTGTTATTTTTTCCTCGAACCAACACTTGTCAGCACCGTTCTGCCTAATGAATCGAAGATATCGTCAGTGGAAGATAAAGTAGAAATAATGGTGGCAAAAAGATGAGGAAGAGGTATTTTTAAAGAGGCCTTTGAAAGAAACGAAGGAAGGCGGCGGAAGAACATTTTGAATATTAAGGCCGACGATTTTGCGAATATGTGTGTGTGATATTCTGAACCGGCGATGAAAAATCTTCAATATTCCGTATGTCATTCCATAATTTTATATGGGCCGAAGTTGGTTTCTAAATATTGCCCATCGCCATCATCATATCATATATCTATTATATTTCTTTTTATATTAAATGAAATATTACCCTCGCCAAATTTTTTTAAATTGTAGAGGAGGGTTGTATGTACAACATATAAAAAATGAGATAAATCGAAGGCATAGCTACACCGTCAAAAATCGATTTGAAAATTTTAAATTGTTACAAACTTCATTAAATTGTTTAAATTTAATAAAAAATTCCTATTATTATCTTTTTCAACATAAGACCTTTAAATTAAGCTATGTTGTGTATTTTTAGCTTCTATATTACCGGAGATACGGCCTCGTATGCGAAGGCACTTTTGTAAAATTTCAATTTTTAAACATTGCAATATTTCGTAAGCAATTGCGTTAATTACAAAACGGCTTGGGGGTTTTCATTTTGTTATCAAATTAAAGCGATCTGCCAAATTTGGTCAAAATCGGTCACCTCAAGGGACATCACCTTGTCGAATTGGCATGGCACCCATATATAAACGGATAAAAGTTGCTTGCAAACTGCAGGCTTATGTTTTAAGTACTGTACTTTCCAAAGTCCTATTTGGTTTGAAAAAACAGGATGTATGTAAAATTCGATTCCGTATCAAAATAGCCTGGTGTCAAACCGGGGACGTTTTTTAAAGATGATGTTGTACATAACTATTTCCTTTAGGATAACCTGAAAGGTTTCAAAATTCCAAGTCTTCATATCGGGAATGTCTTGAAAAAAAATTCAGTATTTGCTTTTAATTGAATGGTAGAAAGCAAATCGGGCCCTAGCGTCGAACCAATGATCGTAAGTTAAGGAATAATCTGTTTTTATGAAACATTTATTACTTCTGTTCAAATGCAAAGTCACAGAATTTCCACCTTCTCGGTAAATCAACCATAAAAAATTGACATTCCCGCAATACACATCAAATAGTAAAGGCGCCTGGTTTCAAACCCAGAATCTTTCCGAAAATTTGAATACATATAACAACATGTTAGGAGTAGAACGTATTTAAATCCAAAGTTTGAAGTCGATATCATACCGGAAACAACCTCAAATAAGTTTCCGTTAACCCCATTACCCTCTTCCAGCAATCCCTCGGATTTCAACCTTCCATTTTACCGGGAAGAGCCACAAAAACATTTTCGAAATTCCCCACAATGCATCCTTATGGTAAAAGTCGGAATTTTGCGACCTTCTGGCATCGAACCCATGACAGTGAGGTTCAAAATCGCCTTTTTTTCTAGAGCTTACACGCTATGGCCAGTACGTCGTAAACATTTCAAGTCAGTGATACTTGTGGAACACCGTTCGAATTTTGATCCCCTATGAATGTGTATACATCTATTAGGCGTAAAAGTTGCTTGCATTCTGCTAGCATTATGATGATAAAAATCCTGAAAATAAAAAAAATGAATATATTCTTAAAAATCGCCGCAATGTATTTTAATTAGGAGAAATTTGCACACACCTTGCGTCAAACTAACGCACATTTGGCGGCAGTTGAGTAGATATAATTAATGATGAGCTCGTTTTCCGGGTCTTCTGTGATTTTGAATTCCTTAACCTACCACAATGTAGCTGAGATTAATTTCGAAACTATATTATAAATAATTTGAAATTCCCGCCATACGTTTCATATAATAGAGCTGCCTGCTGTCGATCCCAAGACCTTTTGGAAGATGTGAATACATATATCGCCCTGGTAGAAATAAAGCTTATTTATTTCAAAATTTAGTTCTAAAAGAGGAGGATTCAATTATCCCAATTAGAAATGCATCGGGAATAGTAGATGTCTCTCTGGGATCGAACCAAGGACCATCAGGGAAACCTTAAACCGCGTATTTGAAATGTATTTATGATATCTATCCACGTGCCGAGTTTCAAGTTTCCATGTTATCGGGAAAGGTCTCAAAATAATTTTAATATCACCGCAATGCATTTTAAATAGGAGAATATTTACCCTGATCTAGCGTCGAACCAAGGATTACTCTCGAAGATGTATTTGATATTTTCGTCGGATATGCATGATTCCAGCGGTTGCTGGAATTTCAACTCTGTAATTTGCCGGGAAAGGCTTAAAAAAATTAACGAAAATCCCCACAATGCACTGCCTGGTATCGAATCCAGGACCTTTTGGAAGATGTGAATACATATAATGATCTGGTAGGAATACAAATAATTTAATCCAGGGTTTGAAGTCAATATTATAACGGAAAGGTCCAAAAAACAAAAGATTCCGTTTTCGCCATTTGTAACGCATAAAGGAATGTAAGTGGCGCTGCGGTATCGAGCCAAAGATCGTAAGAGAAAACAATAATTTGCGAATTTGAAATGTATCTATGACTTCATTTAAATTGCTGAGGTTTACTTTTCCAGAATATCGGAAACGGATTCAATACAATGTTGAAAAATCACCGCAATGTATTTCAAATAGGAGAATCTTGCACTCACCTAGCGTTGAACTCACGCTCATTTGGTGACAGTTCTATGACTCTTAATGTAGAAGTTCGCGTTTTCTGGGACCCATGTATTTTGATTTCCCTATGCAACCGCTGTGTTCCTTAAAAATATTCTCAAAAAACTTCAAAATGGACGTAACCCTGCTGTTTATGTGTCATAAATTGCAAATGGGAAATTACTGAATTATTGGCATCAAAGTAAATTGCCTCCTTTTCATAGATTCTGACATGAATCGATGCCATTAATACTGTACTAGTGATCGCCCACTGGTCGAAATTCGACCGTAATTTATTAATGTTTTAAGTTTGAGCACTATTGAGTTTCTTTTGTCAAAGAGTATACCTCTATAATAATTGCTTATTATGTTTTTGAAGTTTTTACTATTACGTCAGCTACAAGCATGTACAAATACGTCATTAGGTTTACCTTAATTTACTAATATACCAACTAAATTTAAAATTTAATGATAGTAAGAATTGAAAAGAAAATACAATTACTGCGTATAGTTTTATTTATTTTTTACACAATTTAATGCCAATTACAATATTCTCATGTTATTATTGAATCAAATGAACGCTAATAAGCTGCACAGTTATTTTGAATCATTCGTATTATACAAAGTATAAATAAAATATTAAAAAATACGTGCTTCGTATTTTTTATATATTTTTCATTACAAAAAATCCCGGTGGTTAAAGAATGAATGCTTTCCATTGAAGTTAAAATAGTTTGAAATTAAATTTAATGATTCTGAAATTCTTTGTAAACGATGTTTTTACGAAAAACTCATTCAACATTGGTATACATAACATATAATAAATAATATATCAATTAGTGGAAAACGAGAAATGTTAACCTTTACGTCGGCTGTCAATTTTATGATAAGCTGGTAGCGGAGGCTCTTTAAACTGTTCTTCTTTATATTACCTCCAGAAAGTGCCGAAAGCGTTCTACCCTGATTTGGTTTGATATAGATATATATCGCGTGAGCCGCCAGTGGCGAAAGGCAGGGAACGAAATATCACAAACACCTGCTCTATCCAAATAGCTTATCTAATAGAATGCGAAGAGATGGAGAAGTAGATTTCTTCCTTTTTATGTTTTGTCTATGCTTCTCGGTTACCACGTTCGTTCTTCACTGGAACTAAAATTTCATTTACTGCGTCTAAAAGTTCCGAGCAGATGAATTTTTCAAAAAACTTCCACCGATAATGAAATTTTCTAACCTAGAGCAATTTCCAACCGAGGGATTCTATCACAACTGTCGAACCTGAATTCTCCTCCGGCGGAACGAGCTGCTCTACGAAGAACTCTCTTTAAATCTGTTACTAAGCCTAGTTCATGTGTAGCTCAAATCGGACAGCAGTATTTTAGACAAGATTAAACAAGAGAAAAATAAGCTTTTTCTTTGACTCTCGAAGGACATTTCCTTAGTGATCTACTTATTAAACATTGCATGGCATTTGTATTTTCGATTTCATCTGAAGGAGTCGTTTTAAAGATAATCTAGGTACTACTAAGTGTATTTATTCTTTTTGAACTGCTCCTATATATGTATACTTCAGAGGTGGACAATTGCAGTTTCACTCATGCCCCTTTTCTAGAGATAGATCGCTCCTGAGCCCAAACCATTGAGGGTGACCAGGAGGTCCATCTTTTCTCTATAATCGTATTTTACAATTATATTTTTAATAGCATTTTTGATGCTTTTAATAGCGAGAGCTCAAACACTATTTTTGGTTTTTACATAGGAATTATTAGAAGAAGAGGAACAAATGGAAATTTTTAATGAAAGGGCAACTGCATGTTTGACACTGTCTTCCTCACTAAACAAAGCAGCATCGCAATCTACCGCTAGATTTTCGAAGTCTCTTCGAGTAATTGGGGTGTTCGCTGCAAACTGAAAGCATTTGTTTAAGAGAGACATTTCTGCAGCATTAAATGAATGGTGCGATATGTTTATCACTCTAGGATGGAATGAATGAGTTTCTGAAGGTTTTATGCTTATTTATTTTTGTGACAATTGTTCCAGTTTTTTTATGATCGAAACACGTTTTTTAAACGCCACTTCACTAGCTGTTTGGCGCACTAAGTCATCTACTATCGTCCACTCCACAAAATGTGTATCACGAAGAAGTAAAGATGTAAAGATAATGAGTATAATGTGTAAGAGGTAAAGATAATGAGATAAACTATCTCGGATTCCATACCGCTTCTTCAGCTCCGTCCGGACCCAGAGGCTTTCTTCAAGGCACTCCTGGCGGCTGCACTCCGTGATGAAGTCCGGATTTTGACATATCTGGGCGTCAATCCTTCCTCTAGGCATTTGGCGTTGAACATGATGTTCAGTGAAGCTATTTGGAACTTCACGAATAGTTTCCAGTAAAGTTTCACCTTAAAGGCAGTACTGCCATTGATGATACCATCAATTGATTCAGGCGTGACTTAGTGGTAGGACGCCATTAAGACGGACAACGCTTATACCCGAACCACAGTAATGATTTTATTGGCGACCCGGGTTTCGACGCGTAGCGTTATCTTCAAGCACTTGTACATAGTTACATTTCAATATATATACAAATTCACAGAGGGGCAAGGAGGGGTTAGGTGGGGGCGGGGTTGAATGGAGGAAAACCATTTGCGTTTGCTGCTTGTTTTCTAGATTTCTAGCTGTTCCCAAAAATTCATTTTTAACTACCTTTCTTCTGGAAATGGAGAAATTCCATCTCCCAGCTGCATTGATGGCCGGTTTCTAGGAGATGACGAGCCATTTAGGAGGCTTCAGACCGGCTGTTCCGGAAGGCGCCCTGGTGTTCCTTCCTCCTCTTTAGAAAGCATCTACCACATTGACCCAGGTAGTGACCTTTACAGGTCGAGTACTTCAAGCGGTAGATGCCGCTCCTCTCCGCGGGGTCCAATCGGTCCTTGCTATTCCTGAGGGTGCTTCCGAGTTTCCCTGAAGGCTTCCAGGCGATTCTTAAGCGGTTCTCCGGAAGGTATTTGGCCAATCTGCTGCTGGTTTTCCCCAGGAATGGAATAGAACACCACCATGGAGGGATGGGAGGAATGTCCTTCGGCTTTCTGAAGATGCGGTCGAGTTCTTTCTCTTCTTCTCAATCAGGTGGTCCATGAGTTCTGGGGAATAGCCCTTGGTAGCAGCGATACGTTTTATTGTCAGAACTTCCTTATTGAAATTAGGAGGGGAGTAAGGGTATGAGGAAAAGTCTATGGATAAGGGAATTAAAAGGGGCAAGTTTATGGGAAGGGGGATGGCGAGAGTCCGAAGGTATAGTTATGTCCGTATACGTTTTCTTCCGATAAATTCCAAATTCGTGCTTATTTTCAACAATCCTTATGCAGAGAACAAGGAAACTGAGGATGCCATTTTCGGGGTTGTCTAAAGTGAAGGAGATGGCTGGGTGGAGGTTATAAATATGATCGAGGAAGAGCTGTCTGGCCGAACCTTTCCAATCACACATAATATCATCTACGTATCTGAACCAATAAATAATGGGGCCAGTTGAAGGATGACCAGAGGAAAACATTTTCTGTTCTATATCATTTTAGAAAATTTCGGCCATAAGGGGCGAAAGTGGAGAGCCAATTGCAAGACCTTCATTTTGTTTATAAAATCGACTATTAAATAAAAAATAACTTTGGTAAATACAAAAGTTTAAAAGTTTGCAAATTTCGTGAGTTAAAGAGGGATCAGTACCAACGTTTTCTAGAAGCATTTTTGTTAGCAAGAGAGACTCATAAGGCGGTACATTAGTGAATAAATTTTTCATAGCAAACGATATAAGCTTCGTATGAGCAGGCAAGTTAATATTACAATATTTTTTGGTCAGTTCATAAGAATTTTTACGCTAAAATTGCTAGAAAAGGATTTTGAAATTGCTTTTCCTCCCTCCGCTCCCCACCTAACCCCTCCTACCCCTCCTTGAATATATCTATATTGAAATATAACTATGTACAAGTGCCTGAAGATGACGCGATCCGTCGAAACCCGGGTGGTCAATAAAATCATTGCTGTGGTACGGGTACAAGTTTTATTTTTAATTCACCGTCTTAATGGCGTCCTACCACAAAGTCACGCCTGAGTCAATTGATAATATTTTAAGTTTACAAATTCTGTCAAATGCACCTTCGATTTTCACCACATTATACCATATTATCTTTCCATCTCTTGTTCATAAGGAATCCAACTCCTCCATATCTTCCATTAAAGGTACCCCTGTAGAACAATGATAGAAAATGAGATCAAAGAAATGGAAATTATTTCGCAATTATTCTTCATTACGTAAGGTAAGGCCATAAGTTGGACGTAAAAAAATAAATTATATAGAAGTATTCTATAAAATTTGTAATTAGTCTCTCAAACTTAGGCGGAAGGTTTGCGAGTAGTAATTAGGATATCGGAAATGTAAAACTGAAATCGATGAAAAAATGTTTTCGCCCTTAAGCACCGATCACAGTGACGAAATGATAGAGAAAATTTAACTATGAGAGAACTGCGGTTTCCTTTCTCCTACTGCAAAAGGCTCCTAAGAAAAATAAATCCAAGATCCGTAAAAACTGTATCATACCCAATTCTCGAGTTTCAATAAATTCTTTCTTTTTAAGGAGTGGATAGTGGGATAAGAATCCGATGGAGATAGGGGAAATAAAGGAGAAGAAAGGAGGGCTCATTTATCTTTTGAAAGAAGCGCATCATTATCGAATGAACTGCGGAAAGAAACAGAAAAATAAGAAGCGATTGGAATAAAAAACATTAGAGTTCCTCATAGAAAGAATGGGGGAGATTGAAAGGGGGAGCTGGAAAAGAGAAGCTGGGAAGGGAAGCTGGAAAGGGAATTTGGAAAGGAGAGATGGAAAGGCGGGAAGGTGGAAATTGGAAGCGATCGAATGGAAAATAAAAGAGGTAGTAGAGTCGATAACTTGCATTATCTATAGTATTACTATGAAAGAAGAAGCACATTTAGAACAATCTAATGATTACGATCGATTTATCTAGGTGTTTCGAAGCAAAGAAACATTTTATTTAGAATAAAATGGAAGGATATCTCTTTTCTTTGGTGTTTCATTCGATTCAGGAATCGAAATAATGATACAAATCAACTGCGGAAAGTGTATCGATCTATGGAAACATTTAATCTCTGTGTTAATTATTATTAACGTTTATTAATATCGAGGTCATAAATAAATTTCTTGTACGCCGTTTATCGTTTTCCTTATGGTCCATGGTTCAACACCAGGGCACCAGGAAAACAGGTAAAGGATATTAGCACGAAATGGCGTGCAACCAGGATAAATCACAAGGAAGAATAGACTTTTCTTTGCCCACATAGTCTCCCGAATAGCTTGAGATTATGTTGCGGCGGGATAGTTCAACGGACAGAGCTCCTGACCTGCAATCGGGAGACCCGGGTTCGATTCCCGGTCCCAACGGACTCTTTTCAAGTCTATTCTTCCTTGTGACCAGGGCACCATTTGCATTCTTACTTTCAATTTACTGGGAATACGGAATTTCGTTTGGTTACCTCCCTGATGTGTCGAACTGAAAGTGTAGAAATTGTCCGAGTTGCCTCTGCCAAATTGTTATATGCAATCTCGTCTATCGATAAGATCGCGGGTTCGACCTCAGGAATCTCTTCTGATTGAAATATATGGCAGGAATTTCGATTTTTTTATGATACATATACTAGGAAGGTGGACCATGATGGTTCAATAAATCCATGACCAGTCATGTGAACAGAAATAATGTTTATATTTAATTCACACAGTTTACCGTTTGCCTTAGGACGATTGGTTCGATTCCAGGTACCATTTGCACTGTGCCATTCAATTAATGAGGAATACTGAATTTATTCTGAGGACCTTCCCGGTATGATATCAATGTCAAAATTTGGATGAAATTATTCTTATCCCTACCAGGTTGTTACATGTGATTCATTTATTACAAAAAGATCCATACCAGTCGGTCTCCCTTATGAAATTTATGGCGGTGATTTCACAGATAGCTATGAATCATTTCCGAAGAAGATCAATTTCCTGGCATGTGATCAGCAATCATAGAAATGTCTTACAAACACAGTGTTCACAGATGAAATGTATCATCAATATGATTCCTTGGTTCAATGCCACAGCGCCGTTTATATTTCACCATGCAATTCAAACAGGGATAACAGAATCTTATTTTAGGATATCCCGTTAGGTATCGAGTTAAAACCTTGGAATAAATTAGCGTTATCCATTCTAGGATATATATTATGAATTCACATCTTGCAAAATGAATTTATTGTCTTTTTTATAGAGTCATTTTAAGATTGAATATACTAAATCAATAATTTAAATTAAGTGAATTCATAAGATATAATTATCAACGCCTCATGAAATAACTTTAAAATAATGAACAATATTTGCCGAATAAAATCTTTCCGTAAATGCAGATTCGTAGTATCCGAAGATTTTCGGGTATATGTTCCTGAGGAACTTCAAATGTATTCATCTTAACCGAAGTTTGTATTAATCGTTTCGTTTAAAAGCTTTTATTTTAATGGTAGTCAACTTTTTCAAAACGGTATTACACAACATAATTATCCAAATATATACAAATTTTGCGAGACTTGGATCTCTGTTTCAACATATCTTCCGTCACAGAAATTCAACAAATAAAATTGAAAATAGCGCATAAGAACGTAGGATCGAAACTCCAATCATCGAAAGCCGTTTTACTGATGTGAAGTGCACCCACGTACTTCCTCATTAAGCTAAATATCCTTGGGTCTCACCAAAAGTCATAAGCGCAAATGTGTTCGATTAATGACGTTTCTAACAAGATTTAATACCCGTCTTTATCCAAATTGCGAAGGCTTCTTCGCTTTTCCCCTCTCAAATGAAGTCCTTTAAAAGCGGCAGATAAGAGATAAGGGATATTGGGTTTTCTGCTTAAAAATGCGAGAGGAAGTGAAGAGAGGAGGGAGAATTAAATTTGGCGGAACGATGATAAAATGACCGCGTTGAAAGGAGCACTAAAATGGCGAGAATACTACACGGACGCCCAAAGTGACAAAACATGCAAATGGTACAATTTTGCATTTTCATCGCGTGGGGTACTACTCTATTCAGGGAAATCCAACAAAAGAATTAATCGATATCTGTCAACTCCTCATGATTGTAATTGGTACGTTTTTCTGCCTGGCGCCATCTCATGACGGCCTTAAGAGGTTAAGTAATTAACGCTATTGTTTACTAAACAACGTTTGTACACAAGCTTATGAATATAACTGAAGCTGCCTATATGAATAGATTCAAGATGCCCTCGTCCACCTTCTACCATACGTTGAAGTTACTGATATATTCTTACTTTACGAGATAAATACGGAATAAAAAAGGTGTTGAGTTACATTATAAAAGAGAAGTTAATTATCTAACAGTTGACATAGTCCTCTTTGCAGCCAACGCAGAAAACCTAACATCAAGACTTGGAGAACTAAACACAGCGGGTCAGATGGTAGGACTCAGGATAAACCTAATAAAAACAAAGGCAATGTATAATTCTTTTGCTGTGCAAGAACCAGTCAAACTTCAAGAAAAACCTGAATGTTTGTTTGGAATACAAAAACCTGGGACAACTTGTAACAACAGGAGAGAAAAACATGATTAATGAAGTGAACAGAAGAATGAAACTTGGCTGCAGCGCATTTGGTAGGAACTCACACATTCTGAAGTCAAGAATGCTAAAGATTTTGAAGAGCAAGGTCTTCAACCAATGCATTTTACCTGTCTTGACCTATGGAAGTGAAACTTGGGTGTTAAATCCTGCAATAACACAGAGACTTCAGACAACGCAAAGGAGCATGGAGCGCTGTATGCTGGGAATCACAAGAAGAGACAGGGAACGCAATACTTGGGCGAGAAGGATGACTGGAGTGACTGACATCATAGATAAGGTAAGATCACTAAAACGGAGGTCATGTTGCAAGAGAAAACGGCAACCATTCGACATCTGCAGTTCTCAACTGGATACCAAGAGATGGGTAGAGACCGAGTAGAAGAAATATCCTATCTGCTCGGGTCAGAGAAAATTGGAGAGAACTTGGGGAGGCCTACATCCAACGTCGGATTGAAAAAGGCTGATGTATGATGATGTATAATAAAAAATGATATTTTACGACGTTAGATATTGCGTCCGGTTATTACCAAATACCGAAGTCAGCTGAGTCGAGACGGTTCCTCACAACAGAGGACCTGTTTGAATTAACCAAAATGCCTTTAAACAGTGATTGATAGGAGGATGAGCAGGTGACCCGAATGTTGAAACCTGGAGATGTTTTAATGTACATGGATGACGTGCTCATTCCTAACAATACAATCGAAGAAGGACTTGAGAAACTGGAGCGATTGCTAGAAGTTCTGAAGAAGGTTGGGTTAACCTAGAAGATTCCAAAGTGCAAGTTCTTTAAAGAAAAAGGTGAGTATTTAAGATTTGAGATTACTAGACATGGAATCAGACCAGAGAAGTTGTGAGCAGCAGTGCATTCTATTTATGATAGAGCCATATATGTAAATCAACAGAAATGGCTAGGAGGTGATCATAAAACTATATAGATAATTCAAAATTAGATACACCATATGTAAAAAATATGTAAACTGCTGGTGATGTCCAACATGTAATAGATGTCTATCAACCGGATTTCATTTGCATCAGGGACTTGTTAAAGTTGGAGTAGGATTTAGATAACTTTGATAGTGAGGATCGAACAAGATGTGGAAAGAGGATAGCAAATAAATGAAAGAAGAGAAGAAACAAGATTATTGGCAAAAGCGGACACCGCAAAACGGAAGAGATCGCAAAGGAGGAGGAAGCGATAGAATGGAATTCCGGAGAGTTAATCTTGAGTCGAATGGAAAAAAAGAAATATATATTAAGGCTTTGAGAAAGTAATATAAGAAGGAATGTATTATGCGAAAGGCAGAAGTGCAATAGAGAGGGAGAAGAGAGTCGCCCCATAAGAGGGAGAATTCGATAATGATATCTCTAGGTGGCCTTGAAATGGTAAATTAGGATGACGACAATTAAAAATATATGTATGGAAAATATCTCTTCGTGAATGTTAATGGATTTAATTAATGGATGAAGTCTCCTCGGTTTCTTCATCAGGTGAAATGTCGATACCTGATCCAGATAAGTCCAAAGTATACAACAGGAAGGCACGACTTCATCCATCTTGAGCTTTACGTTTCATTTGTGATTAATAATCAAATTATAACAACACGACATAATTAAAGTGAAAGAGGTGATTAGCTGACTCATTCTAGTAAAGTAGAAAAGATTAAATATGGAAGACTGCGGAAAAATTTCAGAGTCAGATATTCGAACGGTTATTCGGGAAGGCTGAGAAGGGAATGGGAGAGGAAAATGGCAATTAAGAGAGACAACGGCGAAGGAGAAATTTACTCGGAAAATCTGAATGAAAATCGGAGAAAAAATCGAAAATTATATGCGAATAATACACTTTGGAGTCCTCGCCTAATAGTTTCGCCTAATGGACTAAATTAAATCGCACGATTTTTCGCAACACATACAAAAAGGAAATCCAGCGGAATATTTTGGAATGCTCATTCTCAGAATATTTCGAGTGAATACTCATTACATTTCCATTGATCTCATTTCAGATCATTCAGGAAAAACTGCTCCGGAGAAATGGTGCATTGTTTATTTTCCATTTCCAGGGAGATCTGGACGGATTAAATTCCAAGTGACTGTTCGCTTGATGGCGAACATTTGCTTCGGTGGAGAATTAAGGCGGTTTTTTCTTCTTAAGCCATTCGTATTTTAAAAACTAACAAAGATGTTGCCTTTTCATCCATAGTAAGTATCCTTCTAATGTACGTTCGTAATATTACTTATTTGTTTTTCGAATGCTGGATAAATTAAATGTATTACTCGTATACCTTTTGGAAAAAAGTTTTTAACATGTTTATTCTAAGAGCAATGTTTATAAATGTGACATACTAAAGACAAATAAAAATACCCGATAATCATAAATGCGCCTCTATTATTTGCTAAACCTTTAATGCTATTTCGTATTAAACGCAGCCATTTTACTTTAAATCTTTAAACTGTCCTCTTTTTAAAACATAAGTCTCTCTCCACTTTTCGAACTGTACTCCCTTTTTTCATTCTCACCTTCAGCTCGTTTACATTGGCCATCTTTCTTTTATTCATTCCCCAATCTCTCTCTGTCTTTAATCATTCTTCTATGCTTAGAAAATATTCTTAAAATCCTCATTATTGCCTCTTTTATAATGTAGTAAAAGATATTTCAAATGAAGAAGAGTTCTTGTTATTTTCTTGCAATAATTGTTTTTAACAATATACAAATTCTACAGCAGCCTTCAATAGACTTACGGACAGACATTCCATTTATTAATTTATCAAATAAAAGGACTTGCTTTAGTTACGAAATTTAAATTATTCTCTTCGATATATAATATTATTCTCATCGCGGATAATCATGACATTAAATTAAACAAAACATTAATTTATGTCGAAATCATTGGTCCTGATTTTGTGGAATTTAAAAATTCATTCATGAGTGTTCTACCTTTCGGTAGGTTCATGTACAATCAAAAATCCCTATTAATCGCCATCTCCTTCATTTCCTTATATTTAACCCCACCCCTTGTGCCATCCAAGATCTTCTGTCTCTGTCTACCCCTATGTTTTTTCCCCTGAATCCTACCCTAAATAAAAACCATTAACAATCCCTCTCCCCTCAATATTTGCCCCCCCCCTATTTCTTCTGACGATGCTCAATCATGTCAATTAAAGCCCTCTCTTCCCCAACCATCTCTAATATCTCAGTGTTTGTTTTCCTACCAACCGAACTAACTTTTTCAATTCTACGCCATACCCACATCTCGACGGCCTCCAAACGTTTAACTTTTTCCTTTCTTGAAGTCCACGTTTCGCACCCATAGAGCAACACACTCTAAACCAGGGATTTCACCAAACTTTTCCTGATCCCTTTGTCAAGACATTTGGTCATCAATTCTCTTCGCTTCATAAAGGCTTCCTTGGCCAAGGCTATTCTTTTACGAATCTCATCTTTACATCTTCCGTCCCAAGAGAGAGTACTTCTAAGTAATAAAATTTACCCTCCTGCTCTAGTTTTTCCCCATCCGCCCTAATAGTTAACTTAGCTTTCTTTCCCTTTGTGAACCTCAAAACTTTAGTTTTACTTACGTTAATTTTCAGTCCAAACTCCCTTGCTTTATCGTTAAGAGCATTTAATAAAGTTTGCAAACGGTTTCTTTATTCCTCAAATGTAGTTCAGTTTTCGACAGAAGATTTGGAAGTTGAAACTGGAAGTATCATTAATTAATTATGGAATGATTTCAAAATTATTAATCCTCCGATTTTAATTTATTTCATATATTTATTTCCACTTGAACAAGCTTAAAACAGCGACTTGGGCAATGAACTACGGACAATAGGAGTATTTATGGTTTGCATTTTTTTAACCATCATAAAATAACCAGAAATATTGCTAAGAAGAGTATGAATTAGTCCTTAAAGTTTAAATAGTTCTTTGACCTCCACATTCAATGGGTTCTTTGACACCAAATGGATTCTGCTACATGGAGCACTAAAGGTTTAATAAACTTTGCATATGTTTTGACTTGGAGACCAAAGATAATTCTACAATCCTTGATTTGGAAAGTTCTAAATTGCTCTCGGGGAGAGAGAAGAATGAAAAGGGGAATTGAAAGGAAACAAAAGATAAATGGAAAAGCTTAAGAAAACATAGCTGGTGCACACCGTCCAATGAACGGCAGGAAATATAAGTGAGAATCGTTTGGATGGAATAGAGAAAATTGACGATTCCAATAAACATGTCTTTATGAGACTCATGACAAAGGCAATAAAAACATTTTTTGTTAAACCAGTTTCAATTCCATCTGGAACAACCAAGTCATAGCAAATTTGAAACCTATTTACGTTATATTTATATAAACCTATCTGCCATTGACATTAAAGATCATTTCAGATTACTTCACACCATCGTGTCACGTGATAAGCGACGACCAACAGTGAAATCGATATTGATTACTTTCTGAGAAAGAGCCATTCACTTCAGACGCGCAAAGGTAAAGAAACAACATGGGAAAAACGTATAGCATTTCATTTTTAACAGATTACTTTTGAAAAGTGGAATATTGAGAAATTGGAAGGGATAGATAAAGAAAAAATTAGAGCTAGAGATCTGTACCCTAAGAGAGACGGTTTCAAGAGTGGAAGATAAATGGCAGAAATTAAAGAGCGGTATACAGAGGATATTTGAAGAGAATATCGAGATATATTACCGATACAATTAAGAACGTTGATAGTAAATTCCACGAAATTCATCCGAGTACAACGGCCAGAAAATATCGAATAGAACTTTCACTCCACCAGAGAAAGGACATCCGAAGGCGAATTTGAGTAAAAAGAAATGAAATGGAGAGAAAGGGATAGACTTTGAGAGACAGAGAGCCGCATAATGCATATTTATACTGGGGATATTAGCATTGTACAAGACTCTGAGAATATCCTCAACATGCCACCAGGGGCGCGTCCTCTGTGGATCGAGAGGGGCCCTTGAAACTGCACCGAATGGGAAGAAGACGTTGCTAATAACAACGGAGGCGCATTACACCTGCCTCCCAAACTTGCTCTCTCTCTCTGAGACACGGTTTCGTCCAATCAAAACTGTCGACGGCTACGTCTCCTCCCCTCAAGAGTTAGTGCGGATTTGTTTTAGGGAATGAAAGGGTTGAGACTGACAATAGCTAACTTTCTTGCTTCTTTTTTTGTGCGTTATCATTCCATTTACCATGGAGTACTGCTGAAGGATTTGAGAACAGGCTGATTGGGAAAAGCAAATGGTGCGGATATTCCATATCAAACAGAGGATACAGTTGAACCACGATCCGACCTGGCCATGGGAATTAATAATAATAATAAATCGCCTTTATTTGGGCGAGATTGAGACTAAAACTTTCTTCTTCCATCTAACCCATCGTCATTAATTATAGAATTAGAAGTAGAAACAATTAGAAGAATTGTGGATGTAAAAAAAACCTAAGAGATTCTTAAGAAAAAAATCTACTGCAGGAAAACACCCGCAAGGAAGGGGGTGTGAAAAACCTGCGCAAACCTACCGATAGTAATAGCTTAAAGATAAGAAAATAGAAAAATATTCAAAAACAATTAAATACACTACCAATAAGTACTTACATGCAATAAATAAATAAGAATCAGTTCACTTTAAAAAAATAGCAATATACAAAATAACACAAAACAAACTAATAAGAAAAATACGGAAAAGGTACATGGATTTTCATTCATAAAGTACATTATGAGGAAAAATAAAAGAATATTAGAAAAAAACAGTATTAAAATAACACATACAGTATATACTAGTCAAAATTGTATATAACATAGACATTTGGGTAACTCTAAGTAAGGAAAAAAAAGAAACAGATGAGAATTATTAGATATAAAGACAGAATAATTACGTACAAGGCCAAAAAAAGCATCTTATGTGTTGAGAGGAAGAGAAGGAGCAAAACCACAGGGAAATGAGCCTTAAATGCATAAAAATGCGGAAATCGCGATGAAAAGGTTCCAGAGGAATAGATTGCTCGGTACAAGTATCATTCAGTATGTTATGACATCCTAATTAGTATAAAAGAGTTTCTGATTTTCTCATAGACGTTTCACTAATAACTAACTAATAAGAACACTTTTAAAATATACTTGTATTTTCATTTTTTATCCAATTAATGCTCTCGTTCTATATTTTTTAAATAAGAAGAAGTATCAAGATAGTCTGTAAAGTATTCAGCCCAAGTCTGGTTGGTGCCTCATCCCCTCTGGCATACTAATAAGGACGTGTAGGGAGGAATGAGGTTTACTAAGCAGGATGAGGAGTGTGGTAGTTTGCCACTGCTTTCCTCATTGAGTCAGAATGCTAAAAGTGGAAAATGTCCACGCAAGTGAAGCACAATGACTCTATGAGTAACACTTTTCTTGGCATTTCGTGAGTAGAGACCTTGATTAGTGCAATTATTCACTCATACTTCAATAGCTTTCATTTCATCACAGCCATGATCAAGACTGAGGCAAAAGAAAATGAAAGACACATTTCTTTCTATCCTGTACCAAATGACAAATGAAAATATTCCATTCATCAGAGTATGGTAGCCGGAACATGAAGATAGACCCATAATAATTTGTAATTTTACTTATTTGTAGGTATTCTTTTCAATAACTAAATATGAACGAAATCAGTCTAAGGAAGATATTTCAAACTAAAGGCATGAAAAACTTTACAAAAGAACGACCTCAGAAGTGGAAGAAGATGAAACGAATTAAGCTCATGCTGAGACCTCAAACTTGCGACCCCAAATACGGAAAAACGCATAAAGCGATTTCGTTAGAACGAGTCGACTGTACCTCTCTGCACAATAACTTTTGTTAGAGCACATAAGAAATTGATTGCATTTTAAGAACAACAGATAATACTGTGCTGATAAAACAACATAAATATAGCAGCAAATAAACTTAAGGGAAAACTATGAACCGGCTTTTAATGATGAGATAATGTAAACAGTAAATTAAAGAGTTGAAAATACTACTTAATCCGTAATGCAATGAAGGACTCTTTTAGAATAGAGGAAAATAAACTTTTTATATATAATAATATTGGTAATATTATAATTATTGGCGATAATTGGCGAGACGCTTTCACCCTTCAAATTAGACATTTTTGAGAATCTCATTTGTTCGGAGTGCGGAAGTAGAGACATACTGCCTTTGGAAGGTTTTTGGGGGTTTTCCTCTCAACTAGGGTGAGGCAGGGTAATGTATTTTCTTTCCTTAAGTAAAGATGACTACCACCTGGCCCAGAGCCTACTTGTAATAATAATAATAATAATAACTTTATTATAATGTTCTAGGTACAATTACCCCTAAGAACAAAAAGCAAAGCTTATTTCATGATGTGCATGCACAACTACAAAAGATTTATGTGACATCAGTTATATAAAAACTTTTTTAAACAGAACACAAAAGTTATCTTACCTTGTTGGAAAAAGAATGCAATCAAGATCAAAGAAACAGACTAATAAACAAAATTGACAATAGGTTATACATAAACGCATACATTTTATACATAAGAAAATCGATATAAACACAGTTATGGGAGAGGTTAAACTTTTAACAGTAAGTAATTGTATAACTTTACCTTAAAATTCTGAAGATTTACTGTGGTCTTTAATTCGTCCGGTAGGGAATTCCAGGTGGTGGTAGAGTAGACAACAAATGATTTATGAAAAGTTGAGGTTTTATGAGCCGGGAGGTACAGTTACTTGTAGTCCTTATATTTAATTAAATAAGTAAATAAATCAATTCATGCATTCTGTGAAAAATGTGAAACTCTTATGGCAGATTAATAATGCAATTCGAAAAATAATCCGCTTAAATTAGGATATCTTGTGATTGGTTTTGAAATTCGAGAGAACGTTTCTCGCAAAAAGTAGTTCATTGACAGCATATTTTCATTTCTTAGCCATTGCACCGATCCAGCCCATTATAAATGCTATGGTGCATTATACAAATAATTTTTCTCTCGTATGTTATTTAATTTTTTCTCACCATCCGAGGGTGCCTCGGAAAAAGAATTATTTTGTTCGTGAATCACATTTGTCAGTCTTCTTCTTTGTACTTTTCCAATCGTCTCTTTCTTTCGTATCTAACATGACGATGGTAAGAAGGGACTTCACAGTTTTAATCTGGCCACAAATAAAGTCCTTTATTATTACTATTATTTTTCCTCCAAAATTCTCATTTCTGGAAAGAGGGATCGAAGAGACTTCTGGTTCCGCCCAGAGGAATTCTATTATGAAAACGTCTTTTAATTAAGTGAGCTAACAAATAAAGGTTTCATCCGGGTTTCTGAATTTTAATTTAATTTAAATTCCGAGAATTCGATTCAAATATGTGTACCGATTAAATTATGTTAATCCGAGTTATTGGTGAAAAAATGAAATATTTTTGTCTATTTCTCTTGACATAGAATAACGTTTATCCGAGTTTCGATCCGGGTACCTTCGAATCCACGCTAACCTCTCAGCCATTGGGAAAAAATCATAGCTATAGTACAAATTAAATTAAAAACATTTTGTGTGACTAGTTACGGTTGTAATATTTTATTTGAAAAGTGTAAAAATAACTTTACCAAAAAGTATCAAATAAATTGGATAAATAATTTGTGAAAGAAACAATTTCCGATTCTTACCTACAATAATAGCTCAAAGAAAATATTTTTGCAGGTTGTGTGTAGAATCTAAGAATTGCCTATATAGGCATAGGCCTACATCCGAAAATAAACTTTTACACAACACCATCATAAACATTTTCACTTGCTGGGATTGATAAAAGGACTATTAGGAATTGTTAATATTTGTTAGTAGAGAGTTAGAAGTATTTTCTAACCGAATCAATAAAATATTGCATTCCTGGACTTGGGTTCATCTTCATAAATATTCTTCACTTAGTAGCGATCACAATGAAGCGAACGTTGTGTTGCTTTTTGTATTTTTTAAAAGTTACTGAGCTTTCTTTGAAATATTATCGCTAAATAGATGTTAAAAAATGAACTGCCTTGAATGTGCGTTTATAAATACAATATCAGCACAGATATTGCACACAATTAAGAAAGTCAAATTTTGGAAGTAATTTAGGGAAGTAACACAAAAAAGTGCGTATAATATACATAAGAATGGTTTTCAAAAGGAATACAGTTTTATCACATCTAGGATAACCTTCAAATGAAGACTTAAGACTTATGGAAATAGAAATGTTATTTTGATTTTGTCAGTAGAATGTAATTTCTACGTTGAGGGCTACCAAACAGATGGAGTGCAGGGTGTCGCTGGAACAATAGGAATGTTCTAAAAGAAGTAAAAGTTGCTAAGCAATGCTACGTGATCAATAAATTGGCAACAATGCCAGTGGTTGAAATTGCAACGAAGAAACAGAAGCGAGCGGAAATGTATATTTGGTGCGAGAGTCTTTAATCGTTCAGTCGAATGCATAATGAATCGCGGTGAAGTGGGTTCTGACGAATGTCACCGCACGCTTCCCTAATGAACCAACTTCCCCTCAGTTGAAGAGATGACGGTTGCGGATCGTTTAGGTATTCACATTATGAAACTATTATTTCCAGAAAAACTTTATTCAGCTAAATCCTTTTTTTGCTACTAGAGCACTCGTTTTTCTGAAAGTGGGACCAATGTCTGTGACTTTATACGGGTGTAAAACATGGATATTGGGGAAGATGAGAGGGAAAGAGTGAATTCGTGATGTTCCATGCTAAGAACTGAGAGGGAAGACATAGTCACGAATAAAAATGTCCTTCTGAGAAGGAGAAACCTAGAGAAGCTTGAGTTTACTTTCACTCCTGACACCATGAGGTGAAGGAAGAGGGGAGAGAAGTCTCTCATGATGGAGGACAAAGAAGAGAGATGATATGAGGAGAGGGTCCACGATTTGAAAACTGGAGAAACGTGACTCTGAATTCATGTATATCAGTACAGACATCTGCCTTTCTCTCTGTACTGACGCGAATCAAAATCTCTCCTGATGACGCTAGGGAGACATGCTGCAACATTTTCTGTGTAAATTTTGGAAGTTTTTCTACCATTTATCCATTTATGATGACAGTCATTTTAAAATGAGCCCATTTGCAGATATCAATGCTGAGGTTACTATTTATTGGGTCGAAGTTAATATTTTGAGTTACATTTTGGTAGTTAACTTAATTTTCTGTACACATCACGGATTTTCTTTAGCATTTATGAAGTAGGTATCTAGAATTAGTCGCTACTTTTTCATTGTGTTACGAACATTCACCGACACCATTTTTATTGGAGACTTTTTACAACACATGACACATTTGAGACCCAAACCAAAATGGACTCACAGACAAATTAGAAAATGTGCGAAGGAGAGCAGTAAGATTCGTGTTGGGTAGATATGGGGAGACAGATAGCGTCACTACAATGGTCGAAGAATGGGCATGACGGAATCCTATTTTAGGTCCTTCCCAGTATGATATCGACTTCAAACTTTGCATTAAATAAGATCAAGTCCTACGAAGTCATAATGTGTAATCATACCTGCCAATAGGTCCTGGGTTCGACCTCAGGCGTCTCTAAAATTAGAAATTGCTACGTTTTAATTTTTTTTTTAACCTTTTCCCGATAACTTGTAAACTTAAAATTTGGCATGTGAATAAAGATCATAGATCCTGCATACGAATAGAGATAATAAATAAATTTTATATACGCTGCTTAAGGTTTCCCTGATCATCCATGGTTCGATCCCAGAGAGGAATTTATATAGTCCTATGCAATTACATGGGGATAACGAAGTCTTATTTTAGGACCTTACCGGTATGATATCGAATTAAAAATTATCAATTATGGTAAATAAGCTTTGAGTTTTTTTCTTCTTGTACAAATTTGGCTTAAGTCACACGCTTTCATGTGCTTAGTCATTCTTCATTTACATCAATTGTAAATAGGCTTTATTTCTAACAGGGCGTTGTTGGTATTCATATTTTGTAAAAGGTCCTGCGTTTGACATCAGGCAGACCTTCTATTTAAAATTATGGTGGGAATTCCAAATTAGAGATATGAAATTTGAGATATCTCTGTAAACCGTAAATATCCGAAGAAAATTAAAAAAACATCTTCGTAGACTATCCTTGGTTCGACGCTTGGTCAGGGCAAATATTCTCTTATTTAAAATGCATTGTGGCGATTTGTAAGATTTTTTAAAACCCTTTCCCGATATGATCGAAGCTTTAAACTCGGCATTTGAATAGAGATTATTAATATATTTTTATACGATATTTAACGTTTCGCTGATTGCCCTAGGTTCGATCCCAGAGAACCATTTACATTCCTCATTGTATTTTTAGTGGGGATAACGGAATTATATTTTAGGCCCTTCCTGGTATGATATTGACTTCAAAATTTGAATTAAATAAGTTTTATTTCCACCAAGGTGCTACATGTATACACATTAAATAAGATCAAGTCCTACCAATGTTTTAATATATTTGGCCTGGGTTCGACACCACACGTCTCTGAAATTAGAAATTGCTACGATTTTTAAGATTAAAAATATCCCTTTGCTACTGTATGATTTATGTGCTGTTCCCAATTAAAGTTCCTGTTTAATATAACTCCCAAATATGTATAGTGATCAGAGGTAGGTATTTTCTCTCCATTTAGAAGGGTCCTATCCATAGGATAATATAATTTTCTTATCGAAAATGTGACTTGTTCACTTTTACTCACATTGACACTCATTT
Source organism: Sympetrum striolatum (assembly GCA_947579665.1). NCBI lineage: Eukaryota > Metazoa > Arthropoda > Insecta > Odonata > Libellulidae > Sympetrum > Sympetrum striolatum. Next base: position 73,202,795 of record OX388349.1, read on the forward strand.
TATGTTTTTTAATCCAGTCTTCCACCGAAACTAAGTCCCCGAAGCATCCCTATCGTCGGCGTCGTTACTTTTTATACGTCTGTAAATGATGCAATAAGCGGTGTGCAGCGTAATAATGCAGCGAATGAGCGGATGTTAGATTTAATGCAATCGTCATTAATGTGAACTAAGAAAAGCAAAGGTCAGACGACACTTCCTTGAGGAACTCCCGAGGTTACGTTCACATCATTGGAATATTTTCGATTAGTATTTACGCTTTGAGTTCTATAGCTAAGGAATTATTTATCCAATTGAACACCCTCTTCTCGATATTAAATTTTCCTTGTTTGGATAAACGTATCTCATGCGGTATCGCAACAAATGCCTTAGAAAGGACTGTGATAACGCCATCCACGGTACCCCTACCATCTACCGCGTTGTCGATGTAAGACAAGACAAGACAGCAATAACTGCTTTCGAATAAGAAATTGCGGAAAATGTAATACTAAGGTTTTCCGTCAGATCGGAAAGAGCGCATCCGTAGGTCATAAAACGAATCCTTGAACCAAACTTTAGTTGCGGATGTTTATGGCGGTCACCTCCAGCCATAGACCTTTCCCTAGATTTGGCTTCGGGATTCCCCGCTCACGGGCAGGACAAACCTCCGCTCCAATTTCTGCTTCCGAGGATTTTGTCTTGGTTGGAAATCCAGCGCGGCCTACCCAACTCCAAAAATCCGTCCGAGCGTTCTAGAGGTCTTAGTGGGCCGAAAATTTCAGCCCGAGTCCGGCCCGGCCCGTTCGTCGTTGAGCCCGGCCCGAACGTTGATACTAATTTTCGTTCTCAAGCCCGACCCGAGCCCGTACTTTCCATAAATCGCCCTTTAATAAATTGTTGTGAGTTGTGAACAAATCAATTTTTTACCCTTCACGAAGACTGAGAGGCTTTGCAAGAAGCTAACGCTCTTTAAGAACGAATGATTCTCTCCTTCCCGAATTTTCCACGGGCCCAATCCCGGCCCCAGCCCAATAGACTGCCTGCTTACCCGGCCCGAGCCCGGCCTATGCAAACATCTAGTGCGTTTTCACTCACGATGAGGTTTGGATGATTTAGAGCTGGCTTTGCCTTTTGGACTGCAGGTGTGTAGGGGCCTTAAGACAACTGCTGCTACGCTAGTGCTGGAGGTCGCGGTTCCCTTCAATCCTAAGAAAGTAAATTTGGAACTCGGCTACTAATGAAACAGAGGTTTGAAATGTCCCAAAGCCGTCTTTGTCGGCGCTCCGAGTCTTATTTCCCGGTAGTCCGAGAAAGCAAGAAAGGGATGCCGCACTTTATGATGTCCAACGTACGTTTCGAAGACAATGTCTATTTCCTTTTGCGACTCCTCAGGGGTCTTAAATATTACGACCCCTGAGGAGGAAGACATTAGTGCGGCGACTTGCCGGGAAGAAAGACTTCCGATATTTGAATCGCGGCCGACCATTTGTTTTGCGGGGCAACGACCAACTGTTGTGTTGTTTCCATGGTTGAGAGAGAGGTAAAGATGTCGGTTGAGATGAAGCGAATTTTATGCACGCATAGTAAGATGCCGCAAAAAACCAGTTAAAATCACCGCATTGCCTACTAATCTTCCAACAAACCCTAAATTCGAGATTTCAGACTCAGCAAGCACTATTTCTCACTCTTTTATCCCAATCAAGCAATCTATTTAAGAAGCATTAGTCTTTCAAATATTTCAGTAACAGTAATTCTACTTTTCTGGATTATTAGTAACGCTATCTAGCATTCACCCCCTTTTTTCAAGTGAGATTAATTAACTAAAATCATGAACACGGATATTCTGCGCTCTAATGCACCGTTTCGCTATCGCTGCACGGCGATTAGTGACGTCTCCCGTTGAAGCGGCTGAGAGAGCGTTATCTGAAAGCAGCTGTTATCACTCACTTAACTACGCCGAGAGTTTAATGCGATTGCTATTTCGCCTGAAATACCCTCTCCTTTTTGGTCGGTCTGCATTGGAGGGCGTCTTATCTGTCCATAAGAAATCAGCTGAAGCACGCATAGAGCAGACAAGAACCCCTCTGCCACACGCCGGTTAGGATCAATAAGTGGACGCGTTGGCTGAGTGAAGCTGGATTTACCATCGCAAGCTTCATCTTTCAAACAAGATCGTACGGCGTACCATATTTTATTTTATGATGATTAGAAAGTTATTGGAGTTGAATGGTCTTTGGCGAAAAAAAGGCTGCACTCTAGAAAGTCGTTGAAGTTAAATTTAATTAAATTAATTAAATTTACGCTTTTTCATATGAAAATTAGGGTGTCCCTGGATATAAAGGGTGACATTTTTTCGCAAAATCAAATACTCATACTCCCTATTTGTTTCTATTTGGGATTATTAACTTATATGTTAAATATTATTGCGATTGGATTATGATAACCCGTGACGATTCGATGACAAACAGTTTCGAGAAATGAAAATTTGTACCGACAAGGGGGACACCAGGTTAATGGGTAATTAACAAACGGATTCGCACGAATCGTTCAGGGTATGTTCTTTGCTTAAAAATAGCGGAGATATGTCCGACCATTTAACTCAATAGCCATATGATTATAAAAAATTAGCAACGGAATATCGGAGTTAGGCAACCATACCATACACGTGCATTACTATATAGATCTCGAGTTGATAGGAAATTATTTTCTACCATTTCTTTTCCTGATAACTTATATATTTGCGATTAAATTTCGTCTCATTACCTTTCAAGCATTCTTTAATTTTAATTGGCTTTCATTCAAACATATCTTCGTACAGTGAGCTAGAATCGAAAAAAGGTGGCCAAAAATACTTAAGGGAATTTTTTAAACTAACTCTGACACTTCGCAAAGTTACTGATGAAGAAATTCCGTATATAGACATTACTTTTATTATTGAGTAAATTACTTTGATTAGATTGATTTACCAGAATATCTAAGTATCACGGATAATCCATGAAGGTACATATTTAATTCGTAAGTATTTATATCAAATATGCGGAAATAAAAGTCTCTAATTTAAGTTAAAAATAATTAGGACCATTTTTAACCCTTAACCAGTGACGTGCGGTCTGAGAGACCGCAGCGATTTTTTTATTGTGAATAAAAAAATTATTTGATTTTTAACAAATCTGTTATTTATGGTACCTTCATAGATACCTTTACGTAGTATATAGAATTCTTCGAATTTCATTTATCTTACTTGCATTTCTATTAAGTTGCGATTTAATTTCATGCGCGGTCTGAGAGACCGCACGTCACTAATTCGGGAAAACTCAATTCGTAATATGGGTGAATATTATTACGGAGGCTTAAAAAATTCAACTTTATTTATTACATTTGTTTATTATTTTCACATTTCTTTGTTATTACTATTTGAAAAGCATAAATTAGGCAAAATATATGGATTTTATGATAGTAGGCTAATGTTGAGGTCGTCCTAAAGAATACTGATTGTTTTGGTTATTTTATAATATCAACTCCAACAGTAAAAATCTTTTTAGAAAAATATTAAATCATACTTGCATTAAAACACCTTATGTGTATGGAACCGAATTTTTCGTCTTTATATTTCGCTGTGATTCTGACACTAGAATGTCACTTACTACGGATGCGACCGAAGTGGCGGCAAACTCAGAATAACGAAATCCTGCGAGAATTTCTCTTTGTTGCCACTACTCATTTGTGCCTGGGATGAATAACCTTTAGTGAAGCATATTGTCAGCGGAATATGGACCCCCAATGGAAAGGGTTGAGTGATCCTGGGGAAAACCCGAGGCGAATGTTCGAGCAGTACATGACCAGATGTGAAAGAAAACGTATTTCTCGGATTTTCCCCAAACTGCTTTCTTTAGTTTCTCTCTATTCGTTGCCAAGTAATCATCTTGCTACACGGATATTTTGAAAGACGAATCATGTGAGTTATATTTTTTCAGTAAGTTCGTTTCTTTCTAAAATATATCTTTGTTGTAAAATAATTTGCAAATATGGCGGCAGGAAAACCAATTGCCTGGGAAAATAGTCCTAAAGAGCCAAAGAGAAACGTTTACACTCGTCTGCATAATATTGTCGCGGAAAAACCAGGTTTGAAGCAATCTGTTATACCTCTAGATAGGGAACTGCAACCTCTCCATTTTTGGTCGCTTATTTTTGACGACGATATAATAAATTTGATTTTGTGTTGGACAAATGTCAAACCTCAGAAGTTATGAGAAAAGTATACCAGAGTAGGCCAGAAATCCAAGACTTAGATTATGTTGAATTATGAGCTTTACTTGGGTTATTAATATATTCGGCAATATTTAAATCTAACGATGAAGATATTTGTAGTACTTTTGCTGCAGATGGCATGGGAAAGGAAATTTTTCGTTTAGTAATGTATGGACAACGATTCGCTGTTCTCCTTTTATGTCTTCAGTTTGATAACCATGAAGACCGAATCGTCCGGTACAAAAGTGACCCAGTTGCACCAATTTCTGATTTGTTAAATCATTTCGTAAAAAAATCTCATTGTTGCTATTCACTAGGCACAACAACTTGTATTGACGAAATGTTAATTGCCTTCAGGGGTCGGTGCCAATTTAAAATGTACATCCTGAGTAAGCCAGCTAAGTATGGCCTCAAAATGATGTGTTTGACGGATACATCGAATAGCTATTTGTATAATGCCTATTTGTACGCCGGAAAAGGAACAACGGAAAAGGTCTGTCAGAGGAAGACAAAAAGACTTCGAAACCTACGCAATCAGTTCCGCGTCTCACTGAGCCAATATTTCATTCCAATCGAAATATTACAGCTGATAATTGGTTCACTTCAATTGAACTGGTTTAGAAGCTGAGGGTGAAAGGACCTATGTCGGGACGATAAGAATAAATTAAAGGGAAATATCCAATGAGTTCGGGCCTTCAAAAGAAGGCACAAAAGGGTCCTCGTTGTATGGATATACGGCAACATGACTCTAGTTCCTCATGTGCCAAAGAGAAACAGGACTCTTTGGTTGGCGTCGTCAATGCACCACAGAGAGCACTGATGACGTGACAACGAAACCTGAAATTATAGCTTTCTATAATTCAATCAAGGGTGGAGTAGATACACTACATAAAATGTGCAGCAGCTACTCATCTAGTCGAAGAACAAGGAGATGGCCAATGGCAGTGTTTCTTAGGATTTTAGACATTTCATTGGTGAATTCTTTTGTGTTCCAGCAGTCTCTAAAAGACAAGAAGTATCTGAATAGGTACGATTTTATTAAATGCATTGCAGCGGAGTGAGTAAGGCCACAATTAAAGAGGATAATGTCAAACAGCAAGATTCCCACACAATTAAGAGCCAATATAGGCCGAATTCTGAACCTAACAGTTGAAAAACCTCAAAATTTCGAAGATAAACTAGAGAAGCGGAAGACTTGCCGACTTTGCCCTCCATGAAAAAAACGAAAAACCTCCTTCTGTTGGTCCAAATGTAGACAACCAGTATTTTTATAATGCACAAAAAATATTTGCAAGAGCTGTGCTTCTATGGAGGGGTAGGACATTTTTCACGAAAAATGTAATATCGAACGTTTGCAGAATCCATGAAAAACACAATAAATGAAATATTTTTCAAGAACGTTTTATCAATTATCATCCCAGAAATACATTAAAGGCTTTGCTACAAAAATAGGCACCTGATTTTTAATATGAGACATTATTTTGATAGGATATGTCTTTTTCATTCAAATTTTTGACTATCTTCGTAAAATTATTAATAATTGAAATTTTGTTCATATTAACATAAAATTAAATTTGAATTCAAATTATTGAATAACTGATTAGTTTATTAAGGCTTTTAAACTTTGTTAAATGTGTCATTTAGTAACTTTAAAGATATTTTAAAAATTGCGGTCTCCCAGACCGCACGTCACTGGTAGTGTGACAAAAATTGCACGTCACTGGTTAAGGGTTAAACGTTAAAAACAATATATTAACCATATAAAAAGCGACTTCAAGCCTCGATGTCATAGGTTCGATGTCAGAAGGCCCCGAAGTCCCGAATTTTTCCATAAGGATGTGTTGCGAAGATTTTCGGAAATTTTTGAAGCACTTACCTGCAAACTATAGAGTTGAAATTCGACGGATTACTGGAAGCCGTGCATATCCGATGAAAACCCAAAGGCATCTTCAAAGATTTTCCTTGGTTCGATGTTGGGTCTGGGCAAATATTCTACGGAAAAAATGAACGTAAAGTTCGTTTTGATCGTTTGCAGGCTTTATTTAATCAGCAAAATTAATTTGAATAAATGGGCGTACGAAGTCGAGACATGTGACAAATGTAAGAAAATGAAGATTTTTATTTTGGACGTGTAATATTGTTTTCGAATCGAAATTATGAGAACTAGGTAAAAATGAACGAAAATGGCGGCAATTAGGCAGTTGAAGAATGTAAAAGCATGAGGAGCGGATGGGGTGTTTGCAGAGTATCTGAGAACATGTGGAACAGATATTGAACGATAGGCCTAGGGAACAAGCAGGATTCTGGAAAGGCTTCAGCACTATGGACCACTTCCACACACAACAGGAAATTTTTAGCAGAACGAATTAGAAAGATCTTTAGACGAATGCAAAGAGGAATGTCTTTACATTCTATAGGAGCGATTTTTTGGGCGATTCTCATTTTCTCCCGATTTTTTTTGGATTTGAGACCACACCTGTATATCACATATTATCGGATAACGAATTGCAAAGTATTAAGTTACGTTCGATCAAGTTTGCCATGCCACCTGCCGGAGAGCTAGCAAAAGAGCGTCCCGATGAGGAATATCGTCCTCCGCATTTGCTTTGCTCGGAAATAATCTCCTCAAATATATTATCTCATCAGATACAAAGTTCTCCCGATAGACGCATTCCGAATCGCCCTGTTAGAAAGAAGTTCGTTTGGGGAACATGAAATTCAATTCGGAAGTAACCGGGCGGAAAATAGCATCGCCCAAGAAGTTAATTTGCCCTCCACGCACGTCTTTTATTCCGGAATTTCGTTTATTTCTCTAAGAAAATCCTATTCGATGGAAGGATTCCCAAACTGCTATTTTTTGCTCAGTTTTCCCGATTCTGGTATTCTACCCATTGATAAGTCGGATTTTATTATGGTCTTGAGGTATTTTTTCTTCGGGTAATCCCGTTTCCATATAATACTTTCCCCATAACTCAGTTTGTCAATCCCCAGAGAGATCGAACTCACGGAATTTCACATACGAAATAGCAGTATGTTAGAATCCATTCTGTTGTAAATAGATAAGCTCGAGCTGAAAATGGAACTCAAGATATAGAAACTCATTCTACACCATCACGATTTTTATGGTTGATCTTTAAAATTATTATATTTATAAATTTAATAAATATAATAATGTTTTCAAATACTCCATGGAAGATTAGTTAAGTACTTTCTATATATTTATAATGTAAATACTTAAAGAGCTTTTACCAAGCGAAATCATGTTTATAATGTATTTTTGTTCAGTGCGTCTATTATGTTCATATAATTTAACATGTAATTGACAAAAGTTTAAGATAGTTAGAACTCTATAACTCAATCCTAAATTAGTTATACATTATTACTTATATGTTATTACTTTTGTGTCAGAATTTAATGTTAATATGTTATAACTTGCTCCTTTTTAAACATTATAATGACTTCCTTTTCTCTTGTCTTGTACAGCTCTTTTATCTACTACCATATTTAAATTTAGTTTTCTATACGTAGGTTTCGCAGGTTTTTCACACCCCCCTTCTTGAGGGTGTTTTCCTGCAGTGGAAATTTTTTCCTATGCTCTTAGCTTAGGTTTTTAATCCACATGGTAGTTTTCTTCTCCGTACTTTTGCAATCTATCTATTTCTCTCTGTTCTCATATGACAAAGGGTTAGGTGTAAGAAGAGACTTGATAGTCTCAATCTCGCCCTGAATAAAGTCCTTTATTATTATTATTATTTTTTTGGTACTCTACATCTATTAAACTCTTCTTTTTAAATTCCTATAATTTTACTGTAGATTACCTAAATGGAACCTGCTGACAAGCATTTTGCTTAGCAGGACCAGACTGTTCTTTTTCTATGTAAGTTTGAGCTGTGTATGATAACCTATTCTTTATAGTTTACATATATATATTAGTTTAAAAAAAATTATTATTATTATTATTATAAGAAAATATGTACCTAAAAATAAAGATCGCTGACTGAGATGAAAGGAAAATAAGAACATTGCTTTCAGATATTTTAAAATGCATTTCAACTCTGTTTCTCAAGTTTGTGTAACAGTTGCAAAGAGACAAATTTGTACCTTATATGAAGTAAGAAAGCGGTATAAGCGCATTATTCTTAATTTTATCACAACGAGATCCGTACTTCCCTATCGTTCCCTGCTGTTGAAAGTGAAAACTATTGTACTTTAAAGAACTTGCGTTATTAAAATTGTCGGTACTGGATGCATGCATTTAAATGCCAATTTAATTCAGTTTAATACTAGTCTGATATACTTAATACTTGACTAGTCACGTCAAAATTTTTACATATATATATAAAAATTGAATTGCTAATCGTCCCTTCTTTTATTTTTCACTCATCTGCTCATTCATCAATCGACGCCAAAGTTTCTCCTCTGGTTTTTGACGAGTTTTTTGTCATCTACTCCGAACTAAATGAATTCTGACCCTTCTCCAAAATGTTTTAGGGCTGTCGGCAGTGCTCTCAGGTAATTAATTTATAATAACCTCTTACTTTGGCTCACTTATATTACGTGCTGGAACTCAACGTTACTCAAAATATATCCAATGAGGAAATTCCCTCCGACGATCCAAAGACAAATTAGCATTTAATCGTAAAAAAAGTGTTGAGTTTTAAACATGTTTTATGCTTTAGACGCACTGTTTTCTTTCATTTAGGTTATTCACACTCACTTATATGAACAATTTTTTTGATTAAAAGTAATACTGTGAGAATGTTTTATTCATTTTAAAAGGATCGTCAGTTCAGGGAAAGAGTGGCTTATTATGGCACTCAATTCACAGCGTAACGAAAATGTTAGAATTTGTGTTTAGGGTATAAATGTGAAAAATAAATGTATTGTAGATAATTTGTGAATAATGGTTCATTTGAAGGATGTATAATTCTATGGTTGGGAAAGAATGTAAACCTGTGAACTTTATTTCAATATTTAAGCAATGTAGTACACAACTGGTATAAATCAATGGTAATAAATTTAAATAGAGAAGTGGCTGAAGCCGCACCGAATAATCTACGACACTGTTTGCCTGCTGTATGATTTTCGAGTTATCTCGAAGGAAATTAATAACAATTTTATCCGCTGGAACTATTAGAAGGAGATAAAAATACACTAAGAAGAATCAATTCAAAATTAAAACTAATATTTTATCATCATTTCCTCTCATAATTACTATTATAAATATCATCATCAGCCATTTTCAATCCAACGTCAGATGTAGTCCACACCAACTACTTTCTAATTTTCTCTTTCCTGAACTTCTCGTTGCCACGTTACAAGTGTTTTGTTTCCAGTTTCTTCTTGTGATTCCCAGCGCTCCATGCTCCTTTGCGTTGTCTGAAGGTTATTGCAGCATTTAACACCCAAGTTTCACTACCATAGGTCAGCAATGGTAGAATGCATTGGTTAAAGACCTTTCTCTTCAAAACCATTGGCATTCTTGACTTCAGAATGTGCGAGTTCCAACCAAATGCGCTCCAGCCAAGTTTCATTCTTCTGTTTAATTCATTAATCCTGTTCTCCTCTCCCGTTGTTACAAGTTGTCCCAGGTATGTGTATTCCAAGCAAACATCCAGTGTTTTTTCTTGAAATTTGACTGGTTCTTGCACTGCAAAAGAATTATACATTGCCTTTGTTTTTGTTAGGTTTATCTTCTGTCCCGCTGTGTTTAGCTCTTCAAGTCTTGAAGTTAGATCTTCTGCGTTAGCTGCAAAGAGAACTATATCATCTGCAAAACGGAGGTAACTGATGTAAACCCAATTTACACTTAAACCCTTCTCTTCCCAATCAAGGGTTTTAAAAACTTCTTCTAAAACGACTGTGAACAAGATGGGAGATAGACCGTCACCTTGTGAGCTCCCTTCTCAATCTTGAATTCATCGGTCTCTTCATGCAGCATTACAGAAGCTGTGGCATTCTCGTAGACACTGCGCAAGAGGCGGATATACTCAGAATCTATCCCATGATACTTCAGAGCTTTCAGAGTGGAGGAGGTACTTACCAAGTCAAAGGCCAGCTCCTAATCCACAAAGCAGAGGACGAGTGGCATCTCGTAATCATTCGTTCTGTTTAAGATTTCCTGTTCTGTGTGGTTGAAGTCTATAGTGCTGAAGCCTTTCCGGAATCCTGCTTGTTCTCTAGGCTGGGCTGAAGACATTCAGCTATTATCCTCATGAAAGTCTTATAGACAACTGGAAGGAGGCTAATGGGGCGATAGTTCTTCAAATCTTCTTTGCTTCCTTTTTTGGGCAGGAGGACAATCCTTACGTGGTTTTATTCCATGGGAATCATTCCTTGTTTTAGAAAATGACTGAATAATGGCGCTAAAGCATTAGCTGTTCAACTTGTGCTAAAATATTAGCAAATCCACTAAGGTCTCAGTTGTTTAACAGTATTGTAGCTCTAAGCGGGAAATTAAAAACGTGATGTTTTTCATGGAACCTCAAAAATCCTTTCGAATGAAAGTACTAAAATTGTCATACTTGGTTGGTAAAAATGTTTTTAGCTCACATTTAATCGGAGTCTCACGAATTAGAGGTAATTGAGGAATAATAAGAGATTCTAGAATGCAAAAGAATGACATTCTTCGCTTATATTTTGTCTCGGGTCTAGAAACCTATAATTGCACCTTTGAAATATTTCACTCTGTTAAGAAAAACACATTCTACAGGCATTTATTCCTCCGAAAGTAATAAGACTCTCTTAAGCAGTATAAATTAGCCGCCATCCGCGTTGGTATCTCTTTATTTACTTTCGCCCGTCAAAGCAGCGTAGGTAAGCACATGGCAGTGCCAAACACAACACGCCGCGTGCAAGCATTCCTTTCACAAAGGAATTAACGAGCGCATAATGGACTGGGATGTTTTGACAAGGAAAGGGAATTCGGTGGCAGAGTTTAGGCGGAATGTAGCGCAAGTAGAAAGAGAAAGGAGAAGCGGTACGAGATTGCACAGCCGCGTTTTAAGCACTTTTAAACTCCTTCGAGGAAATCCCACTGACGATCTTTCTCGTAATGAGGAGCCGAGAGCGGCTATTTAAAAAGATTTTCCGAAAGAAACAGTTCTTCTGCGATCCGACCATCATCATGGAGGTTCTTTATTTCGTCGAAGCTCCGGCAGATGTCTCTTGAGTTAGAAGTTTTTTAATGGGGATTGGAGTGAGGTGACGATAAAACGTATTTCTTTTAATGTATTTCAGTTTAATAAATTCCTCCAACCGCTCGGAGTTTCTAAGAAATGTTCGCCGGACGCGTCTGTTTGATCCTGTAACGCAATCCGCTTCGAATCTGTTTTTGGCCGTTTGCGGAGGCAAAATGTCGTAATCGCGAGGTTCTCAGGTGAGCGGAATTAAAAGCTCCAATGAATGGGCGAGTTGAGGGTCTTCACTCACTTCGGATGACACATTTTATACTCTCTCTGATAAAATCAGCACTTATGTCTTCTGCAAACCACCTTTAGGGGGGGAGGAAGTGGGTGTAGACCTTCTCCTGAGGAACACGGATGTAACAGTTTACTGTCGATAATGTAATATGAAGACTGGGTTAAGGGTTACCTAACTCACAAAAGTGAGAAGAAGACTGAAAAATTAGCGAAGAAAATGAAATTCATCGTGGAGTACGTCAAGGATGTATTTTGTCTCCACTATTATTCAATCTATACAGGAAGCAATCTGCCAAGAATCAATGCAGATAATTTCAATAGGATTAATCATAAATGGAAATTTATTAAATAAAATAGGATGTGTTGATGAGACAGTTTTGGTCGCGAGAACTATAGAAGATTTACAATGTTTGGTCGAATGCATCAATATTTAATGTAACGATTATGGTCTTAAAATCAACTTAAAGAAAACTAATTTTCTGTTAGTAACGAATTCTCATTATATTAGAGTAAATTTAACTATTAATATTACTCAAATTGAAAGTGTACGATATTACAAATATCTAAGGACATTGATTACAGACATCTGTGACAAAAAATAAATAAGACGTATTGAGATTACCTGAACAACTTTTCTTTGCTGCGCAATCGTGACATAACGCTAGATCTAAGACTATGTATGATGCGCTCTTGTTTATTCTCTATCCTCTTATTTAGAGCTGAAACCTGGATATAATCAATATGTCCTAGCTGTACTTCGTGGAACGACATCTTAAGTTGAAAGAAAAGACTTCGTAATTACCACAATAAATTAAATTTATTATGGAAAATACGAAGTCTTTTTTTCAACTTCTGAAACCTGGACATTAAAACAAGGCACTCCAAAGAAAACTAAAGTTAACTAAATTTAACTCTTAATGTGAAAACTGAAGTTTTCGAATTATTCTGTTACAGGTGTATTACAAAGAATTCATAGGTAGAAAGACTGACGAATGCTGATAGTACATACTACAAAGGCTAAGCAAAGAACGTGAAGTTTTAAGAACTAATAAAACCAAGAAAGTTCAGTATTTCAGTGACATTATATGAGGTGTAAAATACAACTACAAAGGAATATCTTACGAGGAAAAATAGACGGGGAGCAAAACAGAGCAGAGGTAGAAGAAGAATATTTTGGATGGGTAATTTAAAACGTGGCTTATTGCAACTCCACTGAGCCGTGAGAGTGAAAAAGAAAGAAGAATTGATCATGATGATTTCCAAAATGCACCAGGAGAAGATGAAGAACTCACCAATACATAGAAAAATGCAATTCATGAATGCTTTTAATTTAATTTTAGAAATTTTGCGAGCTAACTTAGTAATGTGCCTTAAGTTTAAATACGTCGTAAGTCTTAACTGAAGTCGCTATGGGAAGGATGAAATATCAAATCGACGTGCGAACTTGTACTAATAGTAGAAATAACAGTTTGAAAAGTGAATACGGATGCAGGGTGAGGGTCTATCTACTGTCACATGCAATCAGGAAGGGTGACCACGTTATGGGTAGAAAAAAAGTTCTCCTTACTTTTCATTGCAGTTTCTGAAGTACCGAAAACGCAATTTTGGCGAATTTCATCCATCGTGGGCTTATTCGCCATCTTATTGGTCTGACAGTAATCAGAGGCGTCATAAAAAATGAAATTTCACTCTCCAAGGATTCCAAAACTAATACCCTCGAAAAGCTAAGCCGCGGCAAATGACTGCCCTCTATCGGATGTCAGGCGGAATTCTCCCGTCATCCGACGCGAATGACACAGGCGAGTAGATTGAACCTCTACCGAGAGATGGCAGCAGCAGACATTAGGAGAAAAACTTTTCGAACCTCTCCAGTTAACTCTGAAGTAAATATTCCCGCTTCCTCTTTGTCCAAAATTCATTTTTCTAAGAGTAGTGGTGGATTGGAATAAAGTTTAATTTCCTTTTCAGAAAGAGAGAGATACAGCCGAAAAAATAAAATTTATAAGACAAATTTGCTACTACTAATGTGCCCAGAACTTCAAAAAATATTGTCGTTTGTCCATTTGTATTCTCGTATACTGGAATATTTCTAATAAATGAATTTACGTTGTGTATTAGGTATCCTTTCGATGTCCAGATATCGTACTCCATTAAAGGACTTCTTTGTAACTAGAATAGCACACCAACCATATTATTGTTTGCCCCTTTGTTTAAATAAATCATTCCACGCTATTGTTTTGTTTCATTTTCCTCGGAAATATTTCCTGAGTTCTTTGTAAAGACGACAGGAAACAACATTATTCATCAATTGCTATATTGTTGAGCAATTCTACAAAATTAATGGTGCGTCAGAAGTAACTGCATTAAAGGGAAATAAGTCAAAAAATGAAGTTGTTTTATAATGGATTTTTATGAGACATGAAAAAAGTATAGATATTGGTAAAATTTTTGAACATATTTAAATGGTTGTAATTCGTGTTTAATGTATTGTTTTAATAGTCTAAATTTAAAATCATTATCCTTCTTTCATCGAATCATTATATATTATGTAGTTTTATAGTAATCTATTGACAACATTTCTTGTGTGACCAAATACAGGTAATAATGAAAAGCATATTAAACTACAATGATAAAGACAACCACAAAATCATTATATGAACATATCCCGATTATTATTTCAATTGCATATTCAATTACTATAAAGCTGAACTTAATACACTGTAATTACTTCATTTTGATGGTCGCAATAGCAGTCTTTAACTTCGAGTGAATTCCAAATTACAGTATATTTTCATATTCATATTTTCATGCTGTTGCGTATATATCGTTTCGGTTTTTGCTCTCTTATATTTAAATAATTCGGCCTTTTACAGTTTAACAGCTCAGGTTTTCCTCTTAAGTCCTTACAAAAGCAAATATTCCATCTTTTTGGCTAAAACCATGCATATAGTAAGTTTCCATATTTAGGATGTTGTGCCATCAATTTCATTTGCGAAGGCCTCCTTTTCTATGCTCCATCCAATCCATTTCACGCTCCGGCCACTCCGTCCCCCTCGTCTCCCGGATTCCCCCTTTTGTATTTTATATCCCATTTCTTCGTCTTTCACTAAAAAAACTTCCACTACCTTATCTCGTATCCATTTAGGACAGATTTCATCCTCTAAATGCGGATAAAACACCAATTGGGATGCAGCGGATTCCACATCAATGTATTGTGTAGGATTGAACGACCAATCCAATATGTCCTAATATGCAGTGGACATCGAGTAACAGAGACCAACATATCTCGCTTTAAAAATTGTCTTCCCCGTAGGCAAATGTACTTATCCTCTTTTATATAGAAAACCATCGCAACCCTAAATTTATCAAATGAAATTTTATCCGGAAAATTCAAAAGATTCAAAAAAATAAATTAAGCTGGTTGTAAGTAAGTATGCTATGACCAAGCTCTACTTTATGGTACGGGACCGTACTAAATTAAATAAAAACACTTAGTAATTTACACAGAATGTATTTTTTTACTACAATATATATGTAGAGATTTCCTCTGCGGATATATTGTCATGCTTTTGTTTCCTTTGTGCCTGAAGATGTCGATGTATCGACGAAACTTAAAAAAATACATTTTGTGGAAATTACAAAGTGTTTTTTTATTTACTACTAACGAAGTGCCCGTTTATTCTGAACGGAATGAGTCATAGACTGTCTCTGCAACGAACACCAATAGAAAGAAGATGTACCAAGAATAGCAAAACCAATTGTCAATATAAATATAGGAATGATTCAATTTTTGTCAATTCTGTTAATCATTTGCGATTGTTTTCGGTGATATCGGAAAATAATTGAAATCCAGGGACATGATTTCTATAGTTAAAATATTCGAAGATGATATTTTCATGTATAGAGTATCATATCTGAAAAAATAACTGAGTTTAATATTGGACTAAAGGCAAACCATATACCAGCATTACTTCTTTAGATGGAATTCCTAGAAAAATATAATAGTCCTCAAGTAGAGAGAGAGTAAAACCGTTTTAAAACTCTAACTAAAAATTCAGTAAACAGTTATGTTGCTGTAAATAAAAGTTGGTTGCTACTGACGTTTAAACAAAATTGTAAAAAATTAAAATTTCAATGTTCCTACTTTTTTCCATGCGATTCTTCAAAGGATATTGTTCGTAAAAGCAAATTTTAAAATCTCATGCAATTTTTTCTTCTTCATAAAGTGTATCACTTATTAGCAGGATTAATTTTAACTTGACTTATATCATTAATGCATTTTGATGGATAAATACATGAACTTGGAATCAACAATCGCCTTCATTGTCAAGGGAGATTGGTTGTTTACAACTTCGAAATTTTGATAAAATATTCACGCATTTTATCAAAATTCTCAAAATTTTGATTCGTAAACGATATTTCACGAAAAAAACAAGAATCTTTATTCTATTCCCCT
Organism: Sympetrum striolatum; assembly: GCA_947579665.1. NCBI lineage: Eukaryota > Metazoa > Arthropoda > Insecta > Odonata > Libellulidae > Sympetrum > Sympetrum striolatum. Next base: position 73,218,896 of record OX388349.1, read on the forward strand.
TCTTTTGGTGCTTAGTTCGACTTTATACGACTATTATTTCTAATTTAGATTTTCAAATTAAATAAAGCCTGCTGCGAGAAAAATAAACTTTACATGCATTTCTTATGGAAATGCTTTTTCGGTTTTTCGGCTTTTCCTGTTGGTTTTTTCCTAATTTTCTTTTTTCCTAAACCACCTCCGTACCGAGGCAAACAAAAAACAAATTATTCAAATCGGTCGAGCCGTTTTTGAGTTTTAGACGACGTCATGTACATCATTTCATTTTTATATATAAGATAATAAGTATGGTAACCAAATGAGAAATTTTTCAAATTAATTATTCACTACTTAATAAGAATGATATTTTTTATCGAAATTGTGGTATAGATGCCGTTTCCAAAAATTGATACAACTTGTATCTTGTTTTTCTTTGAGGAATTTATCGTGACGCTTGTTTCGAATTAACAGTAAAAATAATCAATATGCATTGAAAGGAAACAGCAGTTTGTTTCAAATTGTTTCAAATAATATCTCATGTTACCCGCCTAATCCGTCGTCACTTATGAAATTCATGCTTTCTACCGTCAATATTCGCTTTAAAAATGTGCTAAATTTCCAAACTTCGCAAATTTCTTAATATTGTCACGCAATTTGGCTCCAAAATATTCAGCTGGCCATTTAAAGCAATATTATACTCCTCCATCTGTAAATATTAAAAAAATACAGACTGAGGTATTGCTTTGTGATATTCAATCATGCAAAACTGCTTCATTGTATAACGTTTTTACTTAGTCACAAGAAAAGATACAACAAGACCAAGGTTTCGTAGCAACGCTGCATCTTCAGACCTGAAGATTATCATGCAATATTTTAATCATTTCATTTGATTAGCGATTGGAGGAGGTGATAGACATTTCAAGCAATGTGCTTCAGTCAGTTGTGTATTAATTCATTAATATTTAACTAAACAAATGTTGGTCTCTTATTATAATGTCGTTGATACATTAAAAAGGTTACAACCAAAATTTAAAATGAATAATATAGGAATGTGAGATTAACTACTTCATGTATTTTCATACTCATTTTTGCCAATCAGATGATTTTTTAAATTACTATACGAATTATCACTGGAAAGCGTTTCCAGGAAAAAAGGGAAACACTTGGAATAAGCGCATTTTGTTCAAAAAGGGAATTACTAACCCTTCCTCTCAACATTCTCTAAAAACATGTCACCAATTATATCGTGAATGTTGAGATTCGCAGATTGGAACTCTTTCACTGTATTTGATCTCAGTGTTCTGCCACAATCTTAGAGGTGTTGAGCAACAATGTTTAATGTGAGATTCATCTGAAGCTCCATGTTGTTGATAAATATATGTTCAATGAAGAATCTGCTCTTTATCTCCATGGATTTTCAAATTTAAAACTAATTAAAAGAAATATCGCGGAGTGTATTCCAGAAGTTCCCTAAGGAATGCTTACCTTATGTTTATATAATTTAACATGTAATTGACAAAACTAGTTTAAGCTAGTTAAAACTCAACTCCAAATTAGTTAATATATTATAATTTGGGTTATATATAGGTTAATATATTATAATTTGCTCTTTTTTACTTTCTAATGACTTTCTATTTCTTGTTTTACATAGCTCTTTTACCTACAAATCTAAATTTAGTTTTCTTCTCTGTACTTTTGCAATCTATCTCTTTCCTTCTGTTTTCACATGACAAAGGGTCAGGCGTAAGAAAAGAATTCATAGTCTCAAACTCGCCCTGAAGAAAGTCCTTTATTATTATTATTACCCCGAAGGTTAATTTAAGCTACTGTTACTGCGGGTCTTAACATTGGCTGAACTCGGTGAAGTGTAATTTCAATTACATCTTTTTTATCAATTGTAAATGATAATAATAATGTAATAATTGATAGAGCCGTTTATAAGGCCGCATTAAAAAGGCCGCGAGCTGAATCGCAGGATAACTTCGCGATTTTTCATGATTTTTGCCATGATGGGAAGAACAGCTTAGCCAATACTTTTCAGGATATTATTCGATGATGACAATGAAGATTTTATTGCTCGCCTCACAATGAGAATGATGAGTAATAGGGAACTGAGGAAGCTATTTGAAACCGTCGAATGTGATAAATTCAGCTTGGAGGGACACCATCTTCCTCAATTTCCAAAATTTATGCTTCTAGAATATCTTCCGGACCCATTTCATCAGGTAATACGACCGTGTTTGCTATTGAAAGGAAGGGAATTTTTCTTTTCGCGACAGCTTCCCCATGAAATATACATGGCATCCGCTTTACAGAAAAGATATATTAAGGATTAAAGTCGATTAAATACAGGAGCGATATCTTACATAGTAATTTTACTTTGTGTTTATGTATTTATATATTTATCCATCCGATATCAATAACTCCCGTAATGCAGTAAGAAATACAGGGGAGAAAACGCGGTAACATTATTAACTTTTGAGAGTAGTTAAATGTTCAATGGAATATTAGATATTGATATTTGTTTGTCCAAATTATCCTTGGTTCGACTCAGGACGACTCGAATCGTCCCTCATAAGAAATGCACGTTTAGTTCATTTTGATCGATTGCAGACATTTTTTTCATTTGCGGAATTAAATTAGAAATAATGGTCTAATGAAATCGAAATAATAATATCTAAATAGTGCGTGTGTGTGCACGTGTATGTGTGTATGTTTATATGTTCGCAAAATGTCGAAAATGTCGAATCTCGTAGAACTTTGTAATTTTGTAGGTAATTAAGAGTCGACCTCTTGCAGAGAATAGGCTACTTTTTATTTAGTTGATTGTCCCCAGTTCGAACCTCTACAGATCAAAGCGTCTCCATTAGAAATTTACGTAAAGCTCAATTTTGTCGTTGTACGCTTTATTTCATTTGCGAATTTAAATTAGAAATAATATTTGTGCGAAGGTAAATCAAGCGCCAATCGAAGGAGAACAGAATAAAGATTCTTATTGGTCAAGTAATATCGTTTACGATTCTAAAGATTCCATATAAAATGCTCGAATATTTTTGACGATCAAGGCTATTGTAGAGTCTGAGCTCATGTATCTATCCGTAAGAATACATTGAAAATTAATGCTCACTTAAAGTTAATGTTAAGAATGTGTCATAGATTGTACGGAGACGAAGATATTAGCATTTGCAGCTATGACCGATATGCTACGAGAAAATCCGCGTACAAAAATATAAAAAAGAATATTTCAGAAACTGTTTCTAATTTCGTTTAAGCGTCTGTAGCAACATAGTTTTCTTTATATCAACGTAATTGTTGTCGGTGAAATAAAAACAGTTTGTTAAGTGTCTCTCAATCAATTTAACTGGATGCGCATAAATTACCTGGGAAATAGCAGATGCTTTGGATATAATCCACTGAAATTAGATATAAATCTCTATGTATACTTCGATGTATACTTAGCAATTGACTAAAACAGAGATACCGAAGCGGGTAAAGAATTCCCATTGATATGGTGTTTAAAATCATTGAGAAGTTAAGCCGCGATTTTAAGTTGCAACAAAACAAAACGAAGAGGTAAAGCAATTTTATATTTTTTTAATGGTTTATGTAATAGAGCCTTTGTAGTTTTCATAGGTGATTTCCACTCGATATAAATTTACTATCTTATACTACTATCCATTTCCGTGTTAGTTAGTGTTAGTTATTAGTGTTTGTTATTTTAAATTGTTTCTTGACTGCCACTCTGATAGTCATGCAAAGTCGACGTTATCTTTTGGAGTTTCTGGATTCTTCAGTTACTTCCATCGCTTCATCAATTGCCGGGTTCTATCACTGAACTTCACAACCTTCGTTCTGATTATCTTCCGACTTCGCTGAGACCGATGGAAAATTGCACTTGTATTTGGGGGATTTTGGACAATAATTTTACTCGGAGATATTGTTGAATCCTTCTTAGCATGGTTGAACCTGGGCTATGCATCCCCTTCAACCTCCGTTATGCATATGTTTAAAGTACTATACTTTGCAAAATTTTAATAAAAATCGTAGAAGAATTGCCATGTATTACTTCTGTTCACATGCCTGGCCGCAGAATTTCCACCTTATCGGTAAATGAATCATAAATAAATTGAAATTCCAGCCATAAGTTTATGGTTGAGAATTTCAAATTAATACATGGCATTTCTTTACGACTTTTATTTATTCCTTGCAAAGTATAGTACTTTAAACATATGCTTGCAGTAAAGGGCCATATATGTATCCAAAATATCTTCTACTACACAATTCGTGAAAGCTGAGATATTTGTAAGACGTCATCGTTCAGAGGTTCTCGTCTCCAATGCTGAAATATCACTAGGAAAAAGTGCTGCGTTATATTTCTTGCAAAATCTCTATGTTTATCTGAGGTAACGTGTTGCATTTGTGTTCCAAAATAGGCAAGTGGCTGGGTGGATATGCTAGTGGTTGGATGAGATTGCAAGTGGTTGGGTTAAAATGCAAGTGGTTGGGTTAAAATGCAAGTGGTTTGGTGAAAATGCGGCGGCCCGTGGAAAATGGATCACTTCTTTCGACGGATGACGAAACATGGCGTCCAAGTGTGTGTGTGACAAAAGAACAACGCATTACATCTCGAAGGGCGTGTCCTCGGGATCACATTCTCATATTTGATAAAGTGGGCCCCTTCGGGAGGATCAGGGATTTTGCTGAAGTACAAAAAAGCGGTCCTGAGTTGATGTTTGGGCGCACTATAAGTGCTTTATTAAAAAGTCTCGGAAAGTTACCGTGAGTTGCGTTCTCGACTTTAAAAAGGAAACTTTCCGTGAAGTTTCGATGAGGAGGCGTCATTATCTTATGGAAAATTCGGGTTTCATTGCGCTTTAAGATGAAGGAGTTTTTCCTGCTACGGTTGCCTCTTGAGACTATAATCATCCGTTAAGACTCAGCCATCGTTGTGAAGTGCACATTCGTTTGGAAATTAATGTCGAATTAAATAGCTTATCAGTAAAAGTTTTTTACGTGTACTTAATTAAACGCAACATCACATTCGAGGGCTGATTGAAGCTACCCTTTTGTGCCTCTTACCTCCAGTGCCATGTATCCTTGAAAGGACATTTTAAACCGATTTATATTGAGAACTTAGCATCTCTTACGGATTTCTGAAGATTGAAATTGAACGTCACCGTATTCTGGTGAGGAATCTCCTTTGTCAGGAAAATATAAATTATCCCTTCATCATTTCTAAGGAAAAACGGACTTGAAAAAAGTCCGACGAGGCCTGGAATCAAACCCGGGATCTTCTTCTATCCTGGAGGCTGCTTTAACCCTCTAAGTTACTAAGCCGTTTTGGGGACTTTGTGAGCATGGGAAGTGTGGTTTCGTCCGGATAATCGGCATTGTCCATGGCCAAGGCCTCATCGAGGCACCGACAACCCAGAGAAGTGTAAAGGAGAAACCCACCTCAGCCTTTCATCAGTCGCGCATATGATCATTACACGTACAGTTACGCGTTGTATTCCATACAACTGATCGATTTTCGGCCAAAATTGTAAAATTAATTGAACTAATTATTATTTATGGGTAATAATTAATTTAACTTTAGGCAATAATATAATTTAACAGGAATAATTTAAGAAGTAAACAACTTTTAGTAAAAATATTTATTATATATTATTCACCTTTATTTATTTACATGCGTTCAGAGAGTACCTAAAAAGCTAGATGTCTATTAGTTCCAAAATTTAAATGCGTCCATTAAAGTTTAAGACGAAATAAGAGAAAAATTCCATGTAAACGCAATTAAAAAGCAAAAATAGAGTTCCTCAACGAAAAATTTACCCTTAGCGGTCGCGCGTTGTGTTACAAAAGTCGTCACTTCACAGATTTACCCTCTTTTGCGGTCGGTTTAAGAGTAAGAAGAAGCAGTTGGCGACTTTAAAAGTTAATGGTAAGTGCAACAAAGGAATAGAACCGGAAATGAGGTTCAAGGGACCACCCAGGTAGAAACGGTACCCGAAAAAACCCGTCTGTGTTGTACAGAATACAACGGCGCGACTGACGGAGGGTTAACCTTTCCTTTCATCATTAGTTAATCGAAAGAGTGGTATCTTCTAGTACCAGCATATTATCAACTTAGTTTTCTGTGGAATTTATATAAATATTATTCACCAAATAAAATTAAATTTCAATGAAAGAGTGTTTACTGAAATACAGTTTAAAATTACTTAACTATTCATTATTATTAAAACTGATAAATCACTCAGCGAAGAAATAGTAATGTGGCTTAGATTTATAAACAGGCAAAACTAGTGATTCTTAATTAATAGTTGTAGTTAATAAGGGAAGGAAATTTGGAACACGGCTGTTAATGAATTAGAGGTTTAAAATCTTTAAAAACAGTCTTTGTCGGCGTTCCTCAACTTCTTCATTGGTATTCGGAGAAAACAGGAAGGCTCAGATACCGATATTTTAAGAAATCCCTATTTCAATAGCGATACTATCATCCTCAGGGGTAATAAAGTAGAGATAATTATATTTAGTAGTTGTAATAAACATTAGACTTCATGTAGAGGAGATTGTAGAATCTCTCGTCTCAGGGGCGTATACCTGTAAGTGGTTGCATTTATTCTAACGAACATACTACGGCTTATTTTTATTTTCTGAATATAGGTTTTGGGAAGTGAAACAATTACCGTTATTACTTTCACCATCTTAACGTTGATCATCTTTAAATCTGGACCATCCAATGATTATATTACGGTCATTGCTAGAAGTAAGCCGAGTAGGAATGTGTCCAAGAGATAGTTTCTCAATTCCATTATCTCTGTCCCTTTCAAACTCTCTTGTGGGGTGTAGGGGTCTCAGTCTCCCTGCATTTCGAAAAGGACCTCGGGAAAGATATCGTCAGACTTGAATAGCAATTCGTGTCTTTAACTAAAGTCAAAGTTTCATTAGGGTTGTTTTATACCCAAAATTATCTACAGATTAATGATAAATATAGTTTATTAAGGAAGCTCGTATTGTGTTGACATACTGATTCTTATTATTATAGCATCAACAAAAATTCTAACTATGTTCAACAAGTATCATTGACTTGAAATTTTACGACATACTAACCGCAGCGTGTAACCACCAGAATAACTGTGATTTTGACCCTCACTATCATAGGTTTGATTACAGAAAGACGCAAAATCCCGATTTTTCTCATGAGAATGCATAGCGGGGGTTTTCGTAATTATTTTAGAGGCACCTTTCTGCAAATAAGAGAGTTGAGATCCCAGAGATCGCTGGAAGCCTTGCATGTGCTTTCCGCGAACGATACGCGACAATAACCGAATAAGGAAGTAGTTTAGATTCAACTGGTGTTTACACCCCCTGACACACGCAGAAAGGCGGCTTCTAGGGTATTAATGTAGATGTAGATATCCAACGAAAACTATCAAGACATCTTCTAAGATTATCCTTAGTTCGACGCTAGGCCAGGGCAAATATTCTATAGAAGAAATGCAGGTTTAATTATTTTTTACTGTTTGCAGGCTTCATTTCATTTTCAGAATTAAATGCGAAATAATGGTCTTTAAATAATGTTATAAATGTTGCTTAAATCATGTTGTATCGTTTTCGATTCGAAATTACGAGAGTTAGGGCTAAATGAGGGAAAATTTGGTGAAATTTCTTCGTGGTAAGCAAAAAATCCCTCCGACTACAAAGGCGATTGTTGAATCCGTGCTCAAGCGTTTACTCATCAGAATAGACGAGGATTTTAAGTCCATACCAAATTAACGCTGGGGACTAATCCCAGAATTTATGAAAAGAGGGTAATTAACTTAGATTTCTACATATGCAAACAATAATACATAAGTAGAAGAGACAAAATTACGGCCATTTTGCAGTTCTTTCGAAAAGATTTTTAAGCTCGAGTTCGACGAAAGGTGGGTGCAAAACTCCCATTTGTAAAGCATTGAGGAGAGTTTTAAGATTTTTCAAAAACTCCCTTCCCAATAGTATGGAAAAGTAAAACCCGGTAAGTGAATTAAGGGCATGAATATATAACCGCAGTACATAATGATCCTTGGTTCGATACCGGATCGCCATTTACATTCATTCACGTAAGGGGAAAAGGGGAGTCTTATTTTAGGAATTTTCCTGTATGATATCAACTTCAGTGTTAGGATCAAATTAGAGTTATCCCTACCAAGTCGTTATGCGTAATAAAATATTACAAAAGGTTCTGGGTTCGATACCAGGCGGTCTTAACTCTCCGTGATGATATTCATGGCGGAGATATAAAATATTTCTATGAAGCGTTTCCCGAAAAGATAGATGTCCGTAACCCGTCATGTGAATAATAGTCATGAACATCAAAAACACAATTCACTGATTTCCCAATGGTCCTTGGTTCGAAGCCAACGTGCCATTTGAAGATTTCCATTCATTTTAAGGGAATACAGAGTTTCCTTTGAGAAATTTTCCGATATATTGACTTGAAACTTAAGAAACCGCCAGAGACCTTTGCAAAGTCCATTAGTGTAAACATTTCGTAGGGGCAGGTAGAAATGCATCATCAGCTTTTACTCGTATAAATATATACACAATGGTGATCATTAGACAAGATACCAAGTCGTTATCTATATATATAAAGCAGAAATTCTGTGGGTTTGTGTGTTTGTGGGTTTGTGTGTTTGTGGGTTTGTGTGTTTGTGGGTTTGTTTGTTTGTCTTGGATTGGAGTCTACACCGTTTGCCCGATTTGTCTCAAACTTTGCATACGTGTCCTCTGACATCAGGAAGGAAGTACTGTCGCATTTTTATTCAAGAATTTTGCTGGGTTCGAACCAAGATCGCTCAGATAGATTTTCATAAGGAATACACGTAAGCTTCACTTTCATCGGTTGCAGGCTTTATTTCTTTTGAAGAATTAAATTAGAAGAAATAGTGGTATAGAGTCGAGACAAACACCGAAAGAAAGAAAATTGAATACAGATTCTTATTTTGGTCGTGGAATCTTACTATCGATTAGAATTTGCGAGAATATCGGTAAAATATACAAAAATTTTCTGAAAATGCGAGGCTATAAACAACTCATCCCCCTGACGACCGATCCCATTGTTGAATCCGAGCTCATGTTTTATCCCGTAAAAATACTCGTGGACTTTAGGCCCATAAAGCTGATGATTGAAGAGAACGATATATTACATGGATAACGAGAAATTTTCTGTAAGAAGGTAACCAGCAATTACAGGTACGTAATTACAGTCAGGAGATTGTGTCTCTTCGATTTTAGTACAAACCGTTTGCCAGGTTCGCGTCAAACTTTGAGTACGTGTTTTCTGGGACCAGGAAGGACGAACTTTCTCAATTTTATTCGATAATTTTGCTGGGTTTGAACCAAGATCGCTCAGATGTGTTTCCATAAAGAATAAATCTAATCTTCACTTTTATCGGTAGAAGGCTATATTTCTTTTGAAGAATTAAAATAGAAAAATAGTCGTGCGGAGTCGAAACAAGAAGCAAAAGAACGGAAATTAAATGAATATTCTAATTTTGATCGTGGAATATTGTTTTCGAATCGAAATTTCGAGAATTTCGACAAAATACGCGTGAATTTTCCAAAATTGTTTAGGTTGTAAACAACCAGTCCTCCTGACGATCAATGCGATTGTTAAGCCGAGCTCATGAATTTTCCTGTATAGTAAGAATAGCTTGGGATTTCATACTGTATTCTAAAGGGAATTTACGCATTGCACGACCGGCAACTTGAATTTAAGCTACTTCTATATTTTCCGTTGAGAATCAACGGGCGCTTCAGCTAGTCTATAATATAAAATAGTGTGTGGGTGTGTGTGTGAATGTTCGCTAAAAACTCGAGAACCGTGAATCGCAAAACTTTAAAATTTTCTACATTATTAAAAGTTGACCCCGCGCAGAGTATAGGCTACTTTTTATTTCCCTATAGTCCACGGTTTGAACCCAGACGGTTCAAACCGTTTCCATAAGAAATACACGTAGAGGTCATTTTTTTCGTAGCAGGGTTAATTTCTTTTGAAAAATTAAATTAGAAATAATAGACCTAGGAAGTCGAATAAAGCACTTAAAGAAGGAAAATAGAATGAAAATTCTTATTTTGGTAATAAAATATCGTTGGAAATTCTAAAATTCGTACATTTTGATAAAAAAACTTGAATATTTTATCTACATTTTGACCATCATCAATTTCAACCCATCCCCCTGACGATAAAGGTCATTGTTGAGTCCCCAGCTCATGTATTTATCGGTAAGAACACATTGAATCTGCTTTAAATCAACGTTAAGAATAAGTGTTAGATTATATGACGAGGGAAATTTAAGGAGATAAGAGTAACTGTAGCTATGAACGATATACTGTGAAGAATCGAGCATACACACATACGAATACCAGTATTTAAGAAAGATTTTAAATTTTATGGAAGCGTCAGTAGCAACCAAGTTTTATTTATATCAGCGTGATTGTTTACTGACTATTCCGTGGGATAAATGGGTTTATAGTGTACATGAAATTGCTTTCTCTGGATCAATTCAACTGTGAATGGATGTAGAAATCCGTGCGTAGAAAAAGTTAAAGCAAGTTTATGTTTTGTTGTATGCAGAATGCAAATTGTTATTCTTTGTGGTTTTTTTAAGTTACTTCCACTTCATATAAGTTTGCTATCTATATCTACCTATAATTATGAGGCATGTGTTACGATCAACACTGTACCAAAAGTAATTGCCAATTTAAATTTCCCCGTTGAGATTCAACGGGTGCTTCTGCTAGTGGGTTATAAAACCTTACATCGATGAGTCTTTATATGACTGGGCGAAGCTATGAAATACCTCTGAAGTGTATTTATGTACTTTATCTAAAATGTAATTATAATGAAATATCGTGTCGCATATCACCTTTAAAATTTTGACTTAGTTTAATGGGCAAATTTTTAAATCTTATAAGTTAGTATTGACGAATCTGGTTTTACTAATGAACTATTTAATATCCACTATTCTATTTTCTTTTCTGTTTGGTAGTTATTTACTCATCTTTTCTTATAACCTTATTACTTGCTTTCCAGTATGTTCTTTACTTTTATGCAAACATTTATGTGGACTTTTCGTAATGACCCATTTGACGAAGTAACTGCATTTGCTAGGGTCATTCACTGAGATGTTGTCTACGTCATCTTTGAAAGTGAAAGACTTGAAATTACGAAACGTGGGGCATCCTTCCTATCTTTCAGAAAAGGTGTTTCCTAGATTATGCAAGGATGAATGAAATGGTGAAAAACGAGGTCAGGGCTTAACCTGAAAAGGAAGCTGCACAACTGATAGCAATGTCGGATTCAAAATCATATTCTTTAATCAGCCACACGCAAAGAGATAACATTGTTGTTAAATTACTTTCAATTCACTTAGCATGCCTCTGATTCAAAGATACCCGAATAACTATTTTTACAGTTCACCTGAGGAGTACGCAAAAGGCAAACTGTTCTTCTCATTACAAGTAAAAGTAAAATTCCCTTTCTACTTATTCTTTCAATCAGCCTGAAGAAAATGAATCTTAAAGCAGTGGGACGTCACACTTACACTTTGATGAAACTAATTCTTAACTCTATAATTTAATTAGCACTTTGCTACGCTAAGATTAAACGAACTTCTAATGCTTGAATACAATCCCGAAGCTGGTATTCTCTAAAAACCAGGAATGCCGAGAACAGATGACAACACTACATTCTTCTCCTCGCCAGCCCTTGGTCGAATTCCCCCACGGAATTCCAAATGAGTGGGCCCACCCCTCTTCACCGATCTTTATACGTGTTTCATCTCACACTTGTTCTCTCTGATCCACAAATGCTTTATCTGCTCTGTTTTTTATTGTTTATGTATACGAGTGGATTTCTGCGCTACACAAAGGGCCACTACTTGCATTCTACCATCGATTTCCTAGCTAGCTTTCAGATATATTTACGATCGAATTGATTTCCTGCAGCTCACAAGCAGCCGATGTAAATCTGATGTTACTTAAAATACAAACATTAGCATGACATAATCCTGTCATATTTGTTAACTTATTTCTATTATGCACAATTGAACGAGGCGAAATAAAAAATAAACAGTTTTTTCTAAAGACGAGTCTTCTTGAAAGGCAATTTTCCTTTTTTATTTGTAAGGACTGTTTCAATATCAATTGATGTTTTTGAGAACTTTTACGTTGAAATAATATAATTGGATCCTTATTAACCCTTTCTTGACTGTGCCGTGAAAACTTCCAAAAACAGCTGCGCGGGGTACTCGGGTACCCCAAGGCTTTTTTCGTGAATATTACGTCCTTTTTTGGTTTTTCTTTTACTTAACCTATAATTATGTTTAGAAATAGATTACTGATTACTTTGTTGAGATTATATTTTATTTTTTTGGAGGTAGCATTAGAGTTTTGACTATTACATAGGATAGTATATCACAACTAAATTTGAATAACCTTACTTTATTTCAATTAAATCATGTGATATAATTACTGTTAATGCAATAAATAATGTCTAAATTGAAAAATCTATAAGAAAGGGTGACTGAATTTCCACAATCACACGACATGACATTGAGTATGGCAATCCAAGCAGAAATGGCTGTGCGGGGTACTTTAGTACCCCATTCAAAAACTAAAGATATTTTGGAAATAAGTATGTGAAACAAATCTGTATAAATTTCATAATATAAAAGAAACATTGATGCACGAATACATGGAATACATATGTGGTTAAAAATAAAATTTTTCTATTGAATTTAGCAATTTTGGGGTCCTCAAGTACCCCGCACCGTCAAGGAAGGGTTAACAGTAAGTAATTATGTGTGAAATTTTCGAGTGAATACCGCCAGGATAAATATGCAGTTATTACATATTAATCTCTGGGAAAAGACAGTATTAATAACTGATCAAAAATATAATACACTTGAAAATGTATTTTATGCAGGACTTCTTTAGTATATACTCTACATAAAGACGATAAATAAGCATCTCTCATTTTAACGCGGTGTATTATATTACGAGTATCGTAATATAATACAGGGTGTCCGGATGAGAGGTATCCAAAATAAAATACTTATATCTTGGAAAGTGTTTATTAAACACATGTCCAGTATTCACCATTTGAAAGGGAATCTCTCAAAGTTTCTTTATACTTACAATCTGCCCCAACAATGGAGAGATTTTAGCGCATGCGTTGAAATCTGTACATTGTTGGGATACGAAGTAACAATGGCAACAGCGCAGGAGAAGGTTGTGTGCGTGTTGTGGCTTGCCGAATTAAATTCTTCGACGGCTGTTCAGCGTCGTTTTAGAACTCAATATGGATGTGAACCTCGAAAAAGCAAAAGCATCGGGTTTTGGGACAACAAACTGAGAACAACGAAATGCCTGGGAGGTGGATATGCCGAAGCGGGCCAATTGCTTGACCGCCTAGGTCGCCGGACATAACCTCATTTGATTATTTCCTGTGTGTTAAAGCTAAGAACTTTGAAGATTAACAACATTGAGCACCTGAAAACCTGCATAATGTAATAGAAGCCCGCGACATAGGATGAGGTCGAATATCGCCTGGATGTTTGTCATGCCGCCAAGGGTGCCCACATTTAGATAAATTAAGTGAAAAACTAAACTTCCAGAGTTATTTACTGTAATGCCTAAAATCGGAAATGAATATTATAAATATTTTATTCTGGATACCTTTCATCCGGACACCCTGTATTTACCCACGTCATTCTGTCCAGCTCAGCTGAGCGCCGCTTCGCATTCGGTGGCCAGCCGGCCTTATATATAATTTGCGAAGAGTCCGTCCGTCCCCCCCTTTATTCCAGAAACGGTCGGACTTAGAGATTCGAAACAAACTGCACTGTGTTTCTACGAGTTATAAACCCCTGGGAAAACTATCCCCATTACTGAGAAGGCTCGGGTTCGAACCCAGGAGTCCATAATACGGTTCCATAAGAAATACACGTAAACTTCACTTTTATCGGTTGCTGGGCTTATTTCTTCGGCAATATTAAATTAAAAATAATCGTTATTATATATAATCGTTAAGGAAAATTAAATAAAGTTTCTTATTTTGGTTGTGGAATATCGATTTCTATTAGAAGTTGCCAGTAATTTGATAAAATAGAAGACATTTTAAGAGATTTTAGAGATTATAAACAAGTCCGTTCCCATTAACGACGAATGCGGTTGTTGAATTTCTTCATTAGAACGAATATCGAGAATTTAGGCCCGTGTAGACGTCATGATTATTTATATCAACGTAACTATTTACAGATGGTTACGCGGATTTGGTGTTAGCGTTTCACCTAAATTACCTTTTGTGAAATTTATAGATTCTTTGTATACTCCCTGGTAAGTTGAAGACCTTTCTTAATGTTACATTCTGACTTAAATTATAAAGCATATCTATTTACAACATCGTATTTTCCGCGTTCAACGAAAATGATTAACCTGATTAAGTAAGTGAACGTCTTTCTTATTGTGGTATTTGTTCTCTTTGAGGTGTTGAAATACAAGTAGTGAAGTAGTATATTGAATATCTCACACGTGACTGAAAAGGTAAGGCGTAAATATGTTTAATTATTATTATTATTCAGATACTTTATAAGTCTTATAATTATTTATAAATTGGAATTTAGTTCATTTATTTAGTTTATAGCTGCCAATTAAAGTTAATTATTGCATTTAATACAGATAAAGTATAAACAGAACTCAGTTTCTACGTCAACATAGACGAATTTGACATAGTTAATAGCATACATACGAGTATTGTCATTAACTTATTAACACAATTAATCATGAATGCATACTTTAATTTACCTAAGTTTTTGATAGAAGTGTTTCATCAAGATATATCTGCGATTTTGAAAAGAGGCCATCAAAGTTTCAGTATTTTAGCATGTTATACTTTCTATCAGTACTTTAGTGAGCCAGATATATCAGCAAAGTGTTTACTGACACCAAAATAGCAATTTCCGACACCTTATCACTAGAAATTAAGCCGAAAACGTCATAAATCTAATATAATGCTGTCAGAATATTTATGTAAATCAATAGCTTTAAAGACATTCTTAAGAAATAGTAAGGTTAGTTTGGGAACAGTTTGGGTCTATAAAGCTTCTTAGCTTTTTACAATCGTATAAGAGCCATTTAAACTGTATAATTAATAATATTAAATGCGTTAAAATGAAATAACTACAAGTATATTTATACTAATTTACTATCCAAACATCATAAATTTCGTTCTCAATCTCCCTGATAGTTCTCAGTTTCCTAGATAAAGGCTTTAATGCATGCCAATATAGAAACCATAGAGTCATCTACCTAAAGGCTTGGAGGGTCCTCTACCCGTCCACCATCAGCTGTTAAAATCTTTGGAGAGGATAACTTTATTTATGTTGTCCCCGTTGAAATTCAACGGGCACTTCCGCTAATATTCTTTTAAATTGTGGAACATGCAAAGTCTACTTTCCTCTTTCTGTTTCATGGCGTACCACGAAGTTCAGCCATCTCATATTCATTACATTAAATGGTAACAAATTTGCGACGAATTGCTTATTATACCTTTAAATTGTTATTCAGAAAATATTTTTTATGCCAGAATAATGTATATAGTACCGCGTAGTTTGCTAAAGATACTATTAATTGTGAAATATGTTTAAATATATGCTTTCGAAGGACCCTTTTGCGTCATTTTTATGCGATTTCATTAAGAACCACGATCCGCTAATTGTCTGTTCTCCCTCTTACACCTTTACCCGAAGAAAAACTCAATTTAGACATTAACATTCTCAACGAGAGCCTTTTTTATCCTCTCTTTCCTCGGGATTTATTCCTTCCAACCCTTTATTCTGGTTTTTATTATTGCCTGTCTTTTGTTTCGCTTTCCACTTTCTCCCCACGCTCGCCTTTTCTTCCACCAGATTCTTTGTTCGTCATTTTTCGAAAAATAAACAGAGTGACTGAGGACGGCGTTCAGACCGTCGAAGCCGAAAAGGGTAATCGTGGAAAAAGGCGGCCGTTTTAAGCCTTGGTGTGTGTGTGTGCGTTTCTTCCTCCATTATTCCACGCCACCATTTGTATTCCTCTGGGAGACCTTTGCTTCGCCGCCGCCAGGGGGATAGGATAAATGGCGCCGAAATAGCGGGAATTTTTACACCTCCTTCCGATTCAATTTCTCCATCTCTCCTGTCGTTCGCGATCCTCTTTTGTTCTCGCAGTGATAACTCTTTCTTTCCTCGCCTTCTCTCGCAGAAAACGTTCTTTCTTTTAAGAAGCGTCCGATTCCACTGGGATTTTTGTTTCCCTCCTTATGCGATCAGAGGGAACCTTTAATCGATTTTTGCACAAACGAGTCCGTTTTTATCTTGTTAAGATACTCATATCATCTCGTTTTTCACTGGATTTTGACCGTTTCGTTCCTTCTTACGTGGGTTTAGCTCGTCCATGCTTCTTCATCACGGTTCTGTTGCTATCGTGGTTTAATTTATCTTCAATACATCGGACGGAGACAATTATCATAAAAAGAAGAAATTCTTAGATTTCGTCTTAGACATAGCGAGTAAATTATAATTCTTAATTGTCTTAGCTTGGGAAGAAAAAGGAGGAACAACTTTTCACAAAAGAAACTAATTCCGTCTTTAATGTTAACTATGCAAATTACACACAACTATTGAGCACACGACATGTTTCGATGCTTAAGTATCAGGGATGGATAGCCACAAAGTAACTCGCAGTTCGGTGGATTTAATCTTAGCTTGCGTAATCTGAAATAGCTGAAGTAAAAAAACCAAATTTAAGGAGAAAATTCAGAAACTCTCGACTCTTTCAGTATGGGAAACCAAAATAAAATCCTAAAATGGACCAAGAATTTTCAAGAGAAATATCTGTCATTTCAAATTTTACACTTTACATGTTTTTGAACTAATACTGGCTATAACGTACTTACAATGGGAACACTAGGTTTGTGGGAAACGGTTTCAAACGAAATTTTCAGGGCACATTCTTTGCTCAACATAGTGGCCATGTGTCTGATCATTCAACTCAATTGGCCTTTGTTTATGAAAAATTAGCAACCGAAAATCTGAGTTAAGCAACCGTGCTATACACATGCATTACCATATAGATCTCGAATTAATAGGAAACTATTTTCTTCCGTTTTTTTACTGATAACTTATCTTTTTGCGATTAAATTCAATCTTCTTACCTTCTAAGTATTCATTACCTTTTAGTTAGCATATATTCTAACACACATAACGCCGCACAGTGGACTAAAATTGATAAAAGCTGGACAAAAAGGAAAAGTGTTTTTTTTGAGAGCAGACTTTGAAACTTTGCACGTTTACTGCTGAATAAATTTTGCATACAACCATGTAAGTAATTTGCGTTGATTCTTAGGAGTTTACATTATACAGGGGGTAAAAGTTGACCGAATTTTGCGAAAAATGTTGGTCTTAAAAGGAGAAACTCACTTTTAATAACATTTCTCCTTAAGAAATCTATGGTTAACTTTCCCTGTAAGGAATCCATTGGGTGGATTGCAGTTTTTGAGGCATTTTCCGAAGGTTTAGATGGCTTTAACTCCGTAGGTGGAAGAAAGTCCTACATAATTTATCGGAATGTGGTCGTACTTTGTCAGATTGATCCTGGGTTCGTTGCTGGTCCCCTTTCGTAATTAATGGTACACTCGGAACGCGTTTACTTGGCGGAGAAATAACGGCCTGAAATTCTACGTAACGTTTGATTTAACATTTACGTTTCGTAAAAAAACATAGCAGAAAATGGTCCTGGGTTGGATCCGGTCAATCGAAATTCTACCATAAGAAACGCATTAAGGTCGCCTTTAGAATTTCATCTTATGCACTTAAAAAAGTTAACCTACTACCACAGAAGAAATTGTTACAGACGACCCAGGGTTTCGATGCATAGCATCATCTTTAGGTGCTTACATATAAAAAACTCACAGTATATATAGAAGAGAAAAAGAGGGGGTTAGTGGAGTAAAGGGAAGAGTATATGTATTTATATGTAAGCACCTGAAGATGATGCTATGCATCGAAACCCTGGGTCGTCTGTAACAATATCTTCTGTGGTAGTAGTATAAATAAATCTATTCCTTGTAAATTTGCTTCTTTTGTCATGGAATACCACCAAGTTAAGCCTCATTTAGTCAAATTTAAAATTAACCTGCTTGGTAAGGGATTTGATGCTCGTGTGTATATGCCGTGAAATAATTCAAGAGAGGACCTGTTATATATTTTTATCACTGTTATAGTTCTATATTGAGAAAGTATGCTAATTTGTATAATGCGTTAGAGATAGCTGTTTTAGAAAAATAATTATGATAATCCATATAGGTAATCGATATAAGAATTATTTCGTATTTTGGGTATACCTCGTTTTTCGCGGGTTTCCATTCCGGACAACTCCACGATACTCACAAATGATTGGAATCGCGCGAAATGTACACTCCTGGCCAAAATTAACGCAGAACCTCCCTAGCGATCCTTACGGCCGGTTCTGCGTTAATTTTGGCCAGGACTGTACGTTCCGCTTCCAGTTCTAAAGATGGGCCATTTTCCCTTACCTTGGGGTGAGTTGAAAATAATGAAACATACGGCAAATTAATTTATGAGATCTAAATAGATAATTACACGAAAAGAGTCAAAAAAAATACTGCTCCGTACTAAAATCAATAAAATGAGTGGTGGATGAATTCGGGTTCTCCACCAGATTAGATATGAAATGTAAGCACCTTTAATGTGAAATAGGATGTCGGAAAATGGAGGAGAAAAATTAGAATAGATTAAGAAAACGAAAAATTTTAATAACTATTGATGGTTTTGCTTTGCAAAAAATTGCTATGAGGTTGATTGAGAAGAATCATAGGAGTAGTTGATCTTCTGGGATATTTTAATTCCCTCGATTAAGGTCTCCTTAGATCTATACCTACATATTAATGCTATTATGTTCCGAGTAACAAATAATTTTAGTTCATCTCGTTTGAGAAGGGATGTTAAGTCTGTGAAAATTTCTCTCAAACCTTTAAAACTCCAAATGTTTTGGGGGTTTTAATGATGAGTCTCTTGAAGCGCCAGCGGTTATAAAGTTTCCGGTTCATTGCTTGGAATTCCAATAAACGGGTGCGCCGATGACCAGTTGCACTTCACTTCCAAGAGGAATCCCCAAAGGACGAACAGTCGTGGATCGGCGAATCGATTTATCAGATAAACCATTTTAGAATGTCCTGTTGGCGATTCATAGGGAGCTTACATACTTACTGTCTAATCGAACTGATACAACATTTCACAACTTCATTAATCCTATTCTATTCGTCACTTAAGCATTTTTAATGGTAAAGTTCCACTGCGAAACACACATTTTATAATACACCAAATTAACTAATAGAATTTTAAAACATACTGTGATATAGGCATTTAACATTTAACACTCGTAAGAATTGACAAATTTCAACTGTAACTATCAGAAAACTCATACAGAAACGATTTAAAAGTTGACCTCTTGTATAAATTGTAATATTTACGTTTGTACATACAAGCTTCGGATATAAGGAACACAGAAAGGTAGAATCAAAGTAAAAGTTGAAAAAGGAAATAGTGGTGAAATGGTCTATCACCCATATTAACTGTTTACCGAATTTATCGAATTGAAAAGCTTCGGTGCGACAAATCTAAGTTACCTGTCGTTTTTTGCAGAGATGCCGTGACAAGGAGCTTATTCCTACTTCAGTCAATCTTCCATCAGCTCACGTAGGACGAGACGAATCCTAATCTGAGTGCCTAAGAGTAATATTAACCGGTCTAACCCTAATATTATTAATTATTAATAAAGTTGCATCCCTGACTGACACTACCATCGAAGCGTTGGCGACTTCATTGTCACCAAATCCAACCTGGTTGGAAACCCGAGAATCCATTTTACACATTATCCACCAGGAAAGCTGAAGATCATTATATCCATACGACCACATTGTTCGAATAAATTATGACTTAATTCATTAAAAGCTTCGTAACAAACATTTAGTTCCGTCATTTTCCACTTAATAAAACACATTGGAGAAAATAAAGAAATTGTTTTCCATTGGAATCACATCAACTGTGTTTAACGCTTATAGAAACATTCTGAATGAACGTGAAGAACTTCAAAGGTTCGACCTGTAAACCAGGTCAACTCGGACATGCAAATCCATTTAATTGCTGAAATGGCAACATGCAAATGATAAAAAAAGTTAGTTTCTCTAATGCCCCTTTCGGCAATGTTGAATTATGAGAAATTCCTCTTGCTTGGTTTTTAGTCGCCGACCAAGTTTCGACAACTGCGCTCCGTAATGTAGTAATTAGATTGGCGGAGAGATTTTGTACGCGGAAGAGTTTCTTCGCCTTCCAGGATGTAATTAAACCAACGAGAAGTTCTTCTGCTTCCCCGTAGATGTCACGATTATCGGGGAAATTACGCGGAAGAAAAAGTCAGCGCTCACGATTTCGCGGAAAAAAAGATTAGTTGCAGTCATCTTGAAATTCTCGGATTGGACGATTTGCTTAGCCACTCTCCCATTTGCGTTACTCAATAGAACACAATCATGAGGAAACCCAACATAATAACGTTTTACGCGAAAGAGGAATTTAGTGAATCTTTCGCTTTCTTATAGGAAGGCGGCCCTCCGCTGAGTTTACGGAAGCTTGAAATGCACTTTCGTTCTCCACAGAACAAAGAAATTCAAATTATTATAATTATTGTAAAAATGCTACAAGTGGACTAGTCGTCCGGTGGTAACACATATACATATATTACATATATTATTATAAATCCCATCTACATTTTTTAATTACAAAATATATATATATATTTTTTATTTATTCATTGCAAATGTACTCGTCAACATCAATCTCACTCGTCCTTAATATTTTTACAAGCTCCCTATGATGTTTTGGGAAGGGCTCCAAGACTCCTGCAGGCAAATAATTAACGAATCAGTAAAATCAGTAACGCTATCAAGCCTTGCATATCTGCCTAAGACGAATCTTGCTGCCTGATGAAATGAAAATCTATAATCTGATCCAAGTTGTTATATAAACGTTATTCTCTTGTCGTTAGGCGAGTGATATGTTATTTTGAAAGGAGAGAGTGCTGATTATAATCCAAAGCTTTTTTCTTCAATGTGACATATTGCTTAGTGAAATGGCATTTTTAATCTATACCATTGAGTATTCTTCAAAAAATTAACCACCACCGGCCGCAAGGATCGCTAGGGAGGTGCTGCGTTAATTTTGGCCAGGAGTGTACCATGTTCACTGCTGCACGTTTTTTTACGATCAAATTGAATTGAAACTTTTTGCAACATTTAGATATAATATCCAGATCGGCCTGCTATAAGGATACGTCTTCCGCATTACGAATTTAGCTGTATATAAGGGTGTCGTCAACGAAGAGTCTCACAGTACTCTTTAAATTGTTCACTATATTGTTTATGTATATTGAAAACAGGATTGGCAGGATAACACCTCCTTCAGGAACTCCGATTGAAACTTCAAGAAGTAACCAAGCATTTAGTTAATTTTTCATTGAGAGTTCGTTCATAAATAAGCCAATTAAGAGACAAATGTTCAAGGGGCAAATTTCGGTCAATTTAGTCTAAGGAAAAGATTGCAAAGCAAAAATAGTTACTTCTGGACGTTTATTCCTCATTGTATTAGAAAATGTAATAGGGTAGATTAGATAGAGATGTTGGCGTTAATATATCTCGTGCAATACGCCACTGGTGGATCGCTAGGTACACAAGTGTAAATCGGAAACCTAAATAATATATAATTTAAAAAGTGCCCGTTGAAAAGGACAGTGCGGATAGCGTCGTTGCTAAATTATGAAAATATACCAATATTGGTACATAACTTTAATAATTTCTGTTGACTTCAAAAACGTTCATTAAACCGGCCTCCGTGCTGCACCAAATTTCCTGAGTTGTAAACACATTGCAAAGAACGAAAGGGATTATTTTATGTTATTATCCGCAAGAAGAACAGTTTCTGAGAAACGTAAATTCTCAATCGTAGGAGAAAGGGCTAAGCCTCGATGCTTCAAGGAGTTAAGGATTGGAGGATATACCGGTAGAGTACCATGCAAATCAAAATGGGGTCAGAATTTATTTTTATAGGCTGAATGAATAAATACAACATATATTTGCAAGTTAAAGAAAGAAAGATTTTGTAGCTTTTGAACATCATTATCCTACTTTGGATAAACCTATAAAGCTGAAACTGCCTCCTGCTAAGATCACGCTCAACTATTGAATATAGGGTAGCAAAATATTTTGAGAGATTGTATCCCAGTAATATGGTTAGTTATGTACAGGAATCCATCGATGAAAAATTAATAACCATGAGCCTAACTGCTACAGAGATACGGTCCAAAAATTCCATTTTGCAAGCAATACAATTTTTCTCTGACTGCTGAGGTACAATAAAAAACAGCAGAAATGCTTTGCTGTTTCTAGCTTAAAACCATTGAGGATTCTCATAAATTTGAGCATCGAGAAAATCAAGGTCATATTACAAATTCCATTTATAAAAAATGTTGAATCGCGTAAAACGGATTTACCATGATAAGTTGAAAAAGATGAATGGTAGGATCCAATTTCTGAACACCTAAAATTGAATACCAAAAACTCTAATGAAGAAATTTATAACAACCTATCCATGACCAACCGGAAGACGGAATACAGAGTTATTTAGTCTAGCGATGTAAGAGGATATCGCATAGAAGACCTACAACCGAAATGAATATTTGTAGTGCATTTGTATAGGAACAAACGCAGTAAAAACAGATTGCTATTGACGTATTATTGCGGAATTAGAATTTGAGTGCATAGCTACCAATTGTTTCACTTAAATACAGTGGAACCTCGGTTCACGACCGCCTCTGTTCACGATCAACACTGTTTACGACCAGCTTTGGCAACCAAATTTTGACTCGGTTGGCGTCCAACCACTCGGTTCACGACCACCTCTGTTCAGGACCAAGGCTACCGACCAGTTCAGTAGGCAACCCCGACATAACACAGCATCGTTCCTGAGGAACAGTTGCAGACAGGTTGATCAGTGAACACAGTTCGTGAGTAATTTGCGGATTACTTTATCAGTGAAACAGAACAAATTCCATAGCAACATAATAACATTTAGCTATCTTAAATTCAAATTACTGTATTTTATATTTATTTCGAATTTTCTTTTATTCTTTTATCCCATATGGGTCTTCTCCCGTATACGCAAGCTATTAACTGATCGCAGTCAATGACGCTCATAAAGACGAATTAAGGAAAACATTTTTCAAAATAATATTCACCTAAAGTATTAAAATTTATTTTTTATTTATAACTAATTTTACATGTTATTTACGTGCATTCTAAACAAAAATACACTTAAAAAATACAGTTTCAGAGTCTGGAACGGATTAATTGTATTTACAATAATTTCAACGGGAGAAATTGTCTTGGTTCACGACCAATTCGGTTCACGACAAGGGTCCAGGGACAGATTAAGTTCGTGAACCGAGGTTCAACTGTATTAATTTACTTATTATCCTGTAATCCGCATTTTAGTGGCATGATTTCTTAAAAGTTTGAAAGAAAATAGTTCATTCTTTTTTTTAATTTAGAAACACGCTAAATTAGGCCCAAATGCATTATTTCCAATGTTCGGATGCGACAATGATCTAAGTTGAAAGCCTTGGCTCGCCCATGTATCTCTTGCAATACCTATTTTCTTGACTCGCAATTGGAAGCATCGGTTTGCCTAGGGAACTCAGCTATCCTCCAATCAGACCCCATTACATTCGAAATCCACAAAATTAAACGTGGAAATAAAAGAACCTAATTAACTTACAAAACTAGTAATCTTGCCATAAAGTTACCATTTTTTGCAAATTCAGGGTCTCTCCGATGCCGCAAAATTTCACTGAAAATTTTGCAGTTAAGCACGTGATTTCTGAATGATCAAATTTAAAAAAAAGAGTTTTATTGTTTTATTAAGTGTTTTATTATGCAGTTCCACAAAGTAACAGCTGATTCCATTGATTTGATCAAATTTTAGTTGCAGAAGAGGGGGGTTTTTGTAATAGGATTACCTTGATCTGGAAAATGAAACATTTGAGTCGCGAAATGGTGAATTTTGAAGTTAATTCTGAACTACCGAACCTGTAGAAAATAACTGACGAGACAAACCATTGGCATCTCCGACATTTATTTTAATTAGCACCTGAACAAACGTATTTATTTCTGAGTCTGAGACCTTAAATCAGAAAGTAAAGAAAGATTATACATTAAGTTCTCAAAAGTAAAAACAAAGCATTAGCAGTAGAATAACGTAGCTAACTCACAAAGTGATTTGTGAAAGAAGCAACTGCTTTCTACTTTTATTGGTAGTGCCGAATGTTAAACTAAGGCTAATCTTATTTTATCTCCATGTGCTTTCAGCAAACTCTTATGCTTCAGCAGCGCTCAAGTGCTACCTTTATTACCGCAACGGACGCGTATTATTTTAAAACCCTATTTTGTGAGTTAACTTTTCTGTTAGAGCTTGCGAGGATCAATATCTGACTCTCGAGGGATTTTGGAGAGTTTGTTTTCGAAGTTTGGTATCCATAGAGATTTCTTAAAAGGTTATCTTCCCTTGAGAGCGGCTCGATCGGGATTCTAGATTACTTTCAAGTTTAGAGTGAGCGAAAAACTTGATGAAGAGTATCTGGGAGTCACATTTGGAGCTGATAAGAGAGGTGTAATCTTCACGGTGGGATTATTAGATTATCAATCGGAATTAGTAGTTATTGAGGAATATTTACACCATTGTTAGATAATTATAAAATTAATAAAAAGGATAATAAAGATTATGTAACAATTCTATCAACTCTACCAATTAGTAAACATATCTGACAAATCGCTCCTGAGCTGAATATCAATTGTAGCAATTTTCTACGCTCAATAAAAAAGATCTTGATATTTAGAATATGACTATCAGCAACATCCATCATTGAACAATTTAAGCAATCATAGAAACACATTTTAACAGTATTTCATTGAAGAGAATTATTTTGATAGTAAAATATTATTACAAAATTTGAAATATATTATGAGATTAATAGTCATACAAAAATGTACATGTTAGTTAATTAAATGTCGTATTTATGATTTCTCAATTCAATTTTTCTGATCTGTTGCGTTAATCCACTGTTTAACTTTAACACTGGCTAACTCCTAAAAAGAAAAAAGTTAGCTTCGTTACCATTAAAGACGGAGTTAGTTTTCTTAGTGAAAAGTAGCTCCTTTTTTCCTTCCTGGGATGGCTTACCACTTAGTTATTCGCAGTTCGGTGGATTTTAACTCCTAAAAAGGTTACGATAGTCTATCATTGCTCAGTATCACCGTACGCTTTCTCAATCATCTTCTCTTGAAGAGGCTCCCATCCGCTGACATCGTTTAGCGGACACTCACTTTCATAAATGCGGTTGTCAGACAAGGATTGTTCGCTTCTTCATGGAAGCGAGCAAACATTTTTCCCGTGCTCAAGACGGGGAAATCTCCGACCTTTCTCGGCAATTGCCGGCCCATCTCACTATTAGATCGGCTGGGAGGAGTCACGAAGAAAACATTGTTACTCTTCCTCTTACGTATCATGGAAGAGAAGAAAGTCCATCCTGCCAACCAGCTCGGCGTCTGAAAATAACATTGAACCTGTCATCAACTTACCATAGTGATAAACTTAATCACTAGCCATTTGAAAGTGCAGCTTTCTTCGACGTGTCTAAAGCCTTTAACAAAATGAGGCATCCTGGTCTCATACACAAGATGAAAAAAATGTAATTTCTCGCAGTGACTGCACCGCATAGTCACCTCCTACCTTCAAAACCGTATGTTCTTCGGATGCACAAGGGAGCTTCAGATAACAAACTGATTCTAGCTAGAGTTCGCTCATGAAGTGTCTTTGACTCTCTTCAACATTTACTGTGGCAATATCCTCTAGGACCTAGGGTTCAGCGTTACAGACGCCTCGAATTTGCAGCTAAGTACAGAGATTTATATTCACAACCTTTAGTAAAACCATAGAATAATAGACATGTGACCTAGGTTTTGCAGCGATGCTACACCATCTGGCAAAGAACAAACAATATGAACAGCGTATATACAAAATTATATCATCGGTTTCAATGTGCAAATAATAGAGAAGATGGTATTGAATGAAATAAGAGAAGTAGCCTTGGAGAGGATTTTCAAAGCAAAGAAACAAGTAGAATCCCAAGGAAGAATAGATTTGAAAAAATGCCGACAGGGCCGTGAATCGAACCCGGGTCTCCCGATTACCAGTCAGGTGCTCTGTCCGTTGACTATCCCGCCAGAGAATTCTCTCCAGCTATTTGGGAGACTACGTGGGCAAAGAACGTTGCAAGTTCGTCCGCATGGCAGCATCGTTCGTAGTCATGGCTACATAGAAGCACCGGCCGCACATAGTGAAGGAAATGAACACTTCAAAACCAAATCGGCTCGCTGCTCAATCTAAGCTACCCGGCCAGAACTATTTAACAAGCCGTTTTGATGAAAGCAGCCTTCCGGATAGAGGAAGATGCCTGGTTCGATTCCTGGCCCCGTCAGACTTTTCTGTTAGTTTTTCCTTGGGAATATACTACGAGTGATTGCATAAGAACGTGACTCCAAGTCCTAATTGGGGGTCGAAGGAAATGAATACTAACAATAAATAAGTTAGCAGATTCCGGTGTGACGAAGAAAAAGGAGTGTCAAAGACTACTTGGAAGTAAGAATTGGAAAGAAGCATCCCTACATAGTAAATACTGTAAGAGCAGCAACTTATTGCAGACATTTACATGAAATTATTATATTATAGAATATTAAATTAATTATTATATAATAATGTAATATAAAATAAATTCTAATAATAATTAAATATTAAATATTGCAGAAATTACATGAAAAATGATGTTGCTATAACTTTCAACTCTGAGTACTTTAAATGTGAGCGGAAAATTCCTTCCCTTTTATAGATTATATTGCTTCTAACTTATGATGGTCCATCATTAATAAAGTAGGAAACGTGTCGTAGAAGTCCAAACCTACAAATACATATAGATGTATGTATGTATCAAAGCCATTGTAAGAAAGATGGAAATCTGTTCACATCTGATTAGTTCAAATGAATAGAAGAATAGAGTGTAGCCGACTATAAATGGCGCAAAAACTTTCCACCTAAGAGAAACACTTTTGTGTTTTCCGTCACCGTTTTCGTTGAAATAATATACCCCATGCTCCAAGTTCATCTACATCAAGTGCATACAGCCGTAACTCAAGTTTGAGGCTTGTATCACCAATATAAGAAGACTACTAAGCTTAAATAAGTCCTATCGATTGAGATTAGGTAATAAGAGAATGCATATCACATAACTTCTTTCTCGATTAAATTATTCAGTACTAGATAGAATTTTTCTCGTCCCTCAACGAAAATATGAAATATCAGGATTAAGTGAAAATGTATAATGTTAAGAGGATTTTCCCATTCTTTACATAAATATGCGGAATCAAAACTGCTTAAAAGTCTGCCGTCAGAATCTTTTGGCGACGTCTGAGAAAAAATCCGATTTCATTTCTCCACGCATTTCTATTTATAACGATAAATAAGCATGACGAATGCATAATATTCTCTTGCCACGAGGATTTGAAAAGGAAATCCGAGAAGTTGGTCAATCATGAGAGCATTCATGGGAGGATTTCAGGGGACTGTTGAGAGTAAATCAAAGTTTTGAAACCCAGTGAAAATGAAGAAGAATGATTTTATCCAGATTTGAAATCTTCTTGATTAGTATGTGAGAAAGGATCTGCAAGATGATAATTTGTGGATCATTGATAGCTACTATAGCTACCACTATATAGATTCACGGCCTGCGAATGTATTAATTTTTGAACACTTTCTTTCACAAAAATTCTTGATTAACATAATCTACAACAATGGGGTATATTCAATCAAAAAAATCACGGAGGAGGAATTTTGTGGAATTCCGACGTAATCGAAAAATTGTTAAATAAAACAAGTTTTAAAAAACAACACAGTAAATTTTACTTTCCACAAATAGGGGTTTCAGTGCGAGTATCTGCTAGTAAGTACATCCTACCAGCTACTATGTACCATCTTCAAGCTAAGGAAAAGTTAGGGAGTAGGCTTTCATGCCTTACTTCGTTGCAAACCTTTCACTAATCCCTGCACTGTTCCCTCCATCCCCTTCGCTTTCGTCTATTAATTTCGCCGCACTGGGATCGAACCAAGGGCAATCAGGGAAACCTTAAAAAGCGAATATGAAATTTATTTATTATCTTTGTGCATATACCGGGACTTAAGTTTCCATCTAATCGGGTAAGGGTTCAAAAAAAATCTTAATAATCCTAGCAATTTCTATTTTTAAAGACAACTGGTGTCGAACCCATGACTTATTATCAAATGCGAATACACATAATTAGTCAGTGCAAAAATTCTCCCACTTAAAATGCATTGCAGCGATTTTTATTTTTTTTGAACCCCTTTCCGATAACATGGAAACTTGAAACCCGGTATGTGAAAAGAGATCATAAATAAATTTTACATACGCTGTCTAACGTTTCCCTTGGGGTCCTTGGTTCGATCCCAGAGAGCCATTTACATTACCCTATGCATTTCAGATAGGATAACAGAGTCTTAATTTTGGACCTTCCCGGTATGATGTCGGCTTCAAAATTTGAATCGAGTAAGTTATATCAACCAGGGCGTTATAGGTATTTACATATTTCCAAAGATCCTGGGTTCGACACCAGGCTGCCCTACTATTTAAAACCTACGGCGGGAATTCAAGTTACTTATGATAGAGATACGAAAATATTTTCAGTTACATCCCTGTAGGATAAGGAATTCAAAATCATATAAGTCCTAGAAAACGCGCTCTTCTTTATTTATATTTATAAAACTCACCAAATGTGCGTGAGTTTGACGACAGGTTGGTGCAAATATCTCCTTTCCGTTGATTCTCAACGGGGATATTTAAATTGATAATTACTCTTGGTACAGTGTTAATGTAAACACGTGCCTCACAATTTTTAGTAGATAGCTAATTCCAGGCTATAATTTTTTCCAAACCAATGAACAAAGTAAATAAAATTATAATAAAGTCTACAAAGTCACCTAAAGATTCATTCTCATATCCTTTGAATGAACACTTTCTTAGATGAAGACAAATATATGCTATCACAATGCCAAAACAGAAACAAAGATTAAACACCGATTACAGAAAGATAGTAAATGTATAAGAATTGGAAGCAATTAAAAAACCACAATGAATAACTTTTTTAACAAACATAAACTTACTTTACCTTTTGAATCAAGGGATAAGATGCTGGAGATTTGCTTGTTTTTTGCTTGATTTTGCTGCATATCGTTTTATTATCGCCGTTTTACTCCATCACTGAATCTGGAAATTCTTTACGATATTAACTAAATCCATTTTCGTCCATCGCTAAATATTTATCTATGTAAATTGATAAGTTGTAATACTTAATGCGGAATATTATATTTGAAACATCCGCAACTTACCAGGCTTTTAAGTGGAATTGATTGCTACAGACGCTTCCATAAAATTAAAAACCTTTCTTAAATACTGGTATTCGTATGTTTGTATGCTCGATCCTTCACAGTATATCGTTCATAGCAGCAGTTACTAATATCCCATTAAATTTCTCCCCCTTCATATAATCTGTCACGTATTCTTGACATTAATGTGAACTAGGCATATTTTCTCAATGTTTTCTTACGGATTTATACATGAGCTGAGGACTCAACAATCGCACAGATACACAAGGGAATGCGTAGTTAACAACCTCAAAATTTAGATAAAATATTTACCGTATTTTATCAAAATGTGCGCAATTTCGAGTCGCAAACGATATTCCGCGACCAAAATAAGAAACTTTGTTCTATTCTACTTCTTTTGGTGCATAATTCGACTCCCAAAGACTATTATTTCTAATTAAATTTTGCAGAAGAAATGAACCCTACTACGAAAAACATTACCCCTACGTGTGTTTCTTGTGAAAATGTTTTGACCCGTCTGGGTTCGAACCGTGGACTTTCGGTAAATTAAAAGTAGCCTATACTCGACAGTGGGGTCGACACTTAACATTTAATTTTACGGATTATAGGATATAATATGTTTGTAATACGGTGTATCCATAAATTCATTTATAAATCCCTCAATCGTTAGTTTCATGAGGATTTAAGGGGAGTCTTAGATGAGGGCTAAACCCGATTAGCCTAAAGATACATTAATATGTTTATAAATATATTACATTAAATACATATAATCTGGCAAGCGATCTACTACGTACAAAAAACAGGTTTTACTCTAAGGATAGTCAGCATTTGAGTGATTCTTATAGTACTTTAACCTTCTCCATGTTTCCTATAAAAAAGAATTAAAAATGTGCACCCGTAGATTACACGCATGTGTTTTTGGTACTACTCAAGATCGTTGAATTCAAAATGTGGAATATCACAGAGGATTGAGTGAGAAAGTTTCGAGTTCAGACCATATGGGCAACTTCCTTCGTGTTGGTGTTAACTCTGCATTTCATTTACCAAGAACTATTTACCCTACCGCGCTCCGGCAAATCGTGACTTTTAAGTTGTTCACGAAGTTGAATCGCTGTTTAATCGACGTAGAAAAGGTGTAAATTAGATTTATTAGAATTTAATTTAGTGTTTTAGCTACGATTAAATTCCCTGCAATGGAATCTACGGAAGACTCAATTACCGACGGAGAATCTTCGAGAAGTTCAGCCAACTGCGTAAGAATCAGCAATCTTTGTCTCGGCAATTAGTAGTTCAGACAACAAGATATCTAGCCTAACTTAACGAGGGAGATTGATATATTGCTCGGCCTTTTCTATTTTAAAATAATTTTTACTGTTAAGCTAAGCACATTTAATAATCATATAAAAATGTATATCAATTAAACATTTTCCTCTCTCCTAAGGTTCCCGCTGATGGCTGTAACAGTAAATAGAGTCACACAATACTCCTAAACACCATCAAAGTTAAGGACAAAACCATCTTTGATGGTGTTTAGGAGTATATTGTGACTCTATCTACATTTTCCTATCTAGAAAATTGTTACGATGGAAAGATTGCCTCCTTCATCCTAAAAGTTTTAAAGAAGTCAACAAAAGCATTAGCAGATTCCAGGTTATGAGAGGGAGGAAGAACAAACATTAAACTCAAATTAATTGCGGCATTAAACAATCTATTAAGGTATCTTATGGCTTTTATTAACTTCTACCACCTGAGTAGCTTCTAACCTTTGGGAGGATCGTATGAAAGATATATTTGTAGTTAAAAATGAGAGGAAAATACTGCACAGCGTTACCTTCAGGTATTTTAGTCTTTCTAATCCCCTCGCGAATACAAGAATAAAGCGAAGTGTATTTATTGCTCTAGACATCATTACAGTTGTCCCTCTTCCAAGTCATCTAGTTACTCTATGTATGTATCACACCCAAAATAGCACCCAATCGAACAAAAAGGGAAAGATCGCAGCAGGAGTGAACTTCGTCGAAACATTCTCCCAACTTCTTTAATCAGGCAGAGAAGGAGAGGTCTCAACCCCAATAAACTTTTTCCTCAATCCTCACCGCACATTCTCAGGCCACCTCAGTCGTTTGCCGCTTGAGCGCCCCGAGCGACGGAATTCCCCCGACGCCGCCGCCCTTTTTCACGCCTCACGTAGTTGAATTGAGTCCTCATTTGTTCATTCGAATGCACTCAGTGTGTATCTGTATGTATGTATTTCTCCACAAGCCGTCATAGCAAAAATGCTGAGTGATAATGTAGGAGGATGAGATTGAAATTGGATTGTGCTCTTCTGTTCTCGTCTGTACACATGCCCGGATTTAGGTTCTCACGTTATCGAGAAGGGATTACAATGAAATTATTAAAAATCATCGCAATGTACTTCAAATGCAGGGCCGGATTTAGATGAAAAGAGGCCCTAGGCTATTCCACTTATGAGGCACTTTCACCTCTCATTTTTAAGTTCGTAAATTACATGAGAGATAATAAAATACACCATTACTGAGATATATATCAGTACGTCTCCTTATTTTCGGTTCAGTGTTTTAGTGTTCACTGTTTTTAGAATAGAGTAATTTTAACTTTGCTAACAATTTGAATGTAGGCCCCTCTTGATCTTGAGGTCCTAGGCTGAAGCCTAGTTAGCCTATTGGAAAATCCGGCCCTGTTCAAATGGGTGAAATTTGCACCCGTCTGGCGTCAAACTCACGCTCCTTTGGTGACATTTGCATGATTATCAATATCGTTAAAAGCGTGTATTCTGGGACATCCGTGATTTGGAATTATCTATCCTACAGGGAAGTTCCCTGCAATATTTTTCGAAAAACTCCAATTTGACCGTATTATTTTCCTTGCTATTTATGTATCATAGTTTGAAAATATTGAGATCACAGTCAATTGCCTCCTTTGCGTAAATGGCCTCGAAATCCCGCTTTTTTCAAAAGAATGCTTTGCGGGGATTTTCAGGATTTTTTGAGGCACTGAAATTCCAGAGATCGCTGGAAGCCGTGCATATCCAACGAAAACTACCAAGACATCTTTGAAGATTATCCTCGGTTCGACGCAAGGTCAGGGCAAATATTCTAAGTTAGAAATGCAGGTTTTATTCTTTTTTACCGTTTGCAGGCTTCATTTTATTTGAATTAGAAAAATGGTTGTGCTAAGTGGAGAGAATTATCAAAAGAAAGAAAATTAAGGGAAGATTCCTATTCTGATTTACAGCAAACGCTTATTGATACTAAATTACGAGAACTATGGCAAAATTAAAGAAAATTTCGGAAATGTTTAGTAAACAAACAGTATCCTTGTCGACCAAAGCGATCGTTGGATCTGAGCTCAAGCATTTACTCATCAGAACAGACGAGGATTTTAAGTCCATAACAAAGTAATGGTGGAGACTAATGTAAGTTTCTATAAAAAGGAGACAATTTACTGAAGTGCCAAAACATGCAAATTATGATATATAAATAGTACGGACAAAATTATACATAGTGCGAATATTAGAAAACGTTAATGATCCTTTTTTGGGTAGGTTAGGGAAATCAAAATCACTTAAGTCCACGAAGACTCTTCTATATTTGTAATCGGAGAAATGTCGCCAAACGCGCGTTCGTCTGGTGAGTGCAAAATTCTCATATCCAATGAAATATATTGCGGCGATTTTTAAGATTGTTTTTGAATCCCTTCCCAATAATATGGAAACCTAAAAGTGGGTAAGTAAATAGAGGTCATAATTAAATTTCATATAGGTAGTTTACCGTATGATCTTTGGTTCGATAGCAAAGCGCAATTTACGTTTCGTCATACATTTCAAACTGTGATAACGAAACCATTTTTAGGACCTACCCCGTATGTTATCGACTTCAGACTTTGAATTAAATTATTTTTATCCCTACCAGAACGTTATATGTATTCACATGTTGCAAAAGGGTTTCAGGTCGACACCAGGCGGTCTTGATTCTCCTTAATGAAATTTATGGTGGGGAATTCAAATATTACTATAAAATAAATAAAATTTTCCTCCCGTCTTTGGGCGAATGCCAGACAATCCTTTGATATATGGTATTTCCCCCTCCACCGCTGCCATCAGGCCTGATGGCCTAATCGCAGCGTCATTTGAAAATAAATAAATAATAAAGCATATACCGATAAGGTAGAAATCCATAATGAACATATGAACTGCATTCATGAACAGGTTTTACAAATCCAGTTTTTTACACGGTTTCCCTGAAGGTCTTTATTAATATGCTAGCAGAATGCAAGCAACCTTTACTCGTGTATATCGTCACTATAATCATCAACAGACTTTCATAACCTTCCGGTGTGTCAGAAATACATGAAATCAGGAGGAAAAGACTTCGGCGAAAGACGCCCGCAACACATCTTTCATACATTTAATTAGAGACAAAAGAAAGTCCTTCCGAGTCCTCTATTATTCTCTTATCTTTATTGGGAATCATGTTTATGATACCAAATAAATCCATGGATTAATGGATAAGCGGAATTCACGAGATAAAAGACGCGGTGTTGTGACAATAATCATTTGATGAGAACATCAACGTTTCGGATAAGATAAACGGTTTCCTCGGTGGGAAGTATGACAGGAACTGAATCATTTCTCGCAATGTTGTAAGGAGAGTCAGTGAGTGAAGCGCATGTCATAGTTATTGACAACGGCAAAGGAGGATGGATACCAACAAGATATATACGTATATTCATAATGGGGAGTGAACTCATCTTACTTTTCTCGCTCTTCTATCCCTTTCCTCATTCTTGTTCACAGTAATCATAATTCCCAGTCGATTCGTGTTTTTTGTGGCAAAAGAGAAAGGACGACCATAGAAACTGCTATTTGCAAGATAGTGGAGGTCAAGGAGTGCATTGGAGTCCTCCGAGGAGGTTCCTGCTGGTGGTCTTCTGAAGTGCAGTGATGTCGAAAATGGGTGCCAAAGTGAGTTCTTTCAAGAATGCGGACGAGCGAGATTATCAGCTGAAAAAGATAGAAAACAAAGCCTCTGCATTGGGATACATCCTTTTCATCTCGAATTTCATCCTCTCTTTAGGAGGATTGGTATTGCTGATGCTGGGAGGGCTTGTGGTTGGAAAGATGACGCTCGTGACGGACCTCGCGAAAGATCAGAAGTTTATCGTTCCAGACATTGGGTACATCGTCATTGGCTGCATCGTCTTCTCAATCTCTTTCTTCGGCTGCTTCTCCGTTTACAAAGGTATCCCTTCGATCCTCATCTGGTTCGGGGTCCTCCTCTGCTCCATCCTTCTGGCGGAGTTGGCCATCTACTCTTTGGGATTCTTCTTCCGCATCAACTTGGAGAAGTCCATCGAGGACTATTTGACACGTGCATTCGAAGGAGACAAAGTGCTCACCGACAATGTGCAGATGACTTTCCGGTGTTGCGGTGTCCGCGGGCCACCGGCGCCTCCGATTCCGCCATCATGCTGCGGAGGTGCGTGTTCGGAGACGGGTGCGTTCGAGAACAGTTGCTACGACAACGTCAGCTACTTCATTTCTTGGTCAAATGACGCCCTTGGGGATATTGTTGTCGGCATGGCTGTCATAGTGCTCGTTTCCGTGGTTACCTCATTCTATCTGGCAAATCTTATAACGGTCCGTAATAAACTAAATGCTATCAAATTTTCATAACTGTTAATAAGGTTTATGTTCAAACTTCAGTGATTTCTTAAGTAGTATGATTCGGTAGTAGTAAGACTTCAGTTGTAAGACTATTATGCCATTATGGTGCTATCATGGCAAGTGAAACAAACTGTCACAGTTCTACGACTACGACACTCGTATTTGTCTTAAACCCTCTCATACCTGAAGGGGTCGAAACATCCAAGCTCTTATGTGCACACAAATTTTTGGTTTTCAATACATAAAACAATAAATGCACATGTGTGTGTGTGTGTTTGTGTGTATATGTACACACACACAGTTAGCAGCATATACTTTTGTTAAAACCACACAATTGTAAATTATGAAAATTATACGATAACATGCATTGTATGTAACAAATTGTGAATTACATGAATTCAGACAAAAACTAAATGTATGTATGTATTTACATTAGGGTGGATCGAAAAAACCTTTTTTTCGAAATCCGTCAACGGCTAATGCTTAAATTTTGTGGTTGGTGGTTCTTATAACGTAAAAAAATTTCAGCTCGACCGGATTATGTCTTGAGGCCGCGAATTTTAGTCAAAATTTTAAATTTTTGTGAAAAATGTCAAATTTTTGCAGTTTTTCCTGATGGTCTCTCAATGTTTCCGAAGTAATTCAATGGCAAATAAATGCATATATTGCTTGTTTGTTGCTTAATATTAAAGATTTAGTTCGTTTGAATCAAGGAAAATGAATTCTCAGTTCGCCAAAATTCGTCAAAATAAGCAAATTAAGCAGAAATCATACGGATGTTGGTTCGACAGTAGGGTGGGTCGTTTTGTCTTTTTTCTGATAGAAATGTAATACACGGCAATAGTGGCACACCCACATTACTGACACAATTTTCTTTCCAAATCAAAAACTATCTTAAGTGAGAATTTTTACCTCGAAGTTTCGAAATTTCAGCAAGAACCATTAAAATTGCTAAATATTTTAGTTCGGTTAAAACGAATATTTTTTGGATAAACATGTTTCATTTGCGACTTAAACTGTCCTCTAGCCTCAATATGCCACTTATATGCCTCTGTATATATAGGACGGAGATGACTCCTATGGGAGCAGAATAGGTCTCGTAGGAATACTCGTGATGAACGCAGTAGATGTACCGTGATTGCATAAACACTTCATGATCAGTTCTGATAGAATTAAATATACTTAGGTATGATTGTAGCTCAAAGAAGTCATTCAATTGACTGAATTTACGTACAATTTTCTGAGTTGCACCGAAATCGATTGCGACAGGCTTTACTAATAAAGTTCGTTTTTATCGTTGAAGGCTTTATTTCTTTTACAAAATAAAAATATAAATAATAGTAGTAAAAAGCCGAATCAAGCACCAAAAGAGGGAGAAAAGAATAAAAATTCTCATTTTG
This sequence comes from Sympetrum striolatum, assembly GCA_947579665.1. Lineage (NCBI taxonomy): Eukaryota > Metazoa > Arthropoda > Insecta > Odonata > Libellulidae > Sympetrum > Sympetrum striolatum. Next base: position 73,255,615 of record OX388349.1, read on the forward strand.
GTCGTGGAATATCACTTAGGATTCGTAAGTGCGATCATTTTGATTAAATAACTGAATATTTTATCAAAATATTGAGGTTGCATACAATCCATCCATCTATCAAGGCGATTGTTGAGTCTGTGCTCATGTGTTTATCCGTGAGAACACATGTCAACTCCAGCCTTAGTGTAACGTACTTTGAATAAGCAAATGGGACTACTTAATTAGGTAAATATAAACAAGCAATCTTGTGGAGAAATTCTAACGACGGTGATGTGATTAAATTTGAGACAACGAATCAAACTCAGATTCATAGAAGGGAGCTAAAAAATCATAATTAGAGTGGAAAAAATTATTTCCATTGATTGGCCGCAAACAAGCGACCACCATGCATGCTGCGCTGCTAAAGAGGTTTGGGTATTGCTTCTTCTGACTTGGGTAATGGGCGCAGAGAAACCACAATAAAAAAATACGGTATCTCTTAAATTTGTTTCTGTACACTAGTTTTGTTTCAAAGTCGGGCGGAACGTAAATTGCGATTTCTTGTGAGAGAAAAAGTTAAATGCGCAGCTTCCCATTGCTGCATCAATCACAAAAGCATGTAGTAGGCGGAAATCCGCTTTTGGAACCGTTATACCTCTGCCTCTAATATCACGCAAAATATCAGAATCTTCTCACATCAGCTGAATTTCATCAGTGAAACCGGAAGACTTCTGCAGCGTTTAGTATCACTAAGAATTTGAAACGGAATTAAAAGATTTTACTATCTTAATTATATATCAAAATACTTTTGACTCGTCAAGGGATGAGTCGCTCGGGCTCGGTCCACTTGCATAGTTAGAGGAACCTGATCACCGCTGAAACATTTCCTTTGCGCGATTAGACTTTCTCAAACTTAATTCTTTCTGGACATATTACGGTAATCAGATAAGAGGGGACGTGAAAGGAGTATTTCGTAAACAATAAATATAGAAATGCTTTGTTGTAATATTTGCTATGTATATGTTTGTGGGAAAGAAAAAGGATGAAGGGGGCGGCGGACAGGTGCTGCCGCGAGGCAAGAACTAAAGAAACAGTGGAACGTAGAGTGACTAAAGCAATGGCGGCTCGATGGGGTGCTCGTGATGGGCATGTGTAAGCCTTGGGAGAATAAAGAGTGTGATTCGAGGAATCTGGGTGTCTTCTTGGGTGTATCGAAGTAGGAGGTTTCCTAACATGTTGTAATATTTGCTCGCCTTCGCATATCGAGTATATTGCATTGAAAAGTAGTTTTTCATTGTTTTACTATCGTTTAATTCTAGAATGTTATCTATAGCAATATATGACTTTATAAATTAAACTATATATATGTGTTATTATAGTTGTGCCGTTTATATATGATTTATCTCTAATGTGTGCTTTCTATTAATTGCAGCATTTTAGCTATGTTTATTATGTCCCCTCAATAGTGATAAGTCTGCGGTGTTTCGAAATGTCTATGTGCTGCAAACATTGCAAATAAACATGCAGTTCACATTTGTGCTTGTTCAACCATTTTTATTTAATTCATTGGAAATTAAATAAGTCCAACCATTGTCACATTGTCGTCAATCTTACCCTAGCCTTTTAGCTATTAAGAATCATTATTTGAAATTGCATTCTGACGAAGTATTTACTTTAGATTCAAGCATCAGATCTAGATTAATTTGTTGGACATGCCACGAACAATTATCTCCCGAAAGACTGAAAGTCCTTCGAGTTATTTGTGCTCATATGAATATTGGAGTTGAAACTGTGTCCCATGCGGGATGCAGTAAGCCTTTCAAACGTGTTAATTCCTTCAGAAGTCACATGTATAGGGAGTATATAGGGTCAAAGTGTAATTTGAAAGTGGATTACATCCATTGACCCACAAGGTGGCTCATTAATTAGGAATGGAATGATAGAATGGAAAAGAAGAACTTCAGGATGTCCTTGTTTGTACTTCATCCACCAGCCTACCCTTTTTTACTTTCTCCATATACGAAGTATAGAGAAAGTATTGTTTTCATGAAAAAAATCGACTTCGAGATTTCAACGGAAATACATGTTTTGGGGTCCCTAGAACACGTTTTGACCATTTTCGGAATGATGTCTGTGTGTATGTGTGTGTGTGTGTGTGTGTGTGTGTGTCTGTGTGTGTTTGTGTATGTGTGTGTGTGACAGTGGGCGCTCTAACGAGAAAACTATAAGTCGTATCAATACCAAAATTCATATTTAGTACTGTTGTTTGTGCTGTCAGAGTTGATTAGTTTTTCAAGTAAATCGGTAAACCGGAAGTCGAGCTTCATTCATCAAAGCTCATTTCCGGTTTTCAAAATATCTCCATAAATATGATATATAGGTATATTGTGTACTGTATAAAAGTTTTAGATAATGTGTTTTACTATAACTTTTGTATTTAACATATTTTTGTATCACCGGTTGATTAGGAGTTATTCGTGAAATACTGATCAAACGGAAGTAGCTGATTATGTACTTTGTGGGCGCTCTAACATAAAAAGTATTTGTCGGATCAACACCAAATCTCATGTATAATATTTTGGTTTGTGTCTTTAGAGTTGATTAGATTTTGGAGAAAATCGGTGAACCGGAAGTCTAGCTTCATTCTTCAAAGCTCATTTCCGGTTTTCAAAATATCTCCATAAATATGATATTTAGGTATATACAATTATTTATAAAAGTTTTAGAAAATATAATTTACTATAATTTTTGTAGAAAAAATATTTTTGTATCACTGATTGTATAGGAGTTATTTGTGAAATACTGATAAACCGGAAGTTGCTGATTATGTACGTTGTGGGCGCTCTGGGCGCTGGGGCGAAAGGCCAATTTCATCATTTTTCATCGAACATGTCCCGAAAAACATTATTTATAATGTTTGTGACGTCAAAGATAATAATATCTAAATTAATCACTCATCTTCAAAGTTTAGATGGAATATAGAGTTCGAAATTACTGTCGTAGATAAATATTTACATCTAAAATATGGAGAAAGTCATGTGCTGGCCACATCAGATTTTTTATTATGGACACATATCTATTATATCTTACTTGTATCAGACGCGGTGGCAGAGTGGTCAGCATGCTCTAGTGGTAATGCTTTAAAACCAAGAAACCCGGTGCGAACCCATGTCTGATCGTTTTTTTCCCACTCATTGGAGTTTTAGAAACTCATTGTGATTTTACAGTAATATTTACCTTAATTTTCATTTTGATTTCACAATGAATTTTAATTAAATATATTATTGGATTAAAACAGTGAAAATTGTTGGCAATATTAGTGCCAATGATTATTATTGATGTTTACAAATCTTATTTTTTCAGTGTATATATACAGAGGCATATAAATGGCATATTGAGGCTAGAGGACAGTTTAAGTCGCAAATGAAACATCTTTATCCAAAAAATATTAGTTTTAACCGAACTAGAATTTTTAGCAATGTGAACGTTTCTTGCTGAAATTTCGAGGTAAAAATTCTCACTTAAGATAGTTTTTGATTTGGAAAGAAAATTATGTCAGTAATGTTGGTGTGCCACTTTTGCCGGGTATTACATTTCTATCAGAAAAAAAGACAAAACGACCCACCCTACTGTCGAACCAACATTCGTAAGATTTCTGCATATTTTGCTTATTTTGACGAATTTTGTCGAACTGAGAATTCATTTTCCTTGATTCAAACGTACTAAATCTTTAATATTAAGCAACAACCAAGAAATATGTGTATTTATTTGCCAATAAATCACTTCGGAAACTTTGAGAGACCATCAGGAAAAACTGCAAAAATTTGACATTTTTCACAAAAATTTAAAATTTTGACTAAACTTCGCAGCCTCAGGACATAATCCAATCGAGTTGAATTTTTTATGCGTTATAAGAACCACCAACCACAAAATTTAAGCATTAGCCGTTGACGGAATTCGAAAAAAGGTTTTTTCGATCCACAATGTAGTACAAGTATAGATAAAATAAGAAATACATCTATAAGAGAGGAACTAGGAGTTCAGGTGATGCCAGAGCGATTAATAGAATACAAAAACAGATGGAAAGAGCATGAATTGCGAATGCCTAAAGAGAGATTTCCAAAGCAAACTTTGGAATATAAGCCATTAGGTAAAAGGAGTGTAGGAAGACCACTTTTAAGATGGTAAAGTGAAGCCGGAACAGGCTTAAAGCCTAATCCTGGAAGGAAGAAGAAGAATCGAAGCCTGCAACGAACAGAATTGAACTTTACGTGAATTTGTTATGAAAACGTTTTGATCCGCCAGGGTCTGAACTGTGGACAAATAAGTAAATAAAAAGTAGCCTGTGCTCAGCGCGAGGTCGACTTTTTATTATGTGCAGAAATTCAACGTTTTACAACTCTCGGTTCTCGAGTCTTCAGCAAACATACCCATACTATATTTTATATATTAGGGTAAGTAAGATACAAGGTTTTTATTCTCTCCCTCGATTATGAGTAAAATCTAAACTTTTACCTTCTTTTGGCCATGAGAAACCGGTTGAATCTCCGCGGGAGATAAAAATGTTAAAACTAAAATCTAAATTATCATCCACTCTCAATTTAATTAACCGCTTGGTGTTTTTAAAAATGGTATTTTAAATAATTTCCCTGTCCAAAGGTAATGGTTTAAATTCAAATGCCCAAATATAATATCAAGAAAATAGCCGAAGTTTTAACGACAACGTTTTACTTTATCCGCCTCGCGGATTAGGCCCTTGTAGCGTTGTCGAAAAGTCGATTTATATATTATTGGGGCATATTGGGGCATATTGGGGCACAATTTTATTTCAGATTCCCATTAAGGAAGGTTCATAGCTTATTGTGGTGTAAGTAATCCCGTGTCACACGGTGTCTCAAATCTACTATTTTCCTAGCTTTACGTAAAAAGTTGTTCCAAAATAATGGTCCGCCATTTTGTATTATAAAGTAAATAAATATTCAACAGAGCTCATTGAAACCAAGTATTATAAAGGACAAAAAACATATTTATAATATGGCATCATATATTACCCGATGATTTTCCTAGTTTGGGTTCAGCATCGGTTTGAAGTTGAAGATTTTTGCAAAAAATCAGTGACCGGCATTTTTCGTAAAATTTGGTCAAATTTGAACCCCTGTAGAATTGTAATGCGCTGGAATCAACAAATATGATTTTGCAGTTATATGCAGAATTTATTTATAAATGACCATGCGAAGTTTCTAAGTCCTCACTCAAAAATACCACTTTCGTATTTTTGGCCAGCTTTTTTCGATTCTAGCCCACTGAGCATCGGTTTTCTGTTCACGCTCTTTCATTTTTTAAATGTGATCGCCGCACCCTCTATAGTTCGGAGAATCTTAGTCTAACCAACATCCGTTGGATTTCTGTATATTTTGCGTATTTTGACGAACTGAGAAACTATTTTCCTCGATTCAAACGTACTAAATTTTTAATAATGAGGATTAACCAAGCTACATGTACTGTTTTGCCATTAAATCACCTCGGAAACAGTGAGAAACCATCAGGAGAGAATGCAAAAATATGACATTTTTCACAGAAATTTCAAATGTTGACTAAAATTCGCAGCTTCAGGACATAATACGATTGAGTTGAAATATTTTATATGTTATAAAGACCACCAACCACAAACTTTAAGATCAAGCCGTTATTTCGAAAAAAAGTTGTTTCGATCCCTCCTAGTGTACATGCCTCGTTTAAAGCTTCTATGTTATCGGGATGGGACTCAAAGAAAATCTTAAAAATATCCGCAATGCATTTTAAATGGGAGAATGTTTGCCCCGACCTAGCATCGAACCAAGGAAAATCTTTGAAGATATATATTGTGGTTTTCCTCGGTAATTTACGGCTTCCAGCTATTCCTCGAATTTCAACTCTGCAATTTGTCGGGAAGTGCCTAAAATAAATTTCCGAAAATTGTAAAAGGTTAAAAAGTAATGGTAAAAGCTCCGGAAATAAGCTCTAGGGATTTGTCAGATTAATCCGCCGAAAGTGTTTCAGAACACCCAAAGGTCACATATCAATTCATAAAAAATGACTTATTTTACTGAAAGGACTATTTTTAGCGAATCCTTATCGTTTTTCAAATGGTTTAATATTTGTATGTAATTTTTTTCCAATGATCCACTTATGTGGCGAGATGACAAAAAATCTGATGCGGCCAACACATGACTTTCTCCATATTTATTGAAAATAGAAGCCTATGCCGGTAATATATATATAACTCCAAAACAATGAGTGTTACAAAAAAATGGTTAAAACAAAAGTAGTAGTAAAATACATTATCTTTTGTACAAATTGTATATAAATACATCACATTCCGTTACAGGTATTAAAGAAAAACTACAATATTTTGATAAAAAGCAACTTAGGGTTAGCGAGTATTCACTAATAATTCCTAAACAATCAGTGTTACGAAAAAATGTTTCAAACAAAAGTTGCTGTAATGTACATTATCTATAACTTTTGCATGTAATTGTATATACCTGCATTGTATTCTGACAGAGATATGTATGAAAAACTTCCATTTCTTGATAAAAAACAACTTCCGGTTAACCATTATTCAAGAAAAACACCTAAACAATCAGTGTTACGAAAAAATTTTTCAAACAAAAGTTGCTTTAATGTTCATTATCTATAACTTTTGCAAGTAATTGTATGTACCTACATTGCATTCTGACAGAGATATTTAAGAAACAAAATTTAGTTCCGTTTAAGCGATATTCATGAAAATTTAATCAACTCTTGGCATTGTTAGGAAAATACTAAATATGAATTTTGGTAATGATCGGATGACCTTTTAAGGTAAAGCGCCCACAAACTTTTTTACCACAGACAGACACACACACGCAGACACACAAACAGACATGTTCGGGAAAATAGCGAAAATTAACTCTATGGGCCCCAAACCATCTATTTCCGTTGAAATCTGGAGGTCGAATTTTTTTGCGATTACAATAATTTCTTTATACTACGTATAGGGAGAAAGTAAAAATACCAACAAGAACTTTAGACTGTGAAAGAATTGAAAGTCGTAAGAGACTACGCAGAAATAGGAGTTGAGTTGACAAAGGAGTTCAAGGAAAAACTAAAAATGAAATGCAAAAACAATTTGTGCTAAAAGTCTTCCTCAATAAGGACGAAAATTCCCAGACTGCAAAACAACGAGGACCCAAAGATTTTAAGTCATTGCCTTTATAAAAATGTATGATGCATTTCTATCATCAAATAGCTTCATTTCATTTACCAAAACTAAGAAGACCAAAAAATAGCTTCCAATAACTATGCCGAAAAAAAAACGATTTTCTTCCTTTTGTTCATTGTTACATGCAAAATTTTAAAGTACCTAACGTATAATTTGGTCTTTAACCTATGATATGCAGAAAAACTATGTTAAAATTAATTTAAAGCTATAAATACAGGATATGATATAAAGCGGCAAAATTCATAGATTCGAGCGGGGGTTCTATCCCAGAGAGCCATTTACATTCCTCAATGCATTTCTAATGAGGATAACGGAATCCTATTTTAGGTCCATTTTGGTATGGTACTAACTTCAGACTTTACGCCAAATAAGATCAAGTCCTACTAAGTTATAATGTATATTCACATCTGCCAATTGGTCCTGAGTTCGACCCCAGGGGTCCTTAAAATTGGAAATTATTACGTTTATTTAAATACTTTAGAACCCCTTCCCGATAAAATAGAAACTTAAAACTTGGGATGTGAATAAAGATCATAAATATATTTCATATACGCTGCTTTAGATTTCCTTGATCGTCCTTGGCTGGATCCAAGTGAGCCATTTACATTACCCTATGCATCTCAGATGGGGATAACGGAGTCTTAATTTGGACCTTCCCGGTATGATATGGACTTCAAAAGGCTAATCAAATAAGTTTTATATCTACCAAGGCCTTATATGTATTCTCATCTTCCATAAGATCCTGGGTTCGACACCAGGTGTCTCTACTATTTGATACGTATGGTGGGAATTTCCAAATACTTATGGCAGAGATACGAAAATGTTTTCAGCTACATCCCTGTAGGATAGGGAATTCAGAATCATAGAGATCCCAGAAAAAGCGCTGCCAATGAAAAAAATGTTACCAAATGTGAGTGAGTTTGACGCCAAGTTGGTGCAAATTTCTCCAATTTAAATTAAATTTCGACGATTTTTAAGTATATTTTCAATCCCTTCTTTAATCATTTGAGAACCTTTTCTATAATATATCGACTTAAAATTTGTATCATTAATGTGATTGGAATTTTGTAAATCGTTAGTTTGTTCATGCTTTCTGAATTCATATCAATACAAAGGCAGATAATCCGATTGATATTGATAGAAAAATAAATATATTCACAAAAACAATAAAGAATTTGATACTTAAACGCAAAAAGCTCATTATCGCTTTCTAATGGAATATTGTCCAATTTATGGAATAATCAATAGCATTGCTTAATAAACAAAATCAAACATTAGTTAGTTAGTTAGTTAGTTAGTTTGACCCTTTATTGGCGAGGTTAGGCCCAGGTGGGCCTCTCTTAGGGAGATTAGCTCAATGACAATATATTTAATACGAACCGTGAGCGGCACATAATCAATGACGCGCACACAATTTAAGGGAATTATTTTATGTAAAGATTTATTGCTGAATTATTCAATAACATTTTGATAGTTAAAGGATTTTAGATAGCGGAAGTATTCTAGCAATCATGATATGGGTGTGTGCGTTTTTGGTGAACTTTTTCTTGTACAGTAAAGAAATACTGTGGAATTGATTCTGAATATTATTAATCTATAGATTTTTACAGGAAATAATTTTGGATTTTTGCGGTGAATTCTCTTCCTTCAAAATAATACTCTCAGTTTTAATGTTATAGTGATAATAATTAGAGCAATAGAAGATCACCATCTCTAACTATGTGTGAAAATTCAAGCAGAAATATTGGCTGCAACTGCCTCAAACGACGTCCTACTTTTCCCTTATATTCCCTATGTGGGAACTTTTAATGTGCTCTGTAATCGAACCCAGGAACAGCATTGTCTTATCTAAATTTTTGCCTTAAGCCGAGTCTTTACATACATCTTCTAGCAAAGCAAGAACTTCCTATCATTTCGATAAGTGCATCAAAAAAAATAATGAAAAACTACCTCAATGTATTTTAAAGGGCAGATATTTGCATCGTCCTAGCATCGAACACAGGACTCTTTACGTATATATAATTTATGTTGTCGATAGATCCTAACCATATCTATCGGCTCCTCGAGTTTTAATTCCCTACCTATCCGGAAAATATTTTTTTTTAATTCCCGAAAATCAAAGCAATGCATTTAAATGGAAAAAATCGGGACTTTGGGGCCCTTTGGAATCGAACCCATGACACTGAGGTTCAAAATCGCAATTTTTCTGGTGGTTTCACATTATGGCCAATACGTAAATTTGAGTAATTCTTTTAAATGGTGAGAATCAGAAATATTCTTTAAATACATAAAAACTCTCAAAGATGTTACACTTTCCATAAAGAACATCAAGTAGCTAATTAATGGGTAGTTTAAAAGTGTCGGTACATCAGCGTCATCATTCCTCGGGCCTTCTTTCCGACGATTGGAAATATGATTTACTGAAAACTTTATGGCTCCAGCGTTTTCATGCCACATATATAGGTGGAGTGATGCAAACCCACATAAGCCAAGTATCTTGAGTATGTTGGATTTATTCTTAATCGTGTCCGGTTTTAGATTGATAAGAATTATATTATAATATTAGTTATTTATTTCTTTAACTTCTTAGTATTCCGAGGGCACAGATCATTGCTAGCATATATTGCTCGATTTAAAATAATTTTCCACATAATTTGGAATTTAATTTATTCATTCCTGTGGTGGAATAATCTCCCCGGCATTGCTAACCCAAGAGGGACACAACTACTCCCTTTCACAATCGATCTTTTCTGTTTTTTTTTCTCGTTTCCCTTCCGCGGAATTCCCCTAGGATACGACCAATTCTCTGTGTGTGCTCATCCATTCGTCCAGATCTTCCAATCCTAGATCTTTTCATGGACTTTAAATAAACATTCTCCCCTCCATTGATAAGTTTATGAGTTATAATTATGAGCACTGCGCCTCTATTATTATCATTACGTAAATCTTTCCCGGAGTTCTTCTTCAAACCGGATAATTAGCCAAATCGACGTTAAAACATTGTCGGTCCTGGAAATGAATGTATTAATTCTTAACTGGTTCTACTCTCCGACAGATCGGTCCCGTATTCTTATGTCATGGAGCATGCGGCGACAGAGTAAGGCTACTGCGAATGAGTCAAAACTATATTGTGTATATACTATAACTTTATAACAGGTCAATGGAGGAATTGCAATAATAAGGCTTAATAAGCTGACGTTGGATCTTGCCCGAATTGATTGACGGGCGTTTCAAATATTTGATACGTGCGTAACTGTGCTCAGATACGATGATTAAAATAAAGATTATTCCGGTAAATTCTAACTCGCGTTTTGAACTGCTATTTAAGATTTTCGATGTTTTCCAAGAAAATGATCAGCCGAATAGGAAATTCCTGGAAATGTGCAATATCGAGTGTTTAATAAGAGTTATTGATAAGGAATATTAATCAGAAGAACACGATACTAAAAATATTAAAACAACATAATAAAAAGGTGATAAAATGAGAATAGAAATGACCTCAGCTGCCGAGGCACCTTCATAAATACTACCAACATAATAAAGAGATAAAAAATATGTAATTAATCAAAATAAAACTCACGTCTATTATACATTTCAAAACATAGAGTGCTTATTTGTTATTTATTAAAAATAATGGTTATAAAAGTCCTTTTATAATGATAAATTTTCTGATTCATTCTGACTGTTTAATAACGGGACAAATCTTTAAAACTCGCAGGACCGTCCATTTCTGATGTCAAAACTATGCTTCTCCTAACCTCTAGGCCCTGAGTATGAACAATCTTCGGAAGGATCGAGAAAACAGGATTAAACTTTTATTGAATAATCACAATTCAACTTCACACAAACACATCGCAATTGTACTTCTTCAGTACGCTCAGTACAAATTTCGGTCCTTATAGCAACCGAAATTAGAATATTGTTCGAGCGTAATCACTTATGTTAAGAATTAGCAAGTCCACAGATATTGGCGTACATTTGAGCGCATAAAATACAAGCAAACATGTGTTGGTGGAATTCCATTAGCCTGGTAAAGAAAGGGAGGAAGCGGAGGAAGAACTTTTGGAGGGAAAACTTTGATTGAATAGTGGATGGAGGCGAGTTTCCCTTTAACCCTCTGTCCCCTTTCCCTCTGCGTCACTACTCACCTTCTCACGGCCATTTCCTTACGTGTGGTAATTTATAAGAATCTTTCCTTCTTCCTTGCCAAACGAAACTTATATGCGAGGCAGAAAGTTTGTGTACCTGTTTGGTATCATTAATATCCAACCAACACCGGAGTTTGCAGAATGTTTTCCCACATCTACATTCATATCTCACTAGTCTCCTATCTGCCAAGGGATCGCTACAAAAAACAAACTAAAAATTACAAAAGGTATTACTTTATCCTAGGTAATATGACTAAGGTTAAGTCACTTCATTGTATGGAGGCCGAAGTATCTTGTATGAATATATAAGCGCAAGATCACAGGGTTTGCAGCATGCTACAATGTTTTTTTCAGGTAATTGAAACTTAGAGGATATATTTATGGACCTTATCGTTTGTCACTTCCATAAAAATACTCAATTTTAGAGTAGCTTATATTGTTACCTACCATTACCTGCATAAATAATTTCATTGCAAATATGAATAAGTAGACCGATGACTATCTTTATTCAGTTATGAAAATAGCTAACCGCACTATATTACAGTCATTTTGAGAGTGAACGTTTCGCCAAATTACAGAGGCATTGACTCATTTTACGGCGAGAACTCGGCTCACTGACTTGGTTAACATTCATTTGTTTTTCCATCACCTTGATGCACATTCATCTCCTTTACTTTGATGCCCATTCACTTCGTTCGCTTTCCTCGTCTTCCTCCTAACGCATATATTTTCCAGAGGGGAGTTGTTGCCATTGTATCCTTTTGTCAACTCTGAAACTTTTCCTGTTTGCTATCCGGGCTCAAGTAAGTGCGACGTTCGCTTGAATTACGACCCTGGGAAAATATCTACTTAAGATGATACATCAATTTTCCTGAACGAGAGGGATAATCATTTCACACTTAATGGATTTAAGTCTCTCATTTCCGTCTTTCGAGTATCGGTCGAATAATAAAAGGTTTATTACGTGCTTTAATCATCGGCACTGGGACATTATTTCATAGACCTCGAGTATTCGCATCCCAAATTGTCTTGTCAGTACTCGCGTTGGGTGGAATCGACATCTTCCAAAGGGGAAAATTGTCTCAAAATGTAGTGAATAAATTTTTAATTCATTGGTGATGATGTCATATTAATGGTTAACCTGGTTATTAAAAAAAATAAAATAAATATTTTCAAATAATTTTAATATTCTGTAAAAATTCGATATCCCTGATCGAGTATATGGCTAATGCATTTGGAATATTGCAAATAAAAAGTAAACAGTATAAAAATGAAATAAAATTTATTATATTAATAATAATTATTAATTATATGGAATTTATATAATATCTCAACAATTAAACGTTGAAACGAGGTCAAAAATGCAATATTTTACGTAAAGGTCTTTCATCTACCTGGCACTACCGCTAAGGAAAATTTGTTTAAATAATTAAACTTACATTTCCAACCTGGCAAAAATGCATGACTGGTTCAGAACATTCTAAAACTCAGCTGCTATGAGAAAGAAGAAGTAAAAAAGAACTAATAAAAAGTTCTGGAATTTTAAAATTCACATGGGTCGATTCAACCCAGACGCGAGTACTCGAGGGTTAAAGAGCTAGATGCTCAGTTGAGAATGGTTATCTAAAAATATTTATTATAAGAGTAACTAATAATAAATTTAGAAGATAGATTGTTTTTTAATTACTTACCTAATGATTTTCTAGCACTTGAATAACCGTGTGATGAGTATGCATTAACACTTACTTCGAGGGAGTATATTTTACCTATGAACTGATTGTGATACATAAAAATGGCAATGTTTAGGATCTGACGATTGATTCTCTTCTTCTTCAAGCAAATCCGTGGTCCTAGAAATTTCCTTTCTATTTTAATCAGTGCTTATCTGACGTTCCAATGTTGATGAAGCAGCTTTTTTGACTCAATGTCGTGAAACACCCTTATTAATTGCGTGCTTTATCTCTTAAATGTCGAGGATTTGATATAAGTTGTTGTTTAAGCGCTTCCTCGATAAAATCTGGAATCCTAATCACGCAATTTTTAGGCTGCAATGAGTTACGAACGAAGTGAACTGCAAAATTGCACCCACTGTTTTCTGTTTTTTTTTTCGTGGAATATTCTTATCAGAGTTACAATAATATAATTATTATTTAAATACAACTTTTTTACAATGTCATCGCAAATCTTAAACAATTTTAATTTTTGTGTGTCTCAAGATCTTTCGGGAAATATTATATTCCTTTAAAATTTTTCATCTTTATTCTTTAGAAAGGAATTATATTGCCATTCTACCTACTTCCAGTCATATATTATTATTGGCTTAATGTACCATTTTCTGACTTATCAGATCTCACTGCGCTTAGGAACATTCTTTTCCAGTTATGTTTTACCAATAATTTATTACTGTTTACCTTAGAGGTTAAAAATCTCCATTAGAAAGTATCGCTTTCGAAACGTATATTGAGAGTCGTTAAAGTGCGGTGTCCTCTCCTGTTTTCTCCGGCGCGCCGCGCGGCGGATGAGACGAGGGTCGCCGACGGCTATTGGAGATTTTTAGACTGTTATAAGGTGTTTAACTAGCTGTTATAAGCCGAGTTCAAATCTTTCTATCTTTACTACTGTTCACCTGTTTGGTTAACCTCTTCCAATTCAAATATTCAACTTTTTCAGAAACCTTTCAACTTCTTTCTCTCCGTTATAAAATATCATAATCAACCCTTTCGCAACTTTAAACTAGAAAATATTGCACTACCTTACAGATACCATCTTTCAATGAGCGTCTAACCCGCAATGACTTCAATTTATTCCAGAAATAGCGAAGGGTAAATATGGGACGAATTATTTAGTCTCTTTTTCCCTCCGTGTGCCTTCCCGTTCAAACAGATGTTACTCTTTATTTCATTGCCCAATCCATCACTAAACGGTCTCTCATTTACCTCATCTGTTGAGTCTTCTTTTCTCGCCGTGAGCGGTTGTCTTTGCCTCTTCGCTTAAAGTTCAAAACTCCGTAGAATTGTGTTGTATATGGGCAGGCGGTTAGACTAAACCAGAAAAATATTTCTTGTGGTTAGTGTTCTTCAGCTTTTCATCTAGAGTGTGCTTCGGTGACAGACGCTGATTTGCAGACTCTTCAGGATCTCCATAAGACCTGGACATGTGATGGTTGCAGATCTAAAATCCGGTCGTCTCGAGTAGATACAATCCACATTAGACATGCTTATATGAACTCCTCTGATTTTACGCTGAAAGAACTTCTTCAATTAGTGAAACAAATCCAAGCCGATCAAGCTGAATTAAAACCTACATTTGCGTGTGAGCGAAGATCTATTTCTGATCCGGCCGATGCTCTGGAAAGGTGCACTGCATCGATCGGCACCCTTATCCAACGTGTTGAAGTAATTCAGAGAGATAACGCTTCTTTGTTAAAACGGGTGTCAACTCTTGAGTCTCATGCCAACCGTATCGAACAAGATAAGAAATGTTGTGGAAAACCGTGGTGTTCCCTCTGTTGAGATTGAATGTATCGACGCCATAGTCTGTCAAATTGGTCATGATCTTGGAGTGAAAATTGAAGCTGCTGACATTGATTATTCTTATGTGTTAAAATTTCGTCCAAGCGGTTCCCGGCTCTCACCAGTGATAGTGCGACTCCTCCGGTCTTCTCTTGCAGTTGAACTGGTGAGCGCACGTAGAGTCAAAAGGGACCTCTCCACCAAAGACATTGGAATAAACTCCTGGAGTATTTCCCCAATTTACATCAACGAGGCTTTACCTCAAATAAACAGAAATCTCTACGCCATGGCAAAAGGTCTAAAGAAAGAAGGGAAAATGAAATACTTATGGGTTTGTGACGGCAGAATTTATGTCCACAAAGGCGATGGTTGTGAACGTATCTCTATTGTTTGCGAGGATGAAATTCATCGGATCGAATAGGAGCTGTGTTGCTGTTCAGGGGAAATCTCTCATGTCCCGCAGAATCGCCTGTTTACCTTCGTTTTTGTCATTGTAATTGTCAGTCACTGTTTCCCCACATTGATGAATTCAGATTGCTTTTCCAAGAACACCAATATGATATTATCTGTCTTTCAGAAACTTGGTTGAAACCAAAAATATCTGATGATATGTTAAATGTTACTATTTTTAATTTTGTAAGGCTGGATAGACTTGGCAAAATTGGTGGTGGTGTCTGGTTATTCATCAATAACAGTAAACAGTATTGCGTTTTGGCTAGTTCTTCTGCTGATTGTTGTTCTTGAAATATCTGGCCGTGGTATGTACATCTAATTGTAAGTTCCTCCTTTGTGTGGTCTATCGCCCACCAAAAATTGGATTTTTCAATGAATTTGAAAAGGAACTTCCTCGATTTCCACCTACCTACAAAAATATAGTTATTATGGGCGACTTTAATTCTGACCTGCTAAATGATTCCTATGATAGTAATTGTATTAAGAACTATGTATATTGTAATAAGTTATGTATTGTTCTCTACGACGCAACACATCACACTTATTCTACTGACTCATTTCTAGATTTATGTATTGTTGATGACTCTGAGAAAATCATCTCATATTCCCAGTTACCTTGCATTTTGTCTGCCCATGATTTGATTCAAGTTGATTATCGATTTAAAACTCCTCATTCTCCCCATTGCCGTTTCTCTTCCGCAATCTCAGGAATTTTGATGAGGTTAAATTTCAAGATGAGCTTGCTACCGTCGATCAGAGTGAGGTTTATAAATTTAGAAGTATTGATTCCTAACTACATTGTTTTAATGTTAATTTATTAAATTGCTTAAACCGGATGGCTCCTCTACAACTATGTACTCCTAAACGATCTCACGCTCCTTGGATCAGTGATGACATCAAGGGATTGAATAGGAGCCGCCTGCGTAATATTTTTAATCGAGCGAGAACTTCTGAATCACATAGCGCATATATAGAAATTAGGAATCTCGTCAAATCACGTATGTCTGAAGCTAAGCGCCGTTACTACGCAATGAAATTCTCTTCCTCACATGATCCCAATTCGGTTTGGCGTAAGTTGAGGCACCTAGGTGTTATTCGTCAAAGAAGCAATACTCTCCCTCTTGGTATTTCAATTGAAGAATTGAATGCCCACTCGTTATCTCCTTCTTCTAATGGCCTTTCTTCCAATGTTTCATCCCTTATGACCCCCATATTCCTTTTAATTCCAACAATTTTTATTTTCAACACGTGACTCGGATTACTTGTCGTATTCCAAATCTCAATCTCCCGGTGTTGATGATATTCCGGGTGGTTTCATTCTTAAAGCAATTCCTTTGCTTGAGCCGTTAATTCTTGAAATCTTAAATCATTCCATATCTCATTCAGTGTATCCCTGCTTGGGAAAAAGCTCTCATCAGACCCATAAAAATGGTACATAAAGTTCTATTAAGCGTGAGCTATTATTTATAAATAAGTAACAATATAACTGACCTAGGCCGAGTTGACCGAATGAATGAAAAAAATATATTGTTTCTACATGTTCAGAAAAGTTTACTTATAGCTGTATTGTACACTCCTGGCCAAAATTAACGCAGCACCTCCCTAGCGATCCTTACGGCCGGTGCTGCGTTAATTTTGGCCAGGAGTGTACGTTACAAAAAATATTAACAACCTAACCTAAGTATAAAATTCACGGAGGAGGCCGAAATATGGTGGAAATCCGACATAATCGAAAGGATTGTTAAATAAAACAGGTTTTTTTACAAAAAAAGTAACTTTTACTATTCCACATACAAAGGTTTCAGTGGCGACTGGTTTCGGCTAGTAATAGCCATCTTCAAGCTCCCGGTTTGGAATAGTAAAAGTTATTTTTTTGTTTTATAAAACCTGTTTATTTTACAATCCTTTCAACCTTAGTATGCTTGCAAAAGAAGTTTCCAAAATTCAGTCTTGCAAACGACAATCGTAAAAGTATAGGAAAATAAAACATATTGAAGAGTTCTCAGAAGCATCACAAGATTTAATAACCGTTACGTTACTATTCTGCTAGGGATTAAAAAAAATATTGTTACTAATGGAATTTTCTTTTATTGTAAAACATTTTAAAATATACATTTAATGACAGATATTGTTTCAGTGGTATGATTATTTTTCTTTTGTCAATTAATGAGTAGATGTTAATGACGTTGAAAAATTATTTCCTTCATTTGGCTATTCATTTCAAACAATCGGAAAACGACCGTTATTTTTGCCGAAATGAAAATAATCAATTGAAATTCTTAGTCCTGAGCCTTTACCGTAATTTATTCTATTAATCGATTCGAACAACATAAATTTAATAACCTGAGAGTCCATGGGACCTAATGATAAATATGCATTATATAGTATATATTGCTAGTTACTAAAATATTTTTGCTTATTTTGAAATGCTTCGATAGCTTACGTCCTTTCGTAAATGGGCTCCCACCGGGAATCGAACCATGCACCACTTTCACCGAAGCTGAACACTGCTCACACGGTCGTCCCGGATCCCACTTAATAAATGTCAAACATTTTTATATTTCTGATTTAATATGTTGATAATTACTTCAGGTCATCGTGAAGTCTGTTCTTTAATTTAACTAATGATATTGAATAAGTTGACGTATATGAAACTTTAGTCTACAAATATAAGGTAGATAATAGAAACAGTTGAAAGCGATTCGATGTTGGTGGACGAACATCGAAAACAGAATTGAACCGTGATTGAGAATATTGGAGAGAAAATTACAAATTCGTTGCTCCCTGTTTTACGTTCATAAATTCGAGAAAAAGAGGAAGAACTCTTATGCCTTTGCAGCAGTAATTTTACACACTCACGACCATGGATTTATAGGATCATCCTGAGGATGATCTCATAGATCGAAATTATGGTCGTGAAGGAATAAAATTCTGTGGTAAACGTATAAGTGTTCTTCTTCTTTTCTTAAGTTTTATTATGGAGAACTACCACTAAATCGACGCCGAATTAGAAGATTATTCATAAATTCCTCTAAAGATAGAGTATGAAGATCAATAAAATACAGATGTGGTAAAGGGAGAGAATGTAAATACACTTTATGAAAGAGATGCCCCGTACTTGGCAGTCTGGATCTCGGGCCGCCGGAGAAAAGCAAGTCGAGGTCAGCGGAGAGATGTAGAGGAGGAAAGGGCAGCTGAAGGAAACGAGATTACAGCGCAAGTAAGGGGACGGCAACTCGTGCGTGAAGATTGGACTGCGGGGGCAGAGGCCCCAAAGCTAAATAAGGGCTGCTTAAGGGAATCAATGAGAGTATCACTCCTCACTTAATAAACTAAATTGGCTCGAGATAATAAGGTATTCATTGTACTAAATAGGTGCTTGCATAATGCAAGCAAAGAAAATTATTGAGGGATACTACCCTGAGTTATGGGTCTATATGTTATATTTATGTTTCTTTTTAAGTATCCCATTGTCTTTCTAATACATAATATTCAAATATGAGATCGAGATTCATCAAATTATATAATAATAGAATAATAATTTCGAAGGCTTGCTTATTTGATACTGGAGTTTTGGAGTTGAGTCTTTAATTAATATGAATTCGTACAATTATATTAAGGAAATACGCCAGACAAAGCAAAGTTAGAATAAAAATCTGCATAAGATAAAAATGCGAGAAATCGATAGACGATTCGTTACCTGAAGTACTCGGTTCAGAGCAAGACATACTGCAATTGAATCCTATGTTCATTAAATGACGTTTACCGTTCTACGTTTCTAATTAAGTAAACACATAGACAACAGGATAAAAAAATAATTTTGAAGAACGTAGAGAAAGAACTTTATTCTGAAGCTCGTTTGGAGAAGATGGGAAAATAATTTGAGGTGAATAAAATAGAAAAGAGTAAACAATGCATACAATGATAAACGCAGAAATTGTTTTTACTTACGAAGAATTATCCAGCGAACACGTAGAATAACGTAATCCGAAAGTCGTTTAAGTAAATCAGTGTATTCCCTGTGTAGATTTTTGTTGTTGAATTTGATGAAAGTTAAATTACGTAAAGGAACTACATAATAATTGTGTACTATATATTAATTTTTAAAAACGTAGAAAAAGATCTTAATTTTAAATTCTGTTCGGAGAGGATGACAGAATAATTATATGTAATTAAAATAGAAGAGATGAAACATAATAGGCATATAATAAAAAGCATAGAAATTCGCACACGAAAAGCAATCCATCATATATGTAGAACAACGATATCCTAACATCATTCAAGGATATCATTGTATTTCCTGAGTAGACATATGTTGTTCATTTAGATGAAAGTTACACTTTCTTGATATTCAATGATAATATGGTCCTTCAAGAAAGGCGGACAACAGTGGGTTTGGCTGCCATTGGAAATGGCCTCCCAAAGGAAATTTTTACTTCGTTTTACACCTACAGAAGCCACAACGTGAGGAGGCACACGATTCAGCTTATTTGTAGATCTTGAGAGAAACTAAGGGCATACAACGCCATAAAGGAGGAAACGGAAAAGGCCATGGCGATGGACTTCAAAGTCTGAATTCAGAATACTCGTATGATAAATACATTAGGTTAAGTGAGCTATGAAGTGAAACATTAGTAAATTATAGTGGTCGTGATGCTACTGATTCGTATTGTTTACAGTTATATTATTTCTAAAGATTGTCGTTAAAACTATTAATTTCATTAATATTCTGACTTTAATATTTTAGGATAATGTCAATTCTGTTTAAGTTCAAGCGATGAGGCTTCGGAAAATGCAAATTTGATGTCGGTAAACACTTTTATGATGTCTATGTCACTACTCAGGTACAGGTAGACCTGATCCGGTAGAATACTTACTTCGCCAATAACTAATGAGAATTTTTAAGCAAAATTCCTATTCCCCCTAAATAGATTCAGTGTAGATTTTTTAATTTCATTCTCGAATAACCTCACAACTTAAAATACTTTTCTGATTATCTTTGTAGATACTTGGTCTCCTATCCTCTACATAAACCGGTATAATTTCAGTATGTATTTACGATTAATTCATTTCTCGTGCAGATATTTTCTGTTCATATTGATGGAAGTTGGATTCTTTTGATATACGCTGTTAACGTATATTGAAAGAAACATTTAAAAATATTAAAAATGCATTAAACTTTCATCGCGGTGTATGAAATTAGGATTTTAAACAAATTTGTATTCGAAGTAAATAAAGATCGTTGCCATAGAATTAATCTTCGAAAGGAGGAGAAAAAAGCAATAAATTGGCGTTAAAAGTAAAATTTTACAAATTGCTCGCCGGAATGTTAAAATCCATCGCAGGAAAAGAAAACTTAGATCTTTTAAACATCATATAGCCCAAGTCTAATTTCTGTACGCGTAATTTTTCATATTTTAATGAACGAAAGAAATTTGTTCTACGAGTTCGTAAATGGCCATTTTTCGTATCTACCGTTTAATCCCATTGAAAAATATGAGGACCCAGAGAGGGCCTTAGCGAGAAGGTCCTCTCTGGACTCAAACCTAGTACAAAATCTCGGGATTTTCGATTTTTCCCGACTCGACTGTGAATTATAAACCGCCTTTGAATATGTCAGCCTTCTAGCTCAATTATAAATGCCCTGGAATTTGTATTTAAGAGTGAGTGGGGGCTTTATATGTATTCACTTCTGCCAATATGTCCTGGGTTAGACAACAGGCGTCTCAAGATTAGAAATTGCTGCGGTTTTTAAGATTTTTTTTAACCTGTTCCATGTAACATAGGAACTTAAAACTCAACAGGTGTATAGAGATTATGAATACATTTCATGTACGCTGTTTAAGGTTTAGCCGATTGTCCTTGGTTCGATCCCAGAGAGCCATTTAAATTACTCCATGCATATATATGGGGATAACGGTGCATTAATTTTTGGCCTTCCCGGTAAGATATGGGTTAGATGGAAGTAGAGACTTTTAAGTCTTAATCTAGCCCAAATAAAGACGATTTATTATTATTATTATGATATTAAATTATGAATTAAAATCGGAATCAAATAAGTTTTATTTCTACCAGGGCGTTAAATGTATTCTCATCTTACAAATGATTCTGGGTTCAACACCATGCGTCTCTACTATTTGAAATGCATGGCGGGAATTTCATATTATTTCTGATACAGTTTCAAAAAATATTTTCAGCTACATCCCTGTAGGATAGTGAATTTAAAATCATAGAGGCCCCAGAAAACACGCTCTTCTTTATTTATATCTATAAAGCTGTAACACCAAATGTGCGTGAGTTTGACGCCATGTTGGTGCAAATTTCTCCTATTTAAAATGAATTTTATTTGTATTCTAAATCCAAAATAAATTGTGGAGATTTTATGAGAACATTTTTAAGATTTTAATTTAAGGAGAGCGCGTTTTCTGGAACCTCTATGATTTTGAATTCCCTATCCTACAGGGATGTAGCAGAAAATATTTTCCTATCTGTGTCATAAGTTATTTTAAATTCCCGCCATACGTTTGAAATAGTAGAGCCGCCTGGTTGACCTAGGATCTTCTTCAAGATATGAATACATGGTATATTCCGGTAGAAATAAAACTTATTTAATTAAAATTTTGTAGTCGCTACCTTACCGAGAAGGTCCTGAAATAAGACTTCGTATTCCCCATATCATTGCATAAGGTAATGTAAATTGCTCATCGGATCGAGCTAAGGACTATCGGGGAAGCCTAAAACAGTGTAAATGAAATGTATCTATGATTTATATTCACAAGCCAAGATTTAAGTTTCTATATTATTGGGAAGGGGTTCAAAAAATTCTTAAAAATAGTATCAGTTACTAATTTTAAAGACGCCTGGTGTCGATCCCTGGACCCATTACAGTTGTTTACACTCATTATGGCTTGTTAGGACTTGGTCTTATTTAATGCAAATTTTGAAGTCGATATCATGCCGGGAAGTACCTTAAACTGGTTTCCGTTCTCTCCAAAAGAAATGCATTGAGGAATGTAAATGGCTCTCTGGAATCGAACCCAGGACAATCAGAGAAACGTTAAATAGCGTAAAATATATTCATTATCTCTATCTACATTCCGAGTTTTAAGTTTCTACGCTATCGGAAAGAGATTTAAAAAATCTTAAAAATCGTCGCAATGCATTTTAAAAGAGAGAATATTTGCCCTGACCTAGCGTCTTTTCCTATTATTTTGGTGATTGTCTTGATCTCGTTTAATTTAATTTCGCAAAAGAAATAAAGCCTGCAGCGACAAAAACGGACTTTACGTGAATTTCTTATGGAGATTCATTTTTTTCATATTTTTTTCGTGAAATTTTCCGATGTTTTAATAGTTAGCCTGCTATTTGGGGCGGAGACAAATCCAACAAATTGAAGATCATAAAAATCGGTCCAGCCGCTCTTGAGTTTTAAATGGTCGAAGTAACCCGACTTCGTTTTGTATATAAAAAGATACCCGGAGAAATGTCTATATAAAATACGAGTAAAATGTATTTTGCATACTGCAAGCAGATCGACAACATTAATTTCATATCGGCATCATATCGGGACGGTCTTCAAAAGAAAAAAAAAAAAGGATTGAAAATATTCTTAGAATTCGCTGTAATTTAATCATCTGGTATCGAACCCGGGTCTTCTTGATGAACTTACTATGCAGCACAACAGAAGATCACCATCTATAACTAAGTGCGAAAATTCAAGCAGAAATATTGGCTGCAACTGCCTCAAACGACGTCGTATTTTACACATATATTCCTTATGCGAGAAATTTTAATGAGCTTTGGCATCAAACCCAGGACCAGCATAATCTTATCAAATTTTTTTCTTAAACTATGTATTAATATACTACTTTTAGCAAAGAAAGAACTTCCTATCATTTCGATAAATGCATGAAAGAAATAATGAAAAACTATCCCAATGTGTTTTATATGGCAGATATATTTACTGCCCGGCATCGAACCCGGATCTTTCTGGTGATACTTACTATGCAGCACAATAGGAGATTACCGTTTTTAACCATGTATTAAAATTCAAGCAGAAATATTGGCTGCAACTGCCTCAAACGACGTCCTACTTTTCCCTTATATTCCTTATGAGAGAAATGTTATTGTGTTCTGGCATCGAACCCAGGAAGAGTACGGTTTTATGAAAATTATTTTCTTAAACCAATTCTTACCATACATCTTCTCGTTAAGCATGAACTTCCTATTATTTCGATAAGGCATCAAAAAAAATAATGAAAAACTACCTCAATGTATTTTAAATGGCAGGTTTTTGCATCGTCCTAGCATCGAACCCAGGATATTTTACTTAAATATCATTAATGTTATCGATAGATCCTGACCATATATATAGGCTCCTTGAGTTTCAATTCTCTACCTACCCGGGAAGTATTTTATTTTTATTCCGAAAAATCAAAGCAATGCATTTAAATAGAAAAAAATTGGGAATTTGTGGCCCTCTGGAATCGAACCCATGACTTTGAGGATCAAAATCGCAATTTTCTGGCGGTTACACGTTATGGCCAATACGTCGTAAAAATTTCAAGTCAATGACGCTTGTGGTTTTGCCTGTGAATTAGTATCCTATCTGTCTCTCTATCTATATCCTTGAATGGATCCGGAGAAGCATCTATTATTTAATAGATATATCCTGAGAGCCGTCTATATTTAATAGATGTATATAATTGTTTATTATTTCGACTATTTGTAACATTAATCATCGCTGTAATTTTGAGCAGCGATGACGAAAGAATAAGCAATGACGTCAGAGATATGTCCACATCCATAGTATTTCACAACACTAAGATTGCGGAAGAAGAAAATAACGGACAAAATAGAAATTATTTAAGCTATTGTTGTCACAACAAGGCGACTTTGGGGCCTATTTCGGGGCCGAAGATTACCTTCCACATTTTTACATGGCAATTGCATTCATCCGTTTGCCCATCATTCTCTTTCCCTTCTCCGGGGTCCCCTCAAATTGGCCCTTGAAAACCCTTTCGGAAATCTAATGGGCCTCGTCAACCTTCTAATAAAGAGACGCGGCCTTAAAGTCGGTGCATCTAAGTGACCCTTTCCACTGACCTCCCACTTCCTCCTCCGCTGCATCCCGACCTCTAATTGGGTTACTTTGGTTAGTACGGAAAAGGACCGTTGGGCGCTGGAGAGAGCTCTGTCACCGCGAAAATGGAGGGAAACGTAATTCCTACAAATTGTCCCCTAATTGTCGTCTCGGAGGTTGCAAACGGCTTGCGTGGGCATCCGGAAAGAACTAATAACGGTCTGGAATGGATGCGGTTTTCCGTACGGGAAACTTTTGGCGGGAATCTACGGCGCGAAAAGGACATTGTTTCGATGGAAAGAAACTAGTTTACCGTAAGTTGATTTTCCGATTTGACAAACATGGGACCCGCAATTTTTAATCCTGTGATTTTTGGAGCGTGATAAATCATGTGGAGGACTCTGGGAGTCCTACAATATGCATGAAAATGCTCATGTGATGGAGAAATAGTGTCAAAATACAAGTAACGTTAGGTCAAACTGGGATTCCAGAAGAAATAGAAAAAAAGAGAGAATACATTTTTTGAAATATTAGAGATCAAGCTATATTCAAAACATACCTTATGGTATAGATAACTTCCTAAGTCCATGTAAATCCGTCCATAATATGCCACATATTGATGTTAAAATATCTTCGGGAAATAATAATCGTAATCTTGAGTTTTGACTTGTTTTCCAGTGCAGAGAGAGTTTTGTAAGTAACGTATTACTGTTTTTATGTCATTCGGAAAGTTATGTAGCATCATTTTATTTTATTCAAATATTCAGGAAAACAATGAATTACGGAAGTAAAGTATGCTAAATCTACATATCATTTGCACTCTTTATCTATTTATAGCAGCAAAACGTTAAATTATATCAGCTTCACTAATAAAATCCTTTATGTTCAGGCTAAATTGCATTAAGCTGACGAGCTAATTTTCTGCAAGAATTCTTTCTCTTTTATAGTTTTGAAATGTAATAGAAATCACTATACGTAGGCTGACCATATCCCAACAAGACGTAAACAGGTCATTGAAAAAACGACAAAACGGGTCAAGGATTTTGCAAGCTCCTTGTAAGAAAACGTTTTTGCAACTTCTTCAAAATGGAGTTTGGAAGAAGTCATAACTCTAATGGAAATAAAATATATTATAAAAACCTTTGCTTTTCTTTTACATCTCATTTTTTTAATCTTAGTGAACTATTTTAGTTAAACTATTTACCAAATATATTTATTTCCACTGATTTGGCACGTCCATGTCATTACCAATCACAATGAGTGGGTATATCAAATGATCGTAATGCTGAATTTTTGACGTTTACTTTAGAAGTCGATATGTTTTCTTTAAAAGGACTGAAACGCGATTAAATAGATACAATTCCATTACGAGAAAATCGATTTATAAAGAGCTAATTTACTCACAAAGCAGATAGAGATTCTAGATAAAACATTACCGCTAGATAAAAGCTTTTGACGTCATTTAGAAAGGAATATAGTTAATTTGAGTCAAATAGCAAGGAAAACGATGTTTAAAACAGAAAAAAAATGCTGTTTCTCTGGATTCACTTATTGACTCAAATTAAAAACGAATTACAAGAAGTGCATGCAATGTCTTTTTATAAATACTCAATTCTTATTTCTTTTACAGCAAAACTTTTAGACATTCCATAAATTTCAGTAATACAGAAAGGATTTATATAACTCAAGGAAGAATAGGACATTTTAAAAGTGTATTCTTCCTTGGGATATTTCCTGGGGGAACACCTTCTCGTGCAAAATTCCCTTACCCTATTTCCGGATTTATATAAATTAAACAAAAAACGACAATTTTCGTCAAATGAAAAATAATCAAAATATTCACATATCGTTAATATTTGATGGTCAGGCTCAGTTGTATTTCACTGACAAGCTTATTTTCTTCAACAAATTTTATCCTTTATAATTTTGTCATAGAAATCACTACTTTTCATGTCAATGTTCACACGCACTATCAGAATTGCTTTAATAGTTTCGAAGCTTATCCTTGATTTTTCATTCGAACAAATTTTGTTCATCAGAGAGAATATTCTTTCAACAGGGGCTGTTGTTATCGGAAGACGTAGCACCAATTCCACGACTTTTTAAAATCTTCATATGCTACCAGTGGCGCAGCCAGGATTTACCAATGGGGGGGGGTCTGAGGAAACGAAAAACGCCTACTTTACAGGGGCTAGTATATTCATGCCCGCTACTTACTACAATATATGTCAATTCTTTCAAAAACTAAATACATTCAAAACTAGATTCTTGATTCTAGACTCTTGATTATAGTTGATATTATATTTGAACTTGCAGTATTAAAGTCACATACCAAGGTGAAAAAAATGAAGACGTCAACTTACAATTATTTAGACTAAGTAATAGGTGGTTTAACCAGCAAAGAGCTGACGCAAACCCAGTCTTACGCACTGAGTGTTCAAGGAAAACAAATATTTTCCATGAATTGAAATTTAGAATGGGCATTGCATGACCAAGCTGTTAACAGGATAAGTCATGCATTTCGTGGGATTCTATCACCAGAGAAAAAATTGGCTGCATGGAAAAGGAAGCTGAAGAATTTAATTCACAGTTTTAACAGTTTATCAAGTTTAATTCAAGTCATCAAGTCATTGTTCCGATAAATATGTGCGTAACTTACGAGCACAATACCTTTCAGCTGACAGATTTGCTTCCAAAATGGTATATTATTAATAATATCATCGCAGATTAATTTTTACTGAAATCTTTCATTGCTCCAATACTTTTTCAAATGTTTACGGAAATTCGGTTAGCGAAAATTTTTATTAAATATACATCAAATTAACAGGCAATCATAAAATAAAGATCAGTATATTTTCTATCATCCCGAGTAATGAAGAGTCAACTGTGTGCAAACTTTTAATCCTCTAGAATGCTTAATAAAGGAAAAAGTAGCTTTTCAATTGTCGCTAAACTCATCTTGAGATGTGTCCTCTGATAACAGCCCTAAAATAAGAAAATCCTAATTTATGCATCTAATAATGGTTATTTCACAAAAAAACACATAGCCATGAACTTACGTTATTTTTTCGATAGCGGCCTAGAGCTGCTAGCGGACTGTGAAAGGAATTTTTGGATGTCCATCTGAATGAAATCCAAACTAAACTTTCCTTCGAACAGTTGTGAATTTTTCGAAAGCACTACTCACGAGCCTATCTTTGAATTTACACCCTTGAAAAAGTCACAAGCAAAAGATCTAACTGAGCTTTTTATCATTTTGTTTGTTTCTCAAACGTAATCTTAATCTCTGTTTTCAGGGTGCAAGTTTAGAATTACTTCTCGAATGTTCCCTTGTATTTTTTCGAGGAGTAAACAAATCAGCACTTTCGAATTTTTCTCATGGGAATCTTATCTTATGGCGTGAGTTATCTAACTAAAGGATAGGCTTAAGAAGTGCACGCGTTGAACTATGTGTGCGAAACACTCGTATCATTGCGCCCCATTGATATCGATGTCTATTCTGCTACCGAAAGCATCACCTTAACTGAAATCGGAGCCATATTTATGGGTACGCGAAGCTTTTGCTGAATTTATCAAGCAAACACATGACAAGCAGTGTATCTGTATGATTTGCGTGATAACCCCCCCTCAGCGAGGGGGGGGTTTTGTACTCTTCAGCAGAAATAAAAGTACAAAGCTAGTCATAGGACTTGACTCTTGGGGGGGGTTTGAGCCCCTAAAACCCCCCCCTCGCTGCGCCACTGTATGCTACTGATTGAACACCCATTTTATGAAATATTTCAACCCATTTATTTGAGACAGATACATGTTCCGAGTTCCAATTATATATATTTCCTGCTTTGATGGATATAATCAAAATCCATCGATCAAATACTTTTGTTTCATCTGCTCCAAGGCGACTCAAATGATCTTTAATTTCTTCAAAACTATTTTGTATACACCCACTGAGGTAACTGCTTCAATAACATCCATTCAGACCTATCAGATACCCCGATGCTCCCCTCTCATTTTTCTAAGTATTCTATAATGGTAGAATAAAATTTTAAAACGATTTCAAGAAATTCACATTCAGTTATCTTTCCCGATTCCACCTAGGACTTCAGTTGAATTTAAACATTTTATGTAATAAAACATTCTTTCTTTCTTGGAATAAGAACTCTTTACAGAGATTTCACACTCAAGGCTACTACATTTGCCGACACATCTGTTTTTTCTATGGATTCTACTACTTTCTGAAATGTTGAAATTTAATCTCTTGCAAATGACAACCATAATTTTAGGTAGGAACTTTCAAATAGATTTATCAAGACTGTTAGGCGCTTTTGTTGCGAGAGAAAGTAAGAGCGTAAACCATTTCTAATATTCTTTCGATCGCAGGTCCTAAGGATAAAAATCTCGCGTCTCCATGTTCTAAAAGCTTAGAATAACCTTCTCCTGCAATTAGGAAAACGTCTTTGAGCTCCTGAACTCTGACTGCATATATGTAAAAGTACATGTAAACTTTAACAGCAAAGCATTCAATATCAAATGGCAAACAGTCAACATAGTACTGAAGGCAGTTGTGCATGATATGTGCACCGCAACATATTCCAACAATATTCCTTCCAATTACTTTCTCAAGTTTACGCCATATATTATAATGGCTACTCCTATCACAACCTCCAAAATTGGCGTTGGCATTATCGGCACAAAATCCTACAATCTTGTTTTGCAAACAATACTTCTTTACAACGTCGCGTCGGTTAGTAGGTTACATTGTAAATCGGATGTTTCACCTGGTAAAAAACAACCTCTAAGATTTTAGTTTGTACCCCTGTATCTGGTAAGATATACCGAAGAGCCACAGGGATAGGTTTGTTCTCTTTTTTACTTTCTCCATATACGAAGTATAGAGAAAGTATTGTTTTCATGTAAAAATTCGACTTCGAGATTTCAACGGAAATACATGTTTTGGGGTCCCTAGAACAAGTTTTGATCATTTTTGGAATGTCTGTGTGTGCGTGTGTGTGTATGTGTGTGTGTGATAGTGGGCGCTCTAACGTAAAAACTATTAATGGTATGAATACCAAACTTCATATATAGTACTGTGGTGTGTGCTGTCAGAGTTAATTAGTTTTTGGAGTAAATCGGTCAACCGGAAGTCGAGCTTTATTCATTATAGCGCATTTCCGGTTTTCAAAATATCTCCATAAATATGATATATACGTATATTGTATTACTTATAAAAGTTTTAGACAATGTAATTTACTTTTAACTTTTGTATTTAACATATTTTTGTATCACTGGTTGATTAGGAGTTATTCGTGAAATACTGATAAACCGGAAGAAGATGATTATGTACTTTGTGCATGAAAACTATTTGTCGGATCAACACCAAATTTCATATATAGTACTTGTATTACAGTTGTTAGAGTTGATTTGTTTTTGGAGTAAATCGGTTGACCGGAAGTCGAGCTTCTTCATCAAAGCTCATTTCCGGTTTTTATAATATCTCCATAAATATGAAATTTAGGTATATACTTTTATTTATAAAAGTTTTAGAAAATGTAATTTACTATAACTTTTGTATGAAACATATATTTCTATCACTGATTGTGTAGGAGTTATTTTTGAAATACTGATAAACCGGAAGTTGCCGATTAAGTACTTTGTGGGCGCTCTGGGCGCTGGGGCGAAAGACCATTTCATCGTCTTTCATCGAACATGTCCCGAAAAACTTTATTTATAATGTTTGTGACGTAAAAGATAATATGATATAAATTAATCACTTATCTTCCAAGTTTAGATTGAATATAGAGTTCGAAAATACTGTCGTAGATAAATATTTACATCTTATATATGGAGAAAGTCATGTGCTGGCCACATCAGATTTTTGTTTGAAGCATCTAAACTAATAGTTACATTGCTGCATCTAATCAAATCTAGGAAAGATTGTTCCAACGCAAAAGGTGACAAAACACAACAAATAATTGCTTCCGAATTGGTACGGGCAGATGAAAACTTAGGCGGATATATCTTTTTAATTACACTGGACACGCAGTCATTTGTACGAAAACCTCGACCGTGGCGCACTGATGTGGCGCGGTGCCTTCCGCCATCCCTTGCTGCTTCCCTGCTTCTTTTGACCTTTTAAAGCAATCAGTATCAACTGTTTTTTCATCGATAACTGTTGAATGTACACATACATCACTTATCATTTACCGATATGTAAGGTTCATTCTTTATTTTTGACACACGACCGCTGCAGGGTAAAAAAAATGTTGCGTTATGAATGTTTGTAAGATGTTGTTGGTGGGGAGGGAGGGATTCATTATACGCCTCAACCTTCCCATATCAGGATTTACAATGTAGATTATTTCTAGATAAAATGTTGATAAATTCTTATTTAAGCGTACTTCTAATTATATTTTTTTACTGCTGGCAATGCACCAATCACTCGCGGATATATAGTTTTATCATATTAAACAACGTTTTAAGAATTAATTGTATTAAGCAATATATAAAGATTTTCATATTCGAAAATAATTGTTCACTATGGCAGATTATGGTCAAAGTGTAGTGATATGTGATAAACAACAATATGAGGACAAATTTTATTGATAACAATAACATTCAAATCCTTAAAAAAGATTCAACAATGTCCCGTAAAATGTGTGTGAGAAAATCAGTGAAGAAAACGAATTCACTCCCGGATAGAGAAAAGTTCAGTGTTATTGAAATGAATCCCTTGCCTCCCTTTGGACTCCCCAACTAACTTCGACGTTCAAAATCTATTCAGATCCATTCCCACTGATGAAGCATCAGAAAGCTCTCCAGAATATATTACGAAAATCTGGAATTGATCCCCTTATCGGAGAGGAAATCATTGATTTAAATTCCGTTTGTTTAGCGCAAAATTACTTCCAATTCTAAAACAACGTTTACTACCAGAATAAAGGATTAGCAATGGGATCTCTCCTATAGCTTATATTAGCAGAGTTATTCACGGATAACTTCGAGAATAACTTATTTAACAACAATTTTGAACGTGATTAATTTTGTCTTTTTTTGGCGCAGATGATGAGGAAACGGAATGCTTCCGTTCCCGAAATAGAAGGTATTAATAAAGGAATGAGTTTTTCTATAATCCTCAATCTTTATCTCCAGCGTCCTTTTCCAACGTGGTCCCTTGCCATTGCCCTCTCCTCTTCTATTGTTTTAAAATATGTCCGCGCCGAATGACGTAGTGAATGTAGACGAAATTCGCAAGTAATTTTTAAAATTACAGTTATTTGAACCAGAAATTCTTACCTTTACCTAGTTTTCTCCTACAATCGAGATGATTTTATAAAAAGGTATAATAAATAAAATAGAATAACCTTCGCATATCGACTCCGTCTACGACGGTAAAATATACACAACACTGCTATTTGCTTCCGAACCCTAATTTATCACCTCGAAAATGAGAAGAGAGCGAAACGGTGGGCTTCGAGTAGAGAAATTCCTCACGGATTCATTTCGACCGTCTTTCCTCTGGACGGTTATTGTGTGTGAAAGCATCCTTAGCACGGTTCTATGACCGATCGGACGGACGAAACCGTCGTGCGAGAAAGGGGCGCAGGGTCCTCCTCGAGCCGAACCTTTCGAGCCGAGAGCAACCCCTCGCTCAAGTTCCGTGGAATGCGAGTCCTCGGGGAGACCATCCTAAACTCCCAACTGAACAACTAATTAACTACGTACCCACTTAAAGAAAGTCATTAAGTTTATTTCTGCAAGTAACTGAGAACGACTACTACACCTCATCTATCTAAAAAAATGCGATACAAGACCTGAGAGTTGAGTAAAAACAAGGGCAAAGAAAGACTAATATGAAGCGATTTAGAGATGGATGTTAAATAAAATTGAACGAATTTAAAACTAACGCTTAACGCAGAAAAAAGAGAAAAAACCCAAAGAAAAATTCATTTTTATGCGAGCAGAACAACCTACGGCAACGTTTCTGTTTTAGAAAGGAACACTTTCAAAGCAGATTTTCAAAAGAAGTAATTGTCTATGAAAAATAAGAAAAAAGGGATAATAAATCGAAAAGAAGTAACTGATTTAAGCTATTGAACAAAACGGTCAATTTAAAAAAATGATTTTATTTATTTGTATATACCCAACAAACATCAACTTTCTGGACTTTTACAGTAGTAGGTAAATAACATTAACAAAGAATGACCAATAATTAATCGCAAAAATTCGACTAGCCGGGATTCGACTACCCGGGATATGGAGCGATAACGTGCGAGCACGCTAAACTCTCGGCCACCATTAAATTCCACATAGAATTAACTAAATAATTATGCTCTTACGAGCTAGATATGGGAAAAACAACGATGGCTTCTATAAGACAAAAGTCAAACTAAAGTGGAAAAGAATGTCAGAAACTAAACAAGAAATAAAGGCCTTATTTGTAATCAACACTATACCTTCGGAACTACTGCTGTGCAACCAACTCCATCGGAAAACTGCAAAACACCGGATAATGAGGTCTCAACGGCCGATTGTTACCCTGAGGGCCCAACTCGGAAGCTCAGGAAAGCACATCCTATCTCTTTCACTCTCAGTTCAAGACTGCCTTTGGGTTGAATACTTTACAGACAGTACCTATACCTACAACCCATCGAACGTAATAAGCCACCTCCTGAATGTTCTATGATTATCTAATACTAAAATTTAGGCTGAAGAACTTTGAAGAAAAGATTGATCGCGATTTTTAGTCTTGGTGATAGAGGAGATTAATTACAAACTTCACACGAATCAAATGCCGAATGACACGTGATAAGGTGACAGGTGTTCAGGAGCGCACTTGAATAGCAATTGGTTATCTCAATCGACAACCTTACCACGGTAATAAATGCGGTAACAATTCATCGCTACTGCTTACACAGCGTTACAATAATACATTTCGTTGCAATTATCACAGTCGAAATGGAAACAATGAATAATGAAGACAGTGAGTCAATCGTTTCCACAGAGTAGATCTAAAGTCTTAACCGACATTTTAGATACTCGTAATATTAATGAACGCATTGGATGCTTAAAGAATTTGATCACTTACCTTCACAACTCGCCTTCAGAGCAATCCAAACTGATGAACATCAGACATTGTTTTGAGCAAAATGG
This sequence comes from Sympetrum striolatum, assembly GCA_947579665.1. NCBI lineage: Eukaryota > Metazoa > Arthropoda > Insecta > Odonata > Libellulidae > Sympetrum > Sympetrum striolatum. The sequence continues at coordinate 73,289,161 of OX388349.1, forward strand.
GCAGAAAATGCTCATGAGATTTAAAATGAGATAAATTGCGGCCTCACATAGTGGAACGCCATATAATCGACGGTCGAAACCGGTCGCATTGAACACGTCTCCGATTTGCTGTACGTCAAGGTCACGGATTTCAGTTTTCCATAATTTAATGACGCAACAGATAGTGGCTGCATTAAGTCACTTAGGTGTTGTAAATAAGTAGCGATTAAATTAATTCCTTAGAGGAAAGTCATGTACCCAAATGTAACTGGGTCTCGAAATTTGCTTGAGCAAACTTAAGGTTGCTCAAATGAAGGAATAGAAACCCAAAAGGGTATATGTAACACTCCATTCTACAGCTTCATGAACTACTTATATTTTGTTGCTCGAGGTATTAATAATAATATAGCGTATTTGACGAGCTTAATTTGTTACAGTTCTTACATCAAATCATTTGAGAAAGTAGTCGCATATTTCAGAGGAGAACAATAACAATTAAGTATATTGCAGCAATTACTTCATAGAAACAATTCTCCTTAATGAATGAAATGATTCATAATGAATATAAAACAAACAATAACGGATAGAAAATCGAAAAAGGCATGAAACAAACGAGATCTTTAAAACAAAGGAATGAGAATTACTCAATTAAAATGCACGCAGAGTAAGTAATAACTTAAGTAAAAATCTAATCATACAATCTAAAACTCAATTGCTGTTTTAATTGTTATATAATTGAAGTAAGCAACGGGTCGCTCGTAGTATTGGGGAATTATTTTATCATTCGGAAGATCCGTTGGTGTTCGCTTTAGAAGGATCCTTTCTTGTAAGACAAACAGCAGCACAAATAGGTTTCCGATTTTGAGTCTAGGTAGAAATGAGTTCCTTCTGAAATATGTCGGGAATACTTAAAATATCCAAATCGCGTAGGAAACATCTGAAAAAATATTTTGATGGAATTCGCATATGATCATATAAATGCTCTAAATTTTGCTATAAAACAGAAAAATGAAATGATGTGCTTTTTTATAGATTGAACACAGATTTATACTTTTCCACAAAAATTAATTATTGAAATACCGGTTTTGGTATTACACCACTGTTAGGTTCAACGATGCTTAATTCTCAAACTGCCGCGACTTACATTGTGAGTTGGGTGATAACAGACAAAACTTTTTGTGGAAAAGTATAAATCTGTGTTCAGTTATGTCTTTCCACAACATCTCGGCCGCATCAATAAATTATATTTTACATTGATTTTTTAACTAACAATAAGATATTTAATTTTGTTTCTGCTATCATGAACCGTATATTTTTCATTCACCTTTTGGTACAGGATGGAGATAAATGTGTTTTTCATTTACCATTGCCACAGTCTTGATCATGGGTGCGATGTTGTGAAAGCTAATGAGGTATGAGTGACAAGTAGCACTAATGAAGCCCTGTAAAGAAAAGTGCAACTAGTAGAGCCATTATGCTTCCTTTTGTGTGGACATGCTCCGCTCATAGCGTTCAGACTTAGTGAGGAAAGTAAGGGCAAACTACTTCACTCCTCATCCTGCCTGGTATGCTTCATCCCTAAATACAAGCCCTTAGTAGCTCATGTTTGAGGGGTTGAGGCACTGCTCTTCTGGCTGAACATTTCAAAGACAGACGCAATGAATTTCGCAGTAAGATTTCATCAGGGTGGGTGTCGCATCCTTCGGTGAAAGTAGTTCATTTATGAAGTGATAGATCTCCAAACAGTTTATAAGAGAAAGTTGTTACTATTATCAGTCTTTTATTGAAGTACAATGGTAAAAATGGCTTTTGCCAAGTGCAACGAAAAATAAGCGGGTGGGATAATGAGAGAATTACTAACATTAGTATCTGGTTCTGATACTGCTGATGCTCTCTCTCTCGATCATAGTAGTAGTAGTATTGTTAAAAGTGCTTTGACAGCTTAGGTCATATCACACATTGGCTCCCACCGGGAATTGAACCCGGGACCGCTTCCAGCAAAGGCAAACACGCTGTCCACATGACTGTCTCTCTCTAGATTATCGCTAAGGCAACTTGACAATAGACGGTCACCTTTGTAATGAAATGCATCTTGGGTTTCAATGGAAACTATGTTAGTGTTTATGTAATTGAACCAATTGGGCTTCAGAGGGATTCATAAATAACAAGACAAATGCAATCTTTCGTTGGTGTATTCTAGTAACAACAATCGCCATATCACGAGCATAACACAGAGAATAGATTACATTGGAGGCGAGTCTATTATTTTTAGGAAGCACTGACTTCTCGCAGCGGCGTACCGCAAAGGGATCCGAGGCAAGCAGATGGGGTCGAACTCCGTCCTCCGGAACAAAAGGCCGCCTCTTTGCCCGACGAAGGCAGTCACAAATTGTTCTAATAAGCGTCCCGATCGCACACGAGAACGAACCAAAGATTGAAACCAAAACATTTTACTTTCCATCTTCTTTAAACTCTATCTTAATTGATCCACCACGAAAAACAGTATTTATGCAAAAATGTCTCAATTGCTTAATCTATCCATTCGCCACTTTTTTTTTTTTTGGATTTTCGATACATTTTCTGTAATTATTTCTTTTTAATGTGCGCAGAAAAGCAGTAATACACACGCGACGTTTTGTTCCATTTGTCCAAAGCATTTTGTTAAAGAGTCTTCGCTCAAGGGGCCTCCGACAGCATATTGAAAACAGCGCCAACTGTCGGAAGGGTGACCGAAATGTTGCGGTCGAATGGGGCACACCCACACTCAAGTTGCATCCTCACAGCGCCTCTGGTGAGCACTCCTTTCAACTTTATTGCATTTCACGTTCACCTATGGAGGATAAGGACGTGGAGAAGACGGGATAAGGGATGCCATTAAATGCGGAGCGAACGTAGGAGGATAATGTGAAAAAGAAGAAAGAAATGAAAAAGATGTAATGAGGGTGAAATAGAAAGGCTAAAAACGAAAAGGAAGACGAATAATAAACAAAATATACCAAGAGAGGAAAATAGATTAAAATGAAAAGGATAACAGAAACTTAACTTGAAGGGGGGAGGTTGGATGCAGGTATTAAGATCGAATTATTAATAAATTCAATGATATTATTGTTAAATTGGATAGGGAAAAATATTTATTATATTATATGGTAACAAAAATGAGGAAATCTGTAGTACGTTAATGAGAATTAAATCAGAGGAAATGGGAAATAGAAGTGAAGGAATGATATATATAGAAAGAGTAATAAAGAGGGAAATAAAAGCAAAAATTAAAGAGAAAAGTGAAATAAAGGCTCGTTGAGAAGGAAAAAATAAGAGAATACTAATTAAGAAGTAATAAAAACAGAAAAAGGTCATCAGAGTGGGTCTGTGGAATCAAAGTGTGGTTTCACTATGAAATGGATTTTTTCGTCATTTATCGGACGATAGGAACTCTTTAAGTTAACGAGCCAAGCTTGGTTAAAGAGGGCGATGAGAAGTGGCTGAAGGATAATCTAGTAGGGCCACTGTGGGCCGTCGTGTGGGGCTCCTTATTGCTCCCTGAATACAAAGGATTCCTCTTTTTAAATAGTCTCTCCCCTTCTTGATGGAAGCATCTTGTGTTAAACAGGGTACGGAAGTTCCTTCTCAGTCCACGTGTTCGCTGGAAAGAGATTCACAAGAAATGTTAGCATTTTTTGAACCGGCTTTTACGAATATCTGACTATACTAAAACGTAATATTAATGCAATTTTTTTGCAATTAGAGTATAGTTTGTAATTTATTTCACTTCATAATATATATTCTCAGTGTCATTATTACATTGTTATAATCTCATCGCGGTCAATACATTGTAATCATTCTACAGTAGCAATTATATATTCAGTATCATAATGCCTTATTATTACTTGTGCATTGTAATTCATTCTTAAGTCAGTCTTCAAAGGATTTGTTAGAAATGATCAATCAAAGGGACTGAAAAACTCATGCTTATTCAATTTAAAAAGTGTGCAGGATGTTTGAAGTATTGAAAGGTCGCTAAAATCTTAAAATCAGCAAAATTGAATTGAAATTTTACCCAGCACAAGAAAGAGTGCGCTTGAACCCAGGATAAACAAGGGGTGAAGAATAGCGAGATGACTGGGGCGCGAACCCAGGTCTCCCACTTTCCGGGCTGGTGTTCTAATTATAAATTTCAAATCTACTTCTAAATCTAAATAAATTGTTCAAGTCATCTTACTATTGCTCACTCCTTGAATCCAATGACCATTATTAGGTGAAAAACCTAGTAAAAATTAAAATTCATATGAATTAGTTTACGGCTAAAGGTAGAGTTTCTTTCCCATAAAATTTTCAATTAAATCACAATTTGAAAATAGAACGATTTGAATGTAAATAGTTACCTTTATAGTACATTTCTTTATACATGCTGGGACAGGATTTTCCCGCCTGAAAGAAAATGAAAAGGAAATTAGAGAGGTGTTAAAAACATTTTAATAAGTGATTCCTGCGGAATAAATTTATTTTTCAGAATCAAGGAGAATTTTTTCCATAGTAAAGAGAGATGGGATTTTGAAATTTTATTTTCATTATAAATTATTCATTAAAAACCGCGCAGCGATATGAGTTTACAAAAATTTAAACAGCAAATAATTTCCAAATGATGGACGGTAAAAGCATTTGTCCTCTCCAAAGACTGAACAACAACTTGAAAGATATTTACAGTTATCAATTCAGCATTCAGCTCCATTACATAACAAAGTCTGTCAAATAACTTTATATAATTATAATGGGGGACACATATTTTGTTGACTTAGATCTGACACTTGCTTCTTACTAACTTTTGGCCTCTGAATCCAAAAATCACTTCCGTTTCCCTCTATCACATAAACCTTTTAAGCTACAGGGTATCCTCTTTTTGTCCCAAAAGTCAAACAAGAGGTACATACTAAGGAAACGGAAGGAAATAATTACCATATATACCGTTCACAATGAATAATCTTATTAATACAAAGGCTATATGTGGTTACTTTAAATCTGACTGTGTTCACATAAGTAGTTTTGTAATTGATCGTCAAATCTCTATGGAATCACGGACTGCACCAAGATTTTTCAGGAAGACAGAAAGATGGTTATGCGGAAAACGCACCTTGAATCTCATTTTGAAACCAAATATTTTGAAGTTTCCCAACAGTTGCTGGTCAATTGTGTGTTATTTTGTGCTCTTGTATTTCTGCTAAAGTCTTTGGCAAGGTTTTTGTATGTCAACCAAGCATTTTTTGGAATTTTGTAATAGTTACTGCAAAATGTTAATCTTTAGCTTCCAAATCTGTGGACTGTTAAAATACACCGGCCTTTATCTTTCCACAACACTGGCTGGAAAACGCCAAAATGATACACTTAAAGAAATACAACAGGGATCCGCATTACTTGACAAGAAGGAAGTAGAACACTTTGAGGTCAACACAAATTATCCATTTGTGCATGTGACACTGTAACAAATCAACGACTCACTTTATGACTTCATTTTATTAGCCTAAAAAAATTAATAGACTGCACTAAATAAACTTCCATAGTGGAGGGCACACTTTAAGCTCCACTTTGAGCTATCGAAGAGCAATCACCATTCAGTCACCACCAACCACCACCATCATCATAATCAGCAATGAAAAGAAATCTCCTCTATCCTATACATACTTAACTGATTTTGCTCCTTCTCTTCCTCTCGACGCATAAGATGCTTTCTTTGTCTTTGTACGTAATTATTTTCTGTGTTTATACCTAATAATTCTCATCTGTTTCTTTTTTCTCTTTTCTTCTTACTTAGAGTTACCTAAATGTCTATGCTATATACAATTTTGACTAGTACATACTGTATGCATTATTTTGACACTGTTTTTTATAATATTATTTTATTTTTCCTCATAATGTACTTAATGGATGAAAATCCATGTAAGTATTCCTTGTTGTTCTATTTTGTATTTTATGTTATTTTGTATATTGCTATCTCTTTTTTGAATGTGAACTGATTCTTATTTATGTATCGCATTTAAGTACTTATTGGTTGTGTATTTATTTTTGAATGTTTTTCTCTTTTCTCATCTTTTAGCTATTACTATCGGTAGGTTTGCGCAGGTTTTTCACTCCCCCCTTCCTTGAGGGTGTTTTCCTGCAGTGGATTTTTTCCCTAAGAATCTCTTAGGTTTTTTACACCCACAATTCTTCTAATTTTTTCTACTTCTTATTTCATAATTAATGACGATGGGTTGGATGGAAGAAGAGACTTTTAAGTCTCAATCTCATCCAAATAAAGACGATTTATTATTATTATTATTATTCAGTTGCGGTGTAGGCTAGAATTCCCAATTCCACCACTAAATCATGCATGTTATTGCAGTAAAAAAATTCACAGTCGTTCCATAAGTATTGCAGAAATGCACTTCATTGAAACTCGGATACTATAGCTTCTTTTTCAAGCAAGTTTTTCTCATGCAGTCTTAATGCTATGAGCTGTGAAGCCTTTTGGATAGTTCCATATCTCGTGCTAAATCATTCAACTTCTGATCTAATCCCTTATGAACAGAGTCATCTTCAGTTTCAAAATATTTTTGGTGTCAATTTGATCTTCACCAGAATTATATTTCGAAAGAGGGTAATTCTTTGAAAACATGCTCTTGGATTTCAGCTGAATGAGGCACTTGGCGTATAGCTGATGATACACGAGGATACTCTATTTTAGATTTGTTTTTCGTGTTTATCCAGACATTTTCACTATACAAAAGTAACAGTCTCTTGAATGATCTTCGGATTCTGGCAAACTCACAGGTATACTAAATGGTAATGTATCATATTTTCTCTTCATCCGCATTTGTAGGTCTGAGAGTGGTAATATTAAGAAAAGCTGTAGAGAAGGAACTTGAAGTAATAGAAGAAAAATAACAACAGTTTTGAAATTAGTATGCCAATTTACTTTTAAAACAGCTGAAAAATTGAACTCAACAGATATTCAGTTCAAAATTGTTTCCCAGTATTATAGTATCGTATATACTCGAGCACAAGCCAACCCGAATATAGACACCTAATTTTATCACAAGAAATTGGGAAAAATACGACGGTGGTTTGAAAAGTTCTCGGAACATAATAAAGAAAAAGTATTTACGTCACTGAAACTTATCAGCAATATTCATTCAACTGTTGCTTGTAAACACGTGTCACGTCAGTGCTTTTGGAAGAGAGCTGTGGAGGTGACGTGGCACTATTGTTGTTCCCGAGTAGTGATTTGCGAAGATGGAGAAAATCGAGATTCGGGCAGTGAATTAGTACTTAGTAATTAGTAAGAAAGGTATTTTCATAGCAAAGGATATTCGTACCGATTTCCAGAATACATTAGGGTACTCTGCACCTTCATATTCAACTGTAGGTAAGTGGATAAACAAATAAACATTTGGTCGGAGGAGCTTAGATGAAGATCCGTGCAGTGGTCGGCCAAGATGAGTCACTATCCCAGGAATAATTGCAAAATTGCGCAAAATGGTCATGAAGGATCACCGATTGAATGCGCGGGAAATTGCTGAAGCTTGCCAAATGTCATCTTATACGGTAAATATCTAAAGGGTATATCACATTTTAATTGAAGAATTAGATATCAAAATATTATCTACAAGATAGGTGCCGTGACTCTTGGCATTCGATCAAAAACGCATGAGAATGGAAATATCGGAACAATTCTGGGCCCGTTTTAGGAGAAACGGACGAGATTGTTTTTACGGAGGTTTGGGACCACAGATGTGGGTCCATTGGGTCCATATCTATACTCCAGAGTCGAAACAGTTGAAACATGCTGATTCTCCGCCACCTCTGAGACAGTTTTTTCGGCCGGAAAGGCCTATCTGTCATCAGTGTTCTGGGGTGTTAAGAGGATTCTGTTTGTAGGTTATCTCCATACTGGGCGACCAATTAATGGAGAATACTATGCTGACCTCCTAAACCAATTACAACAAAAATACCATAAATAAGGCAAGGTTAAGAAAGGAGGAAAGTCATCTTTTATAAAGACAATGCGCGCCCGCCCACATGTGCCGTCGCTATAGCAAAATTACACAAAGGTATGAATTGTTGGCACATCCGCTTTATTCGCCTGATGTGGCTCCGTCAGACTCCCACCTCTTCCTGAAGCTGAAAAATTTTCTTGGTGGACAAAGATTCATTTCAAACAAAGAATTGATAGCCGGAGTTGGTAACTATTTTGCAGGCCTGAAGGAATCTCATTTTTGAGATGGGATGAATGGATTGGAACATCGCTGGACCAAGTGCATTTATCTACAAGGTGAATACATCAAAAAACAAAAAAAAGTTTCAGTGACGTAAGTACTTTCTTTCAATTCCGTCCCGACAAATTTGCAAACCAACCTCATAATTGACTTATTGGGCGTCGCCAGATCAAATATATTTTTTATTTTCGATCCGACAAATTCTGATGGTTTGCACGCGATTGCGAAGTAAATTAACGAAGAATTGTAAATTGTGCATGTAAGGAATTTCCAAGCCAATTTCCTACTATGGCAGACATTTTACACCGGAGTAATTGAAACCCCCACTCGAATAAATGCTCTCTCAACCTAAAAATGCACTGAAAAACTTGGCTTTTGCACGAGTACATGCGGTAAATCTTATTCAGTTGTGACTGCTACATTTTTTTGGAAAACGATGTTGTATCCATAAAACAGACAAATTTCTTCGACATTGCTTCCGCTTCTGAATTAAAGACCCCGCAATACTTACGTAAAAACTCAGTCTATTCCAATACTCATAATGCAACGTAGATTGCTCTCTTGATTCGGGGTTACTTTTGTGTGTTTTGCTTTGATGACGTTCTGTTACTGAATTATACAACCCCGTAAAATTATTATTATTTTTTTGTGCTATAAGATCCTGTTCCTGCAGCCATACTCTGATGAATGGAATATTTTAATTTGTCATGTGGTACAGGATGGATAAAAATCTATCTTTCATTTTCTTTTGTCCCTGTCTTGAGCATGGCTGTGATGAAATGAAATCTACTGAGGTATGAGGGAATAATTGCACTGATTTTGGTCTCTTCTTACGGATTGCCAAGAAAAGTGTTACTTATAGAGTCATTGTGCTTCATTTACGTGGACATGTTCCGCTTATAATATTATGGTTCAGTGAGGAAAGCAATGGCAAACTACCTCAATCCGCATTATGCCTAGTGAACCTCATTCCTCTCTGCAAGCTCTTAGTAGCTTATGCTGGAGGGGGTGAGGTACCAACCGGCCAACGGGCTGAATACTTTACAGATAATATGATCCCCTCAACAGAATATTAAATATACAGTCTGAATTTACTAATTTTTTTACTTCCTTTCCATTTCATTTCAGAAACGCACTGAATCGGTCTAACAATCGGTGTTTGAGAAAGTGGAAACCGCTTTCTGTTCCCATTATGACGTCGATTCGGATAAAGTAGAAAGGGGGGCGTCATTCAACGTAAATGTTCGCGAGCGATTAGTTTGCGAGGCGCGTGAACTCGGGTTTCACCGGGGAAACGGAAATTTCAATTCCGCAGAAAAAAAATCATCCGCAATTTGGAAAAGCGAGCGATTGGAGCCTTAAAACGGAAGATCGCCTTCGAAGCACTCTGCCAAATTGAGACGAAAGAATTAGTGCGATGGATTCGGTGTGAGAAAGCGGAGGATACATTCAGTGTGCTGCTCTCTGCAGATGCCACTGATCTCCAACCATGGGAGGTCCTCCGATAATCGGCCTATTTGACTGCTTCATAATTAGTAAATCGAAGGGTGGAGACGCTGATTCGGGGCATTTTCCAAGAGGTGGTTCACCCAAGAGATGGTTCCCGCAAGGAATGTTTTAGCAGAGTATATTTAATCCAATAGATATTTCACCCAAAGGATATTTAACCGAAGGAATGTTTCTCCAATTGGTATTTTAGAGAGAAAGTATATATATATAAAGAACGTAAAACGTAGATTTAAAAGAGAATGACTAATACTCCCAATTTAAAACTCCCAAAGATATCATAAAAATAATATACGCAAATGAAAATAATCCAATGGCAGTATTGCTTGTCAAGACGAACGAAAAACTGTATTGAATTACCCTTCTAGACAAAAAATATTAGAGCATTCATTTTGGTATTCATGCTCGCCGAAAGAATATTCAATTATCTCTCTTATTCCTATATCTCAATTATCAACAGTTGAGACTACTTCATTGTTACTCTATTTAAACAAAACTCTTCTTTCATCGTCTTGTTGTTTATGTAAATAATTCTCTAAAATATTGCCTTATCTATATAAACAAAAGCAATACTATTGAAGTTGGCCATAGCTACTTAAATTCTTGTCTAAATTCCATATAATGATATGTAACTAAGAGAATTCTTCTCAGAAAATGAGATCACGCATTTCTCTAAAATGGAAATGACGCGAGAAAGAAGTAAAACATAATGACAAGATGTAAATTCCTACTGACCAAACCGAAATTTTATTCTAAATACCTAAGTTCAAAAATCTTAACTTTCTCCAAGTAATTTTGAAGTAAGAAAGGCTTAAAAACTCCGAAATTTTCATCTTCATTATTTTCATTTTTCTCAACCGTGTAACTGAAAGGCATAGTCAAATGGACATCAGTAATCCTCATCAGTCTTAGAGTATTCCAAGAACATAAAAAGTTTCTCTTCTATTTCATCAGACTTCCACATGATTACTCGGGTTAATTATATTATCATCCTGAATTGCGTCCTACCAGAAGATCCGATCATCGAGAGAGAAAATAATCAGGTTATTCCGGAAAATTCACTCCTATTCTTCCATTTCGAATCACATTCTTATTTATGTGTTAAACTAATAAACTCTCCCGTATTTCGGAACTAATATCAATACTTTTCCTTTTACTGTAGACTTCTGTTTTTTCTAAGCTAAAGGGTGTGAATTTTACATATAAATTAATTAAATATTTTTCTGAGGTGTGGATTGATTGCTTTGATCGTTAGGGGGACTAGTTGTTTTCTACAACATAATTCTACATAATATTCGTTCATTTTACCATAATTTCGATTCAAAAACGATATTTTACTATCGAAATAAGAATCTTCATTAAAATTCCTTTCTTGTGGTACTTGTCTCAACTTCGTAGTACCATTATTTACTACATATTTCTGAAAGCGAAGTGAAGAAGTGAAAAAGCAGACTAGTTGTGTATTTTAGTCGACAGACGACGGAAACTAAGAAGGCCTACCATAGATATGAGCTAGAAGCGTTAGCACTCGTTAAGTCAATAACACGATCTTAGAAAGTATAGGACTGGAAACTGCGGAAATATTTTGGCTCCCTTAATGTCCGCAGCCGCGAGATGGCAGCACTGAAGTTCGCCCTTTGAAACCATCATCTTATATGGAGTAAACGGTGAAAAAACACGATTATGATACATATGTAATAAAGAGTAATATTTACCAAAGATGGAATTAAGAGTAATTGTTTTATCCATCAATAGGTACTTTTAAATTGAATACAAAACATTTGAATAAGACGGACAAATTAGCAAATCCTAAAAATAGGTGCTTGCCTTAAACGCAGGTTACTTTTTCGCCGTAAAAACATTCTTCGTAAATCACTGAAATGCGATGAACCGTACCGTAGAATGGGCTGACTTTGGCCGTTTTTTAGATTTTTTTCTAATATTTCTGTATTCAATCACATTCTCTATGCTCAGAAAATTTAAATTACATGAAGTTATTTCTTATTCATGCAAATAGTATCTAAAAAAAATTTCTTGAGCAACGGAATTTGTTTAAAAATAAAGAATAGCGGCCTTAGGCACCCCAACCGATGGGGTGACTTCGGCCACTAAATATGTTTCCTAAATATCGCCTATAAAATTAACTATATGACTAATATTACGACCAGTAATATATTTTAAAATCTTTAAATTATTATTATATTTAATCTTTGTTTAATAGGTACTGAGATAAGAAGTTATTGACTCATTATAACGTTTTTCCACTTTATTTATAAATTTTCAAAGGAACAAAAAAAATTTTTACATTTTTTAATTTTTTTCCTCCAAAAACAAAAAGAATGAACAATTCTTGTAGAAAACTTCTACTCACTGTCACTCGAACCCTTTTAAATTTTTTTTCAAGCCTTAGAGTCAGTGTTTTGTTTCTACTAATGAATCTCCGAACCCAAACCATTTCTGGAATTTTTGTCAAAGCACTGAACATTTACTTTTTACTGTTCAAATACGTTTGTACTAAAATTTGGATATGACGAATACTCATAAAAAAATTAACAGCACTTCCACTGATTTATTCTCTTTTTCACGAAAAAGCACTGTTTGGCCTCCAATTATCTTCAAATGTTTCCCATCTTGCTGAGTGTTACTGAGAGAAGTTACCAGACTGAGGTTTCGTAGACTTGTCTCGAGAATCCACGATTTTCAATTTATTTCCCAATGACAATTGTACTGTCAATGCTGCAAGGAGCAAGACGGATTGGCTGACGATATGTCAAGACAATATAAGTTCTAAAGAGCAGGAAAAAATAGCTACTTCGTGAAATTTTAATACTACGTAATTTATTGTACTACAAATTTACAATTTGTGGAGCAGTGCACGCGTGGCCGAAGTCGCCCCTCACTACGGTAACGTTGATGTAAGTTGGAAAGTGCGACCACGTTGTGTGAGTTGGAGATCTTCATGGTCGTTACTGCGCTTGAAGACTTTTGATATATTTTAAGATATCCTTAAGGTATCCTTAATCTTAAAAATGCCTTGTCATCGTTGCATTGCACCAGATAAAGAAACACAGCAAGCGTGCTGTTTGCCAGGCAGCATTAATTCGTCCGGGTCATTCTCTTGCCATCCAGTAGCAAAGTTAACACATCTGAAAAGTATGGGGGGTTTAGTTCATCCTAATGTAAACCTTCATACTTTCATCCTCAAAGTGAAGGAACAATTTGTAAAGCACTGTGAGTCAAATGATGTGCTTGAGTGCATAATTACAGAGTTACTTGAGGTGATGAAGAGATAACTGTCCCATACTTTGAGCACGGAAGTAAAATCATAGAATATATAATAAAATATTATCTAACTATGAGGATTAGACAGCATGCAAAGTTTATAAATTTAAAGAAAAGGAAAATTGCGAAACTGTCTAAAACTTAATAATTGGTCAATAAATTTTTATACCACTCTATCCTATATGTTTGTATATTGTATGACCTAACTTCTTATTTCAGCCTCCCCGAGATAAAATGAAGTCCACGCCAGCCATTAAAATTTAATACTTTTGGATTTATGTGTGTTTCAACAATATTTGACCGCTTACTCATTTCCTGGAGACTATTTCCGGGAACTTCGATTTATTTTCAGGAAATGTATATACGAGGGTGGTCTGAAAAGTTTCGGACCATAGATTTTTCAGACATCTTCAGAAAATTTTCAGAAATTTTCAGAAAACATGTCGAGAAATGTCGGAAACTTTTCAGACCGCCCATGTACATCCTGCGATTCCAGTTTTAAAAGTCCTTGTTGAAAGTAGATGTAATGTTGGTAATTTATTAAGGATCAATTATTTTCTGTGTATCCAAGCAGAACACTTCGCTGATCTACGAATAATGTTTTCACAGCGACGAAGTTACTTGTGGTGTGCCCTGAAGGCAACCTGCACTTATTCTTCGGATTTACTAATTTGCCCATCTTATTCAATTGTTTTAAGCACTTATAAATGGATAAATCACTAACTCTGAATTCTATCTTTGGTATATACTACTCCCTCAAAGAAAAAGAGGGAAAAAGTATCATAATCGTGCTGTTTTTTTCCATTTACTACATATGAGAATATGGTTTCAAAGGGCGAGCTTCAGTGCTGCCATCTCGCGGCTGCGGACATTAAGGGCGTCAGCCGATTGTACAGTCAGCATAGGGGAGCTTCAGGGGCGTGGTCAATACACAGGTTCATAATGTTCCTTCTGAACCGAAAGTTCACAGCGGTAATCGATTACAATGAATTGAGAACCGCGATGAAGAAGGAGTTATTGCCGTGAGTTGCAAGATGGTGGCTAAGATTGCAAGAGTACGATTTTCTGGTGGAACATCGACCAGGACAAAGGATGAAGCATGTCGACGCCCTCAGCCGGAATCCAGTGGAAGATTCGAAGTGACCTGATTTTAGAGTATTCTCACTGAGGATTAACCAGGAAGATTTGCTGCTTACCATGCAACTGCAAGATCTGGTTCTGGATACCCTACGGTGCTGGAAAGGCCGACAACGACGAACGAGGAACTTCAGATACACGTTGATTACACCATGAAGGAAAGCCGATTATGCTGAAGAATGAATTGTAGAAAATTGTTGGGTTGTTCTTCAAGATGTCATTGGCAAAATCGAGAAGCAAAGTCACGACGAAATGGGACATTTTGGAGAAGAAAAGATTCTGGAGCATCTGAAGAGATATTTTTGGTTTCCGAGCATGCGGAAGAGGGTCAGGTAGTACATAGCTGCGTGTATTGAGTGCACCTACAGAAATAAATCTGGAGGTAAAAGAGAAGGCGTTTTGCATACGGTGGAAAGTGTGCCCACTCCTTTTCATGCTTTTCACATTGATAACGTAAGCCCATTTCCTAAGAGTTAAAAGGGAAATGAGTATATATTGGCACACCAAGACAACTTTACGAAATTTATTACGCTGAAGGCAAAGACCAAGCCGGTTTGTGAGGCTTCAAGTGAAATATTAAGTATTTCCGGCAGTCCGCAACGTTTGATCTCGGATAGAGGTACGGCTTTCACCCCAAAAGAGTTCGAGGAACTTTGTGAAAATCATCAAATTAAGCATATCAAGATTGCTACCGCCACACCAAGAGCAAATGGGCAAGTAGAGAGGTCCTACGCTTTAATTGGAAATGTGATTTAGACTCTGTACACACAAGATGGAAGTAGTTGGGATGAATTCCTAAAAATATTCAGTTCTCAATGGATTCGATGATAAATAAAGCGAAAGGTAAGAGTGCTCATGAACTCTTATTCGCCTATAAGCTTCATTGAAAAACTGCGTTACTCTGGCCTTAGAGGATTATTTAAAAAAGAAAAGGTTGCAGATATGCTTGAGGAAGGTAGAAAAATAGCTCTTTCCAGAATAGATAAGGCACAAACGGAACAAAAGGAGAAATATGATGCCAAACTTAAACTACCAAGGCATCAGAGGAGAGATTTTGTGCTAATGGAAAGGGAAGTACAGGCTACTGGAGTGTCGCGTAAGCTAGCACCAAAATATAAGGGTTCCTATGTAGTGTCTAAGGTTTGTCTAGGGGCAGATACGTGCTACAGGACCTTCCCGGAGCTAGACGGACTCAAAGATGATTCAATTCCGTGTTTAGTGTAGACCGAATGAAACAATGCTGTAAGGCTCCAGAATACGGGGAAGCGGATGCTGCAAACCAATAGGACACTGAAGCTGAAGAAGTAGATGACCTCGGGGAAGCGGACACAGCGAACCCGGAGGACATCGATCTGGTAGAAGACAAGGACGGAGTTGGCCAAGGCGTGACTTTGAGAGTAGCAAAGGGAAGATGGTCATGATGCTTCCCAGAAACGGAGTTCCCAGAAAACGCGCTCTTCTATATCTATAAAACTGTCATTAAATGCGCGTGAGTTCGACGCCAGGTGGGTGCATAATTCTCATATTTAAATACATTGCGGCGATATTTAAGAATTTTCTTGAATACCTTTCCCGTTAATATGCAAACGTTACATCCTGCATGTGAATAAAGTCATAAATACATTTCATATAAGAATTTTATGGTATCCCTAATGATTCTTGTTTCGATGCCGCAGCACCATTTACGTCCCTCTGTGCTTTTCAAAGGGGTTAACGGAATCTTATTTTACGAATTTCCTTGTATGATATCCACTTCAAACATTATAAATAAACATAAATAATTTGAGTACAACCAAGTCGTTATATGCATTAACATCTTCCAAAAAGTCCTAGGTTCAACACCAGGTGGCTCTAGGATTTGAAATGTATGACGGGAATTCCAAATGTTGTATGATTGATAGAGAAGGTGGAAATTATATGAACAAGCATATGAACAGAAATAATAAAATTTTCATAACCACCGTTTATCTTTTATCTTATGATCATTGGTTCGACGCCAGGGCACCATTTGCATTATAAGGTTCATTGAAACGGCAATACGGAATTTCGTTTGAAGATATTCCCGACAATCTACTTAGAATTTTAGAAACGGTCAGATTATCTCAAAGCAGATAGTTTAATGCAATCTTACCTTAAAACAGTCCTGGGTTCGACACCAGGGCACTTGGGCACAGAACAGATTTTTACATAGATAACTTTTGGGTTCCTATAAAAGTACAGTACTGTATATAGGTATTAGAGGTTTCAAATCTCCAAAAGCCGTCTTTGTCGGCGTTCCTCCTCTTTTTTCTCGGTAGTCAAAGGAAACAAGAAAGGATTGCCTCAGTTTTATTGCAACCAAAGTACTTATCAATGTCCATGCCATCGTCCTCAGGGGTCACAAAGCAAAACTAGGTGTAGGGTATATGTTGTGTGGAGGGTGAAGTGGGAGGGGAATTTACTGTGACGTATGCAAGGGTCTGAAAAGGAACTCGGATATCCCAAAGTGATGTCGATGGTCATCTGGTATTTTCCATTTGCCTCTCGGGGGAGGACCCAAAAAGGAATAAAGGGAAGAGTGGGGGTTGGAGCTCATGTCGCTGTTCATGATTTTTCTTTGTTTTGATATATGATGATGCTTTCATAGACATTTACCTTTGAGGATTTTTGTACGGATTTTTTCAGTTTTAAATTTTCCAATGCGATCCTGTGATTGTGTTGCTGTATATGATGTGCCGCACTGAATTTGTCTAATCGGTTATGATTGAACTGCGAAATGTGTTCTTGAAAAAGTTTCTCTAATTTTCGTTTTGTCTGTCCGATATATATAATTTTACAATCTTGGCATGCAATTTCATATATGCCTGATTTTTGTGTTGATTGGGTGATGTCTTTGGGGTTGTGGAGGAGATTCGAGAGTTTGTTGTTATTAAAAAAGACCGGAGTTAAGTCGAAATTGGAAGAAATTAGGTTTTAACTTGTTGGTAGTACCTGGGGCGAAAGGAAATTTTATGAAGTTGTGATTTTTATCTTGAGTTGAGGCTTGCTTGTTGTTGCATGTTGAGTTTATGTTTTCTAAGTATGTTATTCAAATTGAGGTGTCGTATCTAATCTGTTTTGCGGCTTTTTTATGTGAGTGAGTTAGTTCTTTGTTGAAGTCTTTTTTCGATAGAGGACCCTTCAGAAGTCTATTAATCATGGAGTGGAATGGGGCTTGTTTCTGAGAAATACGATGGTTAGAGTCTTGAGAAATATACATGTACGTGTGAGTGGGCTGTCTGTATATGTCGAATGTGAGTTTATTTGGTGTTCTGTTTATTTTTGAATCTATAACGGGAGAGTGCCGTTGACTTCTTCTTCGCAGGTGAATTTTATGGTCTCATATTGTTCATTTAATTTCTGCAAGAAATCTGCTGTGTTACTTTTTGAAGTGTCGAAAACCGCAAGTATATTGTCCAAATATCTTAACCGAATTCTTGGAAAGTATTCGAAGGTGTCTTTGCATTGTTTTTCGAAGAAAGTTATGAATAAGATTGAGAAGAAAGGTGAAAGGCAATTTCCCATTGCTGTGCCATTGATTTGTTTGTCGAAGTTACCTTCAATTTGGAATAAATTCTTGTTCATGCAAGTTCTAGTCAGAAGATTGTATTCTTTGATGATTTCCGGGGAAACGTTGTGCTCTGATAACCATTGCTCGAGGAACTGATAAGTGATGTCTAAAGGAATACTTAGGAAAAGAGACTTAACATCAAAGGAAATAAGTGTTTAGTTTTTATGTAAGAGGACATTATTAAGGAGGTCAACTAGATGATTTGTGTTTAGAACGTTGGATTCTTGATTGAGTGGCGATTGTTTGAATTGTTGATTCAGCCATTGTGATAAATTGTAAGTGGGGGAGTTAAAAGAAGATATGATAGGCCTGAGTGTCTTCCTTGTGTATCTTTTGGAGGCAATGCATCTTTGGAACTGTTGTGTTAGATCTA
Source organism: Sympetrum striolatum (assembly GCA_947579665.1). Lineage (NCBI taxonomy): Eukaryota > Metazoa > Arthropoda > Insecta > Odonata > Libellulidae > Sympetrum > Sympetrum striolatum. The sequence goes on from OX388349.1 coordinate 73,307,273, forward strand.
TGTCCGCAATTAGCTCCTAAAAGAGTTGGCCATCCTTGTAAAAGCAGATTATCCGAACAGACGCAACTCAGCATTGTGTGAAAATCCTTTGCTAATTTATCGTCGGTCATGCATTGCGAACCAACCCAAATGAAACGTAACATATGCAATCTCTGATGAATGATCAAAGTGTCGCATTTATTCCTAATTATGCACTCCGATAGTTTTATAAACGGGCTTTGATCATCGGCTGTTCCGAAATGGGAGGCCTAAACAGTTCATTATGACTGTAACCACCAAAGAGAGCAAATAGGTCTGTATGCCCGCTCTCGAGCGCTTAGATTGGGAGGACTGATAATCCTGTTTTCAATTGGTGTTCGGAATATTAAACGATGGAGACGTATTATGTACCGCGCTCGAGAGATATGAATTAGGACAAATAAAATTTGCGAGGTAAAACTTGAAAGATAATGATATACTGCTGAATATAGAATAAAAATATGTTCAATTGCGTTAAAATGGAAATCTTAATATATAAAATATAGTCTGGGTATTTCTGCGTGTATGTTCGCTAAAAGCTCGAGAACCGAGAATCGTAAAACTTTGTAATGTTGCACATAACAATAGTCGACGCCTCAGAGAGAATAGACTACTTTTTATTTTCTTAATCGTCCCCAGTTCGATTCCAGAAGTGTCATAACGTTTGCATGAGAAATGCGCATAAAGTTAAATTTAGTTCGTTGCAGACTCCATTTATTTCCCAAAATTATATTAGAAATAATTTTCCTACAAAGTTGAATGAAGCACTAAAAGAAGAGTAATAGAATAAAGATTTTATTTTGGTCATGAAATATATCGTTTACGATTCGAAATTGCGAGAATTGATGTAAAACTAGTGAATTCCTCTGTCAAATATGACGGGATTAAAATTGAATATAGCTGCAAAAATATAAATAATCCTTATACTTCCTGGGGGAAGAGATATGACGCAGCCGGTCTAAATTATTAAAGCCGCCGAAAACATTGTTACGTGAGTGTAGGGGAAGGGGTATCGCCACCTTATGAAGCATTGTTGTGGGCGTACTGTTGTCGCTTTGAGCTCAAATTAAAGCTAAATAAATATATTCTTTACTTAAAAATATAATATTTTTCCTCTTGGTATGAGTAATTTTCACGATATTTGCCCAAACACACAACGATAACGAAAACTTTTTCACTTTTTGGAAAATAATTTCGGTGAGGTGTTTCTCGGAGAGTTCTGGAAGTACGGAGCTGATTTCGAGCTTAGATTGTAGGAATTCTTTTTTAAAATATGCTAGAACAACATTTTATGTAGAACGCAGTTCTAGTACAGTGCAGCTAGAATTCATACACTAATTTATCTTTAGGAAGTGGTGTCATGCTTCGTATGCGAACTGTAGCATGAAAATGAGCACCTGGTCCTTTTCACCCGACTGAGTATTCTAATTTTCTTAGAATTTTGGCATCACCGAATGCAATGCAACAAAAAAATAACAAACGGTAGTAGCTATGGTATTCTTTCCTTTATTTGGTGAAGGAAAGAATGAAATCCGAGGAATTACTACATTCCCACCATCAGTTGAATGAATACAAAGTTTTATAAAAGTTAAAATTTTCACCTCTCTATCGTAAAAAGCCTACGCACGACGTTGTATAAAAGTAATAAATGGATTTAAATTATCTCATGTCTCGCAGAAGGAAAAGATTACCGAGAAGCAATGTATGTAACGCGGTCAATCTCAGCACTACCCTTTCGGATTTAGGCCTACATTTTTAAAACCGTTCCTATTCACCCGCTGGTCCGATTCATCCCCCTCTACCTACTTTAGAAGATATTGAACAAAAATTACGAAAATCACACATGTTTCAATGGTTTATGGGGGATTTTTCAGCCCGCACAGGTCTTCCGAAGCTACAAAATCCGTCACATACTACTGGTCCTAACAACATATAAAATCAGCCATACCTTTAGTAAGATCGAGCCCTTATATGCGTCTAACTTGAATGGACTATAATGATTCAATAGCCATAAAATGTCGGCTCTTCTTCTCTATACATTTCATATAAGGCTATCTTTTCCGTATATTCGTAAAAGAGTTCAAAAATCACATTTGTCGTTAGGGAGTTGTTTACGCACAAAAGATTACTCCAAGTTTTCGTCATTTTTGTCTAAATATATATAAAGCTGCAATCCTGACTCATTGATACAAACTGTTTGGCTATTTCCAATCTAGCTAGAAGGCTGAAATTTTCAGGAGTGGTTTATAATTCACACTCAACCCGGGAAATAATCGAAAATTCCCAGATTTTGACCTACAATTGAGCCCAGAGACGATTATATTTTTCAATGTATTTAAACGGGAATAACGAAAAATGGCCGTACAGGGCAAATTTCTTTCGTTAATTAAAATGTGAGAAAGTAATCGTAAAGCAGTTGGACTTGGTCTATACGACGTCTAAAAGATCAAAGTTTACTTTTCTTGCGACCGATTTTAACATTCTGGCACGAAATTTTCAAAATTTTAATTTGAACGCTAATTTATTACGTTTTTTTCTCCTCCTTTCGAAAATTAAATCTATGTCAACGACCATTGTTAGAATCGAAAACAAAGTTGTTTACAATACTGAATTCATACGCCATGATGAAGGTTTGATGCATTTTGAATATTTTTTAATGTTTCTTTCGATATAAGGTCATTTAGGGATATCTCGACACTTGGGAGATCTCGACACTTTTTAAATATTTTCACATTAGCGACACTGGTCTTGAGTGGGATTTACTGGAACTTTTAGTAGTGAAAGCTAGATGACATAGGGTCACACGGAAAACACTGTAGAGAACACTTTCCATAAATTGAAGCAGTCACAATGCTCAGAATCCAAATAGGTAAGTCTTAAATACCCTGAAAAGTGCATGCTATAATAATCCATTTCTATTCCGGCGTTACTTTGAGGAAAACACGGTAATTTAGATGGATTTCGATATGCTGTGTAGTGACCAGGTGCTCTTTAGCTATCCCTCGCAAAATGTCAGTCTGGAAATCAGCCACCCTTACAATTACTGCGACCTGCAGCTTGACCCTGCAACTCGGGGTGATTGCGACACTCTCTAAAGGGGAGAAGTCGACATGTCGAGTTTTTTTGTGTTTTGTTTTGAAAAACCGTTGTCACTTCGCCAGCATACGTAGAAAAACTACGAGACTGTGCAAAGAAATCCACAGGGACAAGAAGATCTGTGAAAGTAAAGGATAAGACCGGCCATCACTCAAATCGTCGTGTAACCACAGATAGTCCAAGCTCCTCAAACAGTTTAAGGTAAAGGGAAAATTATTGTGTTGAATGTCGAGGCTATTTTTATGAAAATAAATGTGGTGAACGTTGGGTTAAATGTCTTGGTGCCTGTGGTAAATGGTTTCATGTGAACTGTGTGGAGAATGGACAAGATAAAAAATTCATCTGCGAAAATTGCCAGTAATTTGTATGCAAAATAATCTACCTATATTAGTATACTGATACTTTTGTAACTTTCCTAAGTATATCTGTATTATTTCTAGATAAAATTGACACTTTGTGTTTCATTTTAGCAACGAGTTTGACCTTTTAGTAATATGTGTGGCCAGCAATGGTTGCATTTGCTAGGCTCGAAAAAATTTTGAAAAAGTTAAACAATATAAGTAATGTATTACAAGATATCTCTAGTTCCAGGGTAACACTGACATTGTATGTTCAGTATTTTGCAAGTAACATATAATTTAGCTTAAATTTTAATTTATATACTATGTTTGAAGATGAATGTTAAATTTTATACTACCTGTCGAGATCTCCCTAATTTCAGGGAGAAACCGACATTTTGTATTTCTTTGTTTTGGCGTTAATTTTGATAAATTTGTTTCACTAAAAATGTTTATTCTAGTATCACATGAAAATAAAACAAAAAATCTTATAATACACAAAAATTTGTTTATATTAATTAGTTTTTCTATCAGAAAATTAGTTTTTTCTCTTAGGGTGTCGGGATGTCCCTAAATGACCCTATGTTATTACTGAATGTTTAAAAATGTAACTTTCATCGAAATGAACAGCGAATATCTTTTCGGGAATGGATTTAATCGTAATAAATATACTGTGATAATATAAGTTTATGTAGAGAATACGAGACCATTTATCAACGAAGATAATTGGAAAAGTCATGTAAGTAGTGAGATTATTCGAGGATTAAATTGAAAAGTCTACTCTGAATCTATATAAGAGGGATAGAAAAGCAATTTGGATGAAAAATACCCATTAATTACTGATGAAGGACGTATTATACCGGATCAAGTCTACCTATGCCTGAGTAAAAGTAAGTACAGCTAAAATGTACATAATCGTAAAATATTACTATCAGTATATTAATGCAAATTAATAGTTTTAACGGCAATCTTTAGAAATAGTAGAAATAATAAGTTCTTTTTCTACGTTTCTTTAATTAATACGTAGTATATTACGTAATTCAACTTTCATCGAAATTAAAAACAAAAATCTACACATGAAATAAACTGATTTTCTTGAACGACCTTCTGATTACGTTGTTCTACGCTGGATAATTCTTCGTTAGTATAAACAATTCTGGTGGTATTATTGTATGAATATTATTTTCCCATCTTCTCCAAACGGGCTTTAGAATAGAGGTCTTTTTCTACGTTCTTTAAAACTATTTACATAATTACGTTGCCTATTGTCTGTTTGTTTACTTAATTAGAAACGGAGCTCATTGTCGTGGTAGACGCCATTTAATGAATATAAGATTATAATGCAATATGTCTTGCACTGAACTTATTACTACATTGGTAATCGTCAATTTATTTTCCGCATTTTTATCTTATGTAGATTTTTATTCTAACTTAACATTCTTAAGCTTATTTCTTTAATTTAATTTTATGAATGCACATTAAGTTGTCGTCGTCTCCGCTGCAACATTCATCACTGTGGGATCCCGAAAGAGATACCACGGAATCAGCCGATCGCCGCGGAAACCTTTGACCGTAGATGTTCATTGAGGACTGAAATCCAAAACTAAGAAAGGTAGGAATTGATTTGAGAAGCGACGTGTTTTCACATTGCCAGCTGTATGTCGCGCTAGGAAGAGTACGTTCCTCAGAAAATATCAGGGTGTTAGTTTCTCCGGAAAAGATATTTGATAATATTCCGCACGCCGTCAATATTGTCCTCATCATCATATGGTGATCTGCCCGGAAGCAGGCGCCGCGGCCATATGATTCAATCGGAGTATGTCTTGCACTAAACTGAGTACATACCACAGGTAACCAATCGTCTGTCGATTTCTCGCATTTTTATTTTATGCAGATTTTTATTCTAACTTTACTTTGGCGTATTCCCTTAATTTAACTTAACGAATGTGTAATAATGAAGAACTCAACTCCAAAACACCCATATCCAATGAACGTGAAAGACCTTCGAAGCACTTATTCTATTATTATGTTATTTAATGAATCTCGATCTTAGATTTAAAACTATGTATGCTAAAGAGAATGGCATAATTAAAAAGAAACGTTCATATAACATAAAAACCGATAACACAGGGTAGTATCCCTTGATAATTTTCTTTGCTTGCATTATGCGAGCACCCATTTACTAGTTTTAAATATATCTAGTTTTTGTCTAAATCCTCTCAATTTCGACCCGAATATGATATTCTACGACCAGAGTAAGAATCTTTATTACATTTTATTTCTTTTGGTACATATTTCCATTTCGTACGATCATTTTTTCCGAATTAATTCCGCAAGAGAAATGTCCGAGGTTAAATGAAAAAGTTCTTTAGAAGCAAAACCCTCATAAAAGAAGGATATTAAATATTTTTCTGTAAAAATTTAAAAATTATCAAACAAGTTTTGCATTGAAGTGTCAAGATTTTCTATTGATTTTATAAGAAAATTGGACTATTGAATTGATTGCAAATTGTTAATCGAATGTGGAAAAAGTCGATTGGTTTGATCCCACGCTAAAGCTTTTAATTCCTCACATTATTCAAATGCGAGGTTTTCTTCCGAAAGAAAAACTTTCTCAGTTGCAGGAAGTGATCTTCTACCGCATTACTTTAAATTGACGATTTTCTGAAGTCAAACTGATGCGATGGCTATTGGGATTTTTAAAATCTATTTTCCCGAAATTTAAATTGAAAATTAATTCTTAAATTAATTCAATTCTATTGAATTTTAGTGACCAATCCATAAGAATAGAATTAAAGAATACGTTATACCTGAATAACACTAATATTTTTATTATTTTCCAAACAGTGATCACTTTTGTGTTGTGGTTAATTTAATATGTAATATAATTGAGGTAAATAATATTATACATCATGGTTATAGTTTCTATTTGGCATTCCTTAAGAGATTTGAGCGGTCTTAGCAAAGGAGTTGGGTGACGTAATAGCAAAGTTGATACAATCATCCTGATGGCTAAGTGGAGATAATGGTGGAAGATAAGAAATAGATGAGCAGGTAAACATTTTTGTGGACGTGATAAAAGTGATATAGTATTCAGTAATCAGCATCAAATGCCGTATTTTGATGCTCGCGATTAACTTCGCACTGCAAGTGGTTTGTCTTCTTATACAACGAACGGTTGAAATAAGAAATGCCTTAATAGGAAATTCCTAAGCCACAGTTTGGATCGCATCCGTCACACTCCGCAGATTAAACCCGTCTTTTGAGGAACATTACTCAAGTGTGGACCAACTAGCGAGAAGTAGGTTACTTCTATGGCATTCTAAAGTTGGTCTCTGAAACTGTTACCACGGATTTTGAAGATATTTCTACGCGGTCAATGCAAGGGCAAGAAGAACACAGATGAATAGGTTTTAATAAAAATGGTATGAGCAGACACGAGGACAAAAACTGAACAGATGATCATCAAATATGATGTATAATAAAATCGATTGTGGCAGGCTTTACCGAGTGGAAATCCATAATAGAGGAAGTTAAGAATAAAGATTTTTACAAATCATTTTTTCCACGCATTTATTGGAAACACGACCGGTTTCGGCACAGATCGGCTATCTTCAGGTGATGGCCGATCTGTGCCTGAAGATGACCTGAAGATGACCGATCTGTACTGAAACCGGTAGTCTTTCAAATAAATGTGTGGAAAAAGTATTTGTAAAAATCTTTATTCTTAACATCCTCTGTTAAGACGTATACATTTCTAAAAGCAATTGGGTTCGGATATTACTACGCTGTCTTTAAATACCTAAATATAGACTAGTTTAAAGCTGCGAAATATGGAGTTCTATATTTATTTGTTAAAATTTACGCTGCAAGTTGGCCTTCTGGCTAAGTCACAGCTTTAAAGAGCTACAGGAAAGAGAATATTGTAACAGATAGAGTTGAGGTGCTAACGGGGATAAGTAAAACCGACAAAACAAGTGACAAATGGACGTTTCTAGAAGATTGAACTTATAACAACCAACGCCTACGGAATATGATATATTTTCAGTATATTTATTGAAATACGAAGCTCATGATTCCCTTTAATGTCAATTAAGGCCAAAACGTTAACAAATGTCTCGAACCCACTAAAGATTTTCTCTGGGGCCATTTACCGTTGCAGCCATTATTGCAGATAGTCATCCAATCTGAACCTTTCATCAGTCGCGCCTATTTTCATAACACGAGCAGTCGCGTGTTGTATTCCATACAACATATCGTTTTCCGGCCAAAATTGTAAAATTAATTGAACTAATTATTATTTATGAGTGCTAAACTTTAGTTAATAATATAATTTAAGAGGATAATTTAAGAAGTAAACAACTTTTAGTAAAAATATTATTATTCTGCTTTATTTATTTACATGCGTTCAGAGAGTACCTAAAAAGCTACATGTCTATTGGTTCCAAAATTGAAATGCGTTTAATAAAGTTTAAGACGAAATAAGTGAAAAACTCCGTGTAAACGTTATAATAAGCAAAACTAAAGTTCACCAACGAAAACTTTACCCCAAGCGGTCGCGCGTTTTATATGTTACGACAGTCGTCACTTCACAGATTTACTCGCTTTTGCAGTCGGTTTAGGACTAAAAAGAAGCAGTTGACAAATTTACAAGTTAATGGTAAGTGCGATAAAGAAATAGACCCGGGGATGAGGTTCAAGGGACCACCCAGGTAGAAACGGGACCCGAAAAACCGTCTGTGTTGTACAAAACACAACAGCGCAACTGACAGAGGGCTAACAAAAATATTATGTCGGGAGCTCTCGGGATTCCTGAAGGTCTGAAAATGTGAGGAAAAGCACATTTGAAGGGAAGTCCTTGTTAAAAATCACGAGTCAGCTGACTGTAGATACAAGACAACAGGAGGACATTGTGGTAAACATCTTTAACCTAAACATAAGGAAGTCGATCAAAAGGTTATCAATCTTTACCGGTTCGGTATGATTTTTAAGTCATTTAGAACCGATCGTGGTGTACAGCATCATAGAAAGTATCCGGCAACGAAAAAACAATCTAAGAGGAAAAAGGAGCACGACTGTTATAATACATTAGAGTTTAAAAAGCTCCAAAAAGCCGTTGTTTTCGAACAACCCGTCGTGCTTAAGTGCCCAAACCATGGGAGTTAATCGTGACTGAGGTAGCGCACGTTTTATTATTCTCGATACGCATTTTGGGAAGCAAAGTTGCCATCTTCGGAAGAAGAAGAGATCTCTTCTTCTCCAACAGCGGGTTGTTCGCAAACAACGGCTATTCGTAACTCTTTAAACTCTAACGAACGAAAAACTGCTCCAAATGAGGCGCACGACGGCGATGCTCAGCAATTGCATTTTGGGAGCGATAATCAGAATCCTTCAGCAAGTTTCCCATACAATACGCCAGGTTGAGTCGTGATAATGATAACCCTAAAATTTGGAAGGTGTTTGAGCGGCGTTGGGCGCACCATTTTGAAAACACGCTCTTCTAATTGAACTCATTCAGGGGCGAACACTCGTTAACTGGATTATAAACTCCGACGAACTACCAGACGGAATTCGGTAATCTCTCCTCCATTTTTGCCATAATCTGATCAGACATCTTGAAACATGGTCTAGAAATAACCTCGAGCAAGCTACAACTCTCCGCTGGGGAAAAAGAAAACTTACCATCACAAACCTCCGTACAAATGACCAAGAAGCTTTCTGGAGGAATAAGAAGGAAAACGAGACATTTTTACTCTGAAAAGGCATCGGATTTCTTTTCTCTCCAGACGGCGAGGATATGCGCATCTCTTCCGCCGAGAAAATTAATCTGCATAAAATCCGCGAAACTGGCGGGCTACGCTGCAAAAACGGTCGCGCATAGAGGAGGAGGAGAATGGGAAAAGAGAGAGAGGGAGACGCAGCTTCCCCTTTCCGCCGATGGCGGCGCCAAAGGGAGGAAATGAGACTCAGCGCGGCAAGTCACCCATTCGACCTCATTTCCTCTTCTTTTCCCGCGCTATCTTCCCGCTTTCATCTCACCGCGGCACACCCCACGTGACGGAACAAGACCCTTCAAAACAATTTATTCAAAAAATCGTACGTTTTGAGCAACTCTCGCCATTTTTTCCTTCTCCGTTCATATTGGATCCAAAAAGGTCATTAGGAAGGGTTCATTGGAGGCATAATTATCGATTCATCGCCGAGGGAGTGCTTCTATGGGATGAGAGGAGATTTTCTCACACTAATGATCAGATGCCAATTTAGTTGCGTCAAAATCCTTTTAAAACTTGTAATAATCTCGAGTAATTACTTTTCTTTGGGAAAAATTGGTTTCCAAATCGTCCGCTGATATTAATGTTCATGAGGATTGGAATGTAGTATGCGTTACACTTATCTACATTGAGATGTCGGAAATATCAGTAATTATGTTTATGAGTGCTTTCTTAGAGATAAGTTTGCTAAAAACTAACCTAACCTTGTCAAAGAGATTATTACTCTACTTTGTAATAAGGGTCACTAGACGTTACAGAATTACTGGATTAAACTTGTAAATAATACTTATAGGTATTAATTGGGCTACGAAAATTCATATCTCATTATTTTGTGCATACTGATCATTTATTATTTATTTATTTATTTACATAGTTAATCTTACAAATAGAAGAAATATTCAGGTGGTAAGATTTATCTAGGAAACAACATTATAATACCTTATTGTATTTAAAACATATATTCCTAAAGTCTTTTTTGCTTTTTGGGTGGGGTTTGAGAGCCTCTTCAGGTAACTTATTCCAATCTTTTATACCCCTATTTACATAAGAATACTTCGCTATATCCATTCGTTGTTTTCTAAGCTTAATCCTATATTTGTGGTCCCCCCAAGCTACATAATGTGGTTCCTCTACCCTGCCCTTTAATTTTGTCCACGTCTCACCTCCGTTTCTGACATGGAAGATTGCTACTAATCGGTTCATCCATCTCCTTTTTCTAGTGTTTCCAAGCCGAGCTTTTCCAACATCTCTGTAACAGTGTCTTCTTTCTTATGTCTTCCTAATGTGTATCTTGCAGCTTTCCGTTGCACTTTCTCTATCTTTTTAATATTGAGTTTATCATGAGTATCCCATACGTTGATCGCATATTCTAATATCGGTAATACTATTGTTTTATATGCTAATTATTTCGCTTATTTGAATATCCATTAGTTAAACGATATATTTATCAGGAAAGCACAATCTATATGCCATAATTATTGATACAATAAAATACAAGGAAAAATCCCAAGGAAAAACAGACTTGAAAACCCTCTGACGGGCCCAGTAACCTGTCTGACTTTTTTCAACTCCGTTTTTTCTTAGGATTTTTTCCTTGATTCCTTATGGTGAGTGTGTCCTTCACACCTCTTTGTGTTGCCGGTTCCTCGATGAGGCCTTGGCCGTGGACGATGCCGCTTAGCCGGACGAAACCACACTTGCCAATGCACACGAAGTTCCCAAAACGGCAAAACGTTCTGGCCGGGTAGCCTAGATGGTTGAGGCGGCCTCCCGGATAGAGGAAGATCCAAGGTTCGTTTCCAGGCCCCGTCAGACTTTTTTCAATTCCGTTTTCCCTAGCGATACAATATTCTTGTGCATAGGGTTTCTCTGTGTGAAATAATAATATCTATACATATTTATTAAGAAGAAAAATTACGACCGGGACGATATGGAATCCATTTACCAGCGAAGAGTGACAGAAAGAATTGTGAAGTCAAAATTGTTAGTTTCCTGTTTAATCACTTCTAAACGTTTCCTTTGTTTGTTTAAACGTGAAATAAATTCAACAGCTAATACATTTAGATGGAAATTCATAGAATTGGAGGTCAAAAATTGTATTAGAAAAATGATTTCTACATAAAGCAGAGCTTCAAGGATTTAAAAGTCGAATTAAATGGAAATTAATCTCCACATACAGTAAATTCTGCGGCGAACAACGGATGGCTCCCCATATTTTCCCTTTATTTTCAATTTCTTTTATATCTTCTACTCCGAGGGCAAATTATCACCACTTATTGCATTCATAACTAAGAGGAAATGGAACTCGCCGAAATGAATCTAACTTATAAATTGACCTTATTACTCATGTAAATCTCTATTTCCTGATTTGGGATTTAATCCTACATAAACGGGGGATGTTGGTCGACGTCATTCGCGAATGCTGGGAATTGATCTGCAAAAGTGAGTCAAATGGGGACCAAAAATCAATTAATCTCTTAACGGGCATCGGAACACTGCGGAGGAATCTCTATTTAAAATTTCATAGGCAGTTGCTTATTATGACTTTCATTTAGCCTTTGAGTCGCTAGATAATGAAGTTGCAGCTTTATTGAATAATGGAGGGACATAAAGTCTTCATTTCGTCTTAATCGCAGAGTTTTATGAGATAATCTTGAAGTTAGTAGCTCAATAATATCTTGAAAGGTTAGACATAACCGCTGTTTTTCGCTAGACTGTCAGTATATATATTGGTCATCTCTCAGTTCATATATTGGTTTCTTTGGGCTTAGTCCTTATCGAACTATGATCTAAGTTAGTTATATTTAGAAAAACAAAGTGAACAATACACGAATTCACGTATAACATTCCGATAAAACAATATAAACATGTTTTGAAAAGAAACGTAAATTTTCGGAATGTAAGAACTTCAGCTTCAACATGGGCTTATGCATAGAAAGTGTTAAAAATCTGTACATGATGAACAAAAATCTGATGTGGCCAACACATGACTTTCTCCGTACTTATTGAAAACAGAAGCCTATGCCGGTAATATATAAATAACTACAAAACAATGATTGTTACAGGAAAATGTTTCATACAACATTTGTAGTAAAATACATTATCTATAACTTTGGTACATAATTGTATATACATACATTGCATTCTGACAGTGATATGTATGAAAAACTTCCATTTCTGGGTAAACAACAACTTCCGGTTAACCATTATTGAAGAATAACTCCTAAACAATCAGTGTTAGGAAAAAATGTTTCATGCAAAAGTTGTAGTAAAATACATTATCTACAACTTTTGTAAATAATTGTATATACCTATATTGCATTCTTACAGAGAAATTTAAGAAACGAAATTTTGTTCCGGATAAACCGCAATTTCCGGTTAAGCGATATTCACCAAAAACTAATCAACTCTTGGCATTGTTAGGAAAATACTAAATATGAATTTTGAAAATGATCGGATTATTACTTTTAAGATAGAGCGCCCACAAACTTTTTTACCACAGACAGACAGACTGACAGACAGACATACACACACACACACACACAGACACACAGACAGATATGTTCGGGAAAATAGCGAAAACGAGCTCTATGGGCCCCAAAACATCTATTTCCGTCGAAATCTTGAAGTCGAATTTTTTTGCGAATACAATACTTTCTCTATACTACGTATGGGGAGATAGTAAAAATTGAAAATCGAAACATCTAGAAGAAGGAATAGTCGAGAATGAGCAGTCTAATATATTTTATATAATAATTCTATAATAAGCGAGGATAAAGCAATATACACTTCAATTAAAGAATTGTTTCTACAATTAAAAACGAATAAAAGTAGCTTGCACACTGCAAGCATATGTTTAAAGTACTGTACTTTGCAAAGTCCTATTTGGTATGATAAAACAATATATCCAAAAACAAAATAGCCTTGTGTCGAACCCAGCACGTTTTTTTAAGATGATATCGAACATAAGTATTTGCTTTGGGATAATCTGACCGTTTCTAAAATTCCATCGGTAAGGTCCTAAAATATGGTTCCATCATCCCCATGCATAGAGGAATGTAAATGGCACTCTGGAATCAAACCAAGGATCCTCAAGGAAAAGAAATATATTATATGAATGTATTTATGATCTCTATTGACACGCCGGGTTTAAGATTTCCATGTTATCGGGAAGGGATTAAAAAATCTTTAAAATCGCATTTTAAATAGGAGAATATTTGCCCTGACTTACCGTTGAACCATAGAACCAAATTTGGGAACGGAAAATTTAGGAAAAGAAATTTACTATATTAACATAATTTATACGTTTAAGTTTGTGTAAGGTTTACATATAGCTTTAATAAGCATGTACTTTCCACATATCGTGAAAATTAAAAACAAGGTTTCTTTACTTCCTCTGGTTTACTTACTATGCACAACCGGTTACGCCAGGTGTAGTGAAATGAATGAATTGTGAAAATCAATGAAGTTTGTCAAATCAAAGGGCTATGGAGTTGGTAAGAGGGGATAGAGGAAAGTAGGTATTGGTATGAAATTGTAAATAGTAATAATTACTGGAATGGATGTAATTGGGATCTTCCTGTTTGCATTAGAGAAGTTTTTATTATGAATCGAGTTGGTATCTCATCAGAAATTCAGGTGGCGTATCAACTGTTTTAAGGGGATATAGCCTATAAGGAATATACATACAGGAATATATTACTCGCGTGTTAGCAATGATGGTAAAATACTAGGCAAGACCGACGTATCGAAGGGGCCGGATATTCGTGTCTGTCTCAAAAAAGAGAGGACGCGAATCTGCGGTCGCATCGGAGGTCAGTCTCCCGCCTTTACGGAACTATTTCTCCTCGTGGAGTGATCTATGACGTCACAAATATATTCCTACGCCTGACGTCACGTCACTCATTTCTAACACGCGCATAGCGAACTTGTGACCCACTGGAGTTGTAGCATTGGATTGAGGCAAAATGTCACAGAACACGCACAAATATGTAAAACACCTTGCATTAGTTCTAACAAACTGCTTCACAGCATCCGTTGTTTGTGGAGTACAATTGCTCTTCTAGAGCAGGCTTGTCAAACTCGTGGCCCGCGTTGCAACACCGGAAAATAAACGGTACCTACTGATATCGATAAACAGGCTCGGAGTCCACATTAAAAATTTTATGTCCTTTAAACAAACGTTATTTTACGATGCTCATTTGTATTTGGGTTATATTGTGATTAAATGTTATATTCTATATTATTCGTAACTGTTGAAGAAGTACAAAGGTTTCTTCTTTAGTTTCGTCAGTATAAGGGTAGCCTAATTCAAGGGGTCCTTTCTGACGCCTGAGAAATTTCGTAATGGGGCCTTCCGCCACGAAAAGGTTGGACACCCCTGCTCTGAAGGCACGTCCTCATTGCTTGGTCTATTCGCTCTATTGCCTATTTCATTTGCTGAATAGATCGTAATTAGCAGAGCTATGTTAATGTATAATATTTATCTCCGCTTCCATCTTAATTTCCAAATGTTCTTTTCCTCTTTCGAAGAATCATTTACTCATTCAATTCCATCGCTTCCTCTTTATATTCTCTTTCAATCTTCTCCTTTTATCCATCTTATAAGCTCCCTCTCACCTCTTTTCTTTTTTCCCTCTCACTAAACCGATATTTGACCACTTTAAAGGAAAAGGGGGAGGAATCGACGTTGGGGAATGGTCCTTTGAGGGTGAGCAACCATCCCTCCATTTGTCGTTTTCTGACAACCCCCACCCTTCCCAACCCCATCCCTTCTTATCTCCTACACATTTTTTTACGCCCTTTCGAAACCCTTCGGTAAAAAACTCTCCAGATACCCTTCCGCAAACTCCTTCCCATATCTTTCATTCTCCCCTTCCCTTGGCGGGCATTGGGTAGTCATTTTTTCTCCAAGAGAATATTCTGCTTACTCCACAAAAGATCTCCCTTCCTGTCCACCAATTCCACCCTTATATTTCACCCGTCTCTTCAATCCTGCAGTTATGGTTTCTCCATCGCTCCTTGACTACCAACGAAGAGAGTGCAAACCGGTGTTATTTGAAAAGAAGTGTTGTCTCAACGACTCTATGATTAGGTTAGGGAAGTGCAGCTAAAGGCAGTTGCCAAATTGGTTTTACAGAATTGCTTCGACAAATGAGAGATCGCCATTTAAATATTTCAGGACGTAGGATGAGAATCTTATAATCTTATATCTTAGTCTAAAACTCGAAAACAGCTCGACCGATTAGAATATTTTTTTTGCTTTGTTCGCCTCAATACAGAAATTGTTTAGAAAAAAAAAGAAATTAGGAAAAACATTTCCATAAGTAATGCACGCAAAGTTCATTTTTCTCTCCGCAGGCTTTATTTCATTTGAAAATTTAAATTAGAAATAATATTTGTACAAGGTCGAATCAAGCACCAAAAGAAGGGGAATAGATTAAAAATTCTTATTTTGGTCGTGAAATATCGTTTACGAATCAATGTGTCGAGAATTTTTTATTTATATTTTAAATAGGAGAAATTTGCACCAACCTGGCGTATAACTCACACACATTTGATGTCAGTTTTATAGATATAAATGAAGAACAGCACGTTTTCTGTGGCCTCTATGATTTTAAATCGCATGATATGCATGCTTCTCATGACTGAATTACAATAAAGGACTCAAAAAGTCCTTAAACTGTTAATAAAGTGACTTAATGATTTGAGAACGTGACTTAATGATATGAGAAAGTGACTTAATGATATGAGAAAGTGACTCAAATAATAAATAGTAATAATATATAACCCCAATAAACATAATTTCATATGATGTATACCCGAATCTTCACTTTCAAATTCCGCGCGTAGGTGCTGCTGACGAAACGGGTCAGAGTGAGTCAAAATTGAATGAATCGGAAAAACTCGCTTTCGCCGAGGAGACTTATCTTGCAACCCGTCCTTAAAAGACCCGTTCTGAGGAAGGCTTGGCCATACGGGTCGAAACTACGCTTCTGCTGATCCCTAGTTCAGATCTCTCAGAAAACACCTCACTGAAAATGGGCAATTTCTCTGGAAAGTGAAGAATTTTCCTTTTCGTAGTGAATTTCGGCAAATATCGTGAAAAATACTCACACCAAGAGGAAAATTCGATTTAATAAACAAGCATTATATTTATTTAGCTTTTATTTGAGCCCGAAGCTACGACCGATTACCCACAATAATGCTTAATAATGTGGATTACCCCTTCCCCTACATTCAAATTACAATGTCTTCGGCGTTAATTGAGACTGGCCCCGTCGTATGTACCCCTTACCCACGAAGTGTTGCGATTATTACTTTCTCCCTATACGTAGTATAGAGAAAGTAATGTATTCGCAAAAATATTCGACCACCAGATTTCGACGGAAATAGATGTTTTGGGGCCCATAGAGCTCGTTTTCGCTATTTTCCCGAACATGTCTGTCTGTGGTAAGAAAGTTTGTGTGCGCTCTATCTTAAAACTTAATTATCCGATCATTTCCAAACTTCATATTTAATATTTTCCTAACAATGCCAAAAAATGATTAGTTTTCGACGAATATCGCTTTACCGGAAGTTCCGGTTTAACAGGAACAACATTTTATTTCTTTAATATCTCTGTCAGAATGCAATAAAGGTATATACAATTACATGCAAAAGTTATAGATAATGTACTTTACAACAACTTTTGTATGACACATTTCTTCGTAACACTGATTGTTTAGGAGTTATTCTTCAATAATGGTTAACCGGAAGTTGTTGTTTATCCAGAAATGGAAGTTTTTCATACATATATCTGTCAGAATGCAATGTAGGTATATACAATTACATACAATAGTTATAGATAATATATTTTACTACAACTTTTGCTTGAAACATTTTTTCGTAACACTTATTGTTTTGGAGTTATTTATATATCACCGGCATAGGCTTCTGTTTTCAATAAATATGGAGAAAGTCATGTGTAGGCCACATCAGATTTTTTACATTTTTGGTTCTGTAATTAATTTTAATCATATCATTTAGAATAAAACTACAAATTTGACGAACTTTGACATCTTGAATTTTCTTAAAATCCTTGTGGCCAGTTAAAAAGGTCACATAAATATGTTTTGGAGACTATCTTAAATACTTGCCTAATTCATCAGCTATTTAGTAGTAGTCTTCTCCTTTCCCTTTCTAAGCGTTTCACGCTTCTGGGAGTTAGTAGGTTAAGGCTGCTATTACTTAGCCTAACGGTATGAATGAAGGTAGTGTGGCCGGCACTACGCTTCTACCGCCTACTATTACCCAGAGTTTTACTTCCGGTACTCATTTTTTACACACTTACAGGCTGAGTCGACCTGTGGCCTCCCTGAAAATTTCCGGCAGGTAATTTGCCGTGGCGGAGGATTAAACCCCAGCCCTCTGCATGGCAGGCGTGCGCCTTAACCGCTACGCCGCCGAGGCTCCAACGCACCACGTATTAACCACGTAAATTTTACTGAGGCATCCTTACGGCAACATACGAAAAATTAGATTTAAATCATGTTAAGTCAAGGATTCTCAGTTTTAACGGAGGAGTCAAAACCACATTGTAACTTAAATTGGTGTTGTTAATTTGTTTAAATAGCCAAAGTACAAAACATTTTTCTAATAGGCATCGCTTTGGCACTATCCGGCGGTAGAAAAATTACCCCTTCCCTCTCATTACTGAGTGAATTGAACAACGCAGAAGTCACTCAGACAGCGCACATGTCATTTTAAAGAATGCGAACCTTCAGAGATACCTTTGCTTCCATTAAAAATACTTACAATCAGAAGGTTACTCAAACTGACATCATCACCTCCGATTTTGCGTTTAAGGAGCTTTCATGAGACTGGTATTTCCTTATACGTATTTTTTAACTCTTACATTTTGATATTTATTTTTTGTTTAACGATTTTATGTAAATGTATATATCTGTTTCGAAGAAAAGCACTACACTACACTACACTCATTAAAAGCACTTAAATTTTTACTGCTTTCTTTCAATCAAATTTCATGCACCCAGCGACCATTTGTGCGAAATTTTCGCACGTTGAAACTGGTTTATAAAATTACGACTTTACTCCATCATTTACGAAGAACAGTAGACTTGGAGGCACACCCTCGTCAATATGCGCAAGAAAACACTGCGTTTTTCTTGTGCATGTGCGTTTAATACATTACACGATTAAGATGGAATTGATCTTAAGATCCAACTTAAAACCTGTCACTATGTCAGGACGAAGCCCCAAAAATAATTTTCCCCCTCTTTCCGCAGCACTCCCTTTCACTCCGTTATTTACACCTTCAATGTAATAAAGGGAATATCGTAAGCTCTGAGATGGCGATGAAACAAAAGAGCGTCTGTCGTCTGCGGTTTGGCTAATGCGAGCGCGGTTTTGAACCGTGACGATTGAAGCGCCACTCTTTCTGCGGTGGTGTCGAAGGGAATTAAGGACAGTGGAGATGAAAAGAGGAAATCTCCAAATGGTCGGATTGAGACCATCGCCTCGGATAAATAAATGACAACTGCGCAGATAGCGAGGAGAAAGAAAGTTACATTTTTCTCGACCAGATGTCATCGATTAGCGAGAGATTCACAGCCGGTTTCAAAAGGAAAATGTAACGCCGAATATCGGGTCAAAGTTTATGATCTGGAGCGATATGTTTAAAATGGCTGCCACGAAAGACAAGTGAAGTCAGAACTCGAACGTGGTGCCATTGAAATGCATTACATAGAGTCAACTTAAAAACCTAAATATAATATGTAATATAATATTAGCAAAACAGGCAATGGAGACAAAGGCGAATTGTCGAGGACATTCAAGCCGTTAAGATATAGTATTAAGCACCGAATCAGGAATAAAATCAGGAATTGATTTAATTATGGAGATCATAGTTATGCTTCAGAGGCACCCCACCCTACGGACGAGAATTAGATTCGATTCCTGGAGCCCTTATAAAACCTCAGAGTACACCACTGCTTCTAAAATGTCGTTCGGCTCAAGAAATTGAAAATGCTTAGAAAAAGGAATCATGCTGACGTCTTTTCCCACTTTCAGCCTTGAATAATATTTATATTTCGTGTTGCTCGTTCCTAACGGTTTTAAATATGTTATAGTTGTGCATACAGATTTAAATTTAATAATAATAATAATAATAATAACGTCTTTATTGGAAAAATTGGGACTAAAAAGTCCCATCTTCCATTTAAATCTTGACATAATAGTAAAGGAAATGAGGAATGATTTTGTGGAGGAAAAAACAGTGAGGTTTAAACACAGAAAAAAAGGTCTCCACTGTAGGAAAACACCCGCGAAGAGAAGGGGGGTGTGAAAAACCAGCAAAAGTTATATGAAAGAATCAAAAAGATAAATAACAGCAAAATAATGAGTAGTGATACAGATTAGATACAGTCATTTTCATGTAGTTATAGATTTAGAATAACAGCAGAGAATAATCCTTGTCAAATAATACAATGAAGCCGAGAGTAATCCTTGTCAAAGTAAGTAAATAGGGAAAAAAACAAAACAGACAGTGAAATATACGAAGTAGGTAGTAAATTATATACATAGAAATTTTTTAAATTATAGTAAACATCTCATAAAATAATCTTTGTAAGTAACATGAGAATAAACAGCATATCATAAAATTACAGAAATAATATAGAAGTTCATCATCTGAGTATTACATCAGATATATACAGAAATATAGATGGGTATGTACAGGAAAATGTCGGATGAGGAATAGAAGAATAGGAAAGAAAAGTGGAATATAAAGAAGAGGGAAAAGAAAAGTGAAACGAGGAGAGAACATGTGAATATGAAAAATGAGTAGCATCTATGAGAATTGAGTTTGTAAAAGATATTTAGTGCAGAGTTTTTTGAATGCTGATAGTAAGTGAGCATGTTGGATGTCTGGCAGGAGTGAGTTTATGTTCCTCATTAAGAATTTAGAGTGAGGAAATGTATTCTGATGACTACAATGAATTTCACGTCAAAAACCAGGAGAAAATTCCTCATGTGCCAATTAAATATGTGCGATTAAATGAACGACTTGCCATTTTTATTACAGTAATAGTATTTAACAAATATGCGATGCTCATAAATGTATCTGTTTGTATTTGTTACAAGATCCTTGATCTTTATTGCTGCCGCTAAATGTACGGCAATATTAACTTGGAAAAATTTTCCCCACAAACTGCACATCGAAGGAAAACGCCGAAGGCTAAAAATCTTTGTAACAACTTTCCCTCCTTCGAATTTACGGCGATTTGCTTCTCCATGCCATTGCGCTCTTTATTTGTCTTTTAAACCACCGCATTTCCCTGACCGTATTTTCTCTCTTTTACTTCCTCGAAAGTATATAACATCACATTCTTAGCCATTTATCGCAAAGCACTCAGAATACGAACGACTCACCTTGTTAACTATTTTCATTCAACTTTATGCATCTCTTTCCCATACAAACTTTAGTTGTCTGAGCAATATTTCCAACAAACAGCCTTTTTTGTAAAATTTAATTCTTAGTAATTTGCATGAGAGATTACTTCTTACTAACTGATAACGCATTTCTATCTGCGGAGATCTAATTTTTGTAACTGAGCCAATTTAGAAAATGTGTTCCTTCCATTTGACCCCTATGTGTAGAGATTTCGAATGAAAATTATGCTTTAGAAGAGGAAGAGGCACTAAAGAAGCTATTCGTCTATTGCGAATAGTTGGAGAAAGATACCGGGAAAGAGGAAAAGGAGTAAGCTTATGTTTCATTGATTTGGAGAAAGCTTTCGACAGGGTCAAGTGGGATAAGTTAATGGATATTCTTAAAATAAAGAGAGCAGATTGGAAGGAGAGGAGACTGATCAGGGAAATGTATAGAACCCAGGAATTGGCAGAGAAAGTTAATGGAAAATTGACAGAGTGGATGGAATTGGGTCGAGGGGTAAGACAGGGCTGTTGCCTTTCACCAACATTATTTAACCTCTATGTTGAGGATATGATCACCAATACCCTGGATGAGGAAAAAGGGATAAGTATTGGAGGAAGAGAAATAAAATACATCAGATTTGCTGATGATATGGTTATCTTGGCCGATGACAACCAGGCAATCCAAGGAACGATAAGATGTTTAGAAGAAGACATGGAAAAATATGGGATGAGAATACACGCCAGTAAAACAAAAGTTATGAGAGTGAATGACGGAGAAGTTGTTAATGTTGTAACATATGAGGGTAGAAGAATAGAGCAGATTAAAAGGAACAGGTTAAAAGGTATAGATATCTGGGGAGCATACTGACGGAGGATTGGAAGAGTAGTACAGGGATCAAGAAAAGAATAGCTATGGCAAAGGAAGCCTTCTATAAGAAGAGAAATGTGCCGTGCAGTAGTATTAATCTAAAACTGAGAAAGAGATTGGTGAAATATTATATATATGGAGAGTTATGTTATATGGATGCGAAACATGGACCTTGGGAAGAAAAGAGAAGGATAGGATTGGTGCTTTTGAAATGTGGGTGTGGAGGAAGATGGAGAGAATAAAATGGGTGGATAGAATAAGTAATGATGAAGTGCTAAGAAGAGTTGGGGAGGAAAGAACATTACTCCGCACAATACGGAAAAGGAAGCTGGATTGGACATGTTGTAAGAGGGAAGGGGATTCTAACTACAGCCATTGAAGGAACGGTGGAAGGAGAAAAGAGAAGAGGAAGAAGAAAGCTAAAGTTAATAGATGAGGTGAAGAGAGGATTATACAAGGAAAGCAAAGACGAGATCCGGGAGAGGATTAAGTGGAAACAGTTGTGGTGTATGGGACCTGCCAACAGGCAGAATACCAGATGATGAAGAGATGAAAAGAATAACCAAGAAAATATACCTATTGTAAGCAAAGAAGTATTTTTTCCCGAATATTTTCACCGATGTGTATCCTCATGCAGAATGGAATCGAAGGAGGCAACTTTCATGCGACTGTTCGGATCGATTGCAGTGATAATCTCTGAACCAGAAGAGTTGGATGTCTTGAAAATGGACAAACGAGACAGTTTATTTCTATATTGGATTTTGCTGTGATTTAAATGGAACTAACTTTTTATTCTAAGAAACAAGAAAGCTAGGAAAGAGCAAGAATAAGTGATACAAACTCCACGCTTTGGTAAATGAATGAATACAAAATAATAATTTATTAAATGGCCAGGATTGGAGTGATACCTTTTGCTGATATGGACATATATATAAAATGGCTGGAGGCGAAATGACTAAATTTGAGTATGAGGAGGAAAATAATGGAAAAGGAAATCCAAAGAACGTGGAGACAGAGAGGTTGAAGAGATGCTCTTGGGAATAAAGGAAACAACAAGTTGCTGCTCGAAGTTTTGCCCGCGTCTTACAGTATGAACACGAATCGCGATCAAAAGATAGAAATAGAATAAGCACGAGGACAAATCCAAATACTGTCTCAGAGCACGTCAAATATACTGTATAGCACGAAGGAACCTGAACGAACTGTTGCAAATAACAGTATATTATTAACGATATAAGTTACATATCCAAAGCTGAACTTATCACCGGATTAAGTAAAACGCAACTGCTTCAGGAAAAGTGACAAACGGAATAATCGAAACATAAACGATAGGCAGAAATTGTATGCATAAAATGCAGAAATAAATACCAAAATTAGCTTTTAATCGAAAATATAAAAATAAATGATGTACTAACTGAGTTTATAAATAAAAAACCCTTTATCTAAGCAAACTCCTTATAAATTATATAAATAAGTATCTTTACGTCAATTTTTGGAGATGGACTATTTCACTAAATATTCATATTTGATGAAAATCCTGTGAAACATTTACTGAGAAAGATCGTTTAACTTAATTTTCTAATTGGCGATGAAGTAACCTGCAAATACTGATAATTTGAAAGGCAACATATATGCGGTATATTTTTTGATCGAAGCCGCGTTGTGAATGTAGGAGGTCATAATATACAACCTCGGGATAAGGTGGCTGTAAGATGCTAGTTGCTGGTCCCAAAATGGGCTTGAGATGATAAAAATAAATAACTTGTTGTTGTGCATATGTTTAGAGTATCCTTTAATAAAGTGATCATAAGAAACATTTTGTATATGCATTGTTATTCCCCGGCAAACAGATTGCTTATAAAAAGGGCGTTCGTAGGTGAAAATTAATCATCACTCACAGCATGGGCTCCCATCCTTTTATCAACGCCGTGCCACTTGAAAGTTTTAGTAATTTTGCCGAACCAACAGTCCAAAATTTTTTCTAAGAACATATATTTAAGGTGGAAAAAGTGCCTAATGGCTTGTTTCATTTTAGCATTATTTATTGCTACAGTTTGGCAGAAGTCAGGTGACAGCCACAAACATTGTTAATCTACAAACCCTTTCACACTTAAATTATTACATTTAAAATTCCTAATTAACATCATTATATTGACAAAACAGGATAAGGTGAGGGTTTTAACAACAAACAAAACTAAATTTAACAAATATCCTCCTATTACTCCACGGAATACATTTACACTGTATATATTCTATCATTACTGTTCCCATAAAATCACATTTGTTATCGTTCCTTAGATAAGTCACATGCCACTTTATAAGTTTCTCAGCCATCACATTTACATATTATAGATTTAACAATAACTTAAATAACATATTAAAAAAACCCTTTTAAACAATAGATTTTTATAAAATCTTTAATTGATTTGGGTAAGGGCTTGAAGGCCTCTTCAGATAACATATTCCATTCCCTTACTCCCCTATTAAGAAACGAGTATTTTGCCGCATCCGTCCTTTGTTTTCCCAATATTAACTTCTCATTATGATCGCTGTGCGCAAAATAATTTATTTTTTCTAATCTGAAACTTAATTCCCTCCATGCTTCGTCAGCGTTTTTTTACTTGAAAAATCCCTGCTATTCTGTTCAGCTTTCTCCATTTTCTAATGTTTTCCACCCAAGAAATTCTAACAATTTCGTTACGTTTTCCTCCCTATTGTGTTAATTTAAAACATACCTAGCTGCTTTCCGTTGCACCTTTTCAATTTTCTATGTATTAGTTTTGCTATGCGGATCCCATAAGTTTAACAAATATTCCAATATAGGTCATAGTATTGTTTTATATCCTAAGTCTTTCGCTGCAATATTCTAAAATCATCCTCAGCACTAATTTCCCTATAAACTATACAGTCATCAGTATATAGACGGATTTTGTGTGCTTTGGTAAGTCGTTTATACAAATTAAAAACAGTAATGGGCCGATCACACTTCCCTGAGGTACCCCTGACGTGATGTAAATTTTTTCTGATATATTTTCGCCAACTTATACTCTCTGAGACCTTTCCGTTGTAAATATTTGTAGCCATGTTTTAACTCTTGTATCTATGCCCATTAGGGTGGGTCGAAAAAACTTTGTTTTCTGATCAAATTTGCAATGTATGGGAAAAATGTGTACCAATGTAGTTAATATGTACATATACATATATAGATTAAAAAATGTTTATCTAGCTAGTTTTCATTTCAAATATATAGATATATATGTATGTTAATAACATTTTAATATTAAAGGATAAAATAAAAAGAGTTTTGCAAATTACAGTTTTATTTTTTACTCATAGAGCTAAAAATATACAATTCTATATAATCGTGTGACCCACGCGTACCACCTGAAACATTTCCGCGTACCACCGGTTCGGAAGCCCTGACTTAGAGTAATTCCTAGAAAAATGTCACTTTCTTTACGATGAAGCATTTTAGAATCTAAGATACACACTAATTTTGGAGTTCCAAAAACCTGAAGAGGGTACCTCTCAGATTGGAGAGCATTCGGTTTATACATTTACACAAATAAGCCCTCGAGTACGAAGAAAATGCTAATCTTCAATGCTGCAGTGAATTGCATCGGAGAGAATTTTTCACATCTGATGAACCGATTGCTGTCACAGAGCACCATCTTATCGATTAGCAAAAGTAATTAAAACGCTTGTTCGCGTTTTATGAACAAATTCTCTCCGAATGCTCCATCTATCCTTAGAGTCGTTCCAAAAGAAATAGTGAATGGGCATCCATTGAACGTGAACTCTCACCTGGTTATTGAAATCGATATTCGTCCTCACTGTCCTATGGTACAGGGGCTGCAGAGGGCGTGCATTGTTTCCCAGCGGTGCTTTAGGAATGTCCTCGGGACCCTGCATCAGTTTCCTCAGAGCGTACAGCTGAAAAGATACATGGCCATGAGTCGCATTCTGGGATCGCAAATTTCATGAGTTTCAAGTATATGTCTACTTTCAAGTTTAAATCTATTGAATAGATATTGAGCGTATTTTGGTGGGGGAAAACAAATATAGAAAAAATAGGATAAATCGTCAGATAGTAAAATTTCATCCCGGAACATGCAGTACCTTTAGAATGCCTTCAAGCGGAACTTCCCTTTATGTTTAGAAATGAGAATTATAATTCTGCTCCAATAAGTTCGAAGAAATCATAATTTTCAAAATTTTATATTTATTAAATTTGACGCACTTAATGTTAATCACAAATAAAAATTTCGATTAAAATACTTTTTAATGAAATAATTACTGAGCATATTTGGCCCAGATGAGGACGTCGTTAACTCGTCAAGAGTTGCTTCTCTTGAATAATCACTTGGTACAACGTACTTAACATCAAGCATGATTATAGAAATATTTAACCACACTTTAAAATGCAGGTATTTTTCTTCGTAGGGGAAGTAAATTTTTCAAACGATTCATGTAATTGATTGTGCTTTAAATTTTAAAGTACTCATCATTTCTATTGTAACGCTACACTCCTGACTCACTCATCAATTCCGGGGGAATTTTTAATCGAGCTACGAAGCTGAAAATCACGACACTTTGTTTTACGACTGATCCCAGAGAGGAATACATATATCGATGGGGTTAAACGGTAAAACGTAAAATGTCCTTGTTGAGCAAATTATATCCGTTCATTAAAATATCAATAAATGCGCATTAAACGGTGAGTCTTGGACTGAGTGGCGTCTAAAAGACCAATGTTTTCTTTTTTTCCTGAGGACTTCAACATGTCAGCTCGAAAATTTCGAAGTTTTAGTTCTAACGCCAATTTATAGAGTTTTTCCTCCTTTCCAAGATTTAATCCATGACAAAAACCCTTATTGATGTCGAGCATAAATTTTATTTCAAACTGACTAATGTGTGCAGTGATTTTAATTTGAGGTTTTTCAAATATTTTTCAATGTTTCTTTCATATATATTATCAAAAAATATCAAGAATCATGATGTAAGAAAATATGCTTGAACGAGGTTCGGATTAAGTTGTTCTATGCATTCGCTACGTAATTCTTCGTAAGTAAAATCATTTCTGTGTTTATCAATTTATGCTCATTATGTATCGTATTTTAAAATGTTAACACTTATTTTTATTCTACCATTCTCTACAAACTTTATTTAGAATAGGGTTCTTTTTCTACGTAATTTAAAATTGATTACAAATTTCTGTTGCCTCTTGTTTGCTTTTGAAGCTCATTGTCACCGAAGAAGCCGTTGCTGCGTCTGAATAACGAATCGTCATTTTCCACCATTGTATCTTAAGCTAAAGTCCCTCCCGAAAATAGAGCGAATTGTGTTCCCAATTTGAACCAATTTGAAAGGAATTGAACCAATTTCCTCTACGATCCATGATGGACGTGTTTAATGGTGCCACTAGCATAATTTGCTACAAAATTAAAATTTTTGAGTAACCGGTTGGAAATAATCTAATTAAATTAATCGTTTTTCGTATGCTACGTAGCGTGGTAGAAAATTTGAAACGCGCTAACATAGTGATTTGGTTATTAATTACACACCATAAGAAGCTGTTAACGAATTATTATTAACGAATTTTCAAATCCGAGATAAAAAGTATATCTTTAAAAGTCAAAGTTGACAATTCATTACAGATTCGTTCCAATACTACTTTTATAAGAAAATACCATAACGTATTTTTAGAGGAAATTGGGTATAGGTCATCTGCACGAAATGGCGTGCAGCCGGTCCCGTTGGACGTTTTTCAAGTATATTCTTCCTTGCGATGTATTTTTAGAGTTTTATAGTAAAATCTCCAATAGCCGCTTTTAATGGTTTTCCTCTTCTCATTCTCCGGTATTTAGAGGAAACAAGTAAGGACACCGTTTTGAGAGCACTCAATACATATTTCAAATGCGATGCATTCTTCGTCAGGAGTGAATAAATATAAAAAACGGCTGTTGGAGATTTTAATCCTCTTGTTCCTTTGACAGCCGTATTCCAAATTTTCTTTCTCTACATAACATATTTATGACGATGTCCTTTGGGAAGATTAATTCTCAGAAAGAAAGCAGAAATTTAAGTTTCCTCTTCTTATAATCTCTGGATATATTCTGGCCGTAAGAGTATAAAAAGCAAAAAAAAAAACGGAAAATTGAAAGCACCTAGAATCTGACCCCGCGGTACTCCCAAAACGAAAGTTCCGAAAATCGCCGCCAGGGGACATGCACCCGAATCGCATCACGTCCACTTTCAGACCTCGAGGAAGATGGCCACCGTAGAGGGCGTGTGACACCGCAAACATGCTCTGATAGCTGGGAGTGCGGATATGACGTAGGACGTTCGCTGTTTCCATTAAAAACATCCCTCTCACACCTATCGCTCGCTTTGTACCTCAAGATTCCGTGGAGTGGGGGGGATGGCCACAAGATGGACTCCACTAGACTGGAACGTTTACTTTTTGTCAGCGTGTTGGGGTTTTCGTGCTGATTAGAAGCAATGATACACGATTTTGCGATCGCAGGTTATCTGCAGTTATTACAAAGGATTTTCAAGTAAGATTACATTGACAAGTTACTCCATTATTTCTGATACATATCGGCACAAGTTCAATCTACGATAATCTGAATGAAACTGAATATAAAAGCAATCTGCCGATGGAAATACATTGAAACTGCGTTCAATAGGTTACCGATAGCACGAAACCCATTTCCAAGATACGCCGTATAATGCATTTTAAACACACATACGTATTTTCACTGAATTAATTTTGTAAAGTAAGTCTTGCCAAAATTATTCAACTTTGTCTAAATTGTCTAAGGCAGAGTTTCCCAAACTATGTTCCGCGGAGTGTTTTCAGCGGACAATTTGGAGTGTCAATGGAGAATCGGAGAATGAAAGAATGTAATAAAAAATAAAATGCTTTATTGATTAATATTTTAAGTTTTAATTACAATATTATAGTTCAATATTAAAAAATAATTTCCAAATAAATAATTTGTTGTAATTAAATGATTTTTTTAATTTGACGAGTAGAATTACCTAACCTAAATATAAGCTTAGTGTTGCGTTAAGCTTCCCAGGTTTGCGATGTGTTCCATTGCAGAAAAAGTTTGGGAAACCCTGGTCTAAGGATTCTTAAGTTCTGAAGCATCTTAGTAAGCTGTATGATTCCTGACGATTGTTAACAAAACATCTGAACATTCGCTGCATAGTTTCTAAAGTTGGCTTTCCACATGCAACTGGCACCAGTTGTTTGCAAGTAAACTCGTGCTAGTTTACGTTTCCACACATTTCGATAATTCTTAACTGGCGCAGTATTAAAGATAGCGTCAACTGAGATCCTTCGCGAGTATGTCCATGTCGATAAGGGACAGTGCTAATTTAAGGGGAGAATGATTCTTTTTCTTCGGTAGGACTTTTATTTTAGAACCTCGTGATGGCTCCATGAGTTGCTACTAGTTGTTCCAAGAAATCCTTTTTCATGAAAATTGTAACTTAAATTTTTCTGCCGCCATTCCCGAGATGGAGTTTCGCCAAGTGACGGCTTCAGAGCTTGATTATATGCACAATAATCGATCAATTGATAAGAGAAAATTGGAAGATGCGAAGGAAAACAGAGTGGGGGAAGTCTACTGGCGCAATAAAGTAGAACTCCTTTCTACTTTAAATGGCGCAAGGATTACTGGCGAGAATAATAATACTACTAACAAAACTACGGCCATTTTTGCAGTTTTACTTTATCAAATCGATTTACAAAAGAACATTTATACGTTCGTTTGTAGTGATCAAGATGACGAAGAAATATAACGTTGAGGAAGTGAAAGATTTTTGAGAGACAGAATTTTAACGGAAACTTGATTTTATAGCAGATATTTCTATACTAATTAGTATTTATAAAAAATAGGGCATTGGTTAGTTGTATATTAAATAATCTATATTTAAATTTAGCATATTTATTAAAATATTAAAATTAAGACCCATTATGCATGATGGGGGAGTAAGTTGTTCCAAAGAATTCAAACAATTCTTATTAGAAATCTCCAATAGCCGTCTTTGTCGGCGTTCCTCATCTCATTCACCGGTATTCGGAGAAAACAGTTAATGCTCGGACCGCGGCTCTTTGAAGAATACCTAATTTAAATTTCAATAGCGATGCTATCTTCCTAAGAGGCAATTAAGTACAAAACAAAATCTGCGTGGTTTTTATTGCTAGATTGGTGTGGTTTTTCATTGTGACGTAAGGAGAGGATCGTGAAATAAAGAATTTTTTGGTTAGGGAGAGTTGGGGGCAAAGAGTTTTTACAGGAACACGTATGCAAGTCAGACTCTCCTTAGGGAAGTGCAGCGTTACCTGTATCCGCGCTTCTTTCCAGGAAACCTGACCTGAAACCCCAGCGACGTGGGGATGCCTTTCCTTACTCTGATATATCCGATCGCACCATTTCTTCCTCTTCTTTTTGGCGATGAATCGGTTCACTATTGTTGCAGGGAAAAACTATTGGCAGTGGCCATTTATGTGATTGTGTCTACTTCATTTGAAAATTCATTGGAGATAAGGGTTTAATGTGATGCATTCTAAACATTGTGAACTGAATGCGATTTCTTTCCACGCTGATTTTTAGGTCCAAAACTTTCAGCACTCTTACCTTAGCGGTATCTTTAGTGAAAAAATTTAGGATGTATTTCATTGAGAGTCTTTGGGAAATTATAGAGTTGCTTTTCTGTGCCGCTTCAGGCGTAAATCACATAATCTGCATACCTATGCAAATAGAGGACTGAGTGAGGAGAAAAGATGCTCTTCTAAATCATCGAGGAATATTTCGGGCAATATAGGGAGGAGCCCATTGAAACATCATCATCCTGCTGAAAAAAATGCCGTTGAATTTAAGATAATATCTAATCGATTTCTAATAATTTTTTTTTAAGGTGGACGTGAAGCTAGGCTATGGTAGAGCGAACCTAACGCGGGCACTGCAAGTCTGATTGGAATGTCTTCATTGTGAATTTTTTTAAACCGTAGAGTCTTGCTGGATATGGGTTCATGGTGCAGAGCATATATATTTATATAAAAATCAAATCCTCTCTATTGCCGGTTTCTTTAGTGCCGTAGTTTATGTCTTTCCTCCTGGTGATGACCCAAAGCCGGAGTACTCGACCTTTTCTGGTGCTGGGGCACCCGAGGGCGTCCCAGAAAGCGAAGCGGACGCATCGTAACAGTACCGTCCATGGTAATATTCATGCCATCCATTGGCAATATTATCACTTAACAAGTGGGTCGCTTGAAAAAAACACTCCTTGATAAATAAGACTGGAGAAATTGTTTGAGATAGAAAAAAGTACACATTTCATCCCAAAAGGTTTTATTAATATCATGGTCGTGTCTCTTCTACTCATGGTGTTGCACTTATTGATGTGATTTTTGACTTTGAATTTCGTCCACCAACTCCTGTATGTTAGGTACATATTGTATTGTATTGTACGTATGCCCGCACGCAAGCAACTGTCAAGATGCGAATCGGTGAGCCTGCTCCGGGTCTTCGACTAGATTATGTTCATGGTTGAAAATAGAGATTCGCACACCCAAAAAAAGATTTCATTTTATAAGCAACACTTCTTAATAATGGAAACCTATTCTTTTCCAGAAGTTTCCAGAAGTCTACATCTGTGGCATGAGCTTGCAAATTAATAGCATTCGACTTTTTCCAGTTCGAGGTTTTCCACTTCAGAGGCAATGATGTTTGCAATTGCTGTGGGGGTTTCAGTTGCTTCGTGGTGTATGGGTTCACAAATAAGCTCACCACTAGCTCCAGGCAATTGAAATCACTTCTCAAATTGGTTCAGAAGTTTCTTGAGATGGCCGGTAAATCGCGGGGGCTCAAAATTGCCGTCATTCGTAATTTTCTTCACGTTCGGAAAATGAACCAATGAGCCGAGCTGAAACTTCATATTCACATTATGAACAAAATATGAAATAGACACTCGTCTTGTTAATCGGGGAAGAAGCGATAAGAGGGTTAAAGTTTAGACATCGCCCTAGATGTTTATGAAACCTAAGACCTTGGCGACCAAGTTTCTGACCCCTTCCCCGCCGAACCTCCTCTTTATCCCGCTATCCCAAGAAATATTATTGCAGCAAGTAAAACAAATCTGTTTAGCGATGTTTGGCGGACACTGTGCAAGGTCGCTTCGAGCACCTGGAGCCGGTGGTTGAGTATCCCGGGCCTAAAGGGTCAAAGCCATGCTTGGTCATGCAATAAATTACAGTGTGGTAAAGGGATAAGTGATTTCTTCCTTATTCTTTATGTGAGTTAAAAATATTAAAATTCGATATCAAGAAGAAAATATAAACAAGCAAAATTATATTTTTGGGTAAATTCAGGACGGCTCGGGTATATTTTTATATTGCATCGCCATGTGTATTCTGCTTTACTCGGTCAAAACACTCCAGACCAGGAAAAAGGTTGGTGAAACCCCCGGTCTGGAGTGTCTATGGGTGCGAAATGTGGACTCTAAGAAAGGAGGAAGTCGTTCCGAGGCCTTCGAGATGTGGGTATGGTGGAGAATGGAAAAAGTTAGTTGGGTTGATAGAAAAACAAACACGGAGGTTTTAGAGATGGTTGGGGAGGAGAGGGCTTTAATTGACGTGATTAAGCATCGATAGGAGAAATGGATGGGTCAAATATTGAGGGGAGAAGGATTGATAAAGGTTGTATTTGAGGGTAGGATTCAGGGGAATAAACAGAGGGAAGACAAAGTGTTGGATGAAATTAACGTTGGGTTAACTATAAGGAAATTAAGGAGATGGCGCTTAATAGGGATTTTGAGTGCACATGCACCTACCGAAAGGTAGAACACTCATGAATGAATATTACTGATAAACAGCTGCAAAGATAGGTTGACGGAGAACTTCTCTCGTTTTCCACGATACATTCAATCGCACACACAAAGACATAAAAGACATGCAATGCACGGTTTTATTAACCATCTGTGAAGTTCAACTCCATTAAAACGCCTTCCATAGACAATTAAAGAGCGGAGAATACGGGAAAATGGCGATAAAGAGAGGCAGAGAAAACAAAAAAGTCGCATTCAAAGGGGGAATGTAAGAGAGGAATAAAATGAGCACCGGTTCCCCTTTTTCGGGAGATGTAATGGGAGGAAAAAAGGAAACCCCATTTCCTCTAAATAATCTCGAGTTCCGCCTTTTTGAGCTTTCTCAAACGAGCTCATATAAATTGTCTCTCCATTAAACTGCGCTCGTTCGCATAGATAAAGAACGTCCAATTTTCATTCAACCTCTCGTCTGGAAGGATGGATCCCAACCATTGTTTCTTTCCACGGTCTCTTTCACGGTTGATATATTCGGCTCTGGCGTCCGACAACGCTTTGGAGGAATCTGCTTTGCTTTGTTAAATCTAACGTCTTCACAAAAATGTCCAATAGGGTGTAGGTTGTAACTCTGCTAATGATCATAATTCATAGCATTTGTAGTGAAAAACACTATATCATCGAAGTTTCTTGAAATGATCGCGCATGACGCAATGAACGCAATGAAGAAGACTAAAGAGAAGCGCGAAAGCAAGTTAAGATATAATCACGAAAGGAATGTAAAGTCCTGGCCAAAATTAACGCAGCACCGGCCGTAAGGATCGCTAGGGAGGTGCTGCGTTAATTTTGGCCAGGAGTGTACGTATAAATGTTCGAAGAAGGCATTTAACGGGCGCCAAAGCGGAGGTTATAAAGTAATGGAGAATGAATGAAAGAGGAATTAAATAGTGGATTCGGACTCCTTAAGTCTTCATTAAATAGTCTATAAAATGCATAGGAAACCCTCATACACAGAATGATTTCGTCAGTCAACGATAGCATTATACTACAGGAGGACCGGGAAGTTAAGATGGCAGCTCGACGCAAATATAAATAATGTTTTTGATGAAATCAGTATTAGCAGGCGTGACTTCGTGGAAAGCCATAGTAAAATGAAAAACTTGTAAATTCCACACTGAGTTTATTCGCGATGTTTCGTAATTTGTATTACATCTTGAATATGTAATGCAAATTACGAAACCTGTCGCGAATAAACTCAGTGTGGAATTCACAAAGTTTTTCATTTATAATGTTTTTGATATTATTTTGATCATCAAAAGTCCATCCACCTCCGCGATTTTGAGCCAAAAGCTTCCTTCAGAATAGAAATGTCCCTTCGATGATATTTAGTTTGATAGAAACTTTCCGTAATAATCCTACTTGCACCCAGTGCCATTTTAGGCACCATTAGTATTATTGCATATTAAACATGCCGTAGTATTATGTCATAAAAAGTCTTGCGATGGGTGGAAAAGACATCGAAATAATTCCACATTTTGTTACACAAATGACGATCGATTTATTGGGCCTACTTTTCGCAGTATTTAAACTTTCGGGACAGCCCTTTAGGATCTATTTACTTCACTGGCACTCGTATAACACTGAATTGTTGCTGACTTGGTTTCTAAGCCTCATAGCAAAGCGTTTTATCGTCATCGGTTGAGATCGAGAGGACCAATTCAGTGTTTCTCCTCCTTACTTTAAAGACTTGCAAATGTGCAAAAAATAAAACATGGTCATTATTAACGGGTATACATGTTCATATTCTATAGCATAAGTTGATACAATATATATCCATAGATAATTTATAGTTAAGAACAATAGAGGTCTGTGAGAGAATTCAAGAATCTGTAATTTCTAAAGGACGGGCTTAATTACTATGCGAGTGCTGCAAACTGTAGATTTTATACTCCGCGACCCGCCAGAAACAGGGGACCGCGAAGGAGAAAAGAAGAATCGTTTTAAGTTGCCGCAGGAGATAACGCCGAGTTACAAACTGCTAAAATTAAAAACAAACATACCAATGTATATTAACGATCCAGTCAAGGAAATAGAATTTCATCAGATCTCTTCCACGAATTGTGATCAATTATACATCAACAGCGTGTGTAGCCTTAGTAGGAATACAATAGTGTTCATATGGAACAGCCTCATTTTGATTCCGTATCTCTATTGCAGAAAGTATAGCAATTTGTGTTCAAGAGTATCTGAAGAATTACAATTTGAACCATGCTATGATAATTTCTGCGTATAAACAAATATAAAAATAGAATGAAGTATTATTATTTGTATTAAAAATACCCTTTTTACCATTGAATGGAGGTTCTCGGGTAAACTATTCGACAACTACGATTTTAGAATTGCATCAATGATATTATCATCTGATAATGTAATTACAATAATAATTGCAACTTCGTTTAAAATTAATGTTAAGAATGCATGTTCTCTTTGCTTCTTTCTTTCAAAATTGCAGGTGTGGCTCCCCACTTTACATATGTCATTACATAATGGGAGGTGGGGCAGTATGGAATACTTGATTTTCTCTCATTGTCAGATATGGTATGAGAAAAGTAAAAAACTACGATATTGTGATATGAAAAAAATATTGAAATGTTAGCTTTGTAAAAATTATATATTTTGTATTTCGTATAACGCATTTAATATTTTATATTATCAATGGCTTTTCAAAAAGTAACTTAAAAAGTGTGATCATAGTAACCCATTTTGCCTCACCCCTAGGGCAAAATAGGGTACTATGTTACAATGACGATAAAATATTATGGACTTAAGAATTAACATGAAAAATTGTAAACATATTTAAAGGTAACGTATGCAGAGCATAAAATACAGAAATAATTTGATAATATATATGTGTGGCCTCATCGTCTCCATAATCTATTGCGGCACACCTATTGTGTGACCTTTTAAAGCAACTGCAACATCTTATCCAGCCCTCCGCAGAATAGTCAGGACAGTAAAGGCAGTCTCTATCTTCTTCAATGTCATTTAAAGACGGAGGTTTCATTACCTCGGTAGTACCCCGTTCTCCCCCACCCAATCTGCCCCACAACTTCATTTTTAGGTTAACCAAATCTATCGCGACAGTATTCTATCCTAATAAACATTAAAGCCATACAGTAACGTAGTTTATGATTCATTTAACAGAATGCTAGAAGTAATGCTTAATTATTCCAACGAATTACTCCTTACATGCATCAGGAATATAATTCCAAAATCACTACAACGATAACTGAAAATTCGAGATGGGGCAGATTCTAAGATTGGGGAGGATTTCCCACATCTTAGAATCTCCCCTCCGCCTTCTTCCGTTTCCGGTAACACTTCCTCCCCCTTCCCCCACCCTCCACTCCTACACCTTCCTAATTGGTTACTTTGTATAGTCATGTCTTTTCATTTCTGTGTTTGAATGTTTAGTGTTCTATGAACCTGAAGATGGCTGTGAAGCCGAAGTTGGTTGTCCTGAAATAAATTTGTGGAAAACTAAACATCATCTTTATATTATGAATTTCCACGATATCTCGTCCAACTCAGTAGATTTTAATTCGTGGATTATTACACGTAGTTGATTATGAAAAGAACTCTATCCAGCTCTCTCTAGAGCTCAGCTCTGCAATAAGCCGCCTTCCCCGTGATGTTGCTGAATTTTCATTTCTATATGAGGAAATATTTATCATAATTTAGAACAAGTAGAGGATATTTTAATGTATTCGTATTTCTCTAACAGTAAGACTTAGTAACAGTATGCACATATGCACCATGATTTATCACCGAGAATTGCGTTGGTATTGAAAAGATTATTGGAGAATTTTATTATGGTAATAATCAATCTATCCTCTATATTTTACCTCATATTCAGCCTCCGAGACATGGAGTTAACTACATTATAGTAATTATCACCACAAACTAAGAGGAATCTTGTACCGTTATTTCTTCGCCACATCCAGAAATTTTGAATTTTTTCATAAAACTTATTTTTCTGTCTTTATCAACCTAATCTCTCAATGGCGAGAACTTTCTCAGCCAGTAGTAGCTTTTGTATCATCTGTACTCGGAAGGTCTGCATTCTTTTTCCACGTTTACCAACTCAGAACCTCATTCCTTGACGGGCCTCAGACAGTTTGGGAGTCTTCCCAGAGATTTTTTCCCTGCCCCCGCATACAGATGACCAGTACCGATTGTGTCTCCTTGCCAATGCCTATCGAGATAAATTAAATTACATGCCATGCCCGCGAATTGGTATCCTTTTTTCCCCACAAAACGTTCTTCAACTTTGTCTTAAAGGTACGCACACGAGGAGGGAATGGCTGAAAAACATTCCCAGGCAAGGTGTTCCACTGCTCAGTTGTTCTATTGCATGATGAGTTTTTCCTAAATTACCCCTCTGAGGGAGGGGTTTAATTTTATGTTTATGATCCTTCCTGTAGTAGTACGATGGCTTTTGTAATCTACCGCTGATACTTGTCCATGCCGGCTGTCCACAATACGAATTATAACGACTTCCGAGCCTATATAGATTCCTCCTCACTTGTGAAGAGTCCCACCCTAGTTCTTCCCGCATTTTAGTGACACTCACAGTCCTTTTAAAATTCCCTTGAACGTATCGCGCTGCAGTTTTTTGCACCATTTCGACTTGCTTCGCATGCCCTACTTGCAGTGGATCCCATATAGTGGCGCCAAA
This sequence comes from Sympetrum striolatum, assembly GCA_947579665.1. Lineage (NCBI taxonomy): Eukaryota > Metazoa > Arthropoda > Insecta > Odonata > Libellulidae > Sympetrum > Sympetrum striolatum. Next base: position 73,344,371 of record OX388349.1, read on the forward strand.
TTCTAATATGGGCCTGACTAATGAATTAGGCATGATCTTCTCTGTAAAAGTTCCTTTAAAACTCTTCCGTCCATAGTTAGAAACAGGTGGTCTTGCCGCAATCGACCGAAGGCCCTTCTGAACGAGGGATATCACCGTCGCGGGCGGTCCTTTTTCGTTTGCTGTGTTGATGATGAAGGAGAGGGCGCTTAATAGGGATTTTTTAGTGCACATGGACAAACTGAAAGGTAGAAAACTCATGAATGAATGTGTTGATGATGTCTGTCAAAAGAACCATGTTGTCCAACATCGATTTCCGAGAACCTTGCCATCCTCTTTCGAGATCACTTCCCAAAAACCCAAAAAAAGGTCTTTGCCAAAGGAATTTTGCTACGATCTTGTAATCCAAGGTGGTCAGCCTTACTGGTCTTCAGATTTCTATTTCATTAACGTTTTCTTTTTTGAAAATGACCGTTTTCCTCATCGGCAGCAGGCGTCTTCAAAAGCTCTCCTCGATCGTGTTCAGTAAAGTCTTCCTCAGACGGTTCCAAAAGCTAAGGTAGAACTCGTCAGAAATCCCGTCGGTTCCACTGCGTTGCCTTTATTCATAATTTTCACCAACTTCTTTAAGAATAATATCGTCTTCGGCCCTTTTGTGTTCCAATCTCTGCAGATACCGTCGTAAATATCGCTCTCTGGGGTGTTTCCACGTCTGTCGTCTTTTTGCAAAGTACTCCCTCACATGCTTGCATTTCCCAGAAATCGAGGAGGGGACACCATCCTCGGTACGAATGGTCTGGATACATTCTGAAGGCAGCCTTCGCTACGTTGAGTCCCTGCATCTCTGCTGATAACATCGAGCTGTCTCGCGGGCCTTTTCTTGCAACGATGCCAAGATTGATTTTGAAGAGGAAGACTTTTAACCAACGTATTTTCCCAATATTGTACTATGGAAGTAAAACGTGGCTGTTAAATGGTGTAATAACCCAGCGACTTCGGATAACGCTAAGGAATAAGAGGTTTAAAATTTCCAATAGCCATCCTTTCGGAAAAAAGAAGAAAGGACACCGCACTTTTAATAATAGTTAATGCGTATTTTGAAAGGGAAGCTTTCCTCTTCAAGAGAGATTAATACAAAGAAGCTTAGATCGTTATAGACTCTGAATCTCAAGAAGAGACAGGAAACGCAACACCTGGGTGAGGACGATGACTGGAGTGACAGACATAATAGATAAGGTAAGATCTCTAAAGTAGAGAGGGGCTATTCATGTTGCGAGAAGAAGCGAGAACCGTTGGACATCTGCAGTTCTCAACTTGGTACCAAGAGATGTGAAGAGACCAAGAAAAATACCTAAGGACAGGTGGAATAGAGACATCATCAAGTACTTCGGTGTAACGTGGCAACGGGAAGCTCAAGACAGAGAAAATTGGAAAGTGGGGAGGCCTACATCCGACGTCGGATTGATAACGGCTGACGATGATGAATACATACACTGATCAGCAAAAACATTATGACCATCCACCTAAAAGTGTGTTGGTCCACCTTCGGCAATCAATACATCAGCTATTTGGCGTGGCATGGATTCGACTATTCCGTACATATGTTTTAGTAAACTTGCTTGAGATGTTTATTAGTATAAGAAAAAAAGGTGAGTATATCGTAGATGAGTGTGATTTGAAGTGAATTAATGAATGAATTATTAGTGAAAAGAAACAATAAACTCTACCGAAATGTGTATGTGATTATAGTTCTTATGTTCTATTGTTTTAGATATTTCGTATAATTGTAATATCTCCTACAGAAAAGTGATACTGGGTAATCATAAAAGAATCAAAGAAATGTTGAAAAAACAATTTAAAAAACAACAAAGTAACTTTTACTTATTCATAAGTAAAAATTACTTTGCTGTTTTTAAAAATTTGTTTTATTCAACAATTCTTCGACTATGTCCGAATTCCACAAAATTTCGGCCTCCTCCATAGAAGTTGCCAAGTGTTTTTCATTTTGAGATGGTTATAGCACCATTTCACGAAGTCAACACTGCTCATGTTAATTTAATTTAAGTATAATGCTAGCAAATAAGCTAATTCGTGTGAAAAAATGCATTCTCTAAAGATTAAAATTAGTCCTAATTTTTCTAAATCAAATGTTCAATAGGGTAGCAACTTTCTTCTACAAACTTACTGCACACATTCGGCAAATTCAATGATTTCTGGACATTAAAAAATTGTTTGCTAATGTCAAGGTATATAAGGTAATAGAGGGAAAGGCAGTCATAAAAGTTTGAGAAACGCCCAGTAAGCAACATAATAATAGATGTGTGGTACTACTAACCTCTTGTTTAGTAATATATATTGGTTTGTTCAATATTATCCAGACTGTTGTCTCCCAGCAACCAGGATGCGTTGTTGATCCTTCGTAGGTCATGAAGTGCTCCGTGTCCGGCATCAGATTTCGGAGGGACAAATGTCTTATAGGTGTGGCTGCACCTGAAACCCAAATACACAATCGTAATTCACAATCTTCAATCTTTTCTATGGAAAACAAATACCTCATTTCACTTCTATGTAAGAATAGCATTTTTATGTTTGACTATTCGTGATACATTTTGCACAATTTCTTAATTTTCGATGATTATCATATTTTTTTTATCAGATGTTGAAAAATGAACCCTAAGATAGACACAAGAGAAAAATGTTCCAAAGGGGAAGACCTGGGTTCGAGTCCCAGTAATCTTCATTTATACGTCACTTCTGTTGTGGCACTATGCTTACATAACTATGCTGTACCAAAAAGCTGAAATTACGGCTCTATTCATTACCATGCGGTCCTTTAAATATGAGTTTGTAACACAATTACTCAGTTCACGAGAAATAAAATCCATTATGATTCTTTAGACACATTGAAATAATATTTATTTCGATAAAAATATCAGTAACAGGGATGCATTAGACCATGAAGGGGAGGTTAGAAATTAAAATAATACGCGAAGTTCCACAAAAATGATTTAAGGTTGTACAGTACCAATCTGATTGTGAGTATGGAAAAGTAGAGAAAAAGATTCACAGTCATTAGAGTAATCGATAAGGGTCGCTTAAATGCCCTTTTCGACCCTCACAACGGAGGATAAAATTGCATAAAATAACGAAAAATATTAAGGCATCACTTATTACGACAGATTATGCTATAGAAAGACGTCATTGCCATAAAAAAAACTTTGAGGGCTTTTCTTTTGACGACAAATATGCATTTTATTTCCGGTCGCATCCCGAGCATTAAAAATCTCTTTTAATACCTTCACATCTGGTTCGAATTGAAGGGGATCGATGGAAGAAGGGCGTAATTAGAAAACAGAAAGAGGAAGGTAATTCCCTCTTGAGAAGATTCGTTTATTGAATTGGCAAGCATGTTTTCTACGGTTGTCGTTGTTTATCTTGCAAGGGCTATTCAAAGCCAAAAATCGAAAAAGAAAAACTTTTCACTTTGTATACATAACCTCTTTAGTTGGAATATTTACCAGCAATCTAGGATACCTATATAGGGAGGAGAATAAGAGAGAATAATATACGAAAAAAGACCAAAAAAGGAAAAGAGCTGAACCATAATGAAACATCAAGCAAATGATGGAAATAGTATACACTCCTCGTCTCTTATGTTATGCTTCAAAGCTTACGAAAAATGATTTGTCCAATAATAACAGCTTCATATACTAATATTTTTCCAACTGCTGCATTGAAAATAATTGCTAGATTATGAGATCTACTGCATATGATACTAATAATTTGTGTGATTCACACATATAATTTTATACGAGTAAAATGTAGCTTGCATACTGCAAGCAGATCGGCAATACTAATTTCATATCGGCATCATATCGGGACGGTCCTCAAAAGAAAAAAAGGATTGAAATTTTTCTTAACATTCGTCTGAATTTCATCGTCTGGCATCGAACCCGGGTCTTCCTGGTGAACTTACTATGCAGCAAAATAGACAATCATCATCTCTAACTATGTGTGAAAATTCAAGCAGAAATATTTGCTGCAACTACCTCAATCGACGTTCTAATTTTCACGAATGTAAATTGCTCTCTGGATTCGAACCAAGGACGATCTTGGAAATCTAAAACATGATTTTGAAATTTATCTATTATTTCTATCTACATGCCGAATTTCAAGTTTCTATATTGTTGGGAAAGGGTTCAAAATAATTATTGAAAATCGGATCAGTTACTGATTGTAGAGACGCCTGGTGACGAACCCAGGACACATTGACAGCTGTGAATGCACAGTTTGATTTGTATGGACTTGATCTTTCTTAGTGCAAAGTTTGAAGTCTTTATCGTGCCGGAAAGTACCTATAATTTGTTTCCGCTATCTCCGTAAGAAATGCATTGAGGAATTTAAATGGCCCTCTGGGATCGAACCAAGGACCATCAGCGAATATGTAAAATTTGATTATGAAATCTATTAATGATCTCCAACTCCATGCCGAATTTCAAGTTTCCATGAAAGGGTCCAAAAAAATCTTAAAAATCGCCACAATGCATTTTAAACGGCCGATTTTTGCCTTGACCTAGCATCGAACCCAGGATATTTTCCGTAAATCTCATTTATGTTTTCGGTAGATCATGACCATATATAAAGGCTCCTTGAGTTTCGATTCTCTACCTATCCGGAAAGTATTTTTTAAAAATTCCCGAAAATCAGAGCAATGCATTTAAACGGGAAAAATGGTGACTTTGGGGCCCTCTGGAATCGAACCCATGACACTGAGGTTCAAAATCACAATTTTTCTGGGGTGAATGAATCCGGAGAAGCATCTATATATAATAGATGCATACTCTTTATTTTGATCAAGAATTTTTACTCCAAAAATTTAAACCTAATAAATTGTATTTTTTTTACGAAATTGTCAACTATTGCATAAAATAGTAGTTGCGTGAGAGTTCACAACCATGTGCATGTAGGTCATTAAAAGTGACTTTCCAAACTGTGAGATACGAATTCGGATGGAGAGAAGAAACCCAATTCGAAGGTGAATTCTTTGTTTCATTAGTTCTCGAATGGCAATCATTAAAGTACTGCCGCATTCCTATCTCACGCATACAGCATTTGAAACTGCAGTCGAGTTTATAGTTATTGATATTTCCAGGCGCACCTCGATAGCACTTGCAAATATCACATTGTCAATCAAAGAGGTCGGAGAAAGAGGACGATTCTTGCGGTTTGTGTGCAGAGAGAGTGTCGCGCGGAGCGATGCCGTTTTTTTCCGCTGCGAGTGATCGCTGCGAGTGATCGCCGCGAGAGGGAACATCATACGACGGCGGAAAAAATGTGCCGTTTGCTCGGGATTCATTTTTTCCGTTCGCTTTTCATTCCACACAGCAGCTTTAAGAAGTGGAGCTGATGCCCATTTCCGCATCTCCTTTACTCAAATCAAGTAATTATTTTTAAGTTCATATATTGCTATGTAGATCATAGTGAGGCTTCGTCTCTATTGCCATTGATACTGCATGTTTTCCTTTAATTCAATCACTATTTGCTCGTCAATATATCCGTTAAATTCATTCTACATCAGTTCATCTTCTCATCTTTAAGAACTTCTATTCGATGTTGAACGACTGTCTCGTTGTGACACTTGTCAGTGTACTTTATTGTACTTGAAAGATCTTTCCTGGCGAATGCTGCAGATGAAGTCTTTTCAGGTTATCTAATCTGGTGGTGAACCCGAGGTGACCTCACCTCCTTTACTGTACTTTATTTCGAAAACTATTACTACTAACGTGACTGCAACTCAAGTATAGTAAGTCCACACATTCATTTAACTCAAATATCAAAATACCAGATTAATTCGATGAATTTCTTTATGGAGTACTCCAAGAAACAAAACTACATCAGTCACCGAAATTGATCTTTTCTCGTCTTAGCAAAAGGATTTTCCTATTATATATAATTGTAAACAATTTAATCATTCGTAAATTCCGCATTTATTTGTTACGTATATCTTTATTATTTATAACAAGGCATCTTTCGACGAACCTCTGTTTGGATTTAAGTGAGAAAAGAAACGATAAATTATTTAAAGAATTAATCTCGAACGTTGTATCAAAATTAATAAATTTGATCCTTTAAGATACTGTCTTCTTTCAGAACAGAGATTAAAAGGAAGGTAATATCGCAAAACTGCTAATCAAGATCTTGCCTGTTTACCTCTCATTCCTGATTTTATAGAAATCAAGAATAGAGAAACTATAAATTGTATTAAAAATCCTTAAATCGAACATTCATATTTTTGCTGACGACTGTTTTATTTATCGAGCAATAAAAAACCTTGGAGACTGCACCGCATTGCAGGAGGATCTTACAAAATTAAACGTATGGCTTGTTAAAAATACATTAAAATGTAATAATAACAAAAGCAAACTAATATATTTCAATCGAAATAAAGATAATAAATATTTATTCATTCTTAAGGACTACAAATAGGCATCAGGACAGATGGTAGTCATTATAACGTGGGAGACTCATGCGTACCAACAGATAAGGTCATTCGATATCTTGGGACCACCTTCAATAATTACCTAACACTTGTTAGAGCTATGATTGAGTACGGCGATAGCATTTGAGACCCACACCAAAAACGACTCACAGACAAATTACAAAATGTTCAAAGCAGCAAAATTCGTCTTGGGTAGATATGGGAAGTCGGATAGCGTCACTTCAATGGTCAAAGAACTTAGTTGGAAAGAAGTATAATATAAAAGTCATATAAAAATGTTAGGGGAATATATACAAAACAATAACTGGAAAGTCTTCGTTGAAAGAATTAAACAATCGGCTCAGGGAACCGGGTTACCTCGGGAGTAACGTTCACCACCATAAATTCGCTACCCTTAAAGAGAGAACAGATATTTGTGAATATTCATTTCTTAATCGGGGAATAGTAGAATGGAAAAAAATACCTGGAGAAGCTTTCGAACCTTTCCCCCCTTCTTACAATGTATTCATCAAAAAAATTCAAACGGTTTTGTGATTTTGTTATAATATGGTTGTGATTAAAAAGAAATATAATATTGTTGTAAATCCTGAAATATTTTTGTAATTTTGTGATTATATGTAAGACTTTGGAGGGTTTTTCTTCCCGACTACGGTGAATACGGTAGATTATTTTATTTTTCCTTCCCCCTTCAGGAATGACTACCACCTGGCATGGTACCTAATTGTGGTACTTAAGAATAAATAAACAATTACCAGGATGTACATGTGATGTTACATTATATACACTAAGCAGGAATGCACTGCCACCAGTTTCCTTCTACATATGCAAGCACGAAATTAACAGGGGAATTGTTTGGCAATTACATTCAGATGATGTAACCCTTAGTTTTTAAAGATTAATTTAGTTGATTCGAAATACACGACGCAACTGTGTAACGGAAATGAAATAACGACTTTTCGAATTAAACTGGCTGCTTTCCTATTTCTCGCATAACAACGGATTAAACATTTCGGATTCCTGGAGATAATACGTCAGTCAAAGTAACTGAATCTCCTTCAATCATTAGCTACCAATAGCTGTAATGAGGGAGTGCGGGTGGCGAGATGGGAAAGGTACTCGTCCTCTGGACCTTTTTAATGAGGACATTCGACGAAAATACAACAAAAGAAGTATTATAATTACCACCGCATATACCGCATATTCAGTAGCTTTATTGGTTCAAGAACAAGGCTGAGACAAAATATATTTTACCGTGTCCTTTACCAAAAGTCAAAAGAAATATATTCCATTCATCAAGATTAAATTCGATAGATATAATTCGATTTATGCTTAGGTATAAGAGGAAGGAAAAATATTAATAATAAATTAAAAATACTGTGGAATAAGTAAAAATTGTTCTTCTTCATCATGACATATTTCCTCAACACATCGCCAGAGAATGTGAATTTTAAAAATATTAATGTCGATTCACAACAAGAAATCTAGTACAGTGACACATACATTTCCTACGAAAATAATAAGGAAATTGCAAGTAAATGACATAGAGAACAAATTGGTCAAATAACTATAAATATAGGTCAGGCATCAGATTGAACTAGTAAGTCCATTTATGATCTCTCACTAAATTTAGAGAGATCTGTATGTTTTAATTCACAATCGTTTTAGTCTTTTCATCGAGAAAGGGAAGGCGTAAGTATCCAAAATTCGAACCGCGACAGATACGTCGGTTAGTTTAATTCCAGCTACATTTTTCATCGACTCTCCTCCGACATTTTTATCTGTGCCCATTCCGATTTACACTGCCTCATTCCCTTCCGGCATGTTCCACCTTTCACTCCTCATCTACGACGACGTTTGGAGATCCCCGATTGTTTTTTGTTTCCGCTCTCATCGATTGGCGCGACTTTTGTGTTGAATTTCGACGAAAACACCTGAGTGAGTTCCTCCCTCCCCCGTTTCCGCTTTTGTCGCTGCGACCGTCCTTCCGATACGAATCAAAACAGATGAAGTATAGATCGCGGTGCAATACGTGGAAGCGCTCGTTGTAAAAAACGGAATGAATTAGAAGCGAGAACGCTTAAGGAAGTATTTACGAGGAATATGACTAAGAAATGAATATAATACACTTCTGCGGATCACATGCTATTACTAAATTCATGAAAAGTGGTGAGAAAGGCGTATTAATTTTGTTAATTTAGTTTTTCTTCGTGTCCCAGCCAAGTCACCATTTTGCACCTCTGTATAACTATGAGTTAATTTTTGTTACATTTACAGACTTCGTTATTAAAATTAAATTATAAATGATGTTCTTCGAAATCAGAACAAGTAAAATGCTGAAAAAGGTTATAGAGGTCCTCATTGTTATCGCCGAATGTCGTTTCTTATTTTAAAATAGCTTCAAACCTTGTATCGAGCTTTCTTAATTTCTGAGTCCTATATAATTCGCCTCCATTAAAACCAATTTTGATTAATACAATATTGATGTATACGAATCAAGCATGTTAGTTGATGTCCTATGAAATATTAAATAAGAAATAATTATGATAATATTATACAGCAGAGGTTTGGCCCTCTGCATGAAATCAGGTGATTATAACCCACTTTTTTAAGTTATTTCCTAATCTGCTTTCGATTTTATTCTATCAAGTACCGTTTGTCAGGATTTTGATTTTATTATTTACCTCATTACACATTTTATAATTTTAGGATACAGATAATTTTTGGCAATGGTTTATTTTATTTTGTGACTATACAGTTGATATATTGTTCCTATCATAACAGTGCTGCTATCTACTGCTGGAATCAATAAACCCATCCCTACAGCAGTGTCTAGTTCTGCTATTCTTCAACTAAATATGACACTTTCTTATAATAGTGTTGTGCTTTAGATGGCATTTCTGTTTAACCAATGTAAAAAGTTCTTTTGCCAAATCAAAGCATGCCATTGAGTATCCGAACATCAGCGATTCGGCCAGTCCTTCACGATCATAATATTTGCATTCGTAAGCCACCAAATGAATGGACCATTGATGAAAAATGTATGCAGAGTTCAAATGAAGGTACTGGAGCTTCAACTAGCAGGACACTTGATGATCCAGATTACTTGCCATCAATATCAATCACATCATTACTCAACAAGAACTCAATGACCTAGTCAGAGACCTAAATCATTCACAAGCACAATCTAAACTGCTGGCTTCACGACCACAACAATGGAATCTGCTAGAAGATGGTGTTAAATTGACTTCGTTCCGTTGATGGCAAAGCATATTTGAAATCTTTTTCACTTCTTATTATAACATTGTTTGTCGTAATAATGTACTTGGTTTTCTTGAAGAATTGGGCAATGATCACAATCCAAAAAATTGGAGACTTTTTATCGTTTTATTCAAGCTTAGTTTAAAGGCAGTACTACAACAAGATTGAATGTGCATCCATCTGTTGCTATAGCCTACAAGAAAGAATTTCATGAAACTATCTTGCCTGACTATGATAAATACAAGTGGAAGATGTGTGGAGATTTAAAGGTACTGGGGCATTTACTTGGTATGCAGCAAGATTACACTTAGCACTGCTGTTTCCTGTGTTTGTAGGATAGTCCTAATAAACGTGAACAATATCTTAGTGAGATATGGCCTCAGAGATAAACCTTCACTCCTGGAGAAAGCATGTGCCCTGTAGGCCGTTGGTGAAACCTGGAGATGTTTACTTCCCTCCTTTGCACTTTCAAATAGGGCTATTGAATATTTTTGTTAAAGTCTTGGACAAAGAGTGGAAAGCCTTGCATACCTGAGAGCAAACTTCCTCAAAATTAGGGAAGCCAAAGTCAAAGAGGGAGTTTTTATTGGGCCTCACAATACAGAAACTATGCAAGATTCAAATTTCGAGAGAAAATTGAATTCTACAGAAAAACGTGGTTTGAAGGCATTTAAGACGGTTTGCACTGAATTTCATGGAAACCATGAAGCAAGAAACTGCCGAAACAGTGTAAAGAATATGATAAACTGTTTTCAAAAAATAGAACTGCAATGTGTTAATAAAACTGCACTTTCTTGATTGACTCCTAGATTTCTTCACCGCAAACCTAGGGGCAACCAGTGATGAATATGGTGAATGGTTTCACCAAGACATTTCCATTATGACAAAACACTCTCTGAGAGGTGGAATTGCAGTAAGTTTGCAGAATGCTGTTGGGATTTGTAGAGAGATACAATAGAAAGTGAATACAAACGGAAACGACCAAAGAAAACATTTTAGATTTCCAGATTTGTGATAAAGTCTACCTCGAAAGAAAAAAAGTGTCTATTGATTGGTAAAATGAACGTCATGGTTCTGGGAAATGGTGTGTGAGCTTTTTAAATCCCAATTTAAATGGCAATGAAATGACGACAGAATTTATTTTAGCAATCAAATAAAGTTATACAAAATTTCGGAGTAAGTTTATCCGTAAACGATTCTGGATGAATTGATCAGTTTCATGGAAAGGGTTTAAGGTACTTTGCACATAAAGGCGTGCACCCAGGAAAAATGCCAAGGAAAAACGGACTTGAAAAGGCTGACAGGGCCGAGAATCGAACCCGGGATCTTCCTCTATCCGGGAGGCTGCCTTACGGAATTGAAATATTATAAATGTGAAATGGTAATAATCAAGTTTCAGAAAATGCGAAAGCTATAATTTACATTTTCAATGATAATATCATAATAAATTAAATAAAACAATCATCTAATTCGTTTAAAGACACCCTTACTGGTTAGAATGAAAGTAAGAATTCTGTTACTTATAAAATATTTCCTTAAGAAATACTAGAAATTGCGAATGAACTTAATTAAGATTTTGCGTATAGATTTATGCATATAATATTTATTCTTTAGATTTTTGACTTATCTCTCCTCCATTTATATCTTCAATAATTAAATGCATAGTATACGTAGAAAAAGCTAATAAACACAATTTAATAATAGAACATAATTAATTTATTAATTAATTGTTGGGATGAAACGAAATATAAATTTAATTTGTGCTGTGATTAAGGAGTATCAGTTCTTTGGGTAACGTTTGGTTTGAAACTCCCATGGTAGGATATGCAGTGTTTTTCCTATTTCACCAACGTAAACAAAGCGAAACGCTCCTTAGACGCAGGTCCAAGTTTTGATATATCTAGCAAACTCTAGGGAATTTATTGACTTTTCATGCATAAGAAATTCGAACCTCAAGGGCTGCGAGGAAGTTTTTATAAGTCCAAACAAATCAAAACACGAAGCTTGTTTGCTGATACATCAATGCTTCAAATGCAAATATCAAGTGAATTGTATCAAGATTTCACGACTGCGCCTGCAGCAATCTCAAAAATCCCGGAATACATTTGATCGACCAGTAGAAGAATTTTAAATATAATTAAGGACTAAGAAGATATTTTTAAACAATGTCGTCGTGACATTGAGAAAGTTACAAACTACAGGTTTGACGGAGACGTTTATCAACTCATTCAAAAGTGTTCTACCTTCCGGTAGGGTTGATAAACAATAAAAAATCCCTATTAATCGCCATCTCCTTCATATCCTTATATTTCACCCCACCGCTTATGTCATCGAACAACTTTTGTCTCTGTCTTCCCCTCTGTTTTTTCCCCTGAATCCTACCCTCAGTTACAACAAATGTCGGAATTGAAATAGACAGGCACTCAAATGTAATTGAGGGTGAACCTCAGTTAAGGATGCATTTCTGTGGTTGTAAATATGAAACAAATTAGCAGTGAGACATATTTATTAAATGAAAAATTTTAAACATACAGTAGAACCCCGGTAATCCGGACACTCGCTAATCCGGAACCCTCGGTAATCCGGACGGTCCATTGGGAGTTATGCAAACCCGCAACTTCTTCTTGTGAACATATAAACACGCATATTACATAGTAACAAGAAACGAGAGGTGGACAGACTATTTGAAAAATGTCTCCATTGGCTGCAATGATGTGATGGAGAGCGAAGTATTTCGTTTATTGTGATAATGCATCTAAGCTGTGATACTAATCTGAGACAGCATTTTTCCATTAGAGGAATGCTTAATATGTGCGAGACTAAACAATTTCGAAAGACAATAAATGTTCAGTTGCAGCAGGGTATCACTTCTCAAAACATCACGTTCATTAAAAAGCTATGAGAGAAGAGGCGTACAAAGCAATCCTTCCTTTGGATAGACGTCCAATGAGGATGTCCATGGCATGGGCTATAGAGATCGAGGGCAAAAAAGCACTTGAGTCACACGAGAATTGTTTTTGGATTGGTTTAAAACAGAATTCGTTCCAGCAGTACGACAACATATGAAATCCGTCAATTTACCACAACGTGCTTTATTGTTGCTTGATAATTGTTCTGGCCATCCTTCTGCAGAAGAATTGTGCACTGATGACGGTGAAATTTCCGCAATTTTTTTACCCCCTGAAACGACTGCGCTGATCCAACCCATGGATCAGAATGTTATTCAAAGCATTAAGTTAGGATATCGTAAGTTGCTTCTTACAAATATTATTTATGATCCTGTGCAGAATGAAAATTTGGAAACTGCACTGAAAAAGGTAAATTTAAAAGATGTCGTGTTCAATCTAGCTAACTCTTGGGCATTTGTGTCTAAATTATTGATCAGCAAGTCGTAGAAAAATTTACTCCCAAATTTTATTGGTTCGGAAGTTTTAGAAAATGTGCAAACTGAAGAAATTCAGCTGCGCTACTCATTAATCAGTTACAAAATTCGAAGCCAATATCTAACCCTGAAGCTCTCCGGTGGGCTGATGAGGCTGACGACAGTTTGGCTCGAAACGAAGCTTAAACAGATGAAAAAATTATCAGAACAGTAACGGCGGAAGATGATGATGATGACGACGACGACAACAATCCTGTATACTCCGTCAAAATTTCTCATTCTGAGGCTTTGGCGGAACTCAGTACATCATTAAAGTGGGCCGAGGAGCAAAATTTCAAAGCACATGAAATTATGCTCTTTAGACGTTTTAGAAACCGCGCACTTGATTTAAAAATAAGAACGGTCGCGCAAAAGAAAATAACTGACTTTTTTGCTCGCTGATAATATTTATTCACTTTACATGTTGTAATATCTTAAGTAATATATACATGCATTATCTGTACAATATAATTTTTGAGAAAAAATGTTTTTTACGTTATTTTTTGAAAACCTCGCTAATCCGGAAACCCCGCTAATCCGGACGCTTATGTGCCTGAATTCGTCCGGATTACCGGGGTTCTACTGTATTTATCATTTTTTTCTTTTGATACTACCATAAATAAATTTCTTTACGTTGTTAGTCATCTCATGGAAGTTATTGCTATAGTACGACTGCAAAAGGAGTCCATGTTAAAATTTAAAATATCTTCATCACACTGAGCTATATGTATTTTTAAACTGCTTGAAAGTACGACTATCCTGAAGTTCAGCTACTAGCAATGCAAGTATGGGTACTGAATTGCATAATCTTGAGGATAAGGGGAAATTTTTTACGCATGCGATGCTTCAACTAATCTAAAGAAGTCACAAATACACCTTAAGCTGTCAAATATTAAACCAGGTCTGACGTACGTTTCGCTGCCTTTGCAGCATCTTCAAAAAACCAGCTGTGACTCTTTATTGAACTTCAACTAGTCAATCAATCAACCTACCTTAGGTTCAATTATGCTAAATTAATATAAATTACGGCCCTCGAAACCCTTTGACCATAAATAAATGTATAGCCATAAGTAAGTAGGCATACATCTTCACCTGATACTTTCAAGCTGGTGGACCCAAAGGTTTAACAATTTGCATATCACCCAGCAACACGAATGTGTGGTAGTGTTTAAAAGTTTTTCAACAGCGGAGGTCATTTACACACATCTGGAATAAAATCCGGGACTGCTTTCAGCACTGGATAAAGTTCTACCCATTTTGATATCCGGAAGGCTGTCAAACTTCTTGGTGAAGATTTTGTGTGCAGCTTGTACTAGTGCATTTGTATACCAAAGTAGTATGACCAAATTATTGATAAAGAACACAAAATGAGATAACTTGCAAGATTTTAATGAAAAAAAATAAAACTAGACAAATTTTGATGTGATGATGAGACTGTTATAGAGAGTGAGGTACCAACCGGTCTTCGGGCTGAATACTTTTCCTCCGGTATAGGATACTAAGAGCTTACAGAGAGGAATGAGGTTCATTAGGCAGGATGAGGAGTGAGGTAGTTTGCCATTGCTTTCCTCACTGAGCCAGAATGCTATAAAAGCGTAACATGTCCACGCAAGTGGAGCATGATTATTGTATGAGTAACACTTTTCTTGGCACTCCGTACGGAGAGACCAAAATCAGTGCAATTATTCACTCATACCTCGGTAGCTTTAATTTCATCACAGCCATGATCACGACTGGGACAAAAGAAAATGAAAGATATATTTTTCTCTACCCTGCACCAAATAACAAATGAAAGTAGTCCATTCATCAGAGTATGGAAGCAGGAAAATGGAGGTAGTACCTCCTCATCAGCCAATTGTCTCCACTCTCAGATGGAGACTTGTAAGGACGATTCAAACGCGTTGGACCCGTTTAAATCTCCACCACTGTCGCCTTCCGCATTGCATTGGGTTGGTTCGCGATGACTTCTCCTTGAGCGCGCGATCCTCTTTCCTCTTCAGGCTCTGCCGACGCTGCGGTATTGGTATCCATAGATGAAGAGGTACCGGATGACGCCCTTGACCACTTCATGTCATCCACAGATATTTCAGAAGGTCTCGCCTTCTCCCCTTTTTCGGAATTGCTTTCTCCTTCGATCAAACCGTCTCCAGTACACCGCGCCGATCTGCTTACCCGCTGGCAGAGCTAACAGCAGCTTCGTAGATGCCTTTGTCCGCTGCACCGGGTCGCTGGCGTCTCTTTTCGATATTTCGGGGGCTTAACGTTCCTTACAAAGAGGGACTGTTCCCTTTTCAAAATTCTTGGACACCTAGTCGATCCCTCGCCACTCGGACTGGCGTAAGAATGCACCCGTGGTGCGGCAGCTGTTGACGACCCATCTCTCTGCAGAGGTCTCCGAGATGGTTGTGTAGTGTCCGATGGGAAGCGGCCATTCCGTTTTCTGCACTTTGGTACAGCCATTTTGATGTTCCACTTGGAATTAAATGAGTCTCTGGAGGACCTATGGCTTCATTTATCGCAAATTCCACCAAAGAACGGAAAATCTCTTTGATAATGTCCAAAATTCCTTCAATTATAGCAAATCTTTGTCAAATGGTGCAGGCGTGAACACGTCTTGAACGATTGTAGAGATAGCTATTTGAGTTTCTAGTCTTTGCCTTGGGGAATATTCGGAATAAAAGTTCAAAAAAGTTTTCCTTGGTCTATATCATTTTTTTATATTTGCCTTCTCTAATAAAGCAAGCAAGGCTTGCGTGTCCCTATGACATAAAGAGCTAGCCTAGCTGTAACGTATTTCCTGGTAGGGTCACCCAAACCAGACAGTTCAATAAGTAGGGGCCAGACGAAATGTAGTCCTTGAAGCGTCTCTACCTCAGTGAGGCGGCTGCAAAAGCGTATGTACTCCAGTGCGGCGGTCAAAATGAATATTAGTGACAAAATAGCAGTGAAACAAGCACGGCAGTGATGGGAGTAAAGCCATAACTGGCGTCATTCAAATAAAACCCTTACACTAGGAACGGCAAGAAGATAGAATATGGAGACGAGGGTGGGGGCAATGCTCGAAAGGGGAAGTTGAAAAATGTAAAGCTAGAAATAAAGAGGTGAAACATTAATATACTACGGTTATCCAAACAACAAATTGAGAAGGGAAAAAATAAGGATAAGGAACAGTGGTGGAAGGGACAGTGTAGAGACACAGAAAAGCTTACGGAAAGCGGGAGGGTCGACTGATGGAATGGAATACTCCACCGATACAGATGTAATTTAAGTGCACTGAGGTATGGGAATGCAAAGTATTTTAAATTTAAAGACGTGCTATATTCACAAAAAACACTTCAGGAGACTGACTGAGACTGCCCCCGAACGGCTTTTTAGAATGTTCTGGCTCGATAGCTTAATTGGTAGAGTAACTGACCGGCAATCGGGAGGTCTGGATTTGAGTCCCAGTCTTGTCAGACTTTCTCCAAGGTGCAAAGTAATCTCTACTTTGAACTTTGTTATAATTACTTTTATTGCAACAGCTATTACTTAAGCTATTAATCAAACGAATCATATTTATACGAGTTTGCATTCTGCAAGCAAACTGGCCGCATATTACGTAACGGAATATGCGGCCATTATTAATAGAATATTTTTTCGAGCATTTATTTCGTAGAATATTTGCCTTGACCTAGTGTTGAACAAAGGATAATCCTCGAAGATGTCTGGGGAGCATTCGTTGGATATGCATGACTTCCCTCGAATTTAATCCCTCAAATTCTCCAGTAAATGCCTCCAAAAATATCCGAATATCCCCTCAATGCATTCTTTTTTTAAGCGGTACGTAATTATTTATATATATTGTAATCAATATAAATCGATGTGAGTATATATGTTCCAGATAATTTAGAAAACTAGATGTCGCACAATGTTCAAACTTTAAAATTGTTAAATGTCTTCTCTGCGATGATCGTAGGCATTTGTTATCCAGGGTGCCTCGGTTCGACTATAAACATGTGAAAGGGTTTGTATAAGAAAGACGCGTAAAGTTCATTTTAATCGTTGCAGTCTTTATTTCAATTGAAAATTTAAATTAGAAAGAAACATTCGTAGGAAGTTGAAGCAAGCGCCAAATGAAGGAAAATTGCATAAAAAGTCTTACTTTTTGTCGTGGTATATTGTTTAGAATTCGAAATACGATTATTTTTATAAAATACGTTAATACAATAATATTGTATTGAAATTTTGCGGTTTTAAACAACCCATCCCAATGACGAATGAGGTGATTGTTGATTCTGAGCTCATACGTTTATCCAAACAAATACATAGAGAATTAATTTTCAGTTAAAACTTATGCTGAAAATGAGAGATAGACTAAGTGGGAAATATATGAGAATTATATGAGATTTAAATATTTGCAGTTACGAACCCTTTGAGAATCTCGCAGACAAATATACGAACATTTTAAAAAATTAAAATTTTGTTTAAGCGTTCGTAGCAACCAAATTTTATTTATATCAACGTAATTCTTTACTGACTTTTCCGTGAACCGGTTTTATAATACTGGAACAATTCAACAGAAAAGGCATTTAAAAGGGAAGAAAAGGTCAAGAAACGCTAAACAAAACAAAGAGAAAATAAGAAACGAATCAATCCGGGAATAAAAAGAGCGTTGGTTCAATCGATGGGCCCTTTTCTTGGGCCTCATTGAAAGACCTCTGTCATCGACACGAAAAAAAGAGGAAAGGAATAATTAATAGGGTGCCTTTGGAAGGCAACCGCGGATTCTTCGTCTCCGTGCCCATTATCACGAGGGATAGAGTTATATATCAGCGATGGAAGGGTGGAAATGGGGGAAACTTTTCGGCTTTTACCAGAATACCAACTCCGGGCTCTTTGAAAATTACTTGGGAATCGGAGGGAATTGATGAAGAAAGGGAAAGTAGCAAGGGGAAGAGAATCGGAGAGAGAAGTCTGGTTGAAGAAAATGGAGGTGAGGAATTAGATTGAAGATAAGATACAGGGAAATTCATTACTGATAAGGTTTGCGGAAAATGAGAAGGGAAAATGATAGAGGAACGGAGTGAAAATGGAAGACTGAAATGGAAAAAGGATATTGTAACAAAGGCGAGGATACGATAAAAATAGGTTGATAAAAACTGTTTCGCATTGGAATGTATTTCTTGAAAGCTTTACCTTATATTGAAATACAACGAATTAAGAATTATTTAACTACACTGGCGTAAAACGTTTTGGTAATATTGGTCTAGTTAATAGTCTCTTATTGTATTTTTTGCGATAAATTCAGCCGCGTTTCTGAAAATTGTCCACCACGTACAGTTTTTGAGAATTTCGTATAAACAATAAATAAACAAAGTAATTTCTTCTTTAATTTTTATCTTTATAATTTATGTTAGTAACTCTCTAAATGTACATCTAAACTGTTTATCAGTTCATGAATTCACTATATTTAAATTACAATTGTATTCCTAGACCGAATTTGAAAAGCAACTAAAAAAAGCGACTGACAAAGGCCTCGAAGATTTCGGTGCCCGCAAGCTCACTACAACGCTCATTTCTCAAAGAGTTTTAAACTTAAAGGGCATCACATACACTCATCTTAAAGCTCTTAAAACACCCGTATTCTAGTATACGATTTATTCCATTGCAATAGGTCTATTTTCAGGCAAATTACGGTTCTCTGTCTTCCGCTTCCAACCTCGGCCCGACGGCCCTCTTATCCGTCAATGAGTTCCCTTTTCCAGCCGTAAACATGCTTCCACTGTCCAGTTGATTCCTAATAATGACGAAGAACCAGAGAGGATATGTGTATTACTTGTTCTTAAGTCCAAGACATCCATCCATGGGTACCTAATATATTTAACCATGGTGGTCTAGAAGTGGATAGGCGGAAGGAGATAAATAATAGGTGGTGGCTAAACAACGGAGATGAGCGCTTATTCTTTACGAAATGGAAATCTCAGTTCAACCTCTATTATATTTATAGTGTATTTTTATTTCGTATACCATTGATGAATAGAGTGAAAAATACTCTAACATGATAATTGCAGTTTAGGGAAACACATGCAGAATTACGATTGATAAAAAGGTAAAAGTTACCTTAACAAAAATTCTTACATGTTTGAGCTTTTTCGAGTTCATAACTGTAAAAAGGGACCAAAAATTAATCAACATTATAGAATTAATCATACGTTTAGAATTACGGAGAAGAAAAATTAAAAGTTAAAATAACAAATAACCGTACATTGTGGGACTTTTCTGAGCTCATATTGGCGATTGCCGACTCAAAATTAGTTAAGAACAGCTATTGACATCCATGTTGTCCATAAAAGTCAATATTTGTCGGCCTGTATTATTAAACATATTGACGGGATAAAGGAGGAGATGTGACTTTAATGCGGAAAAATTTAATTAGGGGATTCTATACGTGGTGAAATGAAGAATTTAAAGTTATAAATATCACTGAGAATCCAACTGACTGATATACGACGCATAGTAAAGGATCATTAAAGAGTTTGAACACAATTTATAGCATGTTGACTATGAAAATCCTTTCTCAGGAGAAAAAGGAGCTGTGTTTCATGTTTCAATTATAAGTTGGCACGGTGCCTAAAGATGTTTAATGGTCTGTTTAATATATTAAACCGATCGTCTCGTCAAATAAATCCTAACGGTGGAACTATTGCTAAGTCATTTCCCTCTCAATTAATGCAAGAAACGCATTCCTCGTATAGAATAAATCGAATATTTGATGAAAAGGCCAAGAAAAGAGAGAGGCTATGAAAGAAGTGGAATCGAGCGATGAATGTGAGAAATTGGGTGAGCACAATGAAGAGAGGAAGGAAAAAGAACGGTCAAAGGTGAGGAAAAGAGAAAATGAGGTTTTGGATGATTGAGAGGACATCGGGGCGCTTTGTGGATGACAAAGGGGAAATGATGTTCATTGTAATGGAGAGGAGAGAGAAGTCCATTCTTAAAAACAACATGGAGTTGAATGCCTTATAGAGTAAAATAGATTATGAATGGTATAATTCGTGTATTGAATATTTTGGAATTATACTGTAAATGATGCTAAAAATCGTCCTTTCTTCAGCTTTATAGTCAATATTTATCAATTTAGAAAGTTTAATAGTAGTTATTCAGCAGCAGTGAATTATAACCAATGAAATCCGAAATAAAAATAAGTAAATATATATAGCTAATATCTATACACTTTCATTGCTCCAATATTAACATAAACATTCTTATAGTCTACTCATCTGATGAGTGCTTTTTGATGAACCTTTTTACAAAAATTTGATTTTAACAACGAAATTTTTAACCGAATGCCTTTTGAGATTTGTGTAGAGAAACTAATTCTTTTAAAATAAGATAACAGCTACAATTGTCCTCTAAGAAGCAGTTCTGATATCTCAATGTAAGTAATAAATACCCAAATACTTATTATAATAAAAATAATTCAATACTTAAAGTAAGAAGAATCTTAAAATAAAATTCACAGTCTCTGGCGATGTCTTGTGGAGATACGTCACGATAAAGAAGAACAATTTGAACTTTTTCCACAGTATTTTATTGAAAACAATAAAAGGAAACAAAACACGACTAGTTTCAGAGATTGATCTCCATCATCAAGTGACCTAGCAAAAACGTAAAGCATAATAAATATGAAACTAGTCGTGTTTTATTTCCTTTTATTTTTTTAAATAAAATACTGTGGAAAAAGTACAAATTGTCCTTCTTCATTAGAAGAATCTTTATTAGCAACCTTAGTACAGAATTTAAAAAAACAGATAGACTACGACGGATGCTTTAGAAGTTCCGCTATAATTTTCCCTGGTCTCCCTTCAAAGATATCGCTTTCAGTTCCTTACTCGGACTTGGTAATATAGTGTAATTTATGCTACGTATTGTAGTTCAAGGGCAACACACTCGAGTGCACATGACGCAGTTCATTTCCTCTGCGGTCTGCAATAAAAATGAGGAGCAGCTAATGATGAAATCCCTCAACTGCTTCTGTGTACGTTTTTTTCCGCGTTCTAAACAGAAAATCGCAATTTCGCCGATTTCGTCCACAGTACATTGAAATAACTCATGAAATGCTAAATCGAAGAATAAAGTAAAAGCGAGATGTACACGAAAGAATTATTTTTTCAACTATAACTACATATGGTCAGTGTACCACTTCTTTACATGAAATCAATTTATTCCAAAGATGGATGTAATAGAAAATTAATAGAAAGTGAATCTCTGGAAAGGTTAATTTCGAAGAGAAGCCATGACTAGTTAGGATATTCATTGCCGAATCTGAAAGCGAAGATCTCTGGTATTTATGATCAAGTTTCTATAGCCAGATATACTTGAAAATGATACAATACTATCGCCAGTGGGACTCTTTATCACAAAGCAATTTCACCAAACTTTCGCTCGTTTTGCACTAGTTCTCGCAATTTTTATTATACCTGTAAAATGATATTACACGATATAATCAGAATCTTCATTTAATTTCCCGTCTTTTGGTACTTTTCTCGACCTTGTGGGACGGTTTACGTGCATTTCCTACATAGGATATTTGCCCTGACCTAGCGTCGAACCAAGGATAATCTTAGAAGATTTCTTTGCAGTTTCCGTTATATAAGCGCGGCTTTCAGCGAACTTTGGCATTTAAAGTTTCTCAAATACAATTCTAAAAAACCCCGCCGAAACAAATCGGAATTTTTGGGCCTTCTGAAATCGAAACCACGATAGTGAGGGTCAAAGTCTGAATTTTTCTGGGGACTACACGCTATGGTCAGTACGTCGTAAATATTTCAAGTCAATGATACTTGTGGCTAGAATTTGTACCTTCTATAGGTATATCCGGAGAAGCGTCTATATATACTCGTAATAGACCATATACAGTGTCGTAGCCAGGGGAGGGCTGTGGGGTTCATAGGTCCACCTTCTAGCGGAACAACGAATGAGAAGCATGAAAGTTGCATTCAAAGAGGGATACCTTTATCTATTAACTATAGAGTTTTACTCGCACAGCTTCCATTAAAGGGGATCTCTCGTTTAAAATTTTGTAAACACAAATTTCCTTCGAAGATAGGTCATTAGAGGGTTATACGACGAAATTCGCTCGGGCATCGGTTCACAGATGTAATTCTTTCCTTTGCTCTCAACATATTGCTCACAGTTGCGAAATACGTTCCGATTACTTTGACTTGACCAAAATAATAGATGTTATCTAACGAGGCTGTGTTAACCATGGTCCAATTTATCTCAGAGGAAGAGATGCCGCGGTTAGAAATCCAAATGAATGAACAAGTGAGATACATTACGCGGTAACAGTCCGAATGCCTTAGGGTTGATTTATTTATCCACCTTAACTAAAAGTGTCATTTCTTTCGAAACGATTCCATTGATTAGTAATTTGATTTTCATTACGGTGAGCTGATAATGGGTAACAATTTCTTTAAAATATGAATTACTTTCCGTCGAAGTACAGCAAACAGCATAAAACAGTTACCAGCTAAGACACAACCAGCATAACTCGAGAAGGGCGAGTCTTTCAGATTCTGTTTTGAGCGCGCTTTTCGTCTTCCTCTTTATGCCTGGCACGTTTTGAAGGCCTTTGTGATGATGTATATTTTATAAATACTCGCTAAAAGTCATTGCTTTTACTGCGGTAGAAGCAGTATTGTATTATGAAAGAATTAAATTCGTATTCGTTAAATCAGCTCGAATCTCAAGCGTAATTCGCTCTTCTTCATAAAATATTGGACATGAATTACTTTGGCTGCTCATATTTGTTACTAACATAATATTTTCCATCAATGCAGATTTATTATGAAATTGGTTATTTCAGTTAATGCTCCACATGCCCGCAGGGTGAACTTTTTCGTAAAGATTATTCTTAAAAATGATACGATAATCAAGAGTATAAGAACTTCTGTAAATTAGGTCAACGGAAGTAAGAAAAATTAGAAAAAACGTAATAAGAATAAAAATGGAGCAATAATAAAATAATACCTGCTATTACGAATAACATTGGATGACAGTGGACCCCAAAGCGGAAATATGGTGCTTGTTTATATTGAAAAAGAATTTGTGAAAGTGGCAAAGTTGTTTGGACGCCATTGATATAAGCAGGGAATTTTTATTTGTCTGATTTGCGAGTTCTTTACTTAAATGTTCATCCAATATGTAACTTTTTACGGTGTTAACTATCTTTCTAAATTACCGAGAGACCTCAATACTGTGAAAGTTCTTCGAAGAATCATTATTATATGAAGTTAATATATGTTATTAATCTACAATAAAAGATATGTACATTACGGAACTGCAAATAATTTATTTTCTCTTTCTAGGAAGAAATATTCGTTTTCTTGAGAAATGAAAAACTTTGAACTTTTGAAGTTATAGAAAATAATAACACTGTAAACTTCCACACTAATAGTGAGATGGTATTCACACTTCAAAAAAATTTTCGAAATTCCCCGCAATGCATCTTTATGGGAAAAGTCGGGACTTCGGGGCCTTCTCGCATCTAACCCATGACACTTTGGTTCAAAGTCGCTTTATCCTCTGGAGGTTATATGCTATGGCTAGTACGCTAAAGAATATCAAGTCAGTGACACTTGTGAAACATGGTTAGAATATTTATCCCCTATATATACATATACATAGGTATTTCCGGAGAAACGTCGATATGTAATAGATACGAGTAAAAGTTGCTAGCATACTGCAAGGATATGTTTAAAGTACTGTAGTTTGCGAATTCCTATTTGGTTAAAAAAGCAGGATGTATGTAAAAATTGATTCCGTATCAAAATAGACTGATGTCGAACCCAGAACCTTTAAAAAAAGTTAAATGTAATACAAATTATGTAACAAGGTGGTCGCTAATACCCAACTACGGGGGATGCGACTAAAAATAAAAATAATTAAATTAAACCTTTTTAAAGAATGAAATTCTGCATAACTTTTTGCTTTGAGATAATCTGGATAATATTTAACACATACACGCGCACAGCTATGCCTATTGAGTCGTATTTGTAAATGGTTGGCAAGGAAAATTTTGGAAAATCATCTAAGTTAACTAGAAATATATGTTGTATGAACTGTAAATAAAAAATGGGAATGGAGAAGATGCAAGTAACGCTAAAGTACGGGGTGAAAAGTAAGTATACTTGCGTGAAAATATATCACTTACGAAAAACTTTGTTAGATATATTTTTGTGAAGATTAAAAATGCGCTGTTCTCAGTATTAAGAGTATAAGGAAATTAAAGCATGTTTGCAATTTTTGTTAACCTCGTGAGATCTTATAAAATATTCTTAATATTCCGTCATACTCCTATTTAATCTTACAGTTTAAAGTATACCCAATTTGCAATATTCATTACTAGATTGTTACTCCATTTGCATTTCATTTCACTTATATTCATTTGCTTTGCTTTTTTTCTCAACGAAAGAAGGTTAGGAGAAGTGAGATCCTTCAAATGGCATTTAATCTTTAAAGAGAACATGAATCTAACATTTCTGCATCTTTATGACGCAAGTATGGTCGGAAGGAAAGTGCTGTTTTTTTCGATACATACGAATTCATAATTACTAAAGGCAAATCCTCGTAAAAGGTAACTAATATTTACAGATAAAGATTTTAGATATGCAATGGATTAAATGATCACTACTAATACATACAATTGATTTAGTCTAGGCGCTGCGTTCGACATCTTATAATAAAAAGCATAATTTGACCATCTTCCATGATAGTTATATTTTTCAAAGAAATTGTCAGTTCCCTTTAAAAATTGGAGCATAATAAATAGTTTTCCAATTTCGGTTTCGATTCAACAATAATATTAATTTTCTGTATAATAATGTTACAAAATTTTCGATTCGGTTGTCACTTAAAAACCAAAACGATTTTATCCGCTTCTAGTCGATCACGGTTTAATATTCCGAAGCCATTTTGTAATGTGAAGGCATAATTTCGTTCTGCAAGGTCAATCGAATTGAAAATAATAAGACATAGGATCGGCTTCGTTAGGAATCGAATTTTGATGAAACTTTCTTGAAATATTATTCAATAGAAAGGTGTCAATAATAATTAAAATTAATCTTTGTAAATTTAAATTATACATTTGCTAAATGACTTTCAGTTGAAGCTGTTCGGAATCCTTTAAGTAGGTAAGCAAATTGGGGATATAGCGTGTAATTACTGCAGCCCTTTGTTTAGGGTGATATTTCGGATTTTCGAGCAATTTTTAAAAATACGGTAACAGCCCAATATATCGCGATAAAGATGATGAGACCTTTACAGGTATAAATTGGTTCTAATAAGCGTTTATTGAATGTTGAATAGGTAAAGTATGAAATGAAAGAATAAGCTTTAACTTAAAATTTCAACATCTCAACCCTGTTTTATAATATATAAGACTGAATTTTTAAAATTTCGAAACCATAAAATAAATTTGTGAAATTGTACAGTGCAATTCGAAACGCAAGATTAAAAATAACATTGACTTTAAGTTGGCTGCTCCAAATGGTTATACTTAACAACTAATTAGGCTGTAGAATTTGTGCTAAGCATGACTTTCTTTGGAGTATTCATCTTTTTCAGCGTTCACTACATATTAGTGACTATCTTACCATTTCTAACACTGGGTCGAAAGCGAGCTTCGCATTACCAGAGTTAAAGTTACCTGGTTTTAACCAGAAGGTTTACTGTTTTCCTATTTGCGTATCACCCCTAATACATAATTTCAAAGCAGCGATGGAACTTAGCCAAGTAACCCGCCCATATTCTTGGATAACATCTCATATAACCCCCCCAAAGTAGATCTAAATTAAGCCCCGAAAGAGGGCGAAAGTAGGGCCTTGTTCTGTTTGATAATGGAGGGATGAGTGGTGCGGTTTAAAATGCAGAGATTCCGAGAACGCCTCCAGCATCTATAAAAGGACAGTATAGATATCGACCTGTAGACATTGTACTTTGTTCCGGTAATGGAAGCTCCAGAGTTAAATGGGATAAGTCGGAGGATGTTTGGAAAAATCCGATCAAGGCTTCCGAAAGTAATAAGGTCGTAGATGATGGCGCAAAAAATAATGGAACTCTAAGGAATCTACGGAGAAAGGAGGAAGATCTCGGGGGAGAAAAAATAGCTCATCGTAATCCTGATTCGAAACGGGAGGATGTAAAATGTAGTATTTGGTCCGGAAGTGAAAGTTGATAGGAAAATAAAAATAGGCACTGGAATTAAATTATTTGATGACAAATTTTAGATACCAATCAGAGATAATCAAAGAAAGAGTCTCTGAGACAAGTGACCAATAAGTTTCATAATGGAAAAGATAAATGAGTGGAATAAACGAGGACAGAGAATTGAGATATGACAAATTGGCTCGATATTGAGATGAAAAAGTTAGAAAGGATTGTAAAAATCGTAGTAAAATAACTAAAACAATAAATAAAATAAACAGAATGTAGGGATTGAGCCATATCGGCTATAGTCTACATAAAGAGATGATTGAAACTGTTTGAAATTCATAAACTAAATACGTGTATGGATGATGTATCTGTAAAAGAGAATTGAGAGGTGTAAGATATTTTATTTATCTATGTACCTATGTAGGACCTACATTATAGGCGAATGTAAAGAGGACACAATTTACTTTAGTGTACGTAAACAATACTGCTATCATTCTAAATTTATCTCGAATATTATTCTATTGGTTGCGAAAATATGAAACTGACTGGGGTGCAAAATAATTATATTTATTCTGCTTATTATTAATGTTGGGTATTTGTGTAAATCAATGTTAAATAATTAATTTAATGTATTTGTAACACATATTATATGTAAGCTAGTGGATTCCCCCGTCGAAAATGATGGAATGAAAACTAAAAATATGTCTCTATTTACTGATCTTTTATAACGTTAAAGCGTATTATCCATTGACATAAATAGTGCTTATTAACTGTTATAATGGAGTATTTGTTTATCTGGTTGCTACAAAAATATCGCGTTTGTAT
This sequence comes from Sympetrum striolatum, assembly GCA_947579665.1. NCBI lineage: Eukaryota > Metazoa > Arthropoda > Insecta > Odonata > Libellulidae > Sympetrum > Sympetrum striolatum. The sequence continues at coordinate 73,371,547 of OX388349.1, forward strand.
ACATTGTTGACTTTACATTGATTTTGACGACAAAATTATCCATGTTTTTGAGAACGAAAAAATTAATCATTTGAAATTTTATTCACAAAGCGAAATTTTAAACCTACATTATGGAAGTTGATATTATTTGTACAGATATATATTTGGATTTCAACTTCCAAATTTTCTAATGTTTTTATTTTATTCAGTTCATCAATCAACTTTGTCCATAGGGAAAATTCTTAAAAATCACCGCGATGTATTTCAATCGGGAGTTTTTCATACCTGGCGCCAAACTCACGCACTTTTGGTGACATTTTTACACCAGTGATTAGAAACATTTGTACTTCTTGCGAGTTAAAAATTAATCATCAGTATTTATGACAATATGTGAATTACTTATTGATATATTCACCATCATTCATGCTCGTCTATTTTATACTCCGTTGGAAAAGATATCGTAAAAATAAAAAAAATCGTAAAATGATCGAAAAGATGTGAATTTTCGAAAACAGCAGCTGATGAAATCCTTTAGCAATATGAAATGCGAGATCGCAATACAGAGATGATTCATTCGCCGATCCTCTTTAATCGGTAGTCTACGAGGAGCGCATCTCTATAGGTACATTCATGAAGCAAATGAATCCCTCTTGCACAATATGACATCCTTATTACATTCAAGAGAAAGATGTACATATGTGACTTCTGAAGTTCTTACTGTGGAATGATTTGCTTCCGGAGAAAATGATGTTACCAAAAATTAAGAATGGGATACGATTGTTTCAAATCTATTTTCCTTCTCCTTCTGCTTAGTGAACGTAATTTTATGTCCAACCCAAATAGTCCTCTAGTTTTCAGTTACATTTTCATTCCTTAAAAGGAATTCGTTTTTAATACGGTCATGTAGTAGTCGTCCTATCATAGTATCAAGATCGAAATCGTTCAAAATGTAAATGTTCCCAAGTTTCAAGTGGCCATTCTTGCTTTCGCCATCCTTATGTAAAGCACCCCGATGTGTTGGTCTCAGGTGCCATTCGAAGGTACGCTGAATTAGCGGCCGTGTGAGTAGATTCTGCCGTTCCCTTAATGAGGGGGAATATGCAAGAGATACCCGCGCCTCTTTCGGCAGAGGTTAGGAACCTCCGAGTCGAAAAACAAAAGCGTGGCGATCGATGATTTAGGGAGCAGATGCTGCGCGCCACTTTGGCCACTTTGATGATTATCCTCCACTTGTGCTGCCATTACCCTTCTAGGCGACACACAGTGGACAATTAGACTAAGGGCCGGCGCCCCTTCTCCCCCAGAGGCATCTTCATCAACCAACCTCTTTCAACCCCTCATTAGCGGGCTTTTTATGGCTTCCTCACACCTTTTTCTCTGATCCCTTATCTTTAGCTATTTACTTCCCTTGCTCTCCTTTAAACTCTCTCCTTTCAGAAGCACACTCTCCATAAAAGAAGTCTCTATCTATAAAGTTGCCTCTCTCATGCATGCCACCAGTTGAGCCTTCGGGAGGAGATATAAGTCCAGAGGACTTTAAAAGCTCTTCTTCAGTTTGACGTCCCTCCTTGAGATTAAGGGTATTGACGGATTACCGTTAGGAGATTCTTTCATTCAATAAACTAGGTCACGCCTCTCCTTTATGCAACAAGTGCTGAGATATAATTCGGAGTTTGTTATACTAAAAGGTCAACGATGACTCGTGTTTAGGGAGAAATTTCGGCGAAAAATGCCGGAGTTGTTCTATGCTCAAACAATTTAAAAGTACAACAACGTACAACAAAATACAATTTGGTTGATATATCAAGTAAACTGCTGGCCAAAATTAACGCAGCACCTCACCAGTGATCCATACGGCCACCGGAAGGACTGCTGACACAGACTTAAATGGCAACGGTGGCCAGAGAAGATCCGTGCGATAAGAATCTCGTTAAGAATCGAGCCATGGGATAAGCGTAGAAAATTGCCGATGGATATTTTAGCCAAAAGAAAATACTTTGAAAGACGCAGTGAGGATCCTCGTAGTTCCGCGTGAGTCCAAAGAAGGTTCATTACGGTAGGGACCATGAAAATTTGGCTGCGGCGCTGATCGAAGATTTTCATCGCAAGATTTGATCATTGAGAAAAGAAGGGTTATGGTTATGAAGAAAATATATTTACAGTTAAGCGCAGAGAACATTAAGACATATTCAGAGATACGCTCTTCGTCTATGTGAATCAAGTATTCTAGCGTACCCAAAATGCCTCAGTGAGATATATTTGTAATGTTAAAAAAATCGAATACGTTTCATAATCACACGCTAAATTATATTGGTTAACGCTAGAGTCGCGGAGAAAAAATATATATTCTCGCAACTACTTAGAGCTCCTTAAATGCAAGGTTTCCGCACAATATGTTTCACATTTTGTTTCTTTCGATAAATACACTATATCATCATCAACGGCTGCGAAAACTCCTGTTTGCTCAACGCACAAGAGTAATTTTAAGCAAGTTCTCATTATAGCCAGCAGTGTTTGGAGAAAACCTACTTTAAGGCAAGAGATTAGCCTATGGTATCAGTGAAAGTAAAGTATTTTATGAACCATTAGAGTATTTTAAACATTTTAGATGCATTTGAAAAGTATTTGGTAAAATCTTAAAAATATTTGCGAAAACGTTTTGGAAACTTTTTTCAGTTGGTATGAGTGATATGGTATTAATTATTTTTGTGGTACTTAGCAATGAATTAATTTATGAATAGATTTATAAATTATTAAAATATTGTATAGATAATTATAAAAATATTTTTTTTGTAAATTTGGTAACACTGCTAAAATTGCATACTTTGTATTACTTGAAATTCACAATGTAACAGATAATCATAACATAGTAGGCATCTTTACAAAACGAAAATTTAGTTGAAATATCTTGTTTAGTTTCTGTGTTACCGAAGGAAACACCGCCTTGGTTAATATTGACCCCACACGACTAATTATGGATTAAATACGTTTAAAGAATTGTAAATCGTATATTTAAATCAAGGTGTATGAAAATGAAGTTGTCACGTTGCGGTTGCTCTAAGTCTATTGCTTTAAATTAGTTTTAATTCTTATTAAATCCTTACTAGTGCTCACCCAGTAGTCAAAATTCGACCGTTATTCATTAAATTTTAAGTTTGGACGTTATTGAGGTTCTCTTGCCTATGATTATGCTTCTATGATCAATGATTATAATATTTTTGAAGTTAATTCTATTGCGTCAGCATCGAGCGTGTAAAACACATCATAAGGGTATGTTGTTTGCCTTAATTACCTGCAACGCCTGTGGAATTTAATATTTATTGTAAGTAACAATTGAAAAAACACAATTACGGCTTGTATTTTTATTTATATTTTGTTTCAATTCATTGCCATTTTTTAATTTTTCATGTAACTCTTGAATCAAATGAACGCTAATAAAAATTAGACTTCGATATCCATATAAGGAAACAGACTTAAATCAGAGGCTCGTCGGCGTACCGAGAAAAGTGGCTAAATATGTTACCGGAAATCACAAGAGGGAGGAGAGTGTTAGTAAAATGCTAGATCAGCTAGGATGGGAATCTTCTAGAAGAAATACATTTAGATTAACAGGTATATTTAACGCGTGGAACTGTAAATACGGTTGGAATGAGCTACAATAAAGATTTCATAGTCCAAATTACATCGGACGCGGCGATCATTGACTAAAAATTAAAGAACAGAAATCCGATTTGGCAAAGTACTCCTTCATTAATAAGAGATTGGAAGGCTTTACCTGTTCTAATTCCAATGCCGAAAAGTTCCAAACAATTTAAAAAGAAAATCCGTAGTAATAGTTTATAAATCCTTTGTATATATTCAGCAAGCTTTTTTTGAAATATCTTTCTAATAAAAATAAATTGTATTAGTCATTGTTTTGCTTCCTATCATTTATAAAACTTATTATAGTTGTTAACGAATGTCAAAAATATAGAATTTTCTAAAATAAAGGACAATTAAGTAAAAAATAAAAGAGATATATTTACACCTCTTCCTATACGTGTGCAAGGGTTAAAATTTGCCCGCATTCCTACCTTGCACTTCGAGCAACTAAAAATAGTTGGGGTTTGATTTCTTTCTGAAGACCGCGCTCCAGCTTTTCCTGCCTTTCTCACTTGTCATTCTCTACCTCAAATTAACGGCAAATAGGAGGCTACCCCACATCCGAAATCGATTTCCTTTATTTTTGATGCATTTCTAGGTAGTGCAATTGTTTTAGCGAAATATCGTGAATACCCATTGTAAAATGATGCAGTATATCAGTCGTACATTTGATGCTGAAGGTAAACCTGACGATACATATGACTGGAACCATGCTAAATTGGACAATTGCCGTGTATATAACAAAGTACCTAAAAGAGTTGCGTTAAAAATTTATCCCAGGTGTAAAAGGTATGCTCATGCAGCCGATTAATTCTTAAAAGAAATTCTTTAAAAGAATATTTATCTGAAATGAACTCTGAAGCAGTTTTACCTGAAATGTATTTCGGTATTCAAAGACCTAATGCATCCGATTATGATAACAAGAAACTTGTTACAATCAAGTAACTAATCAACTGCTACTATTAATTATCAAATCAATTGTTACAATTAATTATAAAATCAATGGTTACAATCAATTATCAAATCAATTGTCACAATTAAATATCAAATCAATTGCTACAATTAATTATCAAATCAATTGTTACAATTAATTATCAAATCAATTTTTACAATTATTGATGTATTGCCTTCGGAAACGATCTATGGAATACTTTAGCAGAATGAAGTCCTTAGATAGCAAACTGTAATTATCGATGGAATGATTCCAGAACCGCATCGAAACCATCGTCGTCTTAAGGATTATTCATACTGAGACATCTCGCAAGCTAAGGGTCACATGCATATAAACGAGGAGGCATTTGTAAGGTCGCTCAAATTGATCGCTGAGACCACACACATCATTCCCACGAAATTCTGCATTGTCAGCGTCGAATCTTTTGAGACTCGTCTGCTTACTCAAATGTCATCTTTTCGGAGCGACGATAGGCGCTCGTACTCCCCTTCAAGCCCTTCTGCGAGGATTGAGCGTTGCTCGTCAAAGGTGAACAGAAGATGACACTCTTCAAGGAAATTGACGATGGAATTCCGCCCTTGCATCTTATGTCGCCTGCGGTTTCCTTTGTCATCCGCTAGAGGCGCTGAAGATGCGAGTCTGCAATTTTTTTCACACGCTCCTTTATGTGACTTTGGAGGTTCGAATGCAAATACGAGGCTTTTGCATATGATTATATGCGTACGATTTTTTCGGACATAATATTATTGAATCGCGCACAATAAATGGGCCGAAGAAAACAGCAATTGGATTTAAGGTGATTCGGATATGAGTTAGTTGTCTATGTCTACGTAAGAACCGTGCGAGCCGCCTTTCGGCGTGTGGCAGGGGGTGAAAGCACCCTCACTCTATTTTCCTAAACGGTAGATTTATACTTATACGCGTATGCTTCGCGGAAAAATGAACTTTTGAAACGATTCGTCTAAGCATCTATTCCCCTAATTTTTCTGGCAGTATCAGAACGGCACATATAACAGGGGGGTCGCATTATATCGGTTACATCTTCTGAGAACGCAATTTCTCTGAACTTATTTAATAAATTCATCCTTTGTAATTTTCTTCTCTAGTTAAATAGTTAGGTTATGCAAGGCAGGTATATCTAGGAATTGGAACGAAGCTGTTTTTAAGCAAAATGAAACTCCCGAAGAAATTATCGGCAACAATAAATTGTAAACCATATATTAGAAATAGAAAAGGCGCGAAATAAATACATACGTGTAGGGAATTGTATTAGTCTACAGTGGTTTTAAATGACATATAAATGTCATATAATACCTCGGATTGTGGAGGTAATTGGTCTCGAAATCATATCTGTTATCTGAAATCTTCGTAAGACGGAATAGAATTTTCAAATAAGATTTGTGAAGTAAATGAAAACTCTGAATTTATCTGGGGTTAAATATCAAAGGAATAGATGACAGTTTTATGTTTCCAATTTTCCACAGAAAATTAGTTTTCCATTCTGCAGTTGAAAAAAACAGCAGTCGGTTCTTAGCCCTTACGCGATTCTTTTGAGTGTGAAATTTTTATTTTAATCTCTTCAACCACACTTCTCAATGTAGTATAAATTACAATCTTAAATTTGGGCTCAAATGGTCATATCTTATGTAGTTTTTTCAATTGAGGTACACAAATATTTGATGCCTCTTATTATGGCAGAAAGTTGAAAGAAAGAATATTTTTATCGAGGGCTTCTACAGTGTTACGGAACTGTAAGATTTCACCACTTTATTCCTTTGAATCCACCCAAGAATAAAGTTTCTCTATTTGTTAAAAAAAGCGATCCAAATCGATAACATGATATTTGAGCTAATGTAGATCACATTGGTAATCAGCGAATACGAATAGGAAGGGGTACTTTTTCACTAAATCAAATACCTCATATTTCAGAAATAAAAATACGGCCGAAATTCACCAATAAAAAGAAAATTCGAAATAGTTATGCCCGTGTCATCTGCACAATAGAAATACGCTCCGAGTGAATATGTCTTAGAAAATCAATTTTCGCTACAAAATTAGTAACCCCCATCGTTAAAATTGTCCGCCATTTAACGTTGCACGGTGGACTGAATTCGAAAAAACCCGGACATCGGGTCAAAATGTTTTTTTGAGTGTGGAATTTGAAACTTCGCACAGTTATTGCAAAAAATTGGAATTGAATTCTTCCGTTTGTCGTTTTTTAATATAGTCAGGCATCGAAAAGATACAGGGGGTCAAACTTGAGAAATTTTCACAGCAAATTAGTCTCTCGGATATTTTGGAGAAGCATTCAAGTTCGTTGATTTGCAGAGAAATTGTTGAAATAATAGACGATAAGGCAATTTAGTATAATTAATTTAACCCCCATCATTGAAATTTGGTTCACGAGTTCACTAATCTTTAACTGAAAACGCGAGATTCGGAATTCCAAATACATCGAGGATGATCCTCCCAATCGTCACATACCATTGAAGTGGAATTTTCTTTAAATACTGAAATTATTTCGTTGAGCGATTCATCCTGTTTAGGACACCTTTTCTCACATAAAAGGATGCTAGAGGGGAGTTTTCAAAAACTCTCGTAGTTTTGAATACACTTTTAATACCTCTACTTCTACTTTACTACGTACGTATCTTATGGGTTAGATGGAAGAGGGGTCTTTAAATGTCTCAATCTCACCCAAATAAAGACGATATATTATTATTATTATTATTATCTTCAGAAATCACTCCATATTTTCCGTTACAAACCGAATAGCAAATTTTCATTGGTAATTCAAACATCATTATTGGATACCATGAATGCTCATGCTGAAAGATAAAGTTAAAATTTTACACTAAATTTTCAGAAAAGAGTTAATTCATCTTTCCCCACTAGCCTATAACGTAAAATGGATTAGATATCTCTTTCAACAAACTCAAAATTTGAATTCAAAAACGTAAATTCAAATTCAGGCTATTGCAATATCTGTAGCAATTAGAAATGCAAATTCTAAGCAGATGAATAGCGAAAAGATGGAAAAATGCAAATAAGAAGGCGTCGAAAAGCAGTCATAGCATAGATTAGCTACACCAAAAAAGAAAATACAATCGATACAACGCGTTGTTTCGATGTGAGTGTTAGCAAAGCGCTTGAGTGTCATAGACGTAACTCCGAGACTTAAAATACGGGTTTGCTAAAATTGTCATAAGTGAATATTCTCGACGTCAGTTCTGCCAACCATATTTTCGACCAATTAGGAAGATGAAAGCATAATCATAAGTTTTTTGTGGTTAAAACTAAGATACAAACACATTTCAGTAAAATGAACAATTTCCATAATTCTACGTCCAATTTGTCTAGTAGAGGTATCAAATTCCTATATTAATCTCTCTTCACATGAGTTTTTTTTCAATATGATTAGCAAGAATTGTACATGAAAAGGGCTAATTGTTAGACTTCGAATCTCCAAAAAGACAGCGAAACTGAATTTGGGGATTCTATGGCGCCGTGTCGTACCACACAACGAAAAATCAACCACAATCCCAGAGTAGCTGGTGAATTGAAATAGTTCCTTCAGATTCCAGATTAGGAAGCCTTTGACCACTTGATAGTCCATTGCCGTTTACCTAGTTATTTTTCTCACTTTATCTCGAAATTTGGCCGAAAAAGGGGTCCACCATTTTGTTGTTTTTAATGAGCAAAGACCCATTTTTGAGCGCAAAAATTTCAACGAATCAAGAGATGAAGAGCTATAGTAGATTGTTGCATCGTCTAATTTTCCAACAGTTTCTCTTGAAAGTCTCTATAATTCAACGAAGTCGAATGTTTCTCCGAAGAATCCGAGAGACTAATTTTCTGTGAAAATTTCTTAAGTTTGACCCCCTGTATCTTTTCGACGTCTGACTATATTTAAAAAAATACAGACGGAAACATAAAACTCAATCTTTTTTCAATAACTGTGCGAAGTTTTTGAGTGCGGTGTCCCGATGTCCGGGTTTTTTCGACTTCAGCCCACCGTGCAACGTTAAATGGAGGACTTATAAAATACATGGACCCTGAGAGACTCAAAATATTAGTAAATGTATTAAAAAACATTCCTGTTTCAAAGCTATTTAATGGCTAAATAAATAATACCCAAAATGTGGCACATTCAAGCAGTGTGACAACCACAATACTCGAAGAGATTAGAATCAAGGGCGCACATATGGTAAACATAAATAAAAGCTGTTTTTACCGATTTATTTAGGTTTATAAACCTGTAAACTTATTCAATGTTAGAATATTTTATTTGGGAATGCGCACATACATATATGAATAATATCAAATGATTGCGGTGAGCCAGAAATAAGAATATGGAACTCCTTTTTCAATCCCACAGAAATCTTTTCGAGAGGACTCGAAACGTTGGAATCCGGAAAAATGCAAATCCAAAAACCACGTCCTTTGACCGCAAACATTTTCCACTGAAATTCCTCGTCAAGAAGATCGCTTGTTAAACGAGGAATCCGCTGCAGTTGAGCCCTTTTCCGCCATAAACTCATCTCGGGAATCACTTTCGCGTCTTTTATGAGATTCCCGGTGAAGCACCTACGCCTGCGTTCAGGAATTCCAATTCCGCTTACAACTAACTGCAACGGCCTCTAATTTTGAACGCAATTCGCAGTAATCTCAATCCCAAGTGAAATATCGAACTATTTTTAGGAATGCGTCATAACTAGATCCATGCGTAAGAAAATACGCAGAAATATGAAATAAAATTAAGATTGAAAATCTAATGAAAAGTGTTTCTTTTTAATCCGCCATAATCACGTATTAGCTCATTTTACAAAAGTACAGAAACATATCGAGTAATAAAAGTAGAATAAGAGACTTATTAACAATTATCATAACTTAGAAACTAAATGATTATTAATTTATATGGCAGGGTAGATAGATAGATAGATAGATAAAGGTCTTTATTGTCGGGCGAAATTGAGACTGATTAGTCCCATCTTACATTTAACCCGTTGCAAAAAAGTGAATAAATAATAAAATAAAAATACAATGATAATCATAATAAAAAAAATAAAAAATAAACATTTGGAGAGTCAAAACAAAAAACAAATTTGTTAAAGTAGTTCAAATGAGCATAAAGAGAAAAGAAAATATATACAAGTATGTGCATATATATGAAGAGAGGGTAGCACCTGCTATGGGACCAATAACTATGATAAACGGTAATTGAGTGGTGCTGGCCGAGTTAAGAAAAAAACTCCTTGGTATGGTTTAAACTAAAAACTCTGACAGTAATCACTTTCCTTATAAAATATTTGTTTGGATAGTTATACTGTTATATAAAAATATTAAATTCCCCCGATAAAGATAACGGAATTTAAATTAAATTTAGTAACCAAAAATATAAATGAGTTATATATAAGTTTTCAGATCTTCCAAAACCATGCACTCCCTTCACATACAAAAGTAATAACCGCAAATAAAACTGTATTAATCATTTGGGTTCACTGCATATAACCTGAATATAACTTTAGCTGCTCCTCTCTGACGTGTTTTCTAAGCAGTCCTCTCTTTATCAAAAACGTAATGGCAGGGAATATCTGTTTGAAGTAATTCTCGTGCCTTCTCACCGCTTTTGTTTCAGAAGAAACAATGCAGTTAATACAGTATTGCATTACGTGTATATATAATAACTAGTGAAAGGGTGCTTGTGTAATGCAAGCAAAGATAAATAAAAATTGACCCCATCCCTACAGCATTTCAATTAATGCAATTTAGGCTTTCTTTTCATAACAACGTATGTTATTTGAACTGCAAAAAAATTTGTATTCCACGTATATAATGGTCGTTGCCAAAGTTTTGATCTTGAGAAAGATGAAAATAAAAACGATATAAATTTGTGTTAAAATTAAGATGTCGCCTACATGGAAAAATCGGTTGCAGGAAAAACAGAAATTTCTCTTTGAGATATAATATAGTTCAATTCTTACCAATGTACGTACTTTTTCATACTTAAGTGAATTAAAAAAAGGCTCTATATGGACATTTTCCTCATCTTAATCCCATTGAAACATGATATCCTCTCTGCACTCCAACTTAGCCCAGGATGTCGGTATTTTCGATTTTTTTATAACTCCACTGTGAATTATAAACCTACTCTGATACGGACAGGCCTCTGGATTGAATACCCAGGCAGTCGTAGAAATAAGCGAGTGAGTCAGTTTTGTTGCTTTATACATACAATTAGATAATGGGTGCTTGAATTTTGCAAGTAAAGAAAATTATTATGTAATAATAAGATAAAAAGGCGAATAATTGATGCACTGTTCGATACCTGAATTACGCGGTTCGGGGAAAGATATGCTGCTTCGCATTTTATGCTGATGAATCCGACAATCGAGGAATGAAAGTTGAAAATCAGAAGAAGGTCAAATGACATCCTTCTGAAAAGACTCGGTTGAGGACGCAGCCTAAAAAGTAATAATGGGAAATAAAAATTTGAATTCAATAGCTCTCGAAGCGAAATAAATTTACACGCTAAATTTTACGAAGATTTAGTCCCGTAAAGCTCCTTGTAAAATAATATTTATTATAATTATGTAAAGTACAACTCATTATTCCCAAGGAAAAACGGACTTGAAAAAAGTCTGACAGGGCCGGGAATCGAACCCGGGTTCTTCCTCTAACCGGGAGGCTGCCTTAACCATCTAGGCTACCCGACCAAAATATTTTAACAAGCCGTTTTGGGGACTTTGTGTAAGGCAGCCTCCCGGTTAGAGGAAGATCCCGGGTTCGATTCCCGGCCCTGTCAGACTTTTTTCAAGTCCGTTTTTCCTTGGGAATTTTCCTGGGTGCACGCCCTTATGTGCAAAGTCACCTAAACCCTTTCCTTATACAACTCATTAATTAAAAAAACGTAGAACAAGAATTTAATCTTAAACTCTGTTTGGAGACGATGACAGAATAATTATATGTAATTTAATTAGAAAAGACGAAACATAATAGGCATATAATAAAAAGCATAGATATTCACACACAAAAAGCAATCCAACGTATACGTAGAACAACGATATCCCAACATCGTACAAGGATATTATTATATTTCCTGAGTAGATATTTGTTGTTCATTTCGATGAAACTTAAACTTTCTTGATATTCAATTATAATATATCTTGAATGAAACACTAAAACGTATTCCAAATCCGTCAAACTTTCATCACGGCGCATGAAATTAGGATTGTAAACAAATTTGTAATCGACGTAATTAATGGTCGTTGACATAGATTTAGTTTTGGAAAGGAGGAAAAATAAACGCAATAAATTGGAGTTAAAACTAAAATTTTGCAAATTTCCTGCCAGCATGTTAAAATCCATCGCAAGAAAATGAAACTTTAATCTTTTATTCATAATATAGCTCACGTCTCGCTGCTGTACGCGTACATTTTCATATTTTAATGAAGGAAAGAAATTTGTTCTACATGCCCATTTTTCGTTTCTACCGTTTAATCCCATGGAAAAATATAATCCTCTCTGGGCTCAAACCTAGTACAAAATCTCGGAAATTTCGATTTTTTCCGGCTCAACTGTGAATTATAAACCGCCTCTGAAAATGTCATCCTTCTAGCTCAATTATAAGTGTCCAGGAGTTCGTATTCATGAGTCAGTAAGAAGTGTAGGTTTATAACATAGCTGCGTATTGTAGAGTATATAGTAACAACTCTGATTATCATCTCTATGATTAGCCGATACTTTATAAATTTTGTATGTTATCCTTTGAACAGTTTTCAGATCTTCAAAACAATCCGCTTCCTACACATACGTACAAAAGTAGTAATCGCAAATATAATTATATTTCAACTTAAATTAATGAAACACAGTTGTGAAATTACATTTCATGATAAAGTAAAATAATTTATCATTCAAATCATAAATATTAGCAAACCAAAAATGACAGTCCTGTTTATTATAATGGAAATCAAACAAGAGCAGTATTTATTCAGAATATTTTGGTTAGTTTTTGGTTTTAAGCACATATTCATGCACTATGATAATTGAAATTTACTTAATTTTTCGATTTATAAATACTTTATTTAAAAATGATGTAGCTATCTATTGATCCTTTCTAACGTTAACATGTGTTTTCATGTGAATAATAAAGTAGTTTTTTTACTAGAACAATGTCGCGTTTGATTACATTGTTGCCTTTCGATTGATTTTGATGGCAAAGTCTTTCATATTTTTGGGAACGAAAACATTTATCATTCAAACTTCATTCAGAAAGCTAAATTTAAACCTTCATTACTAACCACCAAAGCACATGGGTGCAAAACTCGCCAATTTGGTAAGGATATTGTACCCACCCGGCGATGAATTCACGTACATTTGTGAATTATTAATAAAAAGCACATTATTAATAAAAAGCACATTATTAATAAAGAGGAGTGACCTCCGACAAAAAATTGTCAAACCAACATCCGTAAGATTTCTGTATAGTTTGCGGATTTTGACGAATTTTGGCGAACTGAGAATCCATTTTCCGTGAGTCAAACGTACTAAATATTAAGCAACTACCAAGCAATATATGTATTTATTTGCCATTAAATCACTTCGGAACCATTGAGAAACCATTAAGAAAAAATGCAAAAATTTGACATTTTTCACAAAAATTTAAAATTTCGACTAAAATTTGCAGCCTCAGGACATAATCCGATCGAGTTGAAATTTTTCATGCGTTATAAGGACACCAAGCAGAAACTTTAAGCAGTAGCCGTTGATGGATTTCGAAAAAAAAGTTTTTTCCGATCCACCCTAACCAGCATATCTCAACTAAAGACAATATTTTTTCGAGCAAAGCATCAAATTAAAAAAAAACTCCAGCTTTTACTAATGTCTCACTCATCGGCTCTCAGGACTGCATCACCTTATTCTGTGATTTGTAAAATTGCCGACTTTTGGCGCGGAATGAGTTCAAGCCAAAACAAGGACGTGGACCATCAGTGTTGTATGATCAACATGAACGACAGCCCAATGGAGGGAAGAGGATTCTCGTTGACATGCGATAAGATTGTCTGAAGAGCATCGTTCGGGAGCGATGAAGCTGCAAAAGACAGCCACCGATCACGTGCACTCGTGAATTGATTCCGGCATTCTTCGCCTCGTCCTTCACAAGCGTGACACGTGCGCGAGAGCACCATGTTGCACTAAACAAAGATGGCATCCTTTAAGCGTGTATGTGGAATTCCTTACATCAATGCAAAGACCTGTTTTCTCCAGATTCAAGTATAAATAGTTTGTTTTAATCTAATATTTCCAATTAACCTTTCATCAGTCGCGCCTATGATCATAACACGAGCAGTCGCGAGTTGTATTCTATACAACAGATCGATTTTCGGCCAAAATTGTGAAATTAATTGAACTAATTATTATTTATGAATACTAAAATTTAGGTTATAATACAATTTAAGAGGAATAATTTAAGAAGTAAACAATTTCTAGTGAAAAATATTATTATTCTGCTTTATTTATTTACATGCGTTTAGAGAGTACCTAAAAACCTAGATGTCTATTAGTTTCGAAATTGAAATGCGTCTAATAAAGTTTAAGACAAAATAAGTGAAAAACTCCATGTAAACGTTATAATAAGCAAAAATAGAGTTCACCAACGAAAAATTTGCCCCAAGCGGTCGCGTCTTGTATGTGTTACAACAGTCGTCACTTCACAGATTTACTCGCTTTCGCAGTTGGTTTAAGACTAAAAACAAACAATTGACTACTTTAAAATTTAATGGTAAGCGCGATAAAGGAATCATGGGGTTCAAGGGACCACCCAGGTAGAAACGGGACCCGAAAAACCGTCTGTTTTGTACAGAATACAACAGCGCGATTGATGGAGGGTTAAGGAGTAGAAAATTCAACGATTATTCTATCGAACTATCTTTATCGAATTAAATTTCAAAATTTAAAAATTTGAACTAGATTATATTATGACGTTAAGAATAATTGGAATAAAATTGCGTATGTTTTTCGGAAACGAACTGGCAAAATTTTAACATTCTTCGTAAAAACGTCCCTTGGAGTGGTACGTAATAAGCATTTCTGCCTAGAAATAAAAAATAATGACTCTTATTACTTATTAAAGTGGGATAGGGTTTTGGGATATGATCTGCTGCAAGGAATGATTTTTGACAGATGACATTGCTTATCATATTATGCGTGTACTTTTAACATCTTACTCATAGGAAATTATTGACTAATTGGTATCTTAAAAATCACTCCGTATGATAATTTCAAAAGATAGCTTTCCTTGTTAATTTTAAAAAGTGTCTCAAATCTTGAATGGATTATTCTAGAAGGTTAAGTGTTAAAAAATGATAATTTATTAAGTATGTTCCCTTTAGCTGTGTCATTTAACGGCAAAATGAAAGCCATTAAGTCAGTGCGGCGGTACTGTCATCGATAATGAGAGAGAAAAACATTTGAATGTGTTCACAGATATATTTTACGAGTAATTAAAAATTCTCTATCATCACCGTTATAAAGGGCTCCGTGTGAAATAACCACCGCGATGTTATGAGCTGAGATCTTCGCCAACTGCGCGTAGCATAGTTATCCGCTCCCACACATTATCCAAGTAATTACAACCTAACTATACGAGGTCAATTGCGGTCTTCGGTCGACCTAAAAGCAAATTACGCTGATTAACGAAACAAAGGAGCATCGTCCGCTAAGCATAAAGATTTCAGCGCCAGCTGCGAATAAAGCAGACAACAGGAAATGGACCACGACTTTGATACCGCCGCAATCCGCTGTCCGAATGCTTTCCTCGATCGTGAGAAAGTGTGAAGGAAGGGAGAATAATTCAAGGCCCGCACTGAGCTGTTTTCTTAATTGGGCTCAGCACTTTATGAGGATTAATAATTCCGGAATGGACCGCGAATTATGAGCTGTTTTCGCGGATGGGCTGGAGATTAATTTCTGAGTTTATCCGCTAGTGCAGACTCAACACTTAGAGACAGGCGATTTGAGGATGAGCAAAACAATACAAAAATATTAAATCAGAAGCAGATTATTCCATGTTTATTTAGGAAGTAACATAAGGAGAGAATAGGAAAGCTATACTTGATGTATGATGAACTCGTAAAACATTAAAAATAACTAAAAATGAGCGAATTGTTTACAGAATAGGAATAAAGTACCTATAGGAAGAGTAGTTTTCTTAGCGCCGGGCGAAATTTAAATATTACCACGTTGAATTTTTTTTCAGTATTTTCTCCCTACTTTGGATCATAAAATAACTATCAGTGACGTTTAGAGGAGCGACATAAATTGTAATAAAATATTCATATATTTAAGTGAAAATCATGAAAATTGGATGTAATGAAAGAAATAACAGGAAGCGAGATGAAGGAGACCTTTCTTTCCAAATTATAATCGGAATTGCCAATATATTCACGTATCTTATTGGTAAATTGATTCTATTCTCTCCTCTTCTTTTCAATAAAAAGACCAGATATTGTAAAAGAGGTTTATAAATATACGAGTAAAAGTTGCTTGCATTCTGCAAGCATATATTTAAAGTACTATATTTTGCAAAGACTTAATAAAAATCTTAAAAGAATTATCATGTTTTACTTCTGTTCACTTGCCTGGCCGTAGAATTACCTCCTTCTCGTTTAATGAATCATAAATAATTATTCCCGCCATAAGTTTAAACTAGTAGGGCTGTCTGGTGTTAAACGCTGGACCTTAGGCAAAATGTGGATACATAAAAAGCGCAGGTAGAAATTAAACCTATTTAATTTAAATTTTGAATTCGATATCATACCGGAAGGATCCTAAAATAAGACTTCGTTATCCCCGTTTGGAATTCATAGAGTAATGTCAATGGCTCTCTGGGATCGGTTCAAGGACCATCAGAGAAACCTTTAACAGCCTATATGTAATGCATTCATGATCTCTATTCATATACCGGTTAAAAAAATAATCTTTTAGATAGTAGCAATTTCTAATTTTAGATGCCCCTGGTGTTATTTACCCCAGGACTTATTGGAAGATGTGAATACAAATTATAACTTAATAGGACTTGATCTTATTTAATGAAAAGTTTGAAGTCGGTATCATACCGGGATGGTCCTTAAATAAAACTCCATTATCCACATCTGAAATGCATAGGGTTAAGTAAATGGCTATCTCGGATCGAACCAAGGACCATCAGCGAACGTTAAACTGTGCACATAAAATATATTTATGATCTCTATCTACATGCTGATTTTCGAGTTTCCATCTTATCGTAAAGGGATTCAAAAAAATCTTAAAAACCGTCGCAACGCATTTTAAATGGGAGAATATTTGCCTTGACCTAGCGTCGAACCAAGGATATCATCGTAGATATCTTTGTAGTTTTCGTCGTATACGCACGGCTTCCAGCGTTCCCTCCAATTTCAACTCTCCACTTTTCCGGGAAGTACCTCAAAAATAATTTCGAAAATCCCCGCAATGTATCTTCATGGAGAAAATCATGACCTTGGGGCCTTCTGGCATCCACATTGGCGCCATAGATATTAACACTAGGAGGACGGGAGTTTCGGCCTACCTAGAAGGACGGGAGGTGGTCATTTGACCACCTACTTTTAAAATTCGTAATTAAATACTTTCATGCTTCTCAAAGACCTGAATTTTGCGTATCTTCTACATTTGACCATTACACAAGTTCTAATAACATTTTTTTCCCCGTAATTTGTTTAAATTTTAATTAATTAAACAAAATGTTGACCTATGTCCTAAATCTGCAGAATTTCATATTCTAGAATATTTAATCTATTTATACTGAACCAATGAAACTCATATTTTCGGAATAAGTGGAAGAAGGTCCGAATTGTTGATAAAAGTCAGTCACGTTACCCCAAGATTGTTATGCTATCTGACGGAAACCATATAAAACCACTCGTTCGTGCCTCGGAAAAAACCTCAATCAAATACGATGGCGGAACAATTTTTCAAATTTCGTCCTGAAAATTTCCTTATGGTGTTTTTATCAATGCCAAATCAATGTATAATATTTAAAAATTCTTAAAACAATTTTTAGCAGGGTTGCCAACATATTGGTTTTATCATTATATAATGTTCTTCCAATTTTTTTCTCTGGTAAATTTCAAACTGATATCTCAAGTTTATATTCAATCACCTTTTTTGAACAATTTGAATTAATTTTAAGGGTATTAACCTTATAAAACAGGGCTACCAATCGTTAGAACAGATCTCTAAACAGAGACTTTTGCGTTCGCAGTATAAATAGCTACAGATATATTTTGAGCACAGATTTGTTTCATGTAATTTGTCTAAACGCTTTGGGATCCCGAATTAGTTTATAAACTATAAAGAAGCAGTGTGACCAACATCTTCGGCTGTAAAGTGAAGGCAGCGATCAGACCTTCATGGAAAACCTGACAATCTCATTTATCGAGAATGGATTAATATCTTCTATCTTATGCATTGACGCAATGTTAACGACCAAAACAAGGGTAACAACAACAATAACCATTTTTCTGCTGTTTTTCAGCTCATAAAATTTTTCATAAAAAAATTTAGACCCGCTTTACATAAACTTTTAGGATTTGTTTGCTTCTGTTATGAGTTAGATACAATATTTTGAATTCTTTATATGTAACCTCTTATATTTGAAATTGTTACAGTTTCCGTAAGTTACACAGCCGAAAAAATATTTTCATATCGGTTGAATACATTTATTTTACATATATAGTTATTTATTTACTAATTATCCTTGATGCATGTGAATTCCATAGATCTTTAAGCGAAAGAAGAGAATTCTTAATATAATACTTGTCATAATTAATGAACTAATAATAATTGCCCGGAATGTACTGATATAAATGTTCATATAATAATCACAGGAATTTACAGAGATGGATTCAGAAAGAAAATTTATTTAGCATGTAAGTCGTGATCTTCATGTTTTTTTTGATATCATTATGTTCCATATTTTTCATCTGTTCTTACATAGGGAAGTAATATTATAGCGCAACAAAACATGTTGACTGAAATTAATTCATGTAGTATAACAAAGATTGAATGAAACATTCGTATTTTCCCCCCTGCTATGAGTAACTGTATTTACAATCACATGGTGGGAGGTCGGACATCTGGGTGAACTGATACCGACAGCCGCCTGAATCCAAAACCCATCGGGTGCGTCTAACCAGACGCGTGCGTATTTATGGCACTACCTGGTCTTTTCCCCGCGTTCGGCACGTACTGAAATGCAATGGTTTCAAATAAGCACAACCCCACCGAGGCGTCTTTAGCGCACATACAGTTAGGGAGAAAGGATTAGTGCAGCGTTTTCGGAGCGCCAAGAAAGCGCTACGCACAGAAATACTGCATTGTTCGAGGTGAACACAACGTTTGTCATCAACCTCTCTTTCACTGTGTCTTCCATATTGAGCGACTCTCCGCGAGTCTCCATAGTGATACATCCACAGCTGTTTGTTAGAGAACGTCAAAAAACATAATACGAATGGCCTCAAGACGAAACCGTACCTCGGACGAGATTCTTGCCGAATTACGTGATTTAGAAGAAAATCAATCTGGAAGTGAAGCGGAATTTGCAAGCAGAAGTGAGGACTTACTGGCCAGTGATCGGAGCGACGACTCTGGTCCTGAGATTGAAGAGACTGGAAGTGAATCGGGAAGTGACTCCATTGATTGTGGCAGTGATTCTATCAGGTAAGTGAATCTTTCTTTCAATTTTAGTGCTCGTTAATTTTAATGGCTTATGTAAGTAATTTGCTCAAACCGTAATATTTGCAAATAATTGTCGGTTTTTTATAACGTATACTCAAGTTCTAAGTTTAAAAAAAACTAAACTAGAAATTCCTAGGAAGAACTGTTAGCTCCAAACCTTAACTTATCAATGTAATCTTATAGAGCAAAAACTTTTCCTTTCCACGTTGTTGATTACCTCAGGTAGAGCGAAATTAGTGTCTAACCTTTAGCTATATTTATTGCAGTGTAAATGCAATTGTGAAAAAATATTCATGTAATATTAGCATGCATAATTTAACCGAAAAATGAAAAAAAAATTCATTTTACATGATATAATAAAAAGTTAATATCGGTCTTGTAAAAATAACTTTTCTCAGTAATAGATGGTTATAAAAGTACGATCTTCGTCTCAATACTATGTTCTTCTTTGAAGATTTTAAGAATTATAATTCATGTTAACTAAATTTCAGTCATTTATATTAAACGCCCAGATAACACACTCTTTTCCTTCTTCGGTTTATAGAATACCAACCAGATAAAAACAAAAATGTTCATTATATGGTTTAAAATGGGATGATACTTTCAAAACTTTTGGCGTCATTTATATTTTTCTCAAGGGTTCCTGCGTTAGTTTCCACTGACATTCAAACTCGAATATACATTATAAACCTGTCAGTATGCACAGGTTTTTCTTTATCATGATCTATAATTATTGCTATTATGACGCAATACGTTTATTCCGTCTATTTGATACAGAGGATATTTTCGCTAAAGAATTTATTACACAATAGATTAATACCAAGAAATTAAGTCTATTCAAATACATTTTTCATTGCCAAAACTAATATGATTATTTTCATAATCGATCGACAGTAATCCTCCAGAACCAACGGCACAATGGGAAACTGCTCCGGATGGAACAGAGTGGCTGGAGATTTTGGCTGATCAACCTCAACCAGGAAGATTCAAAGTGCAAAACATATTGCATTTAGCTCCAGGACCAACTTCTTATGCCAAAAGGAACATTCAAGAGGCATCAACATTTAGTGCATTCAATTGTTGGTGAGTGACTCCCTTTTAGATAACATTGTAAAATGTACTACGGAGCATGGGAAGCTTGAAGATGCTAATTGGTCTTTACCTAGGGAAGAACTTTTGAAATTCATTGCTCTTATATATGCTAGAGGCGTATTGGGACAACGACATTTGTCAATAAAAAGTTGTTGGGACAAAACGTGGGGATCTAAAATATTCTCCAGCACTATGAATAGGGATCGATTCTTAAGCATAATGAAACATTTACGGTTTGATCACAGAGAAACTCGGAGTCAAGCTCTGAGAGAAGAAAAATTTGCTTTAGGTTCTGAGCCTTGGAATAAATTTATAACTAACTCCCGAGCCTGCTACAACCCTGGCGAGAGTGTTACGGCCGATGAACAATTATATCCTACGAAGTGCCGATGCCCATTCATCCAATACATGCCGAATAAGCCAGATAAGTTTGGGATCAAGTACTGGGTATTAGCAGACGTGAAGTCTAAATATTGCCTAAATGCATTTCCTTATTGTGGAAAAGATGACGCTAGGGGATCAAGGCAGACTCTTGGGGAATATGTTGTGCTACGGTTAGCAGAGCCATTCAAAAACTCCGGTATCAACATAACATGCAACAATTATTTCTCTTCAATCAGCCTCGCTGAAAAACTAAAAAAAAAACAAAATCTCATTGGTTGGAACGATAAGAAGGAATAGAAGAGAATTACCTCCTTCGGTTCATCACAGCAAAGAAATATACTCAACTAGAGTTTATAAAAATAGACTTGGCCACAGCTTAACAAATTACCAAGCCAAAAAAATAAAAATGTGCTTTTAATCAGTACGATGCATCAGGACGTGATGATTTCTGACTCAGAAAAAAAGAAACCAGATACAATTTTGTTTTACAACTACAACAAAGTAGGAGTAGATATAATGGATAGCATGTGCCGGAAATATTCAACTCGTTCGGCTACAAGGAGATGGCCAGTACATGTATTTTTTAACATATTAGACCTGGCCTCAATAAATAGCTGGGTTCTATTCAAAGAAACCACTGGGCGTAAACTCAGCAGGAAGGAGTATATTCAAAGACTTATATTAGAAATGATTGGAACCTCATTAGAGATAGAGCCATCACCCTCATGTTCCTTTGCAATGTCGGGAATTTCTTCAGGAGAAGCAAGTGCACCAATAAGACCGCAGAAAAGAAGAAAGTGTCAGATCTCACCTGGTTGTTATAACAAATCCAATAATTTGTGCCTAAAATGTAAAAAAATATACTGTGGAATATGTTCTGCAAAAGTGGCAATGTGCAGAATCTGCGGTAAAAAATGATGTACTCTTAGAAGCATAGAGTGATATTCTCTCTTATCATTTATTTTAAAAATGTTACGCCATTACCTAATAAGGAATAAATATTACTTTGTAAAAACAATAGCGAAGCTTTATTATGATTTCAAACCTTACATTGTGAAGATGATCAAGTGTTTCTATAATGACTTGGATGTATTGTAAAATACCGAATGATGGAAGGAAATAACATTTGAAGAATGATTTAAGTATTAAGGTAAGTCTAAAATAAATATCAACTTAATATGTAATAATAAAACGAGCACCAGAGAGGATAAGCACCGAATAATATATGAGTAAGAAAGGGCCATTCTCGATAAATGCATGATTAATTACTAGGTTTTCCATGAATGTCTGATCGCTGCCTTCACTTTACAGCCGAAGATGTTGGTCACACTGCTTCTTTATAGTTTATAAACTAATTCGGGATCCCAAAGAGTTTAGACAAATTACATGAAACAAATCTGTGCTCAAAATATATCTGTAGCTATTTATACTGCGAACGCAAAAGTCTCTGTTTAGAGATCTGTTCTAACGATTGGTAGCCCTGTTTTATAAGGTTAATACCCTTAAAATTAATTCAAATTGTTCAAAAAAGGTGATTGAATATAAACTTGAGATATCAGTTTGAAATTTACCAGAGAAAAAAATTGGAAGAACATTATATAATGATAAAACCAATATGTTGGCAACCCTGCTAAAAATTGTTTTAAGAATTTTTAAATATTATACATTGATTTGGCATTGATAAAAACACCATAAGGAAATTTTCAGGACGAAATTTGAAAAATTGTTCCGCCATCGTATTTGATTGAGGTTTTTTCCGAGGCACGAACGAGTGGTTTTATATGGTTTCCGTCAGATAGCATAACAATCTTGGGGTAACGTGACTGACTTTTATCAACAATTCGGACCTTCTTCCACTTATTCCGAAAATATGAGTTTCATTGGTTCAGTATAAATAGATTAAATATTCTAGAATATGAAATTCTGCAGATTTAGGACATAGGTCAACATTTTGTTTAATTAATTAAAATTTAAACAAATTACGGGGAAAAAAATGTTATTAGAACTTGTGTAATGGTCAAATGTAGAAGATACGCAAAATTCAGGTCTTTGAGAAGCATGAAAGTATTTAATTACGAATTTTAAAAGTAGGTGGTCAAATGACCACCTCCCGTCCTTCTAGGTATATTTTGATATAAAATTTAACCTAAAAGTGAAAAAAAATATTTTAATACTTAACACAAATTTTGGGATAGTAATAAACAAAGTCAAAAAGTTTCAAAAAAATCGGAGGTATTTTACTAAAGAAATTTTTATGTCAAACTCTGAAAAGTGGTCAAATGACCACCTCCGTCCTTCTAGTGTTAAATAGTAGAACTCCCTGTTGTCGAACCATTTGGAAGATGTATACACTAGGACTTTTTGGAAGATGTATACACATATGAAGACCTGGTAGGAATAAAACTAGTTTAATCAAAATTTTAAATTCGATATCATACTGTGAGGATCCTAAAATAAGATTTCACTATCCCGTTTGCAATGCATAGGGGAATGTAGATGGCGCTCTGGCATCGAAACAAGGATCTTTAAGGAAACCATAAAATGCTTACTGGAATTGTATTAATGATCTGTACTCATATGACGGATTTTTCCTTTCCATGATATTGGGAAAGGATTAAAAAAATCGTAAATATCGCCACAATGTATTTCAAATTGGAGAATGGGCTCCCATTGGTGTCTAACTCACGTATATTTGGCGACAGTTCTATTCTATAGAAGAACGCTTTTTCTGTGTCTTCTGGGAGTGCGAATTCTATATTCTATCGGAATGTTGCTTAAAATAGTTCCAAACTACTCCTTTAAATTGCCGTAATTTTGTCCCCGATATTTATGTATCATAGTATCAAAATTCTCCTATCATAGCAACAAAACTTCTAGTAACAAAAGGTCCTCCATCGCTAATGGACCCAAGTGTTTCTTTAGACCAGGGTTTCCCAGTTTTTTCTGCAATGGAACACTTTGCAAGCCTGGGAAGTTTAACGGAACACTTAGCTTATGTTAGCTTATTTTTATGTTAGGTAATTCTATTCATAAAATTTTAAAAATTATTTAATTACGACTAATTATTTAGTTATTAATTACTTTTAAATATAAGACTATAATATTATGACAAACATAAAAATATGAATAAATAAAGGATTTAATGACTTTTATTCTACAATTCTCCATTAAGACTACAAATTGCCGCGGAACACAGTTTGGGAAACCCTGCTTTAGCCGAATGGAAAGAATGAATAATTTATCAGCGCTATTCTTCCTCATCGGATCGTCATTAATAGAATCCGAAATGACCTTTAGATACCGATCATCAAGGTCGAGTGTAACTCGATGATCTATACTACGCCCCATCATAATGAAGGCATTCGAAATACATATCGCATTCTGGCTGCAACGCTGTATTGGGTTACTTTGCCATTTGGCATCGTCTCGGATTCGTCTCTTTGCTCCAGGAGATTTTCGCGCTGTAAACTTCAATTAAATTCCGGTTTTGGATCCGGTGGCGTGGATGAATTATAAAGTCGCGTAGCCTTTTTTGATTCTCTCCCTCATTACCTCGAGGGCTGCCCTTGGTAATTGGTCGAGCGCTCCTCGGGCGATAATTTTAAAGGAAGTTTCCATTTTTCAGCCTCCGGAAAACTTTGGGGGATTATTTCGGATACATTTTGACACGCAGCTTCCGCGTATGTCGGCGAATTTTAACCTTAGGAACGTATGATAATGATTATGGAATTTGGGAAGTAATTTATTTATTAACTTCTCTCACGATTAAAACGTAAAGAAGATCAGAAGAAAATATTTAGATTACTAATACATTCAATTATTTTAAAGTATTAGTAACATCTCTATTTTGCTCTATATTCTTATGTAATACACTTTCCACGGGTTTCTTCCGTTCAAAAAGAGAAATTTTATCTGATTGTAAATTGAATTTAAAATGAAATCTTTGTTAATTTGTTGCTACCGTTTCGTGTCTGTCTTCAGTAAAAAAGGTATCGGGATTGACTTATCGATCCTGCGTCGGGAAAATACAGGGTGCGGCAACATAACTCATTATTTAAATGCTTTTTTATGCGAATAAAGGAAGTGATGTTGCAGAACCCTGTATTTGGAGATATACGAATGAATTGGCGGTTCGGAAAAGACACGAAATAGATCCCCCGATTAGAATGCCACTTTAAACTTAATGACGTTTGATTATGTAATTGACGGATGTCAAATGAATACTGGACTTCGTAATTCCATTAAAAATAAGAATCTCGAAGACGCAGCATAATCTCTACTCTATCGATTGACACTTCGCCGCATCACTAGCACTAAATCAGAACACCTTAGGACTAGTTCTCTGCCCATCGTCCATGAGTAATAGTGATAATTCACGTCCTCTTTCTACTTCCTATAATATTTGACTCACTTCTACTGCGTATGACATAGTTGCCGAAAGCATCACTATTTCAGTTTAGATATTTTCTTTGTTTCCGGTAAACGGGTTTTCCGAATATATAATAAATTTTAAACCAACCCTCAACATAGGAATGTTTAGCACCTTACGTCAGGATTGTCCGTTCAGGTTATAAGTCACGCAATGTATATTCAGTGAGGTCTTCTATCTTAATGTGATATCAAAGAGAATTGGATGACCCAACAGCATCCCTTGCTCACCATGTTCTTCACTGGTTTACACGAATCATAACTTCGTAAGCGGATACCCTAATTTACAATCGCTTGTATTCCCCAAAAGCTGCCAAATGGCAGAACACATAAAGTATGGTAAATCATATTCTAATTATTTTTGTCTACATTTTAAGTAGAACAGATTCACAATAAAAACGGAACTAATTAATTACAGTAAAAGACGACGCAGCGTTGGTGGCCGAAACGTCGGCAGAATGGAGTGACGCCTCCCGGTTGGAAATGAAGACTTCCTGCAAGAACTAAACATGCCGACGCGTTGGCGTTTGAACCAAGTCCCAAATCCCCCCAAAAAATAAAAATCCATAAAAAGGGTAATATATACCGAATATTTGGAACGTGTAAATCCAAACTGAAGACGAAGATTCGGACCTATTCAACTTAGAATATTGATATGTAATAAATCTTAAAATATTTTTTCATCAAAATTAGTAATGTACTGGTGCAATTAACTAAGCTAATTTCATATTGTAAAATAAATAATTAGAAATAATGTAAATGAAGTTAGACTTAGCACAGGAAAGCGTGCAACTTAACCCAAGGTATTACAAGAAGAGAAAAATAGTGACTAGGCTGGGACTCGAACCAAGGTCTCCCACTTTCGAGGCAGGTGTTCTAACAGAAGGGAAAAAGACGTGGTTCGGTAGTTTAATGGTTAGAATACCTTCTCGGAAAGTGGGAGACCTGTGTTCGAATCCCAGCCAAGTCACTATTTTTCTCTTCTTGTACAACCGTAGATAATTAGAATTTTATATTTTTTAATTATTCAGAATTTTTGAGGATGGAAACATATAAGAATATTCTGCAATATTTTTCTGATTTTACTGAAAAATTAAAGAGTTGTTGGCCTCCATCGTGACCTAGTGGAATGCATTCCCGCTATTAATGCTCTTTATTTTCTAATACATATTCAATGGCTTTCTTCTTCACGATCATCCCTGGAAGACCCATTCCACTTTCTCTTCTGCAGTATTTCACCTGTGTATACAGTCACGGTGAGGTATACTAATGCATCTTCGAGACCGTACGCGACGAAAATGCGGCCAAAGAGCTTAATTATTGCGGCTGCGGTTTTGCTCGGGCTTTCATTTGCGCTTGTGGTGGTGGAGGGGGTGGAAGGGCGACAGGAGGCGGCGAACAATGCTTAAATTTGCGTAATCTATACGTAATTGATATTAACAACGAATTGGTGAGGGTGATGTTCTCTTTTCTAGGTTGGGTGATTGTGACTCAGAAGGAAGGGACGTATTTGGAAACAAAAGGGGATTATTGTTTAAAAACCTAAATTTGTTCTGATAAGAAAAAAATAAAGCGAGAAAACACCAGAAAGTAGCGGTTTTAGAATACCAGCGTAATCTACTGGTAAATAACTAATTTTTAAGGAGAAATTGGGTTAAGTGATATCTGACAGGCAACAAAGACGATGAAGAATCACAATCCAGTAGATATGGCGAATAAATATTAGTTTGCGCTTAGAATTATGAGAATGAGAAATTCACTTAAATGAAAAAAATGATACATGATAAGTTATGGTTAATACGAGAAAGATCAATATTATAAATACATTTATAACAATTAACGAATTGCAACAGAAAATTAGCTGGTAGTTACAATAATCCTCGACTATCTTAGTGAAACTGAGAAATATTATTAACACAAACAAAAAGCGAAAGCTACGGAGATGTACGGAAGTACGATAGTGAATATAGAAGTAGATATGTTGCACATATAGGCTCATTAATGATTAGCATAAACATTTAAAATAAATTGAAATTATTCATTTATCATAGGATACGGACCGGGCGAAACCGGGCACAGAAGTAATTAGGGTTTATTCAAACTGAATGGAAAAATAAGTATGGTTGCGTTTATCACATAAGAAAACAAGGATAATGAGATGAGCGATTCTTTAATAAATTATTATGTTCGCTTTATTAGTGTAGTATTACTGTAATTCCATCTGTGTTCCAAAGTTCCCAGTGAAACCTTCCTAAGAAAATCCACGGAACTAACATAAAAGTAAAGAGAATGATAACTTAAGTAATTTACAGCTTATTACATTCGCCTATATTCCTTCTGAAAAATCAAAAATACAATAACCGCTTTCCTATTTTAAATATTCATTATCATAAAAATTGATGCTAGAAATGGAAAGTAGTCTGTAGTACCCTTTTACAATCTGTAAGGAAACGCGAATGGAATTTCTTGGAAAAATTTTTTCCTGAAACACATTCAAGTATTACCTGAACTCGCACCAAAGAAAGATTTTTGTTCTCATATGTTGTAAATCAAAGACCATCCAGACTCTTTCCTCTGAAAATGTATGCTAATATGATATCCCTTATAAAATTCATATATTGATACAAAAACATTGATGTGGATAGTATTTGTTCACTTTTATGCTAGAACAACATTGCATTGGTTAACATCATTAATCATTCCTTTCTAAGATAAATCATTCTACTTTCTTAAATGGAGCCACTGAATTTGGATGCATACATATATACACATCGCTGATTATTATATAGAAGATAGTTATTACTACTTCATAATTGCGATTTTCCTTACTATAGTTCAGTTATTTTTATTACTGTTATTTAAAGAAAATTTGATTTTCTTCTCTTTATCATCTCATTTGAGTCGAACAGCAAAACGATGAAACGAAAAAGGGAATTCGGTTAATAATCCGGACGTGAGCATAGAGAGCGATGCTTTCTCTCTACGTCACTTCCTTTCGGATTAGAAGTTGGTTCCAATCAAAAGTCGCTCCATCGACGCACATCGCAAATATGCGCATAACTTCAGAGACGTCACGGATGCCGAAGCTTAATAAGGTTTTATGGGATCCAATGACATCGCTGTACTGTTTCCTTCGTCTGTTTCATCCGCTGCTATAAGACAGGATTTTGCCGTTCGTTTCTTTCTATGGTTAAATATAACCTAAAACTTGAGATATGTTTACTTAGTAAGGTTGAGCTTAGTTCAATGAGATAGATAATTGAAAAAGAAAATTTTCCGTGAAAATCCTCATCATAGCTTGCCTAATTTGATGCCGAAATCTATATTTAATCGTATGATTATGAATCTTTGTAACATTTTCTGTTACACTTGTTACGAGCTAATACAATGATTTTTGTTCATTTACGTTCATGTACGACCGAGTCAGTCGAGTAGCTTGCATGCATCGAAGTGGATGCAGTGGTGAAATATCGATTCATTAAGTGGATTGCTATTAAATGTTGCAGTCCTCTGAAATTCAACGAGGAAAGGATTGTCCATAAAGTATAATTAAATATCGATGATAGATAATGAAGAAAATCAATGTAAATTTTCCACACTTTTATTTATCTGACGACCGGTTTCGCTACCGGAGTAGCGTCATCATCTAAATGGCTTTCCACAAAGTAACGGCTGATAATAACATTTCATAATTAAAAATCCGCAATTCACAAACGATCGAGGAGTACCTTCCTCAATTCCCAAATTCAGATGTTTTCAGAAGTGCACGAGTACAAGTTAGATGCCAATTATATATGCAGGTCGAGTTGTCGGTCGTGTAGTCGGTCACATGAAAACCCGCCTTAATTCTTACAATCACTTTTAAGTATAATTAAAGACCCAAGCTATTCTTCCGGGAAAATGTTTGGGCCCAGATATAACAACCGCATTGGTCCTGTTGGGGGCGGGTGATTTACTGCCTCGAAATTTTTGGAAATAATAAGCGTATTTTGTCCGAATTCTTCAAATTTCGATTCTAAAACAACGTTTCACGATCATAATAAGAATCTTTAATCAATTTACGTTATTTTGGTGCTTTTCACCAACTAATTCAATCCTTTCATAGAAATAGCAGCAACCAATAAATGTAAAATATATTTATTCTTTATGGATACCTACCTGAGCGATCTAGGATCAAATTTAGCAAAATTTTCGAATAAATATGCTAAGTAACTTCCTTCCTGATCACAGAGGACAAGTTTGTACATTTAAATTAGTACTATACTCGATTATGCAACAAAAGATCGTAATTTTATCATACCGGTTCTTTTATTTAAAAAACCTGCTCCATTTCCAAAGCAGAATATCTTTGTTCCCTCAAAGTATGGACAAAAAATGCTGCAAAGTAAATAATAGAAGATCATAAATCAAAATGACATTTTACGTACCCTAAATGAAGATCATTTCAAGGAATGACTGTAGAATGTGTACAGTAAGTACGCTAATCTATTCCGTTGCCATGAAGTAATGATTAAAAATATCATTCTAAAGAGTCTTTATAATTATTCCCACCAATGTTTCATATATCGAAAATCACAGCTTCACAAATATTAATTCCCTTTTTCAGCAAAACGAGCAGCGAATCAAAATTGCTTCGCATCGGCGCCATATTTTCTCCCCAATACGTAATTTCCGGTGGATTATAAAGTCCCCGATTACATGGAATCCAGAGCAGCTCAAATGAAATGGATGAAGGGAAAAATGACGTAGGAATTGCGTTCCCGCGTGATTAAAATCGAAGGATTACCAGAGAACTGCCCTAATGGGTTAAGCAGACAAGTCTCACCCGTAAACTCAATTGGCCATAAATAATTGCAAATACAGAGAGACCGCATCAATCGCGCAAAAACTAACTTCGTGCGGCCTTTGGACAGAGAAAAAGCGCCGTTTTAGATCGTGGATTCGCATTGACAATGAATCGGAGCACCGACATTCAATTTCAATAAACGTGACGTCACGGACTCAAAAGAAGCATGAATTGGAGGGCGTTTAATTATTCGTTTGCGAATCGGCGGATAATATACACACAGAGGAGCGGTTGTTTATTTTGCCTCTTCACCGTCAATCAGGTGCTCCCAAAAAGTAGGAATCGTGCATCTCTGGTTATGAAACCACCGACATCCCTCGCTCGCAATTACGGACGCGTTCTTTCTAAACTTTATCGCAATAATCTCTAATTTCCCAATCGACGCTTTATCGTTGAACTTTGCGACTCGTCTAGCGCGACTGTCCTTCATAGTTCAATGTATGAATGTTCGTTTGATTTAGTTTACTCTGTGAGAGTGCAACTAAGCATTGCTTGTTAGTAAGTCTTACACTGCTTAGATAAAAAGGTTGTCCAAAGTACATCGGTCATAATGCGGCCCACTAGAGGGTTAAAGACAGCACGCCAATTTTCTGAAGTTTTCGACAATCTTAACACTCTTGGAAACTTAGATTCTTTTATAGTGTCCTCGGATAAAAAGTGCTGCAGATGAAATGAAAACCTCATTCCCTTATAATTCGTCAAACTTATTTTTGTTTTCACATTAAGTTAACCAGCACGCACGTTTTGGAGTAGGTAATCAGCAAATAAGATTATGCAGATATACGAAAGACTTGTACGGGAGAGTGCTTGTCTGATTTTAGAGATCTATAGTCTTCAACGAAAAACGATAACATTTCACGAAAATATGGTTTATACGCAGAATTTTTGAATCTGTTGAATTCCCAAAGGCAAAATATGAGGCACTGCGGATTACAATAACCATAACATTGTCGAGAGCACGCCTCCAATGGACGTTTAATTTCTTAAATTATAATAAATAATTATCATTATAATTACCAAATAAAAATATTTAGAAAAACCTCATTTCCATCACTAAAAATAAATTTCCGATTACCTCTCAATATATTTCATCAGATTATATTCAAATCTATTTTACTGTGATCATATCTAGGCATGTTCCTATTATGATTTTCTTCATTTCATTGTACCTTTTTTACACTAAATAAGTCAACCCTTTCGGTAATTAACAGCCATTTTTGTGCATATTTTGTTGATTTAGTTCATACTGGTTAACTCTATCTAATAATATTTTGAAAAATGTCTTATTTATTATTATCGTACCCTATGGATGGACATTACAACTTACTTTCACTGCTATATTACCGTTCGATACAACTTGTCCCGCTAATGCAGCAGACGTGCTGTTTGGCTGTTCCCTTCTGCTTTGCATAATACCTATACTAAAGTACTTTTGTAAGCCTTTCGTGGGTGATAATGGAATACACAAAGGTCACATGTTCTTCCCCATAACAAATCCTCTCATCTTAAACTATTTATTATGCAATGCAATAAATATATCCTGAAAAAAAGATTCACTGTAATTTAGGAAGCAGATACCGCCAAATACTGCTTCATTGACCAGATCACGCATTCCAAGTACGAATTGTTTTTCTGCTGTTACCCTTTCTGCCTTCATCGTAACTACATATCTATTACATTCATATATACTTACACGTAAAATTTCCTAAAAGATTGATCGTTTATTTAGAATTTTTCGCATTTAATTGGTTCTATAATACACAAGAAACATTTAACGCTGCAACACCTTGTACAAGAAAGAAAATTTTACAAAGTCGGGGCGAAAACAGGAATGATAGAATGATATCGGCAACTCAGAATTTAAAACAATTGAGGATGGGTGTGCAGTTGTTTGTGGCCACGTATTCCGTTCTCTGGAGCGGAATCAAAGGCAGATAATGCATTTCGGCAAACGGAATGATAAGCCTCCAATTTAATTTGGCTGTTTCGCTTCAGTAGCCCTTTCTGGATGGCTGACCCTTCGCCGGCCCTTTTAACGAAGCGAGCTAAAAATGATACCGTAATTAACCGGACTTCGATTCAGACAAGTGGGTCACAAGTTTTAAATTAGGGAGGCTTCTTGTTCCCGAATTTCGTCAAGTCTTCAGCACACATCTCATGAATCAGGGAGGATGGGAAAGAGAGTTTATGCTATAAAGAAAATCATACGGGGAATTAAAATATGTGGTCGAAATGGGTTTATTATCATAAAAACAGTAGAGAGACAAAGGGGAAAGGGCATGAAAATAATAGTCAGGTGATGGAAACCTATTCTTTATCTAAGAAAAGCATAGTAGTAGGCTTGTTTTAATCCGTACATCGAAGCGTAATGATTTATATCCTGGTTGCCCCACCCTTCTGTGATTACAGCAAATATGGATTTTGTCGATTTTCCTCCGTCAGCTACAGTCAAATCAATTTCTCTCGAAATATTTACTCTTATAATGCTTTGCTTATGCTTTAATTTATACTGCTTACTTTACTATATTACTTGAGAATTTTCTCAGCTTTCAATAATACTCTAATCAACGTAATTTTAGAGGAAATCTCATGAAAAAATAATCTAAGAATGAGCGATAAAACGAGAGTCACTTCTGTGCACGATTAGTGAACTCACTCGAGTAGAATGTGATTAAAAAATCGACTGTGTTATTTGATCCAGTATTTTTATTTTTGGTGTGTGATATTCACCGTTTAGTCTGCTTTGTGATCTGGATTCATGCTATACATGAAACATCTGCATCTACTTTAACACCCTACAAGCCGCCTTTCGGCGTGTGGCAGGGGGTGTTTTTTTGCTCAGATAATTTTGAAGGTTTGAAGCGTAGAATCTACTATTCATTAAGATAAAGCAATTAATGAACAGAATACCAAATGAATTGTTTAGTAGAAGATGTTCAAAGAGAGGAAAACAATTAGAACTCACGGTATTTAGACCCTGAATTATAATTTCTATTTAGAGTGGACTTTAATCATAATGTTCACTTTAACTCCAACGTATAATGTTCAATATTAAATTCTTCACTGCTATCTAAAGCGATGTTTAACTTAAGAGCCAGATCGAGTGAGCCTTAACTCTAAAAGGTAACTTTAACCACGATGTAAACAAACAATATAGCGGAAATTACTAGAGCTAGCATCTCACATCGGTTGGTTTATCGCTGAAACTAAAGTTTGTTCATAGAGATTTTCGGTTTAAATCCTCAAAATATTCTAAATAAATTGGTGCGTTTCATATACACCGATATTTCTTGTGGAATCGGTTTATTTCTCTTTGTAAATCATAACATATACGTTGGGTGCCCTGAAGTATGTTTCAAATACTTTATAAAAGTGACAATTAATTACAGATTGCAAGTGAAATAAATGTATTTGATCAATTAGTATTTATAATACCGATTAAAGGTATCTATTTAATTGTTGAATTCATTAATTTCATGTATATGTGTGTATTTATTAGTTTTATGTACACATTGACTGTATAATTGTTGGTACAACTATGTATGCAGTATTCGCATATATATTATAAATTGTATATTACGCATCAGTTTCATCAACGTTATGAAATTATATGGTTGTATATACTCCTTACAGTTATTTACATGAAAAATACTGAAAAAGGTAACAATTCTTATCCAAGGTAAACATAAGTTTATGTAGAAGATAAGAGACCATTAAGATAACCAAAATATTTTAAAATGTGTAATGATAAACGGAGGTATTCAGAATAGCCATGTGTGAAGTAAGATTATTCGAAGATGAAAGCGAAGAATCTATGCTGAATCTAATTAGGGGTACAGGGAAAGCAATTTGGTTCAAATTTTTTTCGTTAATTACTGGCAAAGTAAGAATTATACCAGATCCATTCTACCGGTACCTGAGTGAGTCAGGTATATTGAAAGTGTTTACTAATATCAACCTATCATTTTCCGACGCCTTGTCACTTAAAATGAAATTTAAATAATCCTAATATATTGGCATAAGTATATTAATGTAAATTTATACTGCACATATGTCACTGCAGTGCCCGTGTCATATAATGATTATGGAAGAAAAACACACATCTGGACGTATGTAGATTAGGGTGGATCGAGAAAACGTTTTTTTTCGAAATCCGTCAACGGCTAATGCTTAAAGTTTGTGGTTCTTATAACATATAAAAAATTTCAACTCGATCGGATTATGTCCTGAGGCTGCGAATTTTAGTCAAAATTTTAATTTTTTCCTGATTGTTTCTCAATGTTTCTGAAGTGATTAAATGGCAATGAAATACACATATTGCCCGGTAGTTGCTTAATATTGAAGATTTAGTACGTTTGAATCAAGGAAAATGGATTCTCGCCAAAATTCGTCAAAATCGTGAATCGTTACATCTCCACGCTGAATTTATAGCTGTTGAGTTGGCTGCAGGAAAAACTTGCTCCGCAATAAAATATAATTTTCGCCTATGCTTACTCTCTCTGAAACATCGACATCAACTGTCTCTCTTTCGACAAATCCTGATAATATGCAAGCAGATTGCCAATTGATGAAGCTGCTGGAACACCAAAATATTCCCCAAGTACTTCAAAAGCAGTTCTTCGTACGATATGTCTCCTTCTACAATATTAAGAAGAAAAATTGCTTTTTGTAACATGTTATATCGTTTCAAAACATTTTATACGATATTTTGTCACTTTATTGGGGGGCCCATATTTTCACCCCAATAGACTTTTTCCTTTTACCTTTTCCTCTATAGCGAGCGATAAACACAAGCGCAGGGTCTTGTGTGAACTTGGCCCTTCTCCATGTTCTCGAGCCTTCGGATGTGGGTTACGCGTTCAGCGAAAGTGGACCCAAGTTCGATTCCCGTTGGAAGCCCATATGCGAAATCACCTAAGCTGTCGAGGAGCTTTAAACTTTACTACTTCTGCACGTTTTCACTAGAAATCAACTTCTAAGTTTAATTCATGATGTAAGAAATCAACTGAATAGCTTATTATTCTAGAAAAGGGTAATCTAGTTGGATAAAGGATAATAATATATGATGATCTTATAGAACAGGTAATATTAACACCATTACATTGGTGTAAAAATTTACTTACCAAAGGAAAACTTAGAATAACTTTTCTATTTCTTTTTTCTTACGTGCAACTTAATACGAATTACCGTGAGAACATATGGTGGCCTCTGCTGAAATGTCAGCTGACACACTCTGATCAACGATATTTGAGCAAAGGGTATTGTGTAAACCTTCCCCTGTACTAGACATGGCCCGGTAAACCCTATGAATGATATAATATATTATATTAGTATAAATTTAAGTAGCTACCATTAACAACTATCTGTTGGATTGATATGCTTCAAACGACAAGGAGTAAAATAATAAATATCGCAACGCTGAATTTTTGGCAAATTGATTTTGGAATAAAAACAAAATTCGGCGAACTAAACCCCTGGCTATGGACAAATGAAAGTGAAGTCTTAAGGAAGTAACGAAGATATCTTCTCTGAGAACAGGTTCTCGGAAATTAGGGTGGAATATTACTTAAGCTAAAAGAATATAAAATATAATAATACATCAAGATGTAAATACTTGTAAATCATACGAATCAATGTTTTCAACGAAAACAAATTGTTACGCTACACGAATTCAAAATACAACAACTTTTCAATGTTCTTTTGTTTGAGAAATATTCACGAAGCTTATGAAACGCGCAATCAAAGTATACGGTTTCCTTTTTTGGGAAATTGAAAAAAGGGGAAACAGAAAGCGGAGATGATATTTTTAGCGAGCATTTTATTTATTGTTTGCAGCCGAAAATACATTGATTTTTAATTGAATCGTTAACGGATAATCGCTTCATTATTTGCAATGGTTTGAATGCCTTTCTTTCGAAACCTCAGATTGTTAAAATAAAATGAAAACGTGGGATTTTGAAAAATGCACAAATTTAAATCGTATCCTAAATGAAAATTGATATTCAGCAATTTTTGCACGTACGTGATTTGGCGATCCGTTGCTCGATACATTGAAACATTACATAACAGTTTTTCACGCTCATTCACACGTATGATTACTAATTCCTATCGATGCCTATGACTCCTTGATTATCACTTCTACATCACCTAATGGTACATAATGAATTTACTAGAAAATAAATTGGAAACGTCATTTAATTAAGATCTCAAGCTCACGCAACTAATTGGGCATTTATTACGGATGTCAATCATTTAACATAATCAGCAATCAAATCGGTGAATATCAATTAGTAGTTGTCAATTATTTTTATTTTAAGGATCATTACAGGGTACATTTTTGTTAATCTATTCTCTGTTAACTGAAAGAGCAACTCTAGAAATGTATGCATATTATTTAATATGATGTAGTTCTCATTATATTTATATATGAATTTAGGTATGTGGCTGTATATTTTTATATGAAACGATCCTGTTGGTAAAGATATCTGAAAAATCATTGTCTCCGAGAGAAAGATCCCAGATGGAAATCTGGGCTGCGCGTTCGGTGAAAGTTCAATTCACTGTGAGATCTCAAAATGACCTAAGCTGTCGTAGCACTTTTAAGAAACAACAAATATTATTAAGGGATTAGTAAAAGGGTTTGCACTGCGCTATATTACAGCTAACGCGTGTTACATAGGTTTGAAAATATGTTGAAGGTAGACGAAAGTAAAGACCAAACGGTGAAAGAAGATGAAGTGCCTAAAAACAAAACTATTTGAAAAAAGAGCAACTTCAATGATCCCAAGGAGAGAAAGGATTTGAGTAGCATGATGGATTTAATGCACAAAGAGATGATCGATGTGAATCAAAAGTTAGATGCCAGTGTTGGCTAATTTTGACCACCAAATAGATAACATTATTCTAAGAGGGAATGTGTCCACGCATGTTAATTCCTATAATCCACATTGTATTTAATGAAAAATTCATTGGAGAAGTATCTATGAGAGACATGTTCAGTTGGACTAAATTATAAGAGAATGCGGAAGTAAATTAAAGCTTCCAAGATTTAGCAATATGGGTGATAGTAAAATATTATCTGAACAGAAAGCGAAGTACTTTACTGATTTCTTTTTGGATTTCGACTCAAATATTTACCAAGATCTCTAAATTCTAAAAATAAATTACATTCCATAGCATGCAAGATTATTAAGGGATAGAATGTATAAAGTAAGTTTTGAAGTAAAGGGAAAAAATGTTTTTCAAATCATGTATAGCAGAAATTTTCTCCTACATTTAACTCTCATAAACCTAATTCATATTAAAATTCCGTTCTCATTTGTTTAAATTCTTATACTTTACTTCCCAATTTTTGCATCCCAAATTTGGCATGCTTTTTTGATTTCTGCCCAGCACACGTTCCTTCGGCTCTTTCTCTTCTGTCACCTTTTGCATCTGAAGATGCTTCCATTGAAAGCGAAATGAGCACCAGGTAGATTTATCCATTAATGGTTTTGGTACTTAGTGACAATTTATTCTACACTACTTTGAGGAAATTACGACTCTATTACTTAAACATTGGCGTCCACCAAGGTAAAATCATATCGATTACGATCTAATTCCATGCTATGGTTTCCTTTCCATTTAATTACAGAAATACATCCCTTTACAATATGATACTAGTTTACAGCTTTCTTGATAAGAAATGTCGCACTAACAGTGAACATAATGTAAGCAAAAGTAAAAAATAAAATAAAGAAGTAGTTCGAACGCCTGGTTTTAACATAAGGCGAAATATAGGGCATTAATGTGTACGTAGAAGTATTACCAAGATTTGATGGTAGAATATCTCTAATTACTTTAAAATCGAATATAAAATAACCTGGAAACCCCATAACGATTAAGGAAAACACTAAATGCGTGAGTTGGGTTCACTATTCATTTCTTCATATTTGTTAATTATAGTTTTCTCTAACAGTTCAAATTAACTGTGAAAATCTGCTATAAATTCAATGCCGAGATACGTTACGGTAAACTAAAATTAAAATTCCATATTCATGTAAATTTCTCGTCGTTTTTGTTGCCTTAATTAGCTGCATAAGATGCTCATGCAGCACCTAATGAGGTATTCCAAAGCAGGTCAATTTTCTAGATGGGATTTAAGCAAGTTCATCAGCATGCAGGTCTAGTTGCATACTGCGATCAGTTAATCCACTTCATCACAGCGGAAAACTAACATCATAACTTCCTTCGACTATCGGAGTCTCTAAACACTCGACTCGAGCATAAACTGAGCTTGCGCCGAGTTCATGACTCTTCTATGCCAATTTAGAGGCAGACGTGCGTTCG
The DNA here is from genome assembly GCA_947579665.1 of Sympetrum striolatum. NCBI lineage: Eukaryota > Metazoa > Arthropoda > Insecta > Odonata > Libellulidae > Sympetrum > Sympetrum striolatum. The sequence continues at coordinate 73,409,952 of OX388349.1, forward strand.
AAACACTTGAATTGCTATCTCATATACTCTCTCCCCTTTAACGGATGCAAGACTCCTTTGCACAGACTAAATTAGGCGTCTCCTATACATTAGGTGAAGAGGTGCTGTAAAGGAGCAGCTTTTGAAGAAAACACCTCTGCTCAGTTGGGAAAGAAACCCATCTTCCAGCGTATCAGTTGACTCCGTAAGAAAATTGAAGACCGTAGTTATTGATGCATTTAAGCTGCGGAAACACTGGGTGGATGTTGGTTACGCCATTAACGAGTGGATTACATTATTCTGTGGAAAGTATAGTTTAATTTCTCAGTGAATTTTTAAAATGAAGTTCAACCAAATTTCACTTGAGACTATTAATTATGAAAATGAGTTTCTTACGTAAAAATAGCACAGAATCGTAGACAAGGACGAGAATTAAAAATACTGACTACTAAAAATAACGCTGTTACAAATCACCGAAAGTGCAATGACTACGATAATCTTTAAGTGGGTATAATAATTTCATCGATGAATATAGTCCCATTCAAATTCATGGGTAAGTACCGCATGGCCATTGCATTTACATGGACACTATAAACTAAATAATCTCAGGCTTGACTGAGTGGAAGTTCATTTCCATGATAAAATCAATTTTTACTTTCCCAAAGTAAAACCAAAATCACCAAGTTAAAACAGTATATACAACGACCAGTTAGGGCTCGTTCGGACAACATTAGGACACACAATTTCATAAATCAAGGGAGAGGGAAGAGGTTTATAGGGTTTTAACTTGTGGAAGTGTATTAGTGTTTTTAATTTTACTTTTTGGAAATAAAAATTAATTTATCATGTTAAGGAAACTATTTTCAATGACTTAAATATGAGATTATATTAAATCACCGACATTGCCCTCAAGTCTTAATGATTTAATCTATAATATATTCATTAGTTCAAAGTATTTCAACCCAATTTAGTCTTCAGTAAGTTATTGGCTTCAAGGAATTTATATCCTAAACATCTGATGTGGCCGGCACATGACTTTCTCCATTAAGATGTAAATATTTATCTACATCAGTATTTTCAAACTCTAGATTCAATCTAAACTTGGAAGATATATACAAATACATTTTTTGTAGATAACTGAATAGACCTAATTATCAGATTAATGGAGGAATTTTGCAAAAACGGAAACGAACTTCGAAAAATAAAGCTCGATATCCGGTAAACCGATTTACTCCAAAAAATAATCAACTCTAAAAAACCAACCAAAGTGACATATATGAAATTTGGTGTTGATAGACAATTAGTTGTCATGTTAGAGCGCCCACAAAGTACATAATAAGCAACTTCCGGTTAATCAGTAATTCACGAATAACTCCTAAACAATCAGTGATAAAAAATGTGTTTCATACAAAAGTTATAGTAAATTATATATTCTAAAACTTATATGAATAATAGTATATTCCTAAATATCAGATTAATGGAGATATTTTGCAAAAACGGAAATTTGCTTCGAAGAATAAAGCTCGACTTCCGGTTTTTCTGATTTACTCCAAAAACTAATCAACTCAGACAGCATTAACTACAGTGCTATATATGAAGTTTGGTATTGATAAAACTAATAATTTTTACGTTAGAGCGCCCACAATCACACACACACACATACACACACACACACACATACACACAGACATCATTCCGAAAATGGTCAAAACGTGTTCTAGGGACCCCAAAACATGTATTTCCGTTGAAATCTCGAAGCCGATTTTTTCTTGAAAACAATACTTTCTCTATAATACGTATGTGGAGAAAATATATATTACCTAAAACCAGACTGAAAGGAAAGAAGTTAGGGAAAGGTTTCTTATGCGAGTCATAAAAGTTCGGGCTACATCAAGACTTGATAGAAGTGCATGACAGTGGAGATCAGTTAGATGCTGTAGCGGTGGATTTAGCGATGGCGTTTGACATAGTGGATCAAAGTTTGCTGAATCAAAAAATGAGTATGATGGCGGTAGACCTAAGGATAGTGGAATGGACGGAGACCTTTATTCGTAATAAAACGCAGAGAATTAAAATAGGAAATAAACAGTTGGACCCAATAAATGTAACTTAAGAGGCAGCGGAGGGTAGTGTACTAGGACCATTATTATTTTTAATATTTATTAACGAAATGCCGAACGTAGTAAAATCTCGAGTACATTTATTAGCTTACGATTGTATAATTTAAAGAGTGATAAAATAAAATGGCAATTTCAACGAGTTACAAAGTGATATTGATGGATTGAGTAATTGGGCCACCTCGAGCAAATTGGATGTAAATATAGATAAATGTAAAGTCATTGACTTTAACAAGAGTAAGTTTCAGTATTCTTATAATATCGCTGGGAATGTTTTATCGAAAGAACATAAGGTAAAATACTTGGGTGTTGCTTTCATTAGGAATTTAAAATGGAAAGCGCAATTTGAAAATACCATAGGCAAAGCCAATAAAACGTTAAATTTTGTGATACGTCCTCATAAAAAAATCAAACAGGAAAATAAAAGAAACTGCGTACCTATTATTTCTTAGGCCTATTCCAGTTTATGAGATACGTAGGTGAATATTTATGGGACCCTTATCAATTAGAAGTTAAAAAGGAATTGGGAAAGGTACAAAAAGGGCGGCTAGATTAGTCTTAAGGAGATACATAGCAGCGTTACTCAGATGATAAAAAAATTAGGTCGGCACAGCCTAGAAGACAGGAGGAAGAAAAAAAGAATACCGCTTTTCATTAAGATATTCATGGGATTTCCTGTGTTTAAGGAATTAAGTGAAAAATCTTGCATGATAAGTACATGACAAGTAATGTATATGCTGTTTTAAGATTATTTAAATTTCTTACCAACGTATAAGGAATTCACAGCGGTATGTGTTTGTGTGTTGTTTGTTTCTTTTTTCCTTATAATTCATGTATGTATTGTATATTTTTGATATTTTTAAATTTTTTATCATTTCAAATATGAATGCTTATAATATAGGAAGTTGGAACTGTTTTTGTATTGATGCATAGGAATATTTTTTTATTTCATTAATTGCTATATACGTTAACGTCGCCACCTCTCCTCGCGACTATTTGCGGCAGTTTTGTGTATTAATAATAAACATAATAAAAAGAGCCTTATTTTTCAACAAGGCAATAGAGTATCACCACGTACTTATTCAAGATGAAATCCTAACAAAACTACATATGTACTTGAAAGAAAGAATTATTGTATGAGTAGTATTTTATCATAAGCAATTAACGCATATATACGAATGTAATAACATGAACGCATACTAAAGTAAATGAGGAAAATCTACAAACTATACTACTACTCTGTTAATATTAAAAGTTGTGTCGAAATCAATTTTATGATCACTATCTTGTATTTTGAATGAGCGCCTATAACAAGTTCAGTTTATATTGAGATCGAGGAATTGGCTTCTTTACTTTAGTGGATCGCAAAAGCGAGATTATTTACGAAGCGATTTCTTGACGTCAGTCGTAATTAGAGTACACAGTTATGACTCTTGCGTTCAATTGAATCTTTTCGGTTAGCATTCCAAGTTTAAGAAATCCGCCGTCTGTCAAGCATATGATAGCCACGAGCGAGTTAAATAAAACCGGAATTCGGATGATTGCGTTGGTGTCATTCGGAATGAACGATCGCTAATAGTCTCATTCCGGAGACAATCTCAAGGAAAATCGAGAAACCTTTTCGTTTATTTCCCTCTAATCATTTATTCATATATTTTGCCTTTCTTTCCTCATCTTTTCTCCTCTCTCACCATCCTTGGTTGCCCCGACGCATGTCATTCAAACTAATCGCACTGAACGAAAAATATACTCTTTTTCACCAACGATTTCATCACATAAAATTGGCTAACTAAGGTTTGCAGTCGAGGATGGGTCCAAATTCACATATTTGGATTTAATGCGACTGTACCATTATGGATGCAAGTTTTTCGTTTGTCCATAGGCATTGAGAAACCCAGATTTGATTTTTTCTTAGTTATGCTTGCAGATCTGATAATACGACAGCTACCGGGAGATTCTATGATGAATTACTTTCGTTAACTCATTAATATAGTCGTGATACCGTAACTTGGGGAATGAAATAGTTTTCATTCGTCTTTTGGAAGAGAATAAGTAAAAGAGAATCTGCATTTTACCTTTGACTTAACTTTTTTCATAACCAAAACTAAAAGGATATGCAAACTGCTAAGGCATGAGTTACGGAATCGATTAATAGAATGAAAATCGTTGCTCATTCCTTACCTACGAAGACTTATTACGTTTATGCTGGGTGAACTACTTCACTCCTCGTCCCTTGGATAGCTAATGGTAAAGGCGATGTAAATGGCATAGGGCTGATTACTTTACAGGAAGGATTCTTATTGGATTCTACGAAAAGTATAATCGACGGTTTATTGTTCTGCTGACTTTCTTTATTCATAGTATTCTAGCGCAGAAAAGAAGAAAACCTCCCTTCTCTTCTTGGTTTAAGGCAAGATTAAGTTCTAAGTAAAGATATTGGTAGAAAATGTTAGAGAGTATGTGGATCGATCCTAAGGCAGATGGACCAATGGATATGCAGAAATTGTTTCTATCAAAACATCCTCAAAAGGGAAGACGTTTTTCGTTTGTGTTCTATTTGTTTGAATGAAAGTGTTGAGTTAGAGGAAGCACAAAGGGACAGAAATATATAGGGTTGATGTGCGGGTGATCAATAGCGCACCTTTTCTCTCCAGATCAGTCACTGTCACATTGAAATGGAGCCGTGGGAATCCGAGAAGCATCTCTTAATGCACTCCCTTTTGCCCTTTTTCCTTGTACTCTCGGCTGCCGAGGATCACATAGTAGAATATGCAAAACAGAAGTACATTTCTATACCTAGGAATGACAAATTGTTCGAAGGAAATAAATTAATGAAATTATGCTAGATTTATATCTAGAGTTGAATGGGAAATATTATAACTTAAAAGCAGGGCTTTTGCCGATTTTTTCTTTAGCCCAAAAAGTATTTTCGTTAGGTTGAAAGAAATTATTAATAACAATAATTACCATGTACTCATTGAGGGAACTTGGATGACTGCACTCACAATCAACCTTTTGCGAACGAACAGAAACAACTCTGATGTTAATGAGCTGATAATAACCACGGATCTAAGCGTTGATGAGCCAATTTTACTGTAAATTGCAGCAGATTGTTTTTATGGTAGATGTACGAATGTCTTTAAAATCTTTATTATACTTATTTAATAAAATTCTTCTTCCGATCCCTTTGTTTATCGTACGATGACGGAGTGAATTTGTGCAGTAGATAGTCAAACGTGTTTAACCTGTTGTTTGTAAGCTTAACTTTTTGGCTATCGACCGAAATGTTTGACTACGTAAAAGATCTTCAAGTATTGTAAAAATCAAGAACATACATTTTCATTATTTCATTTTATCATAACATGTGTTCAATCATAAAAATGTTGAGTAGATAGGCACACAGCTCAATGGAATACACTTCGTAGCTTCAACAAGAGAATTTTATTCAAATTATTTCGTCAAGTGTTTATATATTTAGGCTAACAACTCCAATTGAAGATACTTTATTAGAGGGCACGATGTTTTATTGTGGAGGGCTCGAAGTTCTCTTCTCAAAATACGACCAATTGTTCAAGTAATCTTAAACGGTAAAACCGTGCGATGGCATTTTAGTGTTTTTCGAACTTTTCTTATAACCGGCCGCGGTAGCGGAGTGGTGGGCATGCTCGCATGACAAAGGCCCCGGGTTCGAATCCCGGCTAACCGGATTTTTCGTAATATCTTATGGTTTATATGATAGTATAATGAAGTATAGAAAAAATGAAATGTACGTAGGGATTGGTAGTCCGAGCATTCCTGTTTTCCCAGAATAATATTGAGAGAAGTAAGGAACGCCGACAAAAATTGCTTTTAGAAATTTTAAATATCTGATACATTTTATGTATATGAAACTACTTGGTGAAAAGTAGGAAACTGAGCTAAGGAATCGGTAAACAATGTCTTAATTACAAAAATAAAATACGGAGAAACAAATGACTAAGCAACTAACACCTAAACAAGTGTAATTTCTAAAAGCTTTATATACTTGAGAATTACATGAGCAAGATTATGATTGCAGAATTAGTATCTTTCGAAATTTTCATTCAAAATGTCAAGAAAACCAGGTCATTCTTTAGAAAAGTAATTTTACATTTATGATAATATTATTTCTCAGTTTCAGTGGGAGTAAGAGGACTGTTTTAGCGAGGATCTGTTGAATCACTCCTAGTCGATGCCATCCATATATGCATCGGATCAATGTCTCCGTTTACTGTTTACACCTACAGTTCGAGCGAAAGAAGATAAATCCATTTTTAAGTAATAGGCATTTGAGATACTTAAAAGAGGAAAGATTTTTTGTGAGCTGACCTTTTTCTCGGTGGAACTCTCAGGTGAAGAGAGAAGATGGATGGAACATCTCGCGGGGATGGACCCAATTCGAGACAAAGGAGCGAATGGAAAAGGGCCCTGAAAGCAGTGGAGCACTCTTGTGATGCGGATGAATGATTTCTGAAATCTGCCACCATTAATTATTACACTCCTCTTTCTACGCCGTGAAAAGTCTGCAAGCTGACTCAGAATGTTACTAGAAGTAATAGTAAATTAATAATAGGGTTAAAAACTCTTTTTTAATTTTCTGGTTTGCTTTCTCTATATTAATTCCGATATCTCTATGAAAGCCCTATCGCCTCTCATGCCGAATCCTTTAAAGATTCTTTGACCTATAGTCGTCGCTTTGGAACAAGTAATAGAAACCACGATACCCATGGTCATTTTGTATCTTATTATATAGATTTATATAGTTGTAATTTTTATAGATTTGTATCTTATTTTGTTATATGATTTGAATTTTTATACTATGTCATATGTAATGTAAATGTTTTGGTTAAATGGAAGATGGGACTAAAGAGTCCCAATTTCGCCAACTAAAATCCCATGTAAGTATGTATGCTTGTATACCCTAGAATTCCGTTTTCTGAAATACATATTTAAATGATTCTATTCCAACATATTAAATCCTCAATTATGCATTCAATTGATAGCCGCTAATAAAGTAAAAGGCATTCATTCTCCTATAATTTGTCACATACCAATTCCCAATGATATTTGAATGCGATATCTTCGTTTTACTACTATTATATCAATTTTATAGGGATTTTGGAGGCAAATACAAGATATCTAACTTTTAACAAACACTTGTTTACTTAAGAATAAATTTAATTCCTTTCGTTCAAGCCAAAGCGGTGCCACATTAACTATTCATGAGATGCTCGAATCTACAGGACAAATTGTGAGGAAATATATATAAGGAAATATAAGGAATTTCTTCAGATGTATTCATCCATTATAAATTATTCAAATTTACAATATTTTCGCGTCAAATCAGATGGAAATGGTGCTGAAGAAAGAAAGCAAAAGGAATTCATTCGCAAGCAAGGGAAAGCACACCAAATGTGAATGGCCCATTGTTTGATGGATCAATTGGAATAGGAATATCATAGTTGATCGGTGATATTTTAACTTAATATTTGAAAGCATATGATTCATCATCTACTGATCTTCTGGCTAACCAAAAATTCCTTTAACTCTTGCGCTAACCATTACCGCTCGTAACAACCTTCTCCTCTAATATCTCTTTTCTTCGAATACTAGCCTCATGGGACTCGGTATTAATCTTCCTGCTTCCATTACCTACATAGTATAATCCTGATCAAGTGCTCCCATCCCTAGAGTTACCTGCAAGTTTTCATCCCTCTCTCTATTTCATCACTTTTGCTTTGACTTTATATAAGGTAATTCCGGGTGAGATGCCCCACAGGGAGGGATGCCCCAGTCGTAGTACTTTTAAGGAAAACCACAATATTACTATAGTGACGGTGTTCGTCAGTCAGTTGGAAGGCACTCGTCTATCTGGAAGAGTTTCACGGCGATTAATTCTTTTTACGCCGTTTTATAACATCATTCAAGTAGATACTGTTGTTTTCCGTCCTGGTTTAATATAGAGTAGAATGTGTCTGACTGACACCAGTTTAAATGTTTAAATATTTTGAATTAAATGGCGAAAACTTTTAGCAATAAGTTCATCTATTATCCACGTGACTGTCCATCTTGGACAAAGTGTTGTTTACTTTGAAGAAGTTTTATTTCGTACATATTACTCTAGTTCTCGTAATTTTGATCCAAAGATGGCAATCTAATTAGCCAATCAAAAATAAGCTTCTTTTAATTTCCTTTATTTTGGTGCATGTCTCGACCACGTACGACCATTGTTTCTAATTTAATTTTGCGAATGGAAAAAAAAACCTGGTAAAAATGAATTTTACGGAGAATGTTTGCCCTGACCTAGCGTCGAACCAAGGATAATCTTCAAAGAAGTCTTAGTAATTTTTGTCAAAAATTCTTCGTAGGAAATACACTTAAAGTTCGTTTTTGTGTGTGGCATTTATGTGGCATAAATAGCAATTGCGGCCAATTTGGAGTTTTTCGAAATGTTTTAAGCAAGTGAACAGAGACCATAAAAATATTTCATAAATATAGTTTACTGTTTCCCTTATGGTCCTAGGTTCATCGCCAGGGCACCATTTGCATTCTACCATTCAATTAAAGGGGAATACAGAATTTAATTTGAGGACCTTCCCGATATAATAAAGACTTGAATTTTTTGAAACGGTCACAGTTGCCGCCACCAAATATTTATGCACAATTCCATATTACAAAGATCCTGGGCTCGACACTAGGTAGCTCTGCCTTTTAAATTATATTATTATTATTATAAATGCTACAAGTGGACTAATCGTCCGGTGGTAACACATATTACACATATTATTATAAATCCCATCCACATTTTTTTATTACAAAAATTTAGATATTCACAAATGCATCCTTCCCTTCCCTCATAATACAAGTTTTTTCAGGGTCCCCAGTAGGCCTACGCGGCTACCGTAGCGGTCCCGGGGACAAGTCCCCACCGTACATCACCCTAACAGGCATTCCCCTACTCCACCTGTACTCGTCAACGTCAAGCTCATTCGTCCTTAATATTTTTACCCAATCAAATACGACACCGAGGTACCAAAAAGGTAATATACTCTATAAAAAAAACTTTATTCTTCACCTTATGATCATTGGTTTGACACCACAGATCCATTTGCATTCTACCTTACCATTAAATGAAATATTTGATTTCGTTCGAGGACCTTCCTGACAGATCGATTTGAAATATGAGTATCTGTAAGAGATCTTTGCAAAGTCTGTTAAATTAAACAGTTTTTAGGGTTAGGTAGAAATATACCCGAATAGAAATCGCTTTTTCATTAATCCAAGTGAGGAATTAAAAGGGGTTACGTCGAAGGAATTAATGTGGGCGTGAAAGAAAATCTGTTGGTGACGCGAATGGGCCACCGGAAGTGGATGAAAAACCCGCGAAATTTGGTTCGAATGAGCAAATCTTTTGTGAGTTATTGGATTGAGGTGGAGCTGTCAATTGAGGGACTGAGAATCTGCGACCGGAGGGAACGTATTTATTTAATGAGGCGATTAAAACGAAGGGAAAAAGTACACCTTGGAATTTCTATGTGTACCGCATTTAATAGTGGCTTTAATCGGTGTTATCCCTTTTCTGGATAATGCTGACATTTATTACCCTTAATATCTTATCTCGAGTATGTTTACTAAGTTTTGAATGGCAAAAAGATATTAGCAATTAATTAGTTGGACCTTTTGTCGCTTAGCTATCCCTCTCTTCCTTTGATTTGAATGACGCTCATTGTGAAACTATTATAAACATTATTTGTCTCAACATATACAAGATATTTAGGTGCTCAAAGTGAGTGTGTCCCAACAATATAAGTATATATATATATATATATATATATATATATATATATATATATATATATATATATATATATATACACACACACACACACACGCAGTCGCCTCTTGCCTCTGAAGACGTTTCCTTAGGAAGCGAAATACTCATCAGGCAGATTCATTCGTTAATGGTTTTGGTATTTAGTGAGAATTTATATAAGACGGTACTATATTTCATAAGCAAAATTTTACTGTTAACCTTAAGGTCATTGGTTCAACGCCAGAGAACCATTTTCATTCTACCACACCATTAGAGGGGGATATGGAATTATGTTTGAGGGCCTCCTCAATATATCGACTTGAGATTTGAGAAACTGTAAGAGACTTTCTCAAAGTCCAACATGTGGGACGGTTTATAGGTGCAGTTAGAAACGTATGCTTACAGTGGGCTCGGGAAGAAAGGAAAGCAAACGTCATTTTAATTGCCCTTAAGGTTAGCGGTGACTTCAGGAAAAAGTACTCATGTTTGATTGCCCAAATGCCGGGAAAAATGATTAAACATTTCTTGATATTCAAGTAGAATTATGCAGGAGACAGCAACGCTGCCGAGCCGAAAGTCCCATCGAACGGGGCTGAGATGGGTTGAGTTGGTGGGGTAGAGTTTGATATCATTTGAATTGTGTACCACACAGTCAGTTAACATTACAACCCCAACCACACCCCACCCAACCCCGGCCATCTGGCTCAGGAAATGTTTAAGTTGATAGTTTTCGCTTAGATAGTGAATAAAGTGCATATCCGTTTCAATATCATTCAGCTCAGGTACTATACGATTCGCAATACCTCCGCATATTCAACACGCATATCCTACGAAGATATCGAGTCGCTCGATATATCGGATTCCATCTGCCGACCTACCTCTCAGATCGATAGATTTTTAGATAATGGATTAACGGCTCCTCTTATAATGACGAGCCCCACAGGGCTCCATCCAATTCATTTGCGACAAACGTCCCGAGGAATGAAGAGGTCACGGAAGGAATTTCGCAGAGCAGAGAAGAGGTGAGCTTTTACGACATTTTGCTAGATTTACTATATTATATTATATATACGTATTGTGACATTTACTATGCGTAGTTTAGTTTGAGACAATGATACTATACGTGACATTTATCTCGTGGAGCAATCTGCTTCTACGTATACACTCTCAAAATGTATGAAAACATTCATAGACAACGAAAGATACTCAACCTATATTATTCTCATTACGTCTTGATACAAAACTTAATGTCTATGATAAAAGGTCTATAGGTGCTTATTTCATGTCTCGACTCGAGAGGTATGTATCTTTTTTGAGTATAATGAAATATTTCTAGTAGAGACGAGAATATAAATAGGTCTAAATATGAAGCAACTGGGATTCATCCTATGAGTATAGAATGAGAGGCTCACGTTGGGCGATGAAACAACCAAGCCAAATATTCGTGTGGTTTTGTTTGGGTACATTTCCAGTGGAACACAACTTTCCAAAATCAATCTACTCTCAATTTAACGGAATGCAAAACCAGAAAATAATGGACTTACGAATTACGGCGTCTTGATATCTACTGAGGCGCATGAATACAGGAGCTCCCTGGGATTGAAATGATCACATGAGTGGCAGTCAAAATCATTAATTAATCGTTTCCTCAGATCCTCAGATCTTGAAAAATCTCTTACGTGTGGCATTAAACTACTGTACAAATTAAGTCGAACAAAAAATAATATCAAGTTTTGATGAAAATATATATTTATATATATTGAGCCAGTACAAATTTGTCCCTTTATCTTTTATGAGAGTTTTTTTTGATAGTTTAGCGAAGTCCGAATAATGAATACATTTCAGTCATGAAGTATAGACTTCCTCGGGAAAAAAGCTTGGTGAAATAAAAGGCGTTTCCAACGATTATGAAAAATCAAAATTCGATTTGCAAAGACTTAATATTTACGTTTCTAAGGTGAAAACTGTTTTAGACGGAAACCTGCCTAAATATTCACAGTAATGGATATCAGTAAGGCTGAACCTGCTGAACACGGATGAAAATCTTTATTTCTTCAACCTCGCTTATGAACAACTAGTATTCGAACCAGTGAAAGACGAAACAAACTTTTTTTGCAATCAAAAGTATTTACCATTGCCTTTCAGCTTTTCTAATTTCACTTACCACCTCGAAGGAATGAACAAACGATTAATCCTTAAATATAGAACACTCAAAAGAAAAACATTCATAAGAAAAACACTCAAAAGAAAAACATTCAACATAGAGGAAATTATTTTGATAATCTCCATAGAGTTTATTTATAATCCCAGAGAGTCCGCTGATATCCCAATTTAATATGAAAAATTAGAAAATAAAAGTTAGTCTCTTTCTGTATCGAATACATCACTACTCTAACTACTTTAGATATTTATTACTCCTTGGCTTTTCCACAGTATACTAAGCAAGTAACAAATTCCTGGCATTAAAACCAGTTTCACTAATCCCTTACAGAGATTAAAAAAGCCTAAATTCAGGTTGACCCAATGTCCCGTTTCCATCAGTCCCTTTTGAGAATTCTAACCCGCGATTATTGCAAATACCACAGCCTATTCCGATGAAAATTCAGATCTCCCAAACTTAAAAAGTTATGGAATATTTTATAATTACATCGAATACCTTCTGGTGACAGGAAGTAGTTATTTTGTATACGTTCACGCCAAAGAAAAATATGAGGCATGCATCCTTTCAAAATATTTCGACTTTTGAGTTGAATTAGCTATTAATAGACTCGTATTTATTGACTTAATTTATAGGCAAGAGATCGAGCCAAGCTATCGCAGTGATTCTTTTTGGATTAGATGAAATATGTGAGAAGTTATTTTAAGAGAAATGTGTGTAGAGTAAAAGGCGTACGCCAAAGAACCTAGAAAATTGTAGGGCTTGCATAAAATATATCTATCTATTTAGAATGGCTGGTTCAAGGAATGGACGACACGAGTAAATATAACGATAATGGAATATTAAATAATGCAGCAATTTAGGTACTAAGATATTACTTTTCCACAGGAGTTTATTTCGGAGATTTCCAGTTTTAGCGTTCACGCCATCATCAGATCTCAGACAATAAAGAAAACACCAAATAATATGTAGATAGAGAGAGGAAAGTGATCTCGGTGCTTGGCGTTTCCTGTATTCACTGAGATTCAATGATGGCGTTAATGCTGAAACCGGTAATCTCCGAAATAAACTCGTTTTGAAAAGTATGCGTAAAACCACGCGTATGACGTGGTTTTCTAACTCCGATTTTTGGTTGCTAATTTTTCATAAACAAAGACCCATTGAGTTGAACGGTCGGACACCTGTCCATTATTTTTAAGCAGAGAATGTGCCCTGAAAGTTTCGTTTCAATCCATTTCCCACAAACTTGGTGTTCCCATTGTCAGTACCAAATTTAGGGACGTCCCTTAAAGTTAGTGCACGACAAGAAATACCTGAGAGTCACATTTGCGGAACTTTATCTTTTGAAGAACATATTAGGTAGGGAAAGCGAATAGAATGAAAATATTATTTGTCTCTCATTCGAACTAGTATAAAATACTGCTGCACGATTTGGGATCCGCATATAGTAGGTTTAGGTGGGAAATAGGGAAACGCCAAAAACCTGGGGTTTTAGGGAAATTCTTCCAGGTAAAGCAACCAATATCAAGCGATGCAGTAAAATCATAATTTTACTTTACCTTTGTGTGATCGGCCATTAGTAAAAAAATTATCAATCTTGAATGGTAAATCTTTTCAGAAGGCCAATCAAATATTAATTGTATCGTTGGATGGCTTATCGGGAATATATAATTAATGAAAGTACTCGACTACGGTGTTAATTAAAATATGTCCAAAGGCTTTTAACTGAGGACAGTAATTCATCGGTAAAAAGTAACCAATTGCTCTAATACAATGATCGTAAACAACTGACCACCAAAAATAAGTGATTATTTATCCGAATTCCTTTTATAGTTAAAAGTAAGCTTTCCGTTGCTTCAATCCTCTCGAAATATTTACCAATTTCTGCGACAAGAAGGATCTTTCCGAGGTCTAAGGAGAGGCGATCTCTAGATAATGGCCGATAGAAAAGAGCTATAGGCAGATTGTTTTCGGAGTTGGAAGCTGTGATGGATGACTTTGGGATAAAAACGCGCTCTCCCCTTTTCATCAGAGAGACAAATGAGTGGCGTCGGCCGAGATTACAAGAGATTTTCACGTCCTCACTCTCCCATTATAACTCCACCATTTCGATGCGTCTTTGTTTCGTCTCGAGGGGGCCCGATCAATCTCGCCCGGCTAATAAGAAACGCCACGGGGGTCAGCGGTGGTCTTCGCTTCGACACTTCAAAGACGCGCGTTTAATCTTCATTTGTCTGGAGGAAGAATCGCGGGAAAAATAAACTTTAATCGGCGCCTTACTTTTTTGGACGCTATTTCATGGTCATGGCTACAGTGGAGTTTTCAGGAAAAACATTTTATCAGCTGCATACCAGTTGAACAGCGCATTTAGAAAATGCCTATAAGATATAGAGCACTTATATGAAATCATAGAAGATCATACGAAAATATACGAAATCAATGCGGAAAAATATTTTTGAAGGCGTTTGACGTTGTGAATGACAGTTTGGTGATAAAAAATTGGGAATGATGGCGGTAGACCCAAGGATAGTGAAATGGACGGAGACCTTTATTCGTAATATAACGCAGAGAATTAAACTAGGAAATAAACAGTCGGACCCAATTAAAGTAACTTCAGAGGTAACGCAGGGTAGTGTACTAGGACCATTATTATTTTTAATATTTATTAACGATATGATGAACGTAATAAAATCTCGAGTACGTTTATTGGCTGACGACTGTATAATTTAAAGAGTGATAAAAGGAACTGACGATTGCAACGAGTTACAAAGTGATATTCATGGATTGAATAACTGGTTCACCCCAAAAAAATTGGATATAAATATAGATAAATTTAAAGTCATTAGCTTTAACAAGAGCAAATTCAGTGTTCTTATATATATTCTTATAAGTGTAAAACATCCGCCGTCTCTCAAGCATATGATAGCCACGAGCGAGTTAAATAAAACCAGAATTTGGATGATTGCGTTGGTGAAATTCGGAATGAACGATCACTAATAGTCTCATTCCGGAGACAATCTCAAGGAAAATCGGGAAACCTTTTCGTTTATTTCCCTCTAATCATTTATTCATATATTTTGCCTTTCTTTCCTCATCTTTTGCTCCTCTCTCACCATCCTTGGTTGCCCCGACGCATGTCATTCAAACTAATCGCACTGAACGAAAAATATACGTCTTTTTGCCAACGATTTCATCACATAAAATGGGCTAACTAAGGTTTGTAGTCACTGTAGTCCAGGATGGGTCCAAATTCACATATTAGGATTTACTGCGATTGCACCATTATGGATGCACGTTTTTCGTTTGTCAATACGTATAGAGAATCCCAGATTTGATTTCTTCTTAGTTATGCTTACAGATTTGATAATACGACAGCTACCGGGAGATGATACGATGAATTACTTTCGTTAACTCATTAATATAGTCGTGATACCGTAACTTGGTGAATAAAATAGTTTTCCTTCGTCTTTTGGAAGAGAATAAGTAAAAGAGAATCTGCATTTTACCTTTGACTTAACTTTGTTCATAAACAAAACTAAAAGGATATGCAAACTGCTAAGACATGAGTAACGGAGTCGATTAATCGAATGAAAATCGTTGCTCATTTCTAACCTACGAAGACTTATTACGTTTATTCTGGGAGACTACTTCACTCCTCGTCCCTTGGATAGCTAATGGTCAAGGCGATGTATATGGCATAGGGCTGATTACTTTACAGATAGGATCCTTATTGGACTCTACGAAAAGTGTAAGCGATGGTTTATTGTTATTTCTTTATTCTTAGTGTTCCAGCCCAGGAAAGAAGAAACCTCCCTCCTGATCTAGGTTTAAGGCAAGATTAAGTTCTAAAGTTCTTGAAACTTGAAATCTATCCATTGTCGGAAAATGTTAGGGGAAAATTTGGTTATCGAAGAAAAAAAGGATTCCCAGTTGGGTGGTTCAATTCTATTTCATTCGATTAACCTGGGTAATATCGTTTATAAATATTTTTTTGCATTTATATCCAATTTAACCATATAATGGATAATATAGTTGGAACTGTAGGGAAATACGAAATCTTCCTTGATTAATGAAATACTGTATCAACATGTCATCAGTTTCTGGAAATCATTGATAGAATTTACCGCTTCGCCAAATAAGGAGAGGAGATATATAAGTTAGCTAAATATAATATACTTATTTTACCATATACTAATATTCTGTAGGTGTATGTGTAGAGACAATGCTTATGTTAGTTGCTGTATAACTACGGCGGCGGTATGATAAATAATCATCAGTAGAAATAGGAGAAATAACATACATTGAGAATAGTCTTAAAATAAAATGACTTACAAAAAGTATTAGGTAATAATGCATTAAATATTTGTAATATAAACATTAATAAAATATCGTTGTATAGTTCAACTCATGCTGAAATAGTTCTAAAATAAATTCTGAGGATAGCTCAATCTCTTTAAGCGCATCGGATGGGTCATTACGGGGCGATAAATTATTCAAATGCGCGATCGTTTATTTTTTTATGAGGGATATGAATGATTAATTCGATTGGCGGTATATTTTTAACAACAGCCGAATTTCGGAAGGGGAATAGCTGTCGGCACTAAATATGCTTCCTATCTGGAGCGTTGCACTTTCGTGAAATTCACTAATGAATCGCAAATGTTATTGCTAATTATGAATCATATATTGTAAATTCATTGGAATGGAATTATTTTATTTTAAATTACTCGGTTAGAGAACTCTACAATTTAAATTCGGATATTTAGAATTTTAAACTCAACAACAAGCGTCTTAGTGTTTTACTGAATAGAATATTTGCATGTAAAATTATCAGACCGAGATCTATTTTTAACTTCAATCCTCCGCCATCAGCTCTTAATAGCGTTATAGAGGGCATAGGACTCAGTAGGAATATCCTTTTGCGGAAAAAAACAATGAAATGGAACTATGAATAACTCTCTTTCATCCAATTTTCCTCCAATATAATTCTTAATCTTTTATCGTGCACTAAATATTGTTTTGCATGATCTAGCCCAATGAATTTGATAATAATCAAAGAAACAAAAAAACTAAAAATGAATCAATGATGCTTTACGGCCCTTTAGTAATTAGGTTAGATACCAGTAAAAGAAAATTAACCGCTGCTGTTTAAAACGATAAATGTGTTATCGACTTTTCAATATCCTTCCGTTTAGTTATATTTCGTAAATCAATCCATCATCTCTAATAATGTATTAAATATTACATTATTTGATACAGAATTAATGGTACATAAGTATTAGTACATAAATAATATTAATGGTAATATTGTATATAATAAATAATTATGTAAAAATTGAGCCATGAAAAATACTCTAAAGTATAATCGTTATTGAAAGGCGTGACTTCAAAAGTATATTTACGTATTGGATAAATACTATAGGGGTAAATATACTTAAGTTAACAAAATTTCGTTGCAATCATACTTTCACCGAGTAGAATATTTTATTAAATCTACAAATCACTGTGAATGGTGGTTTAGGAAAGCCATAGAATGTAAGTTATAATATCATACGAATATTTCTGTGAAATATTCCTAAAATTCAGCGTCAATGCAAGGTATTTCAGCACTAGATATTTCTCAGTAAATGGTTTTGTCCTTTAGAACAACATGGTTACTATGCATAATTAATTACTAGTTATCGCCCTGTGGCCGAAATTTGACCGTAATTTATTAAACTCTAAGTTTGAACGTTATTGAGGTTCTTTTGCCAATGATTATACCTCTATAATGACTTCTCTTAATGCTTTCGAAGTACTATCTGTAACGTCAGCTGCAAGCGTGCATAAATATACATTAGGGTCTTGTTTGCCTTAATTCCCTTCAATACCCACGAAATTTGAAATTGAGTAACAAATGAGAGAAAACACTAGGATATCTTCTAGTTTTATTTATTTTTTGATACAATTAACTGCTAGTTTAAATTTTCTCATGTTATTGTTGAATCAAATGAAAGCTAACAAATATGTGACTTGTTATTCATAGAGGTATAAGATATATTGTATTTGAATTATATTTAATTTTTGTGAAGGTACTTGCACAAATTTATTTTCTATGTGTTAATTTCTGAGTAATTTAAAAATTGCGGAGGATAGGAAAAATGACTTATAGCTTTGCTAAGCCATATCTAAAAAGCGATAACGCATTTTTTGACATTTCCTTGGGATTTTTTTTGTTGCCATACTGATCAGGTTTAGTCAAGGCTGCACAGTTATTTTGAATTATTCGAATTATATCAAATATAAATAAAAAATTAATTGGAAAATACCTGCCTCGTATTTTTGATATTTATTTCATTACAAAAAGAAATCCCGGCGGTTAATAATTTAATGCTCTCCATTGAAGTTAAAATAGTTTGAGAGTAAATTTTAAGGATTCAGAGCCTGTGTAAACGATATTAAAAAAAAACTCTTTCAAAATTTGCACATATATCATAATATTGTATTCGGAATTTGTATTCGGTAATTTGCAAATATGTAATATTATATTCGGAAATATAAAATCTCAAACCATGGAATGATCGAACTCTACCTACTCCTGCGTAAAATTTACCATGTTTGAAAATTGGCTGTCTCCATTAAATTCCAATCAACGGCTTCATATAAAATAATTAATTGAATGTATTTGTAACACACATTGTATATGAACTAGTGGATCCCCCCGTCGAAAATGATGGAATGAAAACTAAAAATATGTTGTAGCTATCAATTGATCATTTATAACGTTAAAGTGTATTTTTCGTGACATAAATAGTGCTTGTTAACTGTTATAATTGAGTATTTGTTTATCTGGTTGCTAGAAAAATATCACGTTTGTATACATTGTTGCCTTTTGATTGATTTAGATGGCAATATTATCCATGTTTTTGCCAATTTTCAACCTACATTACAGAAGTTGATATTAATTGTAAAAATTTCTAGTTGGATTTCAATCCAAATTTTGTAATGTTTTTATTTCCCATATATACATATGAGAGTTGAGTTCATCAATCACCTTTGTTGTTAGGGAAAACTTCTTAAAAATCACCACAATGTATTTCAATCGGAAGTTATGGGAATACGCATAAAGCTCTGATTCAGCAATCGCCTTGGTCGCCATGGGGAATGGTTTGTTTACTACAAAGAAATTTCACAAAATTTTCGTTCATTTTGTTATGGTTCTCGTAATTTAGACTCGAATGCGATATTCTAAGACCAAAATAAGAATTTGTATTCAATTTCCTTTCTTTTGCTATTAATTTCGATTGCGTACATTATTTCTGATTTAATTCTGCAAAAGGAAAAATGTCTGCATTCGATCAAAATGAACTTAACGTGCATTTCTTATAACAGACGATCCGAATCGTCCAGAGTCGAACCCAGGATACGTTGGACAAAGATATTAGCTTTCGCCATCTTCCTCTACCTAAAATTTAAGTTTTCCAAATAGCACACTCCTCCATACGCGCAATACGCTTAAAAACGGATACTCAGTTTCTCTTTGTGTATTGATATATAGATGTCACCGATAAATGCATATTTTCGCCATATCTGCTAAGAGGAATAAATTAAACATCTAGAAAATCATACGAAGTAAGAAAAATAAATATTTGGCGTTGCACAGGAGCAAACATTCTATAGAATTCCTGCTTTGCCTTCTTTCAATAGCTCTCATTGAATTTCAAAATCATGATGTGTTATGCAACAATGAAAAGTTCCCGATGAATAAAGTTCACCAATGGTAATTAGAAAACGTCGACATTCTGCTCGAGACATTAATGTGATTCGAACGATTATTACACGACGCGTTTTAGGAAAGCACATTTATCAAGCGTCGCTTGAATAATTAACGACCTTTTCGGAGTGGAAGTTATAAATCGAAGAGAAGGAAGGCTGAATCAAAGATGAAAGAGGGAAATGGATGAGAATGGAGAGAGGGAAAGAGGGGAAATTTTGAATAGAGAAGAACAAAATTTAGATTTTCCTCATGTAGTGCGCAAATGTAAAGAAGTAAGCGGAGATGGAAGAAGAGCAATGTGGCGGAAAAGCGGTCCTTTAAACTCTGTTACCTAAAGCTGTAATTAGTGATTTACTCATACGCACGTGAACTCAATTCCAAATCGGAAATTTATTTTTGAGAGAACTGATTATAAAGAGTTGGTGAAAGATACAAAGACATGGATTGCACGAAATGCCGTTTGCCCGAAGAGAGAGTTGTACGCAGGAATAGAGAAGTGAAGAGTAGCCGAGGAAAACGACCATGAGCAGAGATATATACATAAATCACTTAAGTCTGTTGCGATCATTAAATGGTGCTTCTTTTTTTTCTGTGAATAAATAATATAAGTTTAAAAACTTTATCTAAAATAAGTATCTTCAAAATGTCGATAGATATTTGTAATTTGCCAGACATTAGATAGATAGACTGATGAAATTTAAGTAATCGATTGTATAAAGATGTAAAAGGTTTTTTCTTTACGTAAATGCTTCTTTCGTCCAACACACTATTTTTACAGAAACACTGTTTTTTTAACTCCAAAAACCCAGGATATATCACACGAAAATTTTATTCTGGAAAAAGAGGTAATAGTACTCAAAGCAATTCTATTGATTCACTAGCTGAAGCGCCCGTTGATTCTCAATGCGAAGTATAGAAATATATTGAATTCAAGTTTTCGGGCGTACAATGAGTAAATACCCTTCAGTATACACAACCATAATCTCATGCTATTCTCACTATACAGGAAAATGCATGGATGCGACAATCGCATTGGTCGTCAGGGAGATTCGTTGTTTACGACATCAAAAATTATGGAAAATTTATCGGTATTTCGACGAAATTCTCTTAATTTTGAATCTATAACTACATTCCACGACCGAAATAAAATTTTTTATTCAATTTCCGTTCTTATGGTGCTTATCTTGACTCCTGATGATTATTCCTTCTAATTTAATTCTTCAGGAGAAATAAAGCCTGCAATCGAAGAAAGTGAGGTTTACATGCAATTCTTACGGAAATCTGTGTGAGCAATCTTGGTTTGAACCCAGGGGGATTATCGATTAAAAATGTGAAAATATTTCCTTCCTTATCCTAGAGAATGTATATGCAAAATTTAAACGAATTAGGCAAACGACGTGGACTCCAATCCAAGACAAACAAACAAACCCACAGAATTTCTGCTTCATATATATATATAGATAGACATCTAACTTCCCTCATCAGTGAGCTGGTAATTTACCCTTCCTGACTGAAATTACGTACCTGCAATTGCTGGGTACCTTCATACAGAAAATTTCTCGTAATCCATGTAATATATCGTCCTCTTTAATCATCAGCTTGAGCCTAAAGTCCTCGAGTATTTTTATGGGATTCAACAATGAGTTCGGTCGTCATGGGGATGAGTTTTTCACAAAATGTTAGTATATTTTAACGTCTTTCTCTCAAATTCGAATCGAAAGTAAGATTCCACTAATAAAAAAAAGAATTTTCATTCGACTTTCTTTGTTTCGGTGTTTGTCTCGTTAACGTGCGACTATTCCTTCAGATTTAATTTTTCAAAATAAATGAACCCTGTATGCGATAAAAATGAATTTTACGTGTATTCTTTATGGAAAACTATCTGAGCGATCTGGGTTCGAACCCTGTAAAATTGTCAAAAAAAGGTGACAGTGATTCCTTCCAGGTCACAGAGAACACGTACATATATTCTGAAGCAAATCGGACAAGCGGTGTGGCCTCCAATTTAAGATAAACCAACTAACACACCCACAGAATTTCGATTTTATATATATAAATTGTTGGAAAGTGTTCTACTACGTCATCTTCTTACACATTCGTTGCCAACGCGGAGGACACGCGTTGGCAACTTAGTAACATATTGGCGGGTCCAGACCTTTTGTCTTCTGTCGCACATAGACCGTTCCGAGAGGTGGCGCAATCGGAGTTACCACCAGTCCGTAGCCCGGGCCAGGAGGCTGCTCCAACCGAGGCATCCTCGAGGACTACGCGGCCCCAAATCATCCGACGGGCCGCCCCAACTGTCATTCTTCATTGCTCTCTCCAAGACAGAGTGCAGACTGCCTCTATCGAAGAGAGAGGCGTACAGAGAATTCACACTCGTGCGAAACCGCGACTTCTGGTGGCGCAGCATGAGGGCTTGGTCGACTCTCTAGATTCTGGGGACACGGGGGTTGCCAACTAAACCCCGACACCGGCCAGAACAACGAAACGTGTAGGCTGCTGACGCCGCGACCTCATATTTCGACTTTGCAATCGTCATAATCGCTATCATCACATGATGTTATCCCATCTTTCGCATTGATGATCACACTCACACGGTCACTGACCATTGCCGGTCAGATTCCGGGAGCTGCAGGCAAGTCCAAAGGGACAGTCGGCCTTCCTGCACACACGGATGGGGGTGGGTCAGGGATTGGGTTGTGGGGGGGGGGTTGGGTCTGGGCTGGGGTGAGAGTAGATATAGGTTGGGGTGGGGCTTGATAGGGTCGAGGTGCATTTAGGTGCACTCGGCGCGGTGGGAGTGGTATGAAGATGGGAGGAGAGTGCCGTCAAGTGGGGGGGGGGGGCGGGCTCTGTTCCCAACTCCCTGTGCCTCCGGTCTCTCCAGGCTGGTGTTGGAGTTGATAGACCACTGGAGAAGGGTGAGTGTCAAAGCCACTCCAATCATTCCAGACAGTGTTGGAGTTAGAATTCCACTCCCTACCAGGCTTCAAATAATAACAATAATAAAATTCGTTGCCAGCGTACAATGAAAGGTCTATTGATGCCGGTTAAGAGCTACATCAGGAATCGCCAACCTCTAATTTGGTGTATTCTTAGTTACAAGGAAAGAGCAAGTGATTTGCATTCTCTGAATAAGCCTAAAACACTCTTGGAGATGTGCATTTCTGAGGTTATGGACCACTGTTCTCGTATTCTAAAATGGTAAAAATAGTATGTTTTATGTGTTTGTATACACTACACTATATCCGTACATAAATGTAACCACTTTCTGATAGCATGAAATACACTTCTAAAATTCTGAAGCAGATACGGACATTGACGAGCCTTTTGAGACAAGAGTACCGTATTTTATGAATGTGAGGGACGAGTGCACCAATGTGGTGCCAAACTATACCGGGAGATGGTGATTCACATTTTATAATGCTAACAATAGGAATAAGTTCTTGTAATTGACTTAACTAATCGTCAATTATCATTACTAATGAACGTAATCCGCATTTAACTTCTGCGGGGGTTGATTTTTTATGTGAAGAATAAATAATAAAGATAGTGTTGTGAGAGTTGTACGTACCGAGAAAATTCTCTAGCGTACCACTTAAAATACACGTGGCCTAGGTTCGTCACCACTGACTTAGGCCATAGACTGACATTAATTACTTTTGCAATTATGACAGTGTTTCTGAAGTGTGTGTAGAGTCACTAGATAAAGAAAATTTGCATTTAAATGATTTCCTTAGCTTAAATCTCCGTATCCCCCATTATATTTTCTCTCCAAGTATTTTAATCGACTCGGGACAGTGGAAACTTTTAACGAGAGAATGCGTATAAACCGGGACACTCTCGATCAAAACAAGACGGTAAGCCTAGTAATCTATTAAATTTCGAAATATAGTATAATAGAAATTTATTAGAAACGAGAAAGGAGTTTACCTAAAAAATACGAATGAATCTTCAATTAAGTCTTAAAACCTTTTGTTTTCGCAATTCCGGATTATGCAAAACCCAACTTACACTATTTGTATGCGATATTATCTGTCGAGAATAAAAAGCAAATGGATGTTATTTAATCAAAAAAACATTCAAGTCTCCACTACAAACTAATTTACAGATTAAAACTAGCGGGCATCAACAGGGAAGATATCGACTGGGTTCAGGATTTCCTTTAGGAGCGGAAACGACCAATAGTATCAGATTAGCGTTAGCTCGAACCCCGTCAAAGTACCTCAGGGCAGCGTAATTGGGCCTATGACGAGATAGATAGCAGTATGAGGATATTTGCAGGTGCATCGGTAATATTCGGGGAAACATATACAAAGGAAGAACGATTTCCTCTATAAAACGATTTAGTCCTCATCCAAAGGTGGTGCGAAAATTGAGAACTAGATCTTAATGTAAGTAAATTCTCCGTAGTTATTTTTTCCGTAAAGAAGGAATTGCGTTCGATTTGCCTGTATAAAATTAATGGAGTAAACATAAAAGTAATAGATTCAGTTGAATACTTCGGGATCACCTTTGCTAGTAATTCAAATTGGAGCACGTTTATACGAAAAATCTGTGGTAAAGCAACTAAAAGGCGCGTAACTTTATACGAGCACTGTCGGTAGGTGCGATGGAAAGGTGAGAGAGCGATGTCACTCCACCTCTGTAAGAATCCGTATGGCATACGCGGCAAACATATGGGATCCGGCAGATGAAACGTGGACCCGCAAACTCGAGAAAGTGCAAGACATTACGCTGAGTTAAAAAATGATACAATAAAAAAGCAACCGTCACAAAAATATTATTAGACGCAGGTTGAGAACCCTTGAAAGACCGGATATTAGAAGTTAGACTGCGACTGCTTGATTAATTCAGGGAAAGTATGTACATTTGCAGAATATACAAGCGGTATAATGCAAACTCCTGCTACTTCGATCGGTCTGATGATGAACGTAAATTGAAAGGAAACGATGCTAGGACAAGTTATTTAAAAAATTCATCCTTTCCGCAAACGACACACGATAATAATAAACTATTGTTTACACCACCTTCCACGCGCCGAAAGGTGGCTTGCAGGGTATTTATGTAGATGCAAATGCATTTTTAGTTACAATAAAATAGAATCTCTTAACCTTGAGGAGACATTCATAGTCCAACATTCATCACAAATCACTTTGCTTTAGAGAAAAAAAGAAACCATCAGAAACACTTTCGGTGCAACGGAATGCGTTTAACGCACTCAGATTAGCAGAATGTAATGAATGTCCAGTAGAGCGATCTTGGCATCGTCGAAAAACTTTCGGAATGTCCTGTAGAAGTGTGGCAACCCTGTAATATAGAGGGGAAGATATGAAGTGAAAGGGTCTCTCTCAGGACACACATTCGCACTTTCCCTCTTCAAAGCGCCTCCCAAAACAAGGCCTACCCTCGGGGACTTGCACCTGCCGACGACAGAAAAACACAGCTGATATTTCTCCCGATATTTGCCTCAGTTGGCCCTCTAGTGTTTGGTCAATCACATATTGCAACCGTCAACTCAATTCTCTTCCACAGTTCATTATTACTGAAAGAACTTAATGTTAAAATCAATGGTGGAACACATATTTTATATCTGATGATTAAATACTCGGGTATTCAAATAATTATTAATAACTCATTAGAATTTTTCAAGATATACATTTTGACAGATTCCTATCGACTTTTCATAATTATATGCATCATAAAAATCATTAAATTTGAAACATTAATTACCTTTATTATTGTAATAGTGTTTAAAACACACGAGTTCAGTAAATGAATTTTAGTTTTATAAATTTCGCATCTTACAATAGCGTACAATCATGTTAATAATGCAGACAGAATAAACAAAAGATCCGCAAGGAAAAGCTTATAAAAACAAAAAGGTGTAACACGCAATTTTTCAAATATAATTTAAATATTTTAAAACTATCAGTGTATTTTTTTACTTTTATCTCTAAGAAACAGGTTCACTGCGTCGCTGTTGAAGATATAGTTTTACTACTGACAAGGGGAACACCTGTAACTTTCAGGACACGTTTCTGTATTGAAAATTTCATCTTCTGACCTTCCAAACATTCTTTGCCATTTAGTTGGAGTTTATTCTAATAAACTTAACATCGAAGAGTGGGCTGGAATCGAAAAAAGCTGGATGAAAATGCAAAACAATTCTCCAAATATGACCTTAGATTCGACGCTAGACCAATACAGAGTTCTCCTGTAAGAATCTGCTCATAGATTTTAATATAGCTTTTCTTTCGAAGTTCAACAGCGTTCTTCCCAAGCACATGAGTTTATTTACGGTCATCTTTGCTTCTCGGGGGACATGATGGAAAAAGACTGCCTTCACCGAGGAATATTTACAGCGTCAGGTAGAAGATTAAACAGGATCCTAAATAAGGACTTCTGTTGTCTTGAGGCGTTGCTGCGAACGTCGTTCTATTTAATTTGTTCTGATTTACTTCACTCATGAATACTTTTTCAGCTACATTCAATTTATTATGAATAAGAAGCTAAGTGACATCTCATGCAAAGGAGTGCCACATGTAAATTTGAACGTATTCAAACTATAGTTCTCTACTTAATTGATTAATATTAAATTATTTGGAAACAATAAAAACTAAACAAATTTAAATGTATCCAGTGTTCCCACACCTAATAGAATTGAATCACTAAGTGAGATTTAGTCAATGCGTATCTGCGTAACAGAAAATGATATATTTCCCTTAGAGCTCTAATGATAGATCGTCAACACAAATGGAACTCGGAGATCAAACAAACTTTCTCCGCCATTATCCTAACTTTGAAAGGAGAGGACTTCTTTCTCATCCTCCAGTCCCTCAGAGGAAAATCAAAAGACTTCGATTGTTACAAGAATCGGCGCTCCCCATTAAAAACAGATAAAAGGAATCACTTTTTAAGGACGCTAAGAAGATTCTGATAACCCAAATTGGACATGCATTCGGAATACTTGGGTAACTTGATATAGAGTTAAAAGGCTCATTTAAATCATCATTTCTTTACCCAAACCACCCCACTGAGGGTATCCGCTTTTTCATTGTTTTCTAGTTATGATTTTTTTCGCATTCAAAAGAACAACTTCGTGACTTCGTGGTAATGATCCATCAGGAACAAAAGTGAACATCAACTTTGGAAATACCACAGAATTTTGGTTGGAATACGACTATGGTTTAGACTCATGGAATCACCTCAGGTTCACCTGAGGATGGAGGTTTTAATGCTGTATATTGATCAAGGAAGTCTCCAAAAACCGCATATATGAATCGGCTGCTCTGATGGATTAGTTAGGAAAAGCGTTCCCCTGGGAAATGGTGGTTAGGCTCTAAGATAGGTTCGTTTCCTATCATACTTTTTCAATGTCCGTTTTTCCTTCGGTAATATCATCATTAATCATGAAAATGTATTTATACTTTCGATGGACTAAATATTAATTTTATAGATATTATAAACTGTAGGTAGAGTCACAATTTATTCCTAAACACCATCAAAGTTAAGGACAAACCGATGTACATTTCACTGTCAGAGTAACAGCATCTTCAAGGTTACAAAGGTGACTGGTAAACTGTTACTCTGACAATGAAATGTACATCGGTTTGTCCTTAACTTTGATGGTGTTTAGAAGCAGGTATATTGTGACTCTACCTACAATTACAGCCATCAGCGGCAACCTTAGGATATATTATAAACTGATTTGACGAACAATAAAATTAATTTATTAAAATGCCTTTGAGCAATAACTCAATGTGAACGCTGGGTTCCAAAATAGTCCCATCTTCCCCCTCTTTTGTTCGACACTATTTATGCGAAAAAGGGCGAATATAGACTTAAATGAGAACAATGAATGCTGTGGTTTTGCCTTTCGTGACAGTATGAAAAAGAAAGCTAATTAATTTAGTATTAAGATTAATGGTCGATATTTTTGTTTACGAATAGATATAAACTTCACCAGATAGCTAAAGAAGAAAAGTATAACGATCGCAACACTTGAAGTAATACAGAAATCTATATCTATCAGCATTTATCACTGAATTTTTCTGATTCTGAGTAAAATTTGAAGGCGATAAAATATATATACTACATATATTCTATATATAAAGTTTAGTTAGAGAAAAAATTACCAACGGTGGAGTATGTTTGAATGAGCCGGACGAATAACCTGAAACTGGGAATCCAATGATATTTGTGGACAAGTATTTGAAAGACTCAGCTTCGCCGACGGAACAGCACGTAAGAGCGGTGTCCGCGAGCGATGTTACGCTAGTTTGGCCTCACTTTGAGTATATGTGTAGTATATGGGAGAATGACGGCAGGTTTTCAATTCGTAATCAAAGAAAAGGTAGAATTAAATGCAACACTTTTCGCAAGGAATTGCTACGCAAAATCAGTGAGCATTTTTAAGATGCTTCAGAACGAAGTATTGTAATATTTAGAATATAGAGGATTTAAAAAAGACGTAATTCACAAATTCAGAAAGAATGCATTATCTGAGAATGCACCATAATTATGCTTATTTCCTGCTCCATAAGCAGTTCTGATAGAGCAAGGGAGATGAAGGAAATGTATTTTAGAACTATTGTAAGAAACCACTGGACATGACTTCGTCGTTAAGTCTCCATCCAATTTAGTGTAGAAAGAAAAAGTATAACTTTTACAAAACACAATAAGATTTGTTCTGAAACGGCCATAATTTTGATTACTGAAGTCATTTTCAGGCCATGATTATGACGATGAGTGGAAACCGTGACTGTTTAAGAATAAATTACCCTGTTGATTGTAAAAGTTATACTTATTATTTTTTAATGTTAGAGCTAATCGCTTAAAGAACTCGTTTATCTAGCGGATTATGCGCAAAAGTAGTTCATCAGGGAGGGATTTTCACGGTGCGCCCCCTACCACTCGCCGAAAGTCGGTAAATATTTGATGAAATCTGTAAATTTAGTCTTCTGACTCAAGCAGTCACGAAAAGTAAATTTTGTAAAGAGGTTTAGATTTGGTTGTTGCATCAGAGGGAGGTTGAGTATTTACTTAGTATGGGAAAATAAGACTTGATTATAGTCTTTGCATGTATTATATCTTTTCCTCTTTTGTTTTGTTTTGTATCTTTGTTACATCCCATTACTCATGTGTCCAACAGTTTCATTTTTGTTTATAGCTCATTTCTGTTTGTTTGTTTCTTTTTTGTTTGTATTTTATGCACCAGCAAAAATGTGCATATGTTTTGTATAAAGCTATGCAGCACAAATTGTTTATTTAGTGCGTGAGTCGGTCCCTAAATCGAGAAATATTTCTCCAAGGGACCTAATATTCCTTATTTATTCTATCAAATTGTAAATTTTCTGCCTTTTGTTTTTGGTTTATGTACAAGGAATAAAAATAATTCTAATTAGTAGGTGAGGATTTTCGAAACGGTAGCTACTCAATAAGATTCGAATGTTTTATTATATAAACTTTAAAAATATCTACGAAAAGAATATCTGAAAGAGATGAAGATGAAATCTCTAAAAGATGAATATTATTAGAGAATATCTATGCCACTTGAAGCTTATTACTTTCTATTAAAGAGGTATGACAGCTTTGGAGAGAAGTTTTTGTATTTAAGAACCATTTTAGCTAAATTGTATCACGTAGTGTTTCATTGTATCTATTTCTGTTTTATCCCTTTATTTTATCATCGTCCTTTACCGTAGCAGATGTAAAGAATGTGACCGTTATGTGCAGAATAAATCATTACTTCGAAGGAACGAGCAATCTTCATCATATTCGACGGTGCCTGGAAAGAATGCGGTCTAAATGAGGCAACGGACGGACACTGACACTTTTTGCAGCGACACGGAAAACTCCATCCAAAGAGCATTCACAGCAGCGTAGAGAAACTACCATTTAAAACGGTGGCGATAGACGCTCTCTTACAAAGCAAACATACCCGTTCTCTGCAAAGACCTTTCAAATCACGTTTCCTCACTCTCAGATTATTTTGAAAACCGCCGTCAAATTGGTGGCGGCTAAAGAGAAGATATTTCCAAACACTTTAATCCTGTGATAGCGGAGATCTTTTTGTATGGAAATTAGAAGTTAATTCACTGAAACATACGCGAAAACACTGTCCAAGTCGAAAATCTAATCAAAAGGATTTCTAATTGATACTTTTCTGCCTTTACTCTGCGATAGGTAAGTCACTGCGGGAGACAAGATAATCGGAACATCATATTTGTTTTGTTTAAATATATTTTTACTTTCTCCATATACGTAGTATAGAGAAAGTATTGTTTTCATGAAAAAAATCGACTTCGAGATTTCATCGGAAATACATGTTTTGGGGTCCCTAGAACACGTTTGGACCATTTTCGGAATTATGGCTATGTGTGTGTGTGTGTGTTTGTGGGCGCTCTAACGTGAAAACTATTAGCCGTATCAATACCAAACTTCATATATAGGACTGTAGTGGGTGCTATCAGAGTTAAATAGTTTTTGGAGTAAATCGGTTAACCGGAAGTCGAGCTTTTTGCTTCGATGCAAATTTCCGTTTTTGCAAAATATCTCCATAAATATGACATTTAGGTATATTCTATAACGGATAAAAGTTTTACAAAATGTAATTTACTATAGCTTTTGTATTTAACATATTTTTGTATCACCGGTTGATTAGGAGTTATTCGTGAAATACTGATAAACCGGAAGTAGCTGATTATGTACTTTGTGGGCGCTCTAACATGAAAAATATGCGTTGTATCAACACAAAATTTCAAATCTAGTACTTTGGTTGGTTTTTTAGAGCTGATTAGTTTTTGGAGTAAATCGGTTGACCGAAAGTTGAGCTTTACTTTTCGAAGCTCGTTTCCGTTTTTGCAAAATATCTCCATAAATATGATATTAAGGTATATACTATTCTTTATAAAAGTTTTATAAAATATAATTTACTATAACTTTTGTTTGAAATATATTTTTGTATCACTGATTGTTTAGGAATTATTCATTAAATACAGATAAACCGAAAGTCGCTGATTAGGTACTCAGTGGGCGCTCTGGGCGCTGTGGGCGAAAGGCCAATTTCATAGTTTTTCATCGAACATGTCCCGAAAAACATTATTTATAATGCTTGTTACGTAAAAGATCATATGATATATATCAATCACTTATCTTCCATGTTTAGATTGAATACAGAGTTCGAAAATACTGTCGTTTACAAAAAAGCAGAATTGAAATTTCGATTCTTACTTTTTTCTAACTAGTTAACTCCCCTGTCATGCATGACGATTCTTAATTTCAATTTATTAATAAATATTCATCATTTAAATATAGATGACTTAATATATAACTTATCAATAACCTAATTTTTTTAATAAATACTGATCAGAATGTAATTTTAACCTTAGAATATTAGCAAAGTTCCGAAAAAATATGTATTCGATTTCTTCAAGCACTGCGCAATTTGTGAGAATTATATAAACCCGCAGTTTCAAAGTCTCGTTTGCGTTAATTTTGGTCGTCTCACAAAAATCTCCGGTTTTTTCTACTACGTTATTCTGTAATATCTATTAAACTCCCTCGTCAAACTTGACGGAGCTTAAATTATTATAAAACTTTTCCTTTTACTGTAGACCTCTGGGCCTTCTAAGCTAGAAGGTGTCAATTGTAAGAGTATATTAATTTAACATTTTTCTGACATGTCGTTTGTTTGACTTTTACTGGATGAATTTCGAATAGATATGGCCATTATCAAATTTACGAAGTAATTTTTATCAACTATTAGTATAGAGTCAAAGTTCATTAAAAAATTCTATTTTTAATCCTTAAAATACCATAGAAGTAGTACAAAAATATACTATCTCCTTCATACTTTAATTCGCGTCTTAAACTTCAGGACTATTTTCTTTGGGATAATATATTCATGTAGGCATCAAATATAGGGTTTGGCAAACGCCCTCGTCATTGGTGATTGAACTCAATTTAAATAGATTTGTGAATCCATTATGACTGAATACGCAACTCACAACTACTCTAATTCTTTTGATAATTATTTATCAGTAACACCAATTTTAAGCTAAGAATATTAGTAAAATTCCGAAAAATAACATTTTCGATTTCATTCAACATTATGCAGTTTGTGAAAATCACACAAACGCACTGCTTCAAAATTTCTGTTATGAAATCAAGTTTCCGTTTAAATTCTGTCTCTCAAAGAGCTTCCCCTTCCTCGGCGTTATATTTCTTCGTTAATTTGATCACCACATATGAACCTATAAATATCCTTTTGCTAATCGGTTTGGTAAAGAAAAAATCCAAAATGCCCGAGATTTTGTTCCTGCTATTTCAATATCATAGCTTACATTTGCTAAAATCACAATAAATTGCCTCCTCTTCATAAATACTGACATTAGTTCCAACAATTTATTCGGTATGGACTTAAAATCCCCGTGTATTCTTGTGGGAAAAAGAATGCATCGAATTCAACAATCACCTTGGTCGTCAGGGGGTCTGGTTGTTTACTACGGCGATATTTTACCAAATATTCGTTTATTTTGTTATAGTTCTCGCAATTCCGAATCAAAAAGAGTATTTTACGACAAAAATAAGATCCTTTATTTAATTTGCCTTCGTTTGGTACTTTGCTTGACTTCGTAGGACCATTTTTTCCAATTTGATTATGTAAAAGTAACAAAGCCTGCAAGGTACAAAAACGAACTTTAAGTGCATTCCTTATGGAAACGTATTATGGACTCCTGGGTTCAAACCCGAGCCTTATAAGTAATGGGATTAGTTTTCCTAGGGGTTTCTAACTCGTAGAAACAAAATGCAGTTTGAATCCCTAAGTCAAACCGTTTCTGAAATAAAGGGGAGGACGGACGGATTTTGCTTTTTGTATATACTAGCTGGGCCTGCGCAAATATTTGCGCACATAGAATATTTTAGATTTGAAATTATTTCATAAAAAGTAAATAGTTCTTAATCTACTTTCCTTGTAGTGTTCCTTAAGGTGCCGGAAACTAACATATATCTTCGTCAATTGATAATAGTTAAAATTTAAACTGTTCCAGGGGTAAGAAGCCAGGGTACAGTAAAATTCCTTCCATAAGGAATATATGGGTAAGGTAGGACTATACTCACTCACCTGTAACTCCCTGAATTGAGGCAGTTACAGGTGAGATTTCAGCTTGAAATTGTACACATAATTACATATGATCATTCTATAGTGCTATGCCCAGAGAGATTTCTTAAATGCCCAAGGTTCGATGCCAGGATGGACCCAATTCTTCCATAAGGAATACATAAGAGAAATATTAAAATAATTCTTTACTCCAAATCGATAAGATCCCCAATGATGCACCATGATGATGATCAATTTCTTGCCTTCTTGCTCAAAATTTTACCTTTTGCTCGCAATAAGTAAGCATTTCTTACTCGCATTGACATAGTTGATCCTAATCATTCAAAAAAACGGTATTTTACGTAGTAGTAAATTTTATATTACTATAAACATTAGCTTACCTTGATAATCAACTTATCACTATCATAATCATAAAATGATAATTTTTGGTGTAACAATGCAAAGATTCCAAAACTGAATTTACAATGTTGGAAATTAAAATAAATATATATTGTTTATTAAATTTTTCTTCACTTCAGACGAGAACGTTTTCTCAGTCAAATTTAGAGAGATATAGTGAGATAACAATACAATCAGCAAATCAGCCAAAGTATATATAACTCTTTTCTCCTGAATGCATTAAGTAAGAGATATAATAATATGCGCAGCAGTAAATGACGTCGTGAAATAATTTTAGTGGTCGCACAGAGGCTCTGTTGCATGCTAATTACATAATTAAGACACAGTTAGACATTTATTAAGACACTTGAAAAAAATAGATCATCAATGAAACTGTCACGGTGAATATTTTTCTTTTTTTCTTGGCGTGAAAAGCTAATTCTAACAAAGACATCTGTTATAAATGTTTACGTTGCTACAAATAACCTTTGGTTGCTACAGAAGCTTCAATAAATCGTACTGGCATCTATCGTATGAATTGGCCTTAAGCTCTCTTACGGAAAAACTCCGGAATCTGGGATCAACAACTGCATTGGTTGTCTTAGGGACTGGCTTTTTACATCTCCAAAATTCCCAAGCATTTTTCTTTTATTTCATCAAAATATTCTCGGCAAAAATAAGAATCTTTGTTTAATTTCCTTTCTATTGATGATAGTTTCGACTTTGTACGACTTGTGTTACTAATTTAATTTTGCGAAAGAAACAAAGCCTACAAGCGATAAAAATGAGGTTCACATGTATTTTAAATGGAAACGAATTATGGGTTCTGGAGTTCGATTCCGGGTGACTCCGAAAATGAAAATAGTTTTCCCTGGGGTTTTCAGCAGGTAGGAATGCAACTCAGTTTACCTCGTATCTCTCCACCTTACCGTTTTCAAGATAGAGGGGGGGGGGAGACAGACAGACGGACGGACGGACACTTCGTTATTCTTATATAATATGATATAGATAATATAGATAATGTGGATAAGAGCATTAAAAACAAGTACATTTAAATTTCAGTATTTTTTATATTCGGCAGTTACCATGGAGACGAAAGGTAAGCTTCTTGGCTTTGTTTATTCAAGAGCAATCGAGATTAAATGCATCCGATTCTCTTCAGTTTGAACGGGGAGATGAATCTCGATCGGAGGAAAAAAACCTCGATCTCTTGCATTACTGGATAGGAGAGGTTCCCTCCTTACGCTCCGAGGCGTAATTTGGATCCATCTGCATCCATCTCCTGCTTTCGGTAAACAGAGTGCACCGCTGACGTTTGACGTCATTAGCAGTTGTGGCGGAGCCGTTTATAGTGTGCGCGGAGTGACATCCTCTTTGAGGCCCCGAAGGCCATTTGTCCTCATTTCGTACATCCCCTTTGTCGCTGACCGATGGACCTTCTTCCACTCTTACTTCCAATATACATCCCACGGAACGTGTCATGTTGGTGCCTCTCAACATTGTTCATGATCAATTAAATACCTCGGCCGGGTTGGTTCTCGACCGGTGGATGGCTAATTACTTATAAGGTGGATCGGCAGGAAGATTCAGTAATAAAATATGAATGTAAACATACATTCAAAATTGGTAGCGTTTGAAAATAAACTCTGGGTTTTAGAGAGGAACCGTTATTGATTTTTAGTGATCTGCGTCTTTGACTAGGATTCCGGAATAAGTCTCCGGAGAATTTTCAAACGAATCACTTTCCGCGTTCCGTTTTAACCCTATAAGCGTTAGATATTATACATCGAAATGTTGATGCTACGGATAAATGAAAGAATTCAACATATACTTTCAAAATTAAAAGATGAAATTTAGCCTGTTGCGTTACGCTTAAACTTCATTCAAGGAATAAAAAAAATTGAAGACAACTTAAAATATTTTAGCTTTCCATTATTTACTCGTTGCACCCTCAGATTTTCTAGATTTCAAACTTTATGAAACCATTCAAAATTAGGGTTTAATGAAAAAAACCTGTCACCTATCCCTTTAAGCCCTGACCCTCACGATAGTGTGGGTTCAACATATCTCGACATATAATTTTTGTATCGGAAGAACATTTTTCTCACATAACACCTAACCCTCACAAGTGTGTGGATATCATAATGACTCTATTACTGATGAAATAATTTAAAATCTACTATTAAGAAGTCTAATGGTAGTCAGTAATATCAAAGAAATATACGAAACTATTTTTCAATGAAAAAAAATGTCAGGTCTTAAAGGGCTATACGAGATCGCAATTCCTGCTCAGCGTTATTGTTTCCTTACGATGGAATAAAATATCGAAAAAAAATCTTCAATTTTGATGTGACGATAAAGTGAATTTGGCTAATAAATAAAGGTTTCCAAAAGCTTCAAGTTTATTCGTTTAAAATTCGTGAAAGAAACTGAAAACGGAGGTTAGTTATCGCATGGAATGAAAATTTTAAATATATTTGAAAAAAGTTCAGAACCCCCGAAGAATCTAAAACTAGTATCAAGAATCTACTTCTTTTTGAGATTAGACCTTCTGAAGCAGGTATGCACCTGTTACGTGGGGTATTTTAGGTCAAATCAAAAATGGCTGCTGATGACGTATAATAAAGTGCATGGACCAGTGTTATCATAATTACCTTTCAGCGCAGGGCTGTGTGCTTTAACACCAACAATTTTCATTTAAATTTCTTTATTTATTTGAGGGTTGTTCGCAGAATGAAAGAGTTTAGAGTAAAATTTGTCTTTTTTATTCTCGAATCAGCCGAGATAGCGCGAGAGACGGATTGTACCAAATACTGCCTGTTTAAGAACCAAATGTAAATCTACTTCATTTAATGTATGTACATTTAGATTTCGCAATCACTTACATAATCTATTAAATTGCTCAAAATGATTTATAACAGCAAGCCATCGATTCTTTATCTTAATATTAAATACATTTGCGATTTTGCTTTCATCATAACGATCTCCATCTTTTTGATTTCCTCACAATTGCACATTTCAAATTGATTGAGGAAGAGGAGAGTGATAAGGGGGTTTTGGCGGTTGACGATTTAATGAGGGAATCGCTTAATCATCTTAAATGAACGCGCCAGATGGCTCACTGATTGCCCTCTCATCGCTTCTAATTTTCACTTCTCATGTGAATCTATTTTACCTATTCACTCCCGATTTCGCTATTTTATTGGATTGGTCAACCCACTAAATTACCCAATGAATAGGGTATCCAAGTCTAGAGATAGACATTGAAAGGAATAATATGTTTAACACGACTAAGATGTTGCTTGCGTATTGCAACTTTATTAAAACCTTCAAAACAAGATTTTTTTTCTCAATTTTACAACTCTCAATTCCAAAGAACATATTTACCATAATTTCTCAAGCTGAAATAGAGACTGAGAATCGAACTCAGGGCCGCTTTTGAATGAATCCGTATAATTACGGATAACACGACCTAAATACCGGATAGCAATTTGTATCCCTTTAGGAAGTACCTATTCTCAAGCCACCCACAATATGCTCCTGAAGTTTGATCTACCAGTACAAAAACCAGGATCCGTGATGTATACGCAATATTAACACATATATAGAATTTCCAATCAATATTCTTTCGAAAAATCCTGATACCCTATTTTGATGAATGGCATTAATTTTCTCAGATTTTTTTGCGGTATAAGGAAAGTAAAATTTTAATACATTATGGCACCAAAAATCATTATTTTAGGGTTATTTTTATAAAAAAGTAATATATTTGGTATTGCACATTTTTATATTATTAATGGTTTTTCAAAACAATGTAACCTTCCCCGTTCTACCCCACCCATGGTGCTGAATGGGATACCAGATTACAATGATGACAATATTACGGACTTAAAAAATTAACGTAAAAATTTAAAAAAAATAAAAGATAACTTAGGTAGGGCATTAAAACACCTATCATTTCATAATACACATATGTGGGTGGCCTCATCGACTTCACTATCTATTCCGACAAAAGTATTGAGTGCCACTTAAGGCGACTCGCAGATCTTATCCAGTCCTCCGCAGAATAGTCTGAACAGTAAAGGCTGTCGTCTTCTTCTCCGTTGTCACTTTTAAACCATTGAAAGTTATGATTACCTCTATATCGCCACATCGACTCAATACTTAATCTTATACCTTTTGGATGAAAAATATCTTCATTTGAGACATTATAAAAATATATTCCAAGATCACATCAGGAGAGCAGCACCACGTTTAAAGAGACATTTTCTGACAGGCACCAGGAAATAAAGGAAACTAAGATTAAACCCTAAGTACAGAAATATATTATATATCTCTCTAATAACGACAAATGAATATTCTTCGCGGAAAGTAGGTGAGATTTGCACTGAAGTTGAACTCCAGCGTAAGAATGTGCGAGAAGAAGAAGGGAGGACAAAATTTTGATCCTATTAGGAATATAAGCTCTTTATTTGTTGCATTAATTTTCAATAATAATGTGACCGTTCTGTTACAAAAGCAGAGGGAATTTTTTTCTCTACTTTTAAATAGGCTTAAATTACATTTCAATATTTCATATCACGTTGACGGACAAAAGTTCACTTGTGATACAAATAATGGAATGAAGTCTTAGCATAGCACAGGAAAGCGTGCGACTTAACCCAAGGTTGTACAAGAAGAGAAAAATAGTGACTAGGCTGGGACTCGAACCAAGGTCTCCCACTGTCCGGGCAGGTGTTCTTACCAGCTAAACTACCGAGCCACGTCCTTTTTCCTTCTGTAAATGGGGGCTTTTATTTTCAAGGTAATGGTGTTCCACGTAGCGGCACTAACCACAACCAGAAGTCCTCACTGAGGCAACTGAAGAACAAATGGATATTAAAGGAAATCCCCTCGAGGAAAAGCCCCCATTTACAGAATGGAAAAGGACGGTAGTTTAGTTAGTAAGAACACCTGCCCGGAAATTGGGAGACCTTGGTTCGAGTCCCAGCCAAGTCACTATATTTCTTCACTTGTGATATTATTACGAACGTGGGATGTGGAAAGAAAATCAAACTGCAGGTAGAAAACGAAACCAAGTTATCTACATTAGGTGGTACTTAAGAAGTTCATATTTAATTACCAACGAAAACTCAGGCGAAGACCAGATTCTTTTTATTTCTAGCGATTAAAGTCTTATTCGTAACCGATGTATTCGGTTATTATAATAAGTGCACGGAAGTTTGATCTCGCAATCCTCCCTCGAAACTCATAAATTCTGAATTACAAAAATAAACTACATTTATTTTAATCAAGCATTATTTTTTACTGTCTAATACGCATGGTTTTCAACCGCAACCTTGTAGGAATACAATCGCTTCTGTTTTTACCCCACACCATAAGACTTAGTAAGTAGCCTTGAAAATAAAACCTATGGAAAG
This sequence comes from Sympetrum striolatum, assembly GCA_947579665.1. NCBI lineage: Eukaryota > Metazoa > Arthropoda > Insecta > Odonata > Libellulidae > Sympetrum > Sympetrum striolatum. The sequence continues at coordinate 73,448,720 of OX388349.1, forward strand.
AATATACCAAGAATATAAATGAAATAACAAATTGTTAATATAAATAGAGAAATTGTTAAATATTTTGTAAATTTTGTTTTTATTTGGATTGCGTTCAGGTACATCGGCCAGAAAATCTAAATCCATGAACACAATTCCTAAAGTTAACATATTTGAAAACTGTATTTTTAGGTATAAGCTTACATATTTGAAATAATTCACAGGGTTTAATGTCAGATTAAAGGCAAATCATCTGTCAAAAATACTTATTTTGTGTGACATTCTATAGGGTATTTATCTGAAAATCTTCACCGATATTTCAACGATCTATATTCAGTCATTGTTTAGTGTACACAGCGATGCAAGGGGACACGATTTATTACTTGGAGATAAATATCGATAAAGTTATCAACTTACCAAGCTAAGTAGAAATAATCTCTTGCTATGAGAAAATAAAATTAATTAAATTCAATCAATTTTAGTTTCTCTTAAAGAACCATAAACATTGGGTTTACTTTAAACTAATCTTGGTTATTACAAACGTACTAACGCTAACGAACTTTGATTCAACAAATAGCTTGACCGTCAAGGATTGTTTACAATGATTGTTTACAATGATTGTTTACAATCTCAGATTTTCACAAAATTTTCGTATTTTACTTCATTATTCTCACAAATTGGAAATAAAAGTAATACTCAATTACCAAAATAAGAATCTTCTTTATATTTATTTTCTTTTGGTGCTTGTTTTAGTTTCGAACTACCATTCTTTTTAATTCAATTACGTCAAAGAAAAGTACCAACGAGGCGGTCAGTGCATCAGTGCATACATCCATGATTCTCTGTCTTCACGCACGCCTTCTTTTCAAGTTTTGCGGCATCAATACGACGTATCCAAATTTTTATAATCACCGAATTTAAAAATATTTAACCCATCTTAAAGCAAAATTTTTCTCGACAAGTTACGTTTCAAATATTTCTTCCTTCTTAGCTACCATGAATCTATTTCAGTTCCTTAAAAAGAATGAAAAATATTCATATCTTAAACTTCGAAAATCTACGAAAACAATCTTTACAAGAAAATTAAAATTTCCATTGAATAAATGAAACTTTCTTTCTACGCCTGAGCGAGTTAAATTCATGTATCACGTTTCTGTTAACACATTCTTTTATCAATGTGTTATCAGAATGCGGGAAAGCACTTTAGATAAAAGGTTTAGAAATTGCTTATTCATTAGATTAAAAATTTAATTAACATAAATAGATAGGTAAAAAAATTAAAAATAAAGTAGTAAGAACAGGAAACCGATGCGGCGAAATATTCTTTTATCAGTAGAGTTAAGTAAGGGAATGGGATGCATACCCGGAGGACTTCTCAATCCAATGCTGGAGATCGTAGATTTTTTTAAAATAAGCATAAAAGATAGTAATGTTTAAATTTTTACATACATAATTCAAATATTACATGTATACTATAAATTGAAATTTTTACGTTTTATATGTATAACGTACAGTTTTAATCGTCCTAAATCTCTAGAATAAGAAAATAGTTCCAGGTAGTACAATGTATTATTGTATTATGTAGAGGAAATTAATTCAATCGACTTTTTGGTGAGTGTTTGTATATTATATACTTGACATATTGTATTAAATGTGCTTATTGCTATTGTTAAGATGTGTGCTGTCCATGGTATGCTTTTGAAGGGGTTTCCCTTGGGCGAATGACGGGCAGATTGTATTGTTATCTCACTATATCTCCCTCGACCGTTGCAACCTGGTAACCTAGTAAATTGCAGCGATTATAGTAAATAAATTAATAAATAAGTAATGGCGCTAAACTATCGCGCTAAGTTTTTCAGTAGATATCGGCGTTATTCTTAGCTGGTAAATCATTCGAGAGTTCTACTTAGGAACTGCAACGCTGTACATTCTTAAAACTGACGTTCAAAGTATTTTTATCGTACATGGAAGTAAAATATACTAGCAGAATACCACTAGGAGTTAGGAAATCCTTCCACTGAATGTAACAATTGGTTGAAATAATGAATTGTAAGTCTATATTTTGTCGCATGTATTTTATTACCTATTCGCAAAATTTGTTCTCAATAAAATTAAAATCAAATGTTCGAAGCGAAATTTTTGTTTATATTATAATACAGCTACGAAAGCTCACTCTTTTATATTTCTTAATTTTCAATACAGCAATTCCCAAAGTATTAATTACCTATCCCAAAACCCTCACATTTTATCGCACGATTTTTTGCACTACATCTATTCATCGCGTAAATAGAGAACTAAGTGATCTTGCATTTAATTATAGAATATATCACATAACATTAAAATGTTCCATTTCCCAAAGTGATAAAAGATTGCCGCGATTTGCAACGTTTAATTTCCCGGACGCATATAATATTTTCCGTTCCGAGAGAGCGTGTCAAAAATTAAAGAGCGAAATAGATTATCGCTTGAAGACGGTGGGCGAAATAATTGTTCTCTCAGAAAAAGCGAAGAAACCTCGAAAAATAGAACAGTTTCCTCGAGGTCTGAGAATGCTAATTACTTTTTAATGGAATAACTTGAATGGCGGCAAGTGTTTTATGAGGGACACGCACACTCCGGGCCATAAATCGCACGGCGGAAAAAAACCTTCCGTTTTTGGTTCGGAACGGCGATGAATCACGAGAAGGAGAAAACGAACCCTTACCTCTGTAAACCACTTTGTTGAACGTGCTTGTTATGATCCTCAGCTCTGGATTTGGAGTGTCCCCGATCTGAAAAAAAGGACGTCACACACAATCATCACAATATGCCAACGAAGATGTGAATTGCGATTTTGTATCGAATTACTTAAATGTCTTACCTTTGAAGATTATAAGTAAATATACGCTCAAATGTAACATAAATTCTATACCTATGAAATAGAACAAGAGAATTTCACTGGGCGAATCTGATACGGTAAAACATCAAAAAAGAGAAGAAAGACACACTTTTTGATCCAGAGGAGAGAAAAATAGTAGCGGAAACTCAATTACTGATAAAATAGGAGGAATGACAAATTATTCTTGATTAATTTCCTCTAGAAAAATAAACTAAATAAAATTGTCCTGCGGAATCGAAAGAAATATCGAGATAAGGATGGTAAATGAAGATTCTTCTTAGTGAAAGTACAGAGCTAGGTGGGCTAGCTGGGACTATATGACCACTTTATGAGATGAGTAATGCTAAAAGTGGCGTGGCATCATGTAGGGATAGTCCATTATCCTCACTTCTAACTGTTTTCAGCATTGCATCTTAAATTCATTTTGTTTGCTCAGACTGATAGAAATAAAATGTTATTCTGCTACGATATGATTAAGATAGTCGTAGTAATACGTAGAAATCCTCAACAAATACAGTACACATCAACAACATTTACACCATTAGAAACTTTCTGTACAGACTTGAAGTTTAATTTTGCGTAAGATATAAATTACTTTGATACATTTAACCTCTATCAAATATAAGAAAAATATATCTAAAATTCGCTAAAATAAATCTTAAATTATATTTAAAATTAAGTTTAGTCGAACCTCTGGTGAAAATGAATATTTCACGAGGAATATTTTTGAATTCACAAGCATACTTTTCATGTTGTCTGTATTGCTTCATTAGAAGAAGTGAAACAACGAGTTCATCAAAAGAAGGAAACTAAAGTTCTTAAAGTAAGGATTTGAATTCAATTTCTTACTTTTACAAAAAGTTGCTGGATTTCTTTGAGAAATACTATGGACGTTCTAACTTAATCAGCATTACTGATCATTCTCCCTTATGCAAATGGACGATTTTACAATTCAAATGAACGCTGGGAGAAAACTCGGAAAGTGATTTTAAAAACAGATTTTGCCACCACGAGCAGTAACAATTTAAGAACTTTTTCTGGAAACAGAATGATATTTATGACCACAAAAGCTTTTAAAGCCAAAGCAAGAGATGGACAAGGAAAAAAACTACCATATTACATCGCAAAGTTGCAGTTTGTTTTCAACACATAGCGATCCATTAAAGTAGATTTAAATGAAGGAATAAATGCAAATTTTCAATCATGTTTATGCTTCCAGCGACGGATTTGTAGAAAATAAAGACTTCAGTGAATACATTTAGACTTGAAACTCATACTCGATATTGAAATAATTCAGCAAGATGTAAAACAACGATAATTTAAACTAAAGGAAATCCAAAATGAAAAAATAAGGGAATCAGGAAATAAAACACATATTCGTTACATGGATAAACTGAGGTATCCTGTGAGATTAAAATAAAATGTTTCTGTTGCAGTAAAGCGCTCATTAGAACGTCCATGAAGTCATCAGAATTGAAAAAGGAACGGCTGTGAAACCCAAAATTAAAGATCTCTTAGGAAATGATGTGAAATGGGCAAACACTCTATTTTACTGCAACCTTAAGGGAGAAAGAAGGAAGGATTTGTTTTATGTAAATCTGTATAAAATTAAGCATATTAATATTCAATTTAAACGTAAATTCAATGCATAATATTATAATTTGCTTTGAAATCGAAAATTATCTGTAAGTTAGGGAAAAATGAATACCATGATGATATTCGTTATTCCTTTATATATATATAGCTGCGTGTTAATGAAATATCTTCTCATAGATTTTACTCTTACAGAGACACTATAGAAAGAACTCCCTTAAAACAAGAAGGAATATATTTTTGCGTTATAAATTTCTAATATTCTTGAGGAATATTATAATAAAAATATATTTTGGATTTGGGTACAACTGGAAGAATTTTTTAGTCTTTTTCTTCGTCGACTGATCATTCATTAGTAAATACAAGTCAGAAGTTACTTTACTAAATAAGATTTCAAGCCTCGTGTCTCGTCAGGGAAACAAAGTATGACTAGCATAATATAATATTTCTAAATAAAATTGTTTCAGGGACCTTCCAGTAAATTCCGGCAAACAGAGAAGAAAATTTCCATTGAAAACAAAACAATATATTTGTGCGTTGATTATTATTTAAAGAGGAAACTAATAAATTAGGAACAGAAATCTATAAATCATGAAGCGATGGAAAAAATTATGCCAAATGGGACGAAAACAGTAATTAAAAAAAAGTATAAGCCATAGGACTCTTCTTCATAATGAATATATAGCGAATTTTACTAAAACACGAACATTTCAAAATAACTACTTGAATACATATGTAACTTGTAATATACATCCTTGCCTAATATAAGGTTAAGACGCGTTCGTTTGTCAATGTTATTAACAGAGCTTTTTTAAGTATATATTTAAGATGATTTACCTGAACCATAAGGGAGATGGCGACGACCCCTTGGGATTTGTGCTGCGCTTCTGACATATTGTGGTACAAGTCCGAATTGAATCCATATAACTGGAGCTGAAATAAACACACATAACTATGAAAAATACATTAGATAGATCTTTATAAGCTAACATTTCTATATTTCTTACTTAAAATAAAATTAACGGAAGGAAAGAATGTTCATTACTATTAGAGATGGGTCGTCACGGTGTGCTCAGCTTAGAGTGACCAGATTTACAATCAGCTCATCAAGGACGAACCTTTTTTACAAGTAAATACCATGAATTCTTTTCCATCCCACAAATGTTACTCCCCCTTTCCTTTTCTCTTTTAAAATTCACATCTATGATTCCAAAAAGATTGAAATGTCCACTCGCATCTTATTTTCCACTTCCTCCTGTTGATTACGGAGGTTATATTACATTCTATACTATAATTATTATAGATTTTCGGAATACAAGTGAAAACCAGCACTTATAAAACATCGGCACGGCCGTTGTAATTCAAGTAATGATGGGGAAGGTGTGAGTGTACCTCCTTACCATTTTTATTAAAGATTTTTATAAATGCCAGGAGTTTACCACTAGAAGAATTAGACAGGTTCCACCAGCAGAGCAGAAGTAAAGGATGACATCAAAATGTGGGACGGTTTACGGAACGTGTAATGGTAAGGAACGATGGATAAATATTCCTTAGCTTCTAAATGAGTGTCACTCAATAAATTTTCAAGGCAGTCTCAATGAGACTAAGTAACTTAAATTAACGTAACTTAAATTAACGTAACGTAAATTACTTTTTACTCAATAACATTTGCTCCGTTCTATTATAATTTTATTTTACTAACAAGAATCCTCTGGGAAAATAGAAATGGAAGGAAGAGTCTCAAATTATACTTGAAAACTATGAATAGCGGGTAATTTAAAAGTGAAGGCTTCATATTTATTTGGAAGCATAAAAAAATTATCATTACTAATCTTATTTCAGAAGAACTCATCTGAAAGAAAGGAACTGCGATGTCTAAAAATTAGGTGTTTGGATAATCGTTATTCTGTTTCTTTTCAAACAAACAAGGATTAAATAAATGTGAGGAAAGTGTCCCTTTTTGGGAAGAGTTGAGACTTTCCTCTTCTATTTAACCAGTTTTCAATTTAAGAAACATCTAGTTAGCGTATCATCATGGAAGTTAACTTCAATGGATAGAGAATAACGAAAATGTAGTTGTTGATTTGGGGTACTTCAGTGAAGTTAATTACCTACAGCCGGCGAACCAACTCAAAGAAGCGGCTGTGAAAAACCTGCAGGAATATGCTAAATTTAATTACTAAAAACATCACTTTTTCCCAAATTAGAACTAAAAACCTAGTATAAGTACGTAACCAGCATTCAAATACATATTGCAAACAATATGCAATAAAATTCACAACAAATAATGCATAGCAAAGTTGTAGTCTTTTTAAATATTATAACAGCCAAACTAAACGCAGGTAAAATTTTAAAACAGCTACATAAAATTATGCGATATAAGATAAATAATTTAATTTCAAAATTAAGTAATAATTTGTTTGATACTAACACCAAAATTTTGATAGTCACCTACACTATCTAAATTTCACCAATAATTCACGAACTCTAATATTTACTTTTCACAAAATGTAAATTAATATCATATTTATAAATTACACGATATATCACGGTTAAACAAATACTTAAGGCTTTTTCTGGTGCCACAAAATATAGAATCGCATATAAGAATTGCCGTAGTTTCACAAGAGATGCTACAAAAGCCCAGGTGCAGGTTGCAAAGGATTGATCGGATCATAAATCAATTATTCGATTGAATACCGTGAAACAACCACCTTAAGAATGAGTCAATCACTCAGCTCAAAATTTTGGTCTTTACGTTATTCAGAGTTTTTGGCCACCTCTATCTTAAATGATTCGAAAAGGGATGGACAGTATACGATCAGCAACAAAGCTACGGAATGCCTTTGATACTGAGGAACGAGCGCCATGTGAGCAACCGAAGAACCGTCGAAATATTTGAGACTCTGTCAAGCCACGTTAAAAAAGGAAAACAAAAATGGGCGGGTTCGTAAAAACACAATCATCACTCATCACCGAGTCGAGTAGGAGGAAATTAAGTTTCAGAGAGCCTTGGGCTAAACCGCGGTGAAAAAGAGGAGGGGCTTCGCAAACAGAAAACTATAAAAAAGGCAGCCGGAAAGCGGCTGAACAATAAAGCAAAATGGCGCGGAGGCGTAAACGGATGAGCACAGCTTAGGAATCGAGATTATTTGAGGGAGAAAATGGGAGAGATAAGAAGAGGAAGAGGGAAAAGGCGGAGAGATAAATTCGCGCTCTCCGTGTTCCCTCCTTCCGCTCTCCGATGTTCTTTTTTTCCGTTTTTTTTGCGCGCTCTTCTTCCACTTCCGGCTTCCTCCGCGTCCTACGTTTCCCGCGCAAAATTCTTTCCGGTTCATTATTTTTTACGATTTTTCGAGACGTCGTGGTTGTACACACCCGTTTTTACGCCAATTGTGATTCTTATTGTTCCCTCTTTGGGTTCCATTCCACTTTTTCCCACTAATGCTGTTTGCATCCAGAGGGATGATAGCAGAAGTCGAGGAAGAAAAATATGAAACCATGTTTGATTGACCCCTTCATTCGGAATTCTTTTGAAAAGATAATGTTATGTTTATGAAAGTAAGAGTGGTCAGTAAATGTTAACACTGTTTTAGCTATTGTGGCCAGATTCCCCCTTTAAATATGCAAGAATATTTCTTATAAAAATCAGTAGAAAATTATACTTTCGATGTTTTCAAATAGGATATGCCTAAATCTATCAGAAGTTGTATTACGGTTGAAATTTCGAGTTCCAATTTTACGCTGATAACCTAATGAGCAAGTACTCCGTAATTTGAGTTGAATTTACAACCTTAGAGCTGAGGAGGAACCTAAGAACGTTAATGTATAAAGAGAAACTTCTTTATTAGGCGGATACTTAGCAATTAAATTTTGGAAACAACAGAAGAAGGCATTTATATAGAGGACAGGATGGTACATCTGGCAACCCTAACTTGAATATACTCGTTACCTATTTTGGATCTCTTTCATACCGTATCTCCTTTAAAGTATATAATTTAGTTTGAATTACCACGGTACAAGAACTTGCTTTTAATGATCTGCAGAAACGGTAAGTTGCCTACCGATACGAAATACGTGTAGAGGAGATAAGAAAAGAAAACTCTCTGTTAAAACTGTTTTCTTTTACAAAATACTTGAAATCGCAGAGATAAATCGACTAAAAAGTGTTAAAATCCAAAAACTAACCAGTAAAGCCATGGATTATTTTAAACGTATCTAGTTTATTAGTAACAGAACATTGTAATTAAAGCTACAGTTTAATCATAATTTTAAACTCGAAGAACATAAAATCTCTAGTATATCCCACGATTTGAAATGGATATCCCACGTGCGGAGATATGATAAATATGAAAAAGACATTTACTGTAAGACTAACGGGTATCACTTCCGTGGAAGCATCTTCAGATACAGAAAAATTGTACCTGAGGATGCGCCCACAGAAGTGAAACCGATCGTGGTTAAATAAATTTAGAGTAGAAGTAGCTAAGTAGCTTTCTTTATTGTATGGCTTTACACAAAATTATGCCTTTTCACATCGATAAGACTGATTCCAAAGATACTGTACTATTTTACTATTGCCGAAAATACCTCGACCATTGTCAAACTTGCCTTTTTTCTGTGATTTGTGTTTTTGAAATCTCTTCCATTCTTATGAACAATAATTCTCCGGAAAATGTTGAATCATCTGATTCGGATTTTCGCGACGTCGCTTCCGTTTTGTGCAATATTGGTCTTTGAATTCTTATACTTTCTGTTGAGCAACATTCGTTAAGTAAACCTAAAATTATAAATTAAATCGAATAGCCATTATGCGATGAGGTCCCTCTTCTATTAATTTAAAGGAGTTACTGTAAATGAAAAAAATAAAGCTGTGTTGACGCACTTTAGCTCCAAAAAACCACAGTTTGCTAAAGCAGCAAGCTATGAAGTCTGTCTTGTCTTTATTAAGGTGAGATTGATGCTGAAAAGTCTTCTCTTCCATGTATCCTATCGTCAATGATATTAAATCATAAAAAGTGTGTATATGAATAGCGATAGAGAGGAAGACTAACCTTTGGAAAAGTTCAAACCAGCAGGAGTTAGGGGCTTTGTAAGGAGTTCCTCCCCACACACGATGGATTACGAGAGGTAATTTATCATGACTTTATTGACCTCTGTACTTGTCAAATAATCGCAGCCGTGAACGGGATGTAACAAAAATGATACGAAAGATAAATAGTCATTAACTCTAATCCGAAAAATGGGTGAAACTACTTCATTCATCAAGATTGCAGGAAGGGATATCTGTACAGAGCGTGTAAAGTTTTCCAGCTGGATTTGGATATCTTGTGTCAAATTTAGGCCTCTCTTAAAATCACACACCCTTAAAAATGCAGGGACGCGCAAATCTTCAAGAAGAGCACGTTTTTTCTAGAGATCTGTTAGCAAAATGATTTGTTTCAAGAGACAGGCGATCTATAAATCCTTTAGGTTTTCACTTTATCGGACAGCATTCAAGTTCCCTCGGTACGTTCAAAAGAAGCGGTTCGACATCCGTGGTACTCATCCTCACACTCTTCTATCGCACGTGTTTGGGAAAAATCGCTCCGAAGAAAAAAACATGAAATTCTGGATAAAGCATCCCGGAGGAGTCAAAGCTATTCATCTGGCGGCGGTGGGAGTGACTCAAAGTCAGTTAACGTCATCACCTCTGACCGGGCTACACAAGAAACGTCAGCGTATCAATTTTCCAGATAAAAAAGGGGGAGGAAGCGTAGAGAGTGGCTTTATAAGACGGAAAAGAGGTTATCGAGTGGGGTTAAAAAGGGCGCTCTCTCTTGGGAAAAAAGGAAATTCCGAGGCATGGAAGTGGCCAAAGAGTGGTGGGAATGGGAAAATAGACGATAAAGGGAAAAAGTGAAGGAACAAATGATAAAAAGGTGGTGTTAAACCTTTCGATTGGATATATGATCCTTTCTCAAAATTTATGCACAGAGAAGATACCCGGCATTTCTTTTCGTAAAATATATTTATTGAGTAAAGATTACTTTTCGGGGCAAAAAAGTAGATCTCCCGATGGTAAATCATTATTTAACATCATTGTTGTAAGATTTGAACAAAATTTATAATTTTATAGAGATATTAAATGAATTTCAACTCCCACGAGTTATGCAACAGTCATGAAACAAATGCAAATCTTGAATCGGAGGAAAGAAATCGATCAAATGATCCAGCTAGGAAATTTCGATTCTAAGGCTCCTTTTGGTCACTGGTATTTGGAGCAAAAGTAATGATTTATGAGACGATAATATATCTAGTTATAATTGTTTTTAATATTATATGCTATATTGTAACTTTTAGTTTTATAAGTTTTTAATTACATTATTGTGTAGAGTAATTACTTGTATGCTTTAATTGTATGAATTTAATTGTAAATTATATGATGTACTGCCTTTGGGAAGTTTTTGGGGGTTTTCCTCTCAACTAGGGTGAATACCAGGCAGGGTAATGTATTCCCCTAAGAAAAGATGACTACCACCTGGCCTAGAGCCTACTTGTAGTCCTTATAATTAAATAAATAAATAAATACAATTAATTCGTATGCTATGCAAATTTTTAGCACCTTTAAATTTATAAGATTGTGCAAGCGCTTACTCTTTTTTTTTCTTCACTCAACATTTGGATACTTTTTAGCTGAAATCCAATGAATTATATATAAGCAAACACAATTCAGTTGTTTAAAAATTAATTAGGTAATGATTGCAGTATTGAAAGGCACTGGTATGAAATTATGCTAGGTCACTATTAAACGAATTAAAGCTTTTCTAACCCCCTTACATCAGGTTTCAGGAAAAATTTCGCATGTCCCTAATTGTATCTCCTATTACGTCATTGTGATCAATAATAACGATACTTTAAATAGGGAACATAAAAATTTTTATCGATAAATTTGAAGCCAAAATTTGTAAAAATTCATCCATTAGTTTTTGGATTGAGGACATTAAATTATGAACGAAGTTTCAACGTATATAAAAGCCGATTTGCTTCCAAAATAGTTTTAATTAAAGCAATAAAAAGTAATCGGTTATTGGCTATATAATAGTTTTTCAAAATTCCGTTTAGAAATAAAATTTGTTCTCACTATTGAAAAATGGTCTAACTCTTAAAGAGTGATTTAATATCCGAGCTGGAATCCGACGGCCGATATCAGCAAATAAAAAGTACAAAAATGAGGGTAAGCGATATAGTAATTTACGAATTCACTAGTGAATCTCGTGGATAAAATATGATAGACTTTAAATTATTCCGAGCAGAGCTGACTGATGAGAAGCGAATGGAAAATTCTCCATTTGGGTTTTGATCCGTCTCAAATTCAATGACGTTCAACTGCTTCGCGGCTTCGATGTAAGCATTGTAAGAAGACGTGAATATCGACGGAAGCTTTTTGATAAATTTATCGCTACCGATTTCGGGGAGGAGATAACAGATATTGTCATCCCAGTTATATTCCTACGCGACCTTCGAGAGAAAACAAAAAAGCGATACAGGGAAGTAGTTGCCAGGACAGATAGCTACTTTTGGTCATTTTTTCCGCGAAGTATTAGAGAAGCAAATAGCTCTCCAGATTAGATAGGTATTTTGGTGTCTTACACCCCCTGCCACGCGCCACTGGCGGATTGCAGGGTTTAAATGTAAATGTAAATGTAAATTGTCTTGTTCCGCATTTTACACTACCCAAGATGGGCCTTGGATTCTGCAAAAGCATACTCCGGAAGAAATGGCCATGCACCAGCTCGCGTGAGCTCTCTTCATTCGGTGATTTATGACTTGGTCACGCTGTCGTCTCTTCGAAGAATATTTGATCACGTTTGCTCTCCTTTGATACGAAAAATGGAGTTATCGATGTAAGCGGTCACGTGAGCCTTCGCTTGACGGTTGCCTTGATTATCCTCGACTTCTTTAAGTGTTTGTATAAAGTTCTCAACGTCTGATCATTAATTCTGAGGGTTGTCGGAAAGTCGATAAAGTGTTCCGACGCCGCTCTAAAAAAATCATCGAATATTAATTTAGCTCGTCTATGTCGAGAAAAATAATCATTTTGACGCATTTTAAATCGACGGATTCGGGGATAAATCAGTGTCATGTTTATCTGATTTTTAAATTTTAAGATAAAAGAGCCGCAAGTAACCGCCTTTATTACTGCTTTATGTGTTCTGATAGACGGTGCCTACTCCGGTTTCTAGGCAACCATAGATGTGTTTTCATGAATTGATTTATTCCAAGTTCACATCTTTATTGTAATTTAAGTTTGGTTTCCTTATTTTTTAAGGTTGTAACTTAAAAAAAGAATTCTTTATGCTTTTTAGCATGAAAACAGTAGCACATAGCCTTATTTCATAACATGAATAATATTCTGCGTAGGATAAGTAGCAACACACATGCAATTTATTGCTATTGAATGTAATAAATTTTAAAGTTCATGATTCCACGTTAAATCAAAAAACAATTAATGGTTTAAAGAAAAAATAAAAGTACATCAGCAAGCAGTTTATGATGGTTTCTCATCATAAATAATGTTACATCAACTAGTTTTTAATTTATGAGAGAAAGCTATGACATTTCTATTCGAAAAAGATATAAAAAAATACTAACTTCTTATATTTTTTGCATTAATTCCTTAGGGTAAATTGTAGATAGCATGTCCTTAAATACCTTCTCAATTTATGACGGTCGATTAACTCGCATTTAACGAGGAGCAACAAAATGTTGATAATAACTTGGTTCTTCATAGGAAATCACTCCACGGAAAACTGCTTTTAATTCTAAGAGAAAGCCAACTTCGGCTGTAAAGGAATACATATAAAATTCACCATTTACTTCAAAACTAAGAATTATTTGGTGTAATATATTCCTTTTGAAAAAATTAGATGAATATGACCGAGATGTTGAGAAAATTCATTTCGTAAAATAATAAGAGGTAAATTCCGTTAATCAACGGGGAGTGAGATCTCATATTAAAATTTAGTACACATTCGAACTATAAAAGAATAATAAAAATGAAATAACAGTTTATAGGCTCTATCTTTCTTTATTCATTCAAAATTGATTTTGGTGATATTATTGAATAATCTATTTTAATTAAGTAGTATTTTAAGTCATAGCGAGTTCGCAGGTCGAATTCTGTCTTAGTTACAGATCGTTAAATCTGCTTAATGCCTTCATTATTCGTTTTTCAAATAATTCCGACATCAGTCAGATTGAGAGCATGCAATATTTGCAATATCAACAATTCTATGTAATAAAGCGTACGTGAGCGAAGCGCAGGAGTCGTCAATTTACCACAAGATGTATGTTTTTCAACTCGAATTCCAGAGGCCTCGGGTTCTGCAGCGCTCAAAAATAACCACCCGATATTTCACAACATCCATTCACATCCATATTTTAGATGTTCGAGAAAAAATCGATAAAACCAACCGTTCGAGTTCTACTAGATGAAGAAACCGCTAAACGGATCGCAACCTCTTTTCCCGATAGAGCAAAAATCCTTAAAAGCACCAAAACATCGAGCCTGGTGTATAAATGCTTTATGGTATTATTTAAATCAGGAAAATTGTTATTGAAATCTGATGGAAATCAGCTAGAAAACCTGACGAGCAGTAAAAATATATGTTGTGCCGGGATTCCACTGCGACAAGTCTTAGCTAGATATGTTACCGGAAATCACAAGAGGGAGGAGAGTGTTAGTAAAATGCTAGATCAGCTAGGATGGGAATCTTCTAGAGGAAATACATTTAGATTGACAGGTATATTTAACGCGTGGAACTGTAAAGACGGTTGGAATGAGCTACAATCGAGATTTCATAACCCAAATTATATCGGACGCGGCGATCATAGACTAAAAATTAAAGAACAGAAATCCTATTTGGAAAAGTACTCCTTCATTAATAAGAGATTGGAATGCTTTACCTGGAGAAGTTTTCATTCCTTAGCCGAAAAATTCCAAACAATTTAAAAAGAAATCCGTAGTATATATCATATAAATCCCTTGCATGTATTCAGCAATGATTTACCTATATTCTGTTTACTGCTAACATATATTATCTCTTGTCTAGTTATAATTGTTTGTAATATTGTAGGCAATATTGTAACTTTTAGTTTTATAAGTTTATAATTGCATAATTGTATATAAAAATTACTTGTATGCTTTAATTGTATGAAAATAATTGAAAATTATATGATGTAGGTACTGCCTTTGGGAGGTTTTCCTCTCAACTAGGGTGAATACCAGGCAGGGTAATGTATTCCCCTAAGAAAAGATGACTACCACCTGGCCTAGAGCCTATTATTAGTCCTTAAAATTGAATAAATAAATAAATAATGAGTGAAATATAGATGTTCAGGCGTTACCTTGTGGAAAGCCATTGAAGTAATGAAGAAATAATCCACTTTTAAATTTTCCACACATACTTTGTGTGGAAAATTTAAAAGCGGAAAAGTGTAGAAAAATTTGCAAGTGTTATTTCTCCATTACTTCTTAGTAATGATTCGCCAGATATTCTGTGGTCTTTATGTGCGATCAGTGCAGCTAGATCGTCAAGTAAAAACATAATCTCTTCTTAATCCCGTAAGTTATTCTTTTTCTGGTATTCAATATAGGTACTATTTGAGTGTTATTGGCGACTCAAGTGTAGATTTTTGTTTTCACATTCAGTGAGGTGAGTACGCGAAAATGAGCACTCTCTCACAGAGCGACATACATATTCCTCTTGCGAAGGATCGCTTAAAGGAAGAGGAAATGGAATGAAGATACAAATTCCCTTCTCGGAGAAAATGGGAATGTAAAAGGTTTGAAAGTGGCGAGGATTTACCCTCCCGGAGAAGAAGAAATATACCAAAAGAGTTTTTACACTTAGCCTCCGGTCTTGATGGAGGCGCTACGGGAGGACTTCCGGGCCGAGATAAGTAGCGGAGGCTTCCGCCTAGGAAGTGATCTGGACGGAAGATGGATGAGCCGATACGGAGAACCACCGTAAATATAAATTCGGGGCCTTTTTCGCCCTCCCCGAGCGATGCTAACCCCCTCAAACGGATCGCGGGAGAACCATCCTTCAGCCTCCTCGGCCAATACCACTTCTCCCACTTCTGCTATTGGAATTCTTTATTTCGGCATTACAGCCATTTTATTGCCGATCGTATATTTCCTGCGGGAGAAGTCGAAGGCGTCTGGTCGCGTTGGCAGACGCATCGCTCTTAGCTCCAACACACACCTAACCCTTTTCCAATCCAACTCTCATGCCGTAAAACTCCGTTCGTACGCTCTTCTTTGTTCGATTTATGCCTCGTGTCAGTCAGGTGTCTGTTTTCTCATATCAGGAGATTATTTAAGTTGGCCTCCGGGAAAGCCATCTCATGAAATGGTCACACGCTCGCTTATGCCTGTGTCTGTTCCATGCTTGTCTGTTTCCCTTCCAACTATCGTTCACTTTAATACGAAAGAAAAGGCTTTCAGAGAAGGTAAACGTGCCATGAAAAACATCGGGACGCAAGGCAATTAGAGATATTGAACAGGGCAAATGGAGAATTCATTGTTTGATAGACAGTTATATGGAGTTTTTTCTTCCTTGAGGAGGTAAATGATCTAGTTTAAGAGCCGCCGCGGAGATAAAGTGGAATGATTTGATTACTTTCGTGAGAAGCAAGTGATACATAAGGAAAAACACTTATCTTTCGTATCTGCATCTTTCGCTGAATCGAGCGTCTTTCTTATAAGATGGTTTAAGAAATTGCACCTATTTCGGATTAACTATATTGATTTTATTAATGAAGAAGACGATGGAGAAAATGGAATCGGAATTCTGAGCATTTCCGAAGGTGGCAAGAGAATGGTGACTTAATGATCGAGGAACATATGACAATACATAGGGATCAGATGAAGAAATGGGGTGGCGATCAAACTCGATGCTCATTGAAAAATAGCACATCGTCCAGTTATAAAGCGTCTTTGAGCAGATGCTCTAAGCAAAGGTGGCTTGGAAAATCGGTACTCGGCATAAGGAATAAAGTAATGCGACTTAAGAAGCGGGAAAAGATGTGCTGCTCCAGTCGGAACACCAAAATTTCCAATATAACCTCTGGATGCGATGCGCAATATATTTAAGCCCTTAATGTATTCCTCGAAGATTACCTCTCTCCAGTCGATTCCTCTTGATTATATTTCCATTTCTTTTTCATCTTTTATCCTAAGAGAGGAGAAAGAGATTGAATTTGAAGGCGCACTCTCTTCACGCATCGCTCATCCGCGCGTCTTCACGGATTCCTTCCCCTCAAACTGCACCTTCACGGATTCCTTCCAGCACGTCCACCTCCACTTGAGCTGAGTGACCGACTTCATGACTTTCTAAATCAAACTTTCATTCAAATGGCAGAATTGGGATTATTGTTAAACCACTTTCGTAAATGAATTCGGAATATTGGTCTTTAAATACCAAACGCTGATCTTCACCTACGCTAACTTTGAAAACATAAATAAATGCTTCAGCGGAAAAGAGAGATAGATATAGATCTCCGCAGAAAATTAAACATGCGACCAGTTAGCGGGTTTGCTTCGGCTTCCTTAAATTTTGATTGCTCTTTATGGGAATAAAACCAAAATGACTTAAAAAACTTTCAATTATCGAAACAGTGTGAACAGGTAGTCAGAGCGGAGTTCGGAGTGGCTCAAAATGATCCGAATAAAATAAAAAGGATTGTCCGATCTTGAGGAAATTTTATTAAAGGAAAGGAAAGATAGATAGTTAGTGTCCAAGCGCTATTACAAAATAGTAAGTGTATTGCGAAATATGTTTTGTTGATTATCACAAGGTGACTGAAACATTGATCCATATTACTTACTTCTAAAATCTATCCTAAATTTGGTTGCGAGAGACCGATTTGGAATTTACTCAATCTGATCTCTGTAATCTCGTCCTTTTGTGTTGTTAGCTATGGTATTTTTTAATTACCGTATTAGCTCGAATATAACACGACCCCGAATTTAACGCGACTCCGAAATTTTCATAAAGATATTCACCAAAAAAAAACATAATACTCATAAAAGAATTCAAAGAAAGTAAAATTCAATCAGATAAGCATTTATTTCGGTAATTATAGCTAATAAAACAGGTTACATTCATGTCAATAAAATTAATTAATGTAAAACATTCGGTTGGACGTTCAGTCGCGTTTCAGCCTCTGTAGGAAAATGTTTATATTACATTCCATTTCTTAAACCCCGAATTTAGCGCGAGTTTCTTTTTATCGGAAAATAAACAGTCGAAAAATATCCCGTTATATTCGGGCAAATACGGTAGTTTATCATTATTATTATTATAGCTGGTCGTTAACTGTGATTGGCCTAGTGCTGTTTGATGATTCATTGAAATAAAATAAATAAATAATACTCCGAGACCTAAAATCGTGATAAAATGGTACGCGCCTGGGTCACGGATTCGAGAAAGATGATCAATTCATCTATGACAACCATATCTATGATGAGACATATTTATATCTATGATGAGAGGTGAAAACCGGATGGTTTCCAATTCTCTTCCCCCAATAATTCTCGTGTGTGGCAGGGGGTGCCGTTTGAGGCTTTTTCCAATTTATTTATTTCTCCCCACAATTTAAATTCTCTCTTTAATCCGCGAGGTGCTCACTCGCATCAATACGGAATCAATAAAATCTTCTTGGCCAATTAATATTGGTTTTTGCCAAACGAACTCACATATTCTAAATCATAGGTGTATTCCGTTAATACTAAATCTACTCCATTTTTGCCTCCCCGTTATGCTCGCACTACTACTCCTCGGATGTTAATTATTTGGTGTGAAATGGAGGGGACTCAATTCTTCAAATCTCTAAGGGATTTCTTTTATTAATGCTGAATTGATAAGATGGAGGAAGGAGATCTATTCTGTCTGTTTTACGCTCTATATCTACTTTCGTCTTTATTCTTTTCTCCTTATGTCTCTTTGCGTTCATCTAACACTTCCTCGACTTCCACTTTCCGTTTAATTCCCGTCAAAATCCCCTCCTTTCCGCTACACTTTTTGCCTCTTTCTCTTTGCAACGTCATGCCCAGAAGTCGCTCCCCTCAGCCAATTCGTAACCTCCGCTTTAAGTAAAGTTATCTCGACGTAAATGTAGCGTTAAGACGCGGAGATAACGGGGAGTTAATGTAAGGGAGTGACGTAAAATACTGCCACGCTTAGGTTAACTTGCGAAGGTGTGTCATTTCGTGGATTGCCCGTAAGATGCGACAACGACACATTCAAGTTTGAGGATGACTCATTGGCTTCATTGATTCCAGAAAAGTTTCTCCAACATAAATTATATATATTTACTACAACGGAGTATAATATGACCGTGCTATCAGTAAATAGTTATTTGAACCTTTCATTACTTAGGTATGAATCTACTGATGAAAGTAAATTATCTCAAACAGAACATACGATAAAATAAATTATAACAATACTCATGAGAGCATTTGGTTAAATTTATTGATTCTGACTACGGTGCAAGGGCGTGCCAAATACATTTCGTTTCAAGAATATTTTGCGGATTATTCAAATTTCAATTAAATTATCACTATTATTTAGTGAAAAACTTAATGTCGAATAGTTACCAGTATTGAAGGCTTTCTTGTAAACTGCGTTATTTAATTACTCTCTTTAGCAGAATGACAAGTGTATTTGAAGAAATTTTTTTGATTACTGCTTTGTTTCTAAGTATATTAGGAGATATTTGGACCAATAATCGTAAGTAAAATTTATATTTCTAGCCATCGTCTTAATATTTTTAACAACAATTGAATACTTATTTGGAAACAAAATAAATAGAATAATACTAGTATAGTTAGTAAAAATACAAATAAGATTTCTTGATGAAAAGACATTCATAGGAAATCAGCCGCGATATGATAGTGATAATTTTTTTAGGCAAGCCTTCGTTATCTAAACAATAGCTGAACCAGGCCACACTTTGCTGTGGTTCAGTCAGATATGAAATTAATGGGAATGTAAATAAAGGGTTTCTAGCGAACATAGATCACCGCGAAAATGTATCATTCAATTCAATAACCTTGCAATGCTGTAGCTCTGTTGTGTAATGAAAGGAAAGGAAGAAAATATATGTTTTTCATACAAAATAATGGCTGCCACACTGAGAATCTTATTATGACTTAAGGATATGAAGCTCGATCATTCACATATTGCAACTGCATACGTCTTAGCTGTGGATCTAATACTTCTTGGCGTTGTTGAGACGATTGAGCTGCTCTTCTTCTTCTCGATTCGACCCGTAAAACGCATACTTTGGACCGCAAAAACAAAGACGACTAATTACGTGTGTTTGAAATCGATTTTCGAACACACATAATTAAATCATTTCCAAAACAAAACAAATGAATTGAACTAAATAGAACATTCCGTATCGAATCAACTCACATTCAATTTTCGAAAATAGATAATTTGAATCACCTCCAACGATTGATTATTTATTGTTTTTGATTTTGATGTTTTCTGATTATGCACATCAATGAGAACGAATTCAACTCTTCTTCCTCAACTCGTAAAGAGCGAATCATGGCCCGTGAAAACACAGACGACGATCAACTGGAATATAACGTTAGAAATGAATCGAACTGAATGTAACAATGAAATACAAAGTAATTCTCACTTTGATTTTCGGAAACAGATTATTTAATTCACTAACAACTGTTAAATATGCACGTCAATGTGAACGAAATCAGCAAATTTTCTCTTCTTCTTCAACTCTTAAACCGCCAATTTTTTTGAAACTTTCACTAAACATCATCGTACCAGCAGAACTTACTATCACGCCGAAGCGTCTTCGTCTAGTTAACAGAGATGCCTTGAACGTAAGTAGTATTTACCATACAGCGACTTGAATAGTGTGACAAATTTAGGAACTACAGTCTTCGTGAAATCGGTAAATCATCTATAATACCCAAAAAATTATTTTTGCGATAAAGGCATATAAGATAAATGTGTAGAATTACGGTAAAGAAAATATAAAAGTTACAATTACAAAAGAACTTACGTGGTGGGACTATTCTGAGTTCTTATCCATAATCAGTGACCCAACATTAATTAAGAACAGCAATTACCATCCCTGCTATCGAAAAAAAAAGTTAAATTTGTCGGCCTGTGTTATGATATGAGATACTCTAATACCCCAATGGAAAACGTATGAACGAAAATAAGATATTCTGTTCTCCTGTTAGCAATCCGCAGATAGCTAGTCTCCATCTTCTCCATTTTGAGCCTTTGCTACGTTGTTGTTGCAGTTGACGTCTTCCATTATAACGTATTCCATCGTAAGATTTATGTACTGAAGCCAGCTTCCCCCTCCGTGGGTTCTCCCACTCCTTCCAAAATGTGTTCAGAATTCTCTGGTGTCTTAACATATGACCAACTACAGTTTATCTGCGCATTGTTAAGGTCTTATATTCCTTGCTTTACCCTATCTCTTGAAGTATTTCTTCGTTGGTCAGTCGTGCGTATCTTTACAAGCACATCTTGAAGGTGTTTCTCCACTCTCGTCTTGCTTCCATATACTGCTACAATCATAAATACGTCTTTGGAAACTGATTTCTTACGGCTAAACTAATGTTATTAGAGCACAGGTTCGATGCAATCTTGGTCACGGCGCACTTAACTTTTATCTCTTCTGTCCGTCATACAGATTCCAAAGTACTGGAGGTCTATAACTAGATCTAGATACTAGGGATGGGGTCAGGATTCGAGGATTCGATCGAATCCTATCGAATCTGAGGATTCGATATTCGATCGAATACTTTCACGAAACTATCGAATATCGAATAGCAATTTGAAAGTTGCACATGCGTCACGTTTTGGTAAAAGGGCTCCCGCGAAACGGTGAACAGAGGTTGTTGAAAAATCTTTTTGTGGGGTAATTATTTTTTGAAAGTGTCGGCAAATACTAGTGAGATTTGGAATTATTTTTCACTGAAAAATATTGACGATAAAGTCGCAATATGTGATATTCGCAAGACGTCAATCTCACCTGGTGGTGTTTCCAAAGCGACTACTGCATTGTGGAAACATGTGAAGAAAATGTAATTTCTAATCAAGGAAAGCATTCATTTGATGAAAAAATGTACTAAAATTGGATGAAGCAAGTATGAGATTCGACATTCGATGAAAAATAGGTAGATTCGGATTCGGGATTCGGATTCGATGAAATTTTGGATTCGACACATCACTACTAGATACTCATCATTTAACCTGCAATATTCTATCCTAGATACCACAACCCTATTTAGTTACGGCCTAAAACTATCCATCACTGATAGCCAAATATTTTCCAAGCTAATCAAAAACGGTTTTAATTAGTTAATTTTTAAAAGATAATCGAATTCGATTATGATAAATTCATCAATATGATGAACTTTAACCAGGAAAGAGTGCATTGGAAGAGAGAGATTTCACGTCTTCTCTGGAGGGGAAGTGTTTCTGTTAGTTCAGAAGAATATATATTCCTCCGTGGGGCATTTCTTTCTGAAGGACCTCTGCAAGAAAGAGAGGAAGTGAATTGTTTAGTCCCTCGCGAATCCCATTTCCTTGCGTAAGCGGAGATTTCTGTCGGTTGCTCGTGGTGCAGAGTTTTATGGGGTGATATTTGCCTCTTTTGCAGTGCCATATAAAACCTGCGTCTTTCGCCTTATTCGTAGCATAAATCCGAAATGGAATTTTTACGGTCTTTTTCTCACTCCTGTAAGCTTGGATTGGGAGGAATATATAAAAATGCCAGCGTGTGGGACACAGGAGGGAATTGCTGAACTGTGTCTCGAATACGTAATGGCGGCTGTAAATATGAAGTGCTCCTGTATGAAGGCGTTTACTCGTTTGTAAGTGATTATTTTGTCTTCGTGCTCGACTGAGGGTAGAGAAAAACTCGGATTCCACGGCGATCTCTCAGCGTTTCTACGGTAGCATCCTCCAAATATTGATCAACACCCTCTACATGCTGATGAGAATTATTCACAATTAAATAACCGGTTATTTTGATAGCATTTCCATTCAACTTCAAAGCTAACTTTTTCAGCATGAATTCTTGAAATCTCTTTCATTGACATACATCTTAATGTACAGTTTTAAATGATTATCCAAAGGAATAATTCCATGAACACTACTATCAGGCGGTACAATTTGATTGCATGAAACTGAGTTTTTTATGTTCCCAAATTTGCATACATTTTTTTCATACTTATAACGAACAAAATAGCAAATCGAGTACTTGATTTCTGCAAGCACTTTGAACGTGTTGCTACATTAAATGGGGATATTGGCAGTGTAAACATTTTGAACTTCCCAAGAATGAGTGCATTCTTTCTTAAGGAGAGGGAAAGGGAGAATTCCTCAAAAATAAGATGGCGGCGAATTCGATCCGTTGAAACGATTTGATCACAACGAATCTCCCAAAAATGAAGGACACTCTGCGCTAGGAATCGAAGGGATCTGCAAAACGATCTTTCATTTGTATTTCAATTCCATCTCGTACACAATCCAGTATCCCTACGATCTTATTAAACGGCTTCAATCTATAGTTGAGCAGCCCATCTTTGAGTTGCCATCTCAACTGCATTCTTTCCTTTGAATCAGACACCAGATTACTGAATCTAAAAAAAGGTATTCAAAGAAGTGGTGATTAACCTCTGACGACATACTGAAAATTTTGAATCCTTTCTCCTTCGGTAGAGTTCCTGTTAAGTTTCTTTCGAAAAAAACAGTCAAAGGATTTAGCTACCGAATTATTGATCAACTGAGCTGCCTGAAATTACGCGCATAATTCTGAGTTAATTTTGATCAATCTGATGTGTTATTTTAGTTTAAGAATTGAGTGATGTACTTCAGATTAACGTTAGATGTTTAAAGAGGCTGATAAATTAATGTGAAGGAATCAATTTCTGTATAACTGCATTTAGCTTATAGTTTTGAATGGAACTATGTTTTTGAAATGAGGACGAGCTAAGTAAGGAACGAGATACTAGCTCGTTACTATGGCGTCTTTGCAGAGGGAAAACTAAAAGCGTGGTCCTTGTTTCCGACAAATCCGATGAGAATTAAAATTATTGGATTGGATTTTAAATGGATGGTGCCTCGACAGCTAAGGTCATTTGCACCAGTTATTGGCTTTTAATTTACATAAAGTAAGTTATGTGATGTAAAATAACAGATAAAACTCAAAACCAGAAAATGTAGAATTAAATAAATAAATAGGGGAATAGGTACTTATTTTCCCAATAAATGCTCTGTTGCTCAAATTCAGAGTAGATCCAGCAGTCCAATTTGTTTTATAAGGGATAAAGCTGTGGAAATTCGGTCACCATCATCTCCAAGGATTGAGGACAAGTCCCCTCTGATCCCCAACATGTTGAGTACCCCCAAATTTATTAATAATATTAATGAATACAACTGCAGAGGGAAAACTAAAAGCGTGGTCCTTGTTTCCAAAAAAATTGATGAGATTTAATAATATTAATGAATAGAACATTTTTTTTCTATAAAACTATAAATTAAACATTCTACCGTAGTGAAAAAGGAAATCAGGCACTTATTTCAAAACCAATGTGATACAAGCGTATAAATAAATACTTGTTTTTTAATATTGTTAGTCACAAGATGAAATGCATCCCCTAAGTTTTCTATAAAGCATAATGTGCTCGGCGATAGTCGTCTACTGGTGCTTTGATTTTTGCATTCAAGAGTCGTGCGAATGACGGTCCTGCGTGAATGTGAATTCGTCTTAAATTCGAATGTCAGGAGGAGATTCCTGCAGACGATAACTCACATGCGAAACAGATGCTTTGGTGACACTCTGCCTTATCGTATGGCTCAATTCATTAAGACGAATTTACTTGCTCCCATGTGCAGACGGGATTCCGCATTCCAGAATTACGGAGGCGCAGATAACAGGTGGTGGTGAATAATACCCTCCGTTAATTCACTCAGATTCATCTTTGAGATATCAAGAATGCTCCAGAGAGAATGCATTCTTGGAGTAAACTCCGGGAGAAACGCAATACAGTAATTGAAATGAGAAATTAGTTTTAGAACATTTTCTACAGGACAGCGAACTAATTTCAGCAGAAGTGGGCCACCACATCTCTTTGAACAGCTGAAGCAACGCAAGAAGATCAGAATTCCGGTTGGACGCGGCTAATCTTAGTCTAACGGTATATGAATAGATATCATAAATACGTTTCATATACGCTTTTTAAGGTTTCCCTGGTTGCTTTGGGTTCGATCACAGAGAGCCATTTACATTACTGTATGAATTTAAAATGGGGATAACAAAGTTTTAATTTCACATGTGATATAGACTTCAAAATTTGAATCAAATAGGTTTTATTTCCGCCGTTATATATATTCACATTTTGCAAAAGGTTCTGCGTTTGACATCAGGCATCCCTACTATTTTGAACTTATGGCTGGAATTTAAATTATTTATCATTCATTTCCCGAGAAGGTGAAAATTATACGGCAAGGAATATGAACAGAAGTAATATATTGAATACCTTTTGAGATTTGTATTAAGTCTTTGCAAAGTATAGTAATGTAATCATATGCTTGCAGGATGCAAGCAACTTTTACTAGTATATATATACAAATCCGAAGAAACATATTTATATAATAGATAGATATGCATGATTTTCCATTAGGAAACTACGAAGAGACAGCTGAACGCTCAACTATTCCGTGAAATATCCTACTGAAGTTCTGTTGTGAAGTATATGTTGCTGAAAGTATTATCTCAGGGGATACAAATTTACAAATATTTATTTTAGTATAAAATGTTCAATAGTATCTTTCCCTAAGGTATCTACAATTACTGCTAACAGGTTTGGAAAAGCTTTCAATATTATTTGGGAGAAAATCAATCTATTGTCCAAACGGACTCAGAATACGGAATAGAGCGATTTGTTGTGTTCATGCCGATCTGCTTTCCAAAACACGCCATAACTGTATTGAACTCCTTCCGTGAACTAATGTTGATAATTTCCAATAATCGCGGTAATTCACAAACAAACATTTCATCTAGCCCTTCTCATACTACAAATGAAGATCCTTGAATATAGTGTGCATCACAAATTTTCCTCAAATTAAAGTATTCCCTAATTGGTTCTTTACATGCAGCCATCAAGGTATGTCTTAAATTATAATTTCAGGTGCGATTAGGTATTTAAAGAAATGGATGCCTTAAGTTTCACATTTTTTGGTTGTTAATTCGTTTGATATTTATGAATTCTTCAATTCCATTCAAGTTGATACATTTAACCATACCCCTGAACACGTTTCTTACTGTTATCCCTGTGTTCTACTCTGAAATGAATTCAAGGAGATTCGAAATTAAGACCTGAATGAGAAGATAACGTCGGAGTGATGACGGAATGCATTGAATGGACTGTAAACGCAGATTCTACCGAGATTACAAGACTCTTACTTAGTGTTTGCACAAAAACTACGAGTTATTTTATTAAAAAAATGTGTACTTAATGTTATCCTGGATACATTCAATCATGAAATTTAACTATAAAGACCGTTGACTAATTTACTGACAAGAAATGAAACAAAAATTTTCCGAAACATTACAAGGAAGAAATAATATTTCATACCATTTTAATACCTCAGCATAAAATTTTAAAATGTAGCAAAGTTCATTAACATAGTCGATTGTGAGAGTAGAAATCACTTAGCTATTATATATTTCTAATAAATAACGATAAACTTCATTAACGTTCTTAATAATTATAATGTGGGAATAAACGATAGAATTCATACTCAAATTGCATTCAGTGTTCTCGTATGCACTGTAGTAAACGTATAACGTGTGTTTATTCAAATACGAATCAATTTATAGACGAAATTAATTTTATATTTTTCTTATCTTTCCATATGCACTGTTTGCTTTGCAATGTTCAAATAATCATTTGCATAATACATTTGATTCGAGTAGGAATGGGTGAAATGCCTGCTCCGAGATATCGAACGAAGGGCTTAAATCAAGAGTCGCTAATACATAATCTGCGAATCATTTTGTTAGTCATTATGATTTCCAGTTTAATAATTTCGCAACCACGCCCATGTTATAATTAATCCTGCCATCTGGTCCACCAATATTTACGAGGACAGACAAAAGTGTGTCACCGCCTCTGGCGTTTATCGCCTCCAAGCCCAATTCGCAAATAACATGAATTTTTTCGACCAACTGTCAACCGCAATTCTTCCTCGGAGGATTTATCTCGTCGCCATCCACTAGACCAATCAGAACATCTCATGCGGCATCTAAATACGAGTGGGTACGATGTACTCCGGGGGAAAAGTCACAGCGCCGCTGTGGCGTAAAAAATCAACAAGGCGGAGGGAAAAACAGGCGAGAGAGATCGAAGCCAGTAGGATTTTCATTCGACCCATTTCCATTAACCTTTACTTACCACCGAACTAGTGGTCCATTGGTAATTTAATTCGCATCAAATGAATATATATAAAGTCAATTCAATAAACAACATGACGAAGTTCTATCATTCGTTCCGGAAGACTTCTGTGTTGTATTATCTATGGTAAAAAAAATGTTGGGATATAAAAAATGCTAATTACTACTCAATTTAGAAATATTGGCGAAAACGATTCTGAAACCTTGCAAATGTAGGCAAATCTCACACAAACTATATATCCTGTAAATCTAGCCATCAACACAATTGTATTTTAAATGAAACACCTCCTAAGGCATCTTGCAACACTCATATAAGTCAATAAGTGCTGACTGCAATATGAAAAATCTGATGTGGTCAGCGCATGACTTTCTCCATATATGAGATGTAAATATTTATCTACGATAGTATTTTTGAACTCTATATTCAATCTAAACTTGGAAGATAAGTGATTAATTTATATCATGTTATCTGTTACGTCACAAACATCATAATTAATGTTTTTCGGGACATGTTCGATGAAAAACGATGAAATGGCCTTTCGCCCACAGCGCTCAGAGCGCCCACAACGTACATAATCAGCAACTTCCGGTTTATCAGTATTTCACTAATAACTCATAAACAATCAGTGATAGGCTGCGTACAAATCATTTGTTAGGCCAATCTTGGAATACGGGGAATGCCTATGGGACCCGCATGAGGTAGATTTAAAGCAAAAAATAGAAAAGATACAGAGAAAGGCAGCAAGATTCGTCTTAGCAGATATGCAAGGCTTGATAGCTTTACTCAGATGTTAAATGAATTAGGTTGGGAAAGTTTAGAGGAACGGAGATTCAAGAAAAGGCTAGCTATATTTTTTTAAGTATATACAGGAATTAAATCATTTGAGGAATTGTCAAAGAAAGTCTCTATGGCAAAATTTCACGACAGAAAAGACCATAGATACAAAGTAAAATTAATAAAACAGCGAACAAACATCAGTAAATTCTCTTTTCTAAATCGTGCTGTTAAGGGTTGGAATGATTTGCCTGCAGGAGTCTTGGAGCCCTTCCCAAAACATCATAGGGAGTTTGTGAAAAGATTGAGTCGAACTGTTAAGGATGAGTGAGCTTGACGTTTACTAGTACATGTGCAGTGAATCAATATATATTTTTTTGTAATTCAAAAATTTAGATGGGATATATAATAATATGTGCAATATATGTATATGTGTTACAACCGGACTATTAGTCCACTTGTAGCATTTTTTACAATAATAATAATACAAAAAATGTTTAATAATAGAGTTATACTAATTTTTTTACAAATCATAGAATATACCCAAAATCATATTTATGGAGAAAGTTAGCAAAAACGGAAATTTGCTTCAAAGAATAAAGATCGACTTTCGGTTAACCGATTTAATTGGTTGGATTTAATTTGATCAACTCTGACAGCACTTACCACAGTGCTATATATGAAGTTCGGTATTGATACGACTAATAGTTTTCACGTTAGAGCGCCCATGGTCACACACACACACACACACACATACTCACAGACATCATTCCGAAAATGGTCAAAACGTGTTCTAGGGACCCCAAAACGTGTATTTCCGTCGAAATCTCGATTTTTTTTAT
The DNA here is from genome assembly GCA_947579665.1 of Sympetrum striolatum. NCBI lineage: Eukaryota > Metazoa > Arthropoda > Insecta > Odonata > Libellulidae > Sympetrum > Sympetrum striolatum. The sequence continues at coordinate 73,477,284 of OX388349.1, forward strand.
GAAAACAATACTTTCTCTATACTACGTATATGGAAAGAGTAAAAATGCAACATAAATTGCTTACTGCGTTACACTCCCTTCTTATTGTGGATAACAACGAAAGTTCGAAATATGATTCCATTTAAAATTTGCCCTCACGATCCGGATTCTATTTGAGACAACACTTTTGCTTCAAAATCTTCAGTCCGCGAATGAACTGCGATTGAGTTTACCAATGGCATGATTCGTCTCATTAATCAAGTAAATACGATCTGAAATCTTACAAAACTTTAAATTAAACTTCATATTGTCACCTTCTACGAAATATTTACATTTATCTTTATTGGAACTAAAAATCTCCTCCTTCTATCTAATCCTTGATGGGTACGAGGAGGGACGCTGAAATCCTGTCTTTAAAACGGTTTTGGCAAACGCAGTCATATAATCTGTTCCGATTCACACTCAAATCTCGAATGTCGATTGGAAGAAAATTTTAGATCGGTAGATCCGTAATTTAGTGCAACGAAATCTGGAAAACCAGCCCAAAAATGGCCATTAAGTTCTATGAGGGAGAGAATAAGTTTTTACATTAAAATGCTGCTACAACAAATGTTAAAGTTAAATTGAATCTTATATTTACATTGAGTATAGATAAACGCCCTGAATTTTAATAGATTGTAGGAAAAATGAATACATTTCACAATAATATATAAAATCATTATTTCGATATTTATTTGCATAGGTCCTGCTAAGGGTTTGTAACTGTCAGCGCACTTTTATACTTACATATCATCCTAATCAGCCATTTTAAATCTGACTTAGGATGTAGTCCTTACCAAGCACTTTCCAATTTTCTCGGTCCTGAGCTTATCGTTGCCACGTTACACCTAGGTACTCGGTCTCTTTTCATCTGCCCTTTGGTCTCTTTATGCATATATTGGTATCCAGTTGATAACTATAGATGTCTACCGGATGTCCTTTCTTCTGTTAACAAGGCCGGTCCACCTTCATTATAGTGATTTTACCTTACATGTCTGTCACTCAAGCCATCATCCTCAAAAATTGTTGCGTTTTCGGTATCTTGTAGTGATTCTGAGCACACAGCGCTCCATTTCTTTGTCTGAAGTTGCCGGCTTATTGCTGCATTTAACACCCAAGGTTAACTTTCATAACTCCGGATTGGTAAAATACATTGATTTCCATCCTTTTCAAGTTTGAGGCATACATGAATTTAGGCTCTTTCCGAAGACGCTCAAGCCAAGTTTTAGCCATATATTTACTTAATTTATACTGTATTTCGTTCCCATTGCTGCCAGTTCACTTAGGTATGTGTATTCTGAGCATACATCTAGAGGTTTCTCTTGAAATCTGAATGGTTATCGTACTGCAAAGGAATTACACATAACCTTCGTTTTTGCATGGTTTTCTTATCTGGATTCCTATACTCTCTCCCGCTGTGTTTAGTTATTAAAATTAAATCTTCTGCATTGGCTGAAGAAAAACCTACATCATCTGCAAAACGCGGGTGAATTGTGTACTCTCAATGTATTCTTAAACCCTTCTCATCTCAATTTAGCGTTTAAAACGTTCTTTCAAAACTGCTGTGAACAAGATGGGAGATAGACCGTCAACTTGTTAGACTCCCTTCTCAATCTTGAATTCATCGGTCTCTTCATGAAGCATTACAGAAGCTGTGGCATTCTTTTAGACACTGCGTAAGAGACGATATGTACTCAGAATCTATCCCTTGATTCTGCAGAATTTTCCGTGTGGAGAAGATACTTACCGATTCAAAGACTTGCTCGTAGTCTACAAATCAGAATACAAGTGGCATCTCTCACTCATTGGTTCTATTGACCGTTCCCAGCAACGAGTGGATTTGGTTCATAATGCTGAAGACTTTTCATTCACTTAAGGTTCTCACCCATGCAATGGAGAGTAATGGTTTACAAAGATAGTGAGAAAAGTTTATAGAGAATTCTGTTTATGTTAGGCTCTGTACTTCAGGAGGTCCTGAAAATGTTCATGGATTCAGACGAAAATCTACAGATATGTTTATGGTGAATAGGGATGATGTGGAGATTGATGAGGAAGTGGAAAGGGGAAAAGAGGTCGCAAAGGCAGTGAACTACGAAAACCTACCTTTTAGTGTAAACATTATGATGTGTTAATTGCATTCCGCGGCGTCCTTAACTCCACGAATCCCACGTTTGCCTCCCACTTATTTATATTTTTCACGTACGGATGAATTAGGAATAATTTCCGCGAACTCCGTTTCTTTCATTGCTCAAGTGGCCGCGGTGAGGAAGTTGTTAGGATAACATGATAGCTTACATGATAACGCTCCGAAACGAAGGTCCCGGGTTCGAATCCCAGCTAAACAGATTTTTCTAGTTAGGAAATTGTCGTATTTGTTCGTCTATTGTTCCTATTATACCTTCAGTTTAAATTGACCTCTTGCTGTATGCGAAGCATAAATAAATAAAAACGTATTTAGGTTTGTGACTTTTCCCCCAGTAGTATTAATGTTAAAATACAAACATCAGTTTCACGAGCCATAGGGATGGATAAGTATTTTGACTACACGAGAAAACAAAGTGGAAGACATCCCCAAGGGAGTCGGTGTAGAAGAATCAGGAGAACAAAATAAGTGAACAGGTTTCTTCATCACTACATCTGCTCATGTTAGTTCAAAGATAACAGGCATTAATGATGACGCATATCTCATATTATATGAATCTTAAATTGTCCTATAGAAAAGAAGGCATTGTAAACACATTTCAGTCCTTCTGTTTAGTAGTCTTTGAAGCAATTCGTAGCAGACGCCATGGGGCGGTAATGCTTGTCTTGATTTGGTAGTTTTCCAAGACTCAAGTGTGCTATGATCTTAGAATTAGGGTCGTTAGATTTCTTTGGAAGAAAACTAGAATCCAGGATGTTCGAGAAGAGCTTTGAGGTCATTTTTTGGTATGGATGCCACAGTTCACTAAGAATTCAGGGTGAATGGTGTCGAAGCCTGGAGCTTTATCAGGTTTTATGCTGCCATTAGCTTCATCGATCTCATCCATAGCGAAACCTGCAGAGAATATTTCAACCCTAGGCGGATGTTTCTTCTTATTAAATCCACGATACATTTTGTACGTAAAGTTGCTTCAGAAAGCGAACTTTTAGATATAAGCAAAGGCTCGAATGACTCTACAAATTCGGAGAAAGTTATTTTGTGGAGGATTATGTATCCACCCGGATACATGGGTCGAGGTGATACCGCGAGGAAAATCAGATGAAGAGATGCTGCGACTCATTTTATAAGCGAAAGATAATAACCGATTTGCGTCATAGCACATTTATCTCCAGCCTAGAGGTGACTCGCAAGATTTGTACGAGTATATAGAGTCATTACCTGCTTCATAAACTATGGATATGCCTTCTTCTGTACACATTTCAGCTGTTTCAACTATCACTTGGTGTGCTTATATTCCTCGACTATTTCAATAGCTGGTATGTTGATGTTTGTTCAAAATTTGATATTTTAGATAAACAAAGCTTCGGGTTATTTTCTTAGCTTCGAACTTCAAATTAAATTTTGTTTTTGGAAAATATAATGACCGCCATCCAACTTTAGTTTACCCTCATCGCTTCCGTATATCTTTCGGTTTAAATCTCATTTATATTAAATATGCAAGTAAATTCCCATGAATTTTTCCGATTCGGGTCTTAAGCATCACTGGTTTTAATAATAATAATAATAACTTCTTTCTTTTTTGGGCGAATTTTAGCCTCGGAAGGCTACTCCTCCAACTATCCCATTTTCTTAATTTAATTCATTTTTTTGCATTTTATTTGATTAATATCACACACTCACACACACACACACACATCATACACAGACAACCATTCCCAAACCGGAAAAATCCGATTAGCCGGGACTCGAACCTGGGACCGTGAGGTTGGAGCGTTAACGCGCTAGCACGTTAACCACTCCGCCACCACGGCCGGCTGGTTTTAAAGGTCTGCTTCTTTAACTTTAACTGCTTCTTATCTCGTGCTTATGAGCCCTCACCGGGAATCGCAACTGGGACTGTTTTCAACAAAGAGGAATGCGCTTGTCTATCGAGGGGCCGATTTGGTTCTGTGAGAATAACCCATTTCACACGAATTATTCGAGTATTAAAAATATGCTCAAATTATAAAGGTTGATGAACGTGCAGGAGCAGAAAAGAATCGTGGAAGTATTCAAAATGTGAGCAAAACAAGGCTGTTGTATGAATAAATGAATGTAAACGACCCGGCGCTCATCTAATCTATTTATGCCCATTAAGGTCTCTGCCGTAATCGACTGGCATAAAATTAGAATCGGAAATGGGTGTCACTTGGAAATATCAATAGCTACTGCTTTCGTTTGCATTCACTCAAAATTACGGAAACATACGCGAGGGATTCGAGCGAAAGCTGTGGATGCTTAGGAGTTATGTAAACGAAATCCAGTGGAAGCTAATCACCATGCGGAATCGATGCACATTTGCGTAATTGTTAAATCTATCTTCGGTTGTATTGACCTCGAGTCAATGATGTGCTGCCTCATAACATGAGGTATTGCGATTCGTTTTATCCAATCAGGGGGTACGGGTGTTTATTTCTTACGTGGAACAGTTAGTTTAACAATGAACAAGAATGTGGAAGAACAATGTGAATAGGGAGGTTAGAACCTCAACCCCTGAGGAGAGCATAATGAAGAGTGTGGTATTTATTACGCTTTATCCACTAAAAGCAAATATTACTTCTGGGGGAGTCCAAAAATGTGCAGCAAAGCATATCCAGAAGCGAGGGCGATGAAATGCGTTATTTACAGGGGCGGATCAAGGGAAGCGAGGGCCCACAGGCAAATAACTGGTGGAGGCCCACTTAAAGGTGGAGAAATCCAACATTTCCTATTTATTATAAATGGTCATGGAATTACATACAAATTCAGTATACATTTGATACTTGCTGTTACATAACTTCAGTTCTCTTATCACTTATGATCACATTATATTATATATTTAAAAAAATCTCAAGTGGTGGAGGCCCCTAGGCAAGTGCCTTCGATGCCTAGTGCCTGGATCCGCCCCTGGTTATTTATGATCGATCAAAATATTTAAAAGGTTAAAAAAGTTTGAATAATATTTATTATATACTAGCTGTACCCATTAACACGTTGTTGTGTTTGAACATAAATAAATATAATGTTGAAAATAGATGACATTTGTAATCAAAGTCGGTAACGTCAACAACTCACCAAGTTGTCCAGTACATACAATATCTTGAATTTATCAAAATATAATTTTCATTAAATATCGAAAACCGTTTACTCCACGATAATATTCGTAAATATTTACGTTGCTATAAACAAACTATCGAGTACAGACAGACAGACAGACACGCATTCATTTTTATATACGAGTAAAATGTTGCTTGCATACTGCAAGCAGATCGACAACACTAATTTCATATCGGCATTATATCGGGACGGTCCTCAAAAGAAAAAAAAAAAGATTTAATTTTTTCTGAAAATTCGCTGAAATTTATCGTCTGGCATCAAACCCGGGTCTTACTGGTAAACCTACTATGAAACAAAATAGAAGATCACCGTCTCTAACTATGTGTGAAAATTCAAGCTGAAATATTGGTTACAACTGCCTCAAAAGACGTTCTAATTTTTACGAATGTGAATGGCTCTCGGGACTCGAACCAAGGACGATCTTGGAAATCTTAAAAATGTTTTTGAAAGATATTTATGATCTCTATCTATATGCCGAATTTCAAGTTTCTATAATATAGAGAAAGGTTTCAAAATAATTCCTAAAAATCGGATCAACTTCTGATTGCAGAGACACCTGGTGTCGAACCCAGGACACATTGATAGCTGTGAATGCACTGTTTGATATGTATGGACTTGATCTTTCTATATGCAAAGTTTGAAATCGATATCGTGCCGGAAAGTACCTAAAATTTGTTTCCGTTATCTCCGTAAGAAATGCATTGAGGAATTCAAATGTCCCTCTGGGATCAAACCAAGGACCATCAGCGAATATGTAAAATTCGATTAAGATATATTTTTATGGTGTCTAACCTCATACCGAATTTCAAGTTTCTATGCCATCGGAAAAGGATCCAAAAAAAATCTTAAAAATCGCCACAGTGCATTTTAAACGGCAGATTTTTGCCCCGACCTAGCATCGAACCAAGGATAATATTCGTAGATGTCTTTATGGTTTCCTTTAGATATGCGCGGCATCTAGCGATCCCTCGAGTTTCAACTCTCTCCTTTTCCGGGAAGTGCCTCAAAAAAATTTTCGAAAATCCCCGCCATGTAATCTTATGGGGAAAATCGCGACTTTGGGGCCTTCTGGAATCGAACCCATGACACTGAGGTTCAAAGTCGGCTTTTTCCTGGAGGTTGCACGTTATGGCCAATATGTCGTAAAAATTTCAAGGCATTGGCACTTGTGGAACATGGTTAGAATTTTGATCCCCTATATATATATAGGTATATCCGGAGAAGCGTCTATATATAATAGATGTAGAAGATATGCACACCTTCGCTTATGAAGAATGCATTTTTCCATTACACCATATTCTTCTCCATTGTATTCTGTATTGTATTTATGTTTAATAATTCCAAGTTTCAAAAATCTTCGGCGGCGATTGTCTACCACTGAATATTGGTGCCATTAAAATCCAAACTCGTTCTCTGCCTCCAATATTTTTACTATTCAATTTCCGTACAAAATTCAGTCATATTATTTCAATGATAAATTTCGGATTCCTTACATTCCAATTACTTAAAGCATAAAATATATAATTTCAAGGATCATTTTTGGTTTCCTACTCAAACATTAATCCCTGTTTATCCTTTTTATTTACAAACTTACAAAAGACAAAATATTTTTATTCACACCATTTTCCATTATCAAATAAACCAATGAAGTCATTGATATCGAAATTTCGGAATAAAGACGAAGTTCCCGACGAAACGACGAGCACCCAAAGTGCTGGAATCCGAAAGATTGTTTTACTTAAATGGAAAAAGCGGAATGAAGAAAGGAGTTTTTTCACAAATGGAAACACCCTTATGAAGTTCAACTTCTACGATACATAGAGAAATTAATATTTATTTTCAATGTATGTATTTTAATATATTTATCTATTTTTGCCTTCAATCATGGTTATATCTACTCTAGATGATTAACCTAAATGTCGTAAAAAACGTATGAAGACAAGTTTTTCAAAGCTATTGGCAAAAAAAATGGAATTAGGTATAACTTGAACTTCGAAGACCATAGATATAAGAATGAAAATTAGCACAAACAATCAGAAAGCTTCAGAGAACGCATGGTCAAGTTCTAATCTTTCTTTATTACTCTATTAATGGGATCAAATTCAGCAAATAAATCACATTTGGTTATTGATTTTATCCTATTCGAATTTCAATGAAACTATTTCATTGTCGAATAAAGAGGGTAGGTAATATATAAAATTAATATGATCAATCTTCACTTCGTGCAAAGGTGATATAACCATTTTGAAATAAATAAACTTTGTAGCTTCCCCAATATATAGAGGATGCGGCAACAAAACTTCTTGCATATTGCAAGCAGATCGACAACACTAATTTCATGTCGGCATCATATCGGGACGGCCCTCAAAAGAAAAAAAAAAGGGATTGAAAATATTCTTAAAATTCGCCGCAATTTAATCGTCTGGCATCCAACCATAGGCCTTCCTGGCGAACTTACTATAGAGCACAACAGAAGATCATCATCTCTAAGTATGTGTGAAAATTCAAGCAGAAATATTGGCTCCAACTGCCTCAAATGACGTCCTACTTTTCAATATTTTAAATGGCTTTCTGGATTCGAACCAAGGACGATCTAGGAAATCTAAAACTTGTTTTTGAAATGTATCTATGTTTTCTATCTATATGCCTAATTTCATTTTTTAGTATTATTGGGAAGGGGTTTAAATTAATTCTTAAATCTCGGGTAAATTACTGATTGTAGAGACGCCTGGTGTCGAACCCAGGAAATATTGGTAGCTGTGAATGCACAATATGACTTATTAGGACTTCATCTTATATCATACAAAGTTTAAAGTCGATATCATGCCGGGAAGTACCTAAAACCGTTTTCTGTTATCTCCATAAGAAATGCATTGAGGAATGTGAATGGCCCTCTGGGATCGAACCAAGGACCATAAGGGAATATGTAAAATTTTATTATGAAATATAATTATGTTATCTAACGCCATGCCGAATTTCAAGTTTCTATGCCATCGGAAAAGGATCCAAAAAAAATCTTAAAAATCGCCACAGTGCATTTTAAACGGCCGATTTTTGCCCCGACCTAGCATCGAACCAAGGATAATATTCGTAGATGTCTTTATGGTTTCCTTTAGATATGCGCGGCATCTAGCGATCCCTCGAGTTTCAACTCTCTCCTTTTCCGGAAAGTGCCTCAAATAAATTTTCGAATATCCCCGCCATGTAATCTTATGGGGAAAATCGCGACTTTGGGGCCTTCTGGAATCGAACCCATGACACTGAGGTTCAAAGTCGGCTTTTTCCTGGAGGTTGCACGTTATGGCCAATATGTCGTAAAAATTTCAAGGCATTGGCACTTGTGGAACATGGTTAGAATTTTGATCCCCTATATTTATTGTATACTTATTCCGGATATACCTATATATATACGAGTAAAATGTAGCTTGCATACTGCAAGCAGATCGTCAACACTAATTTCATATCGGCATCATATCGGGACTGACATCAAAAGAAAAAAAAAAAGGATTCAAAATATTCGTAGAATTCGCTGCAATTTTATTGCCTGGCAGCGAACCCTGGTCTTCCTGGTGTACTTACTATGCAGCAAAACAGAAGATAACCATATCAAACTATGTGTGAAAATTCAAGCAAAACTATTAGGTGCAACTACCTCAAACGACGTCCTACTTTTCACATACACTCCTTATGTGAGAAATTATATTGTGCTCTGGCATCGAACCCAGGAACAGCATGGTCTTATCTATTTTTTTTCTTAAACAAAGTGTTAATATACATCTTCCATCTAAGCAAGAGCTCCCTTACATATCGATAAATGCATAAAAAAATTATGAAAAGATACCCCATAGTATTATATATGGGGGATATTTTTACCGCCCGGCATCGAACCCGGGTCTTTCAGGCAATACTTTCTATGCAGCACAACAGAAAAACACCATCTCTAACCGCGTATGCAAATTCAAGCAGAAATATTGGTTACAATTGCCTCAAATGACGTCCTACTTTTCCTTTATATTCCTTATGAGAGAAACGTTATTGTGCTCTGGCTTCGAACCCAGGAATAGTACGGTCTTATGAAATTTTTTTTCTAAAACTTAATCGTACCATACATCTTCCAGCCGAGCACGAACATCCTATCATTTCGATAAGTGCATCTAAAAAATAATGAAAAACGGCTCCCATGTATTTTAAAGGGCAGATCTTTGCATCGTCCTAGCATCGAACCCAGGATAATTTTTGTGAAAGTCATTGATGTTTTCGAAAGTCCAAGACCATAAATATAGGCACCTTGAGTTTTACTTCTCTACCTATCCGGAAAGTATTTTTTAAAAATTCACGAAAATCACGGCAATGCATTCAAACGGGAAAAATCGGGACTTTGGGGCCCTCTGGAATCGAACCTATGACACTGAGGATCAAAGTCGCTTTTTTCCTGGGGGTTTCACGTTATGGCCAATACGTCATAAAAATTTCAAGTCAATGACGCTTGTGGTTTAGCCTGTGAATTTGTATCCTATCTATATACCTATATAGCTATATATATGAATGAATCCGGAGAAGCATCTATATATAATAGATATAGGTATATCCGGAGAAGCGTCTATATATAATAGATATCCGGAGAAGCGTCTATATATAATAGATACATACATAATCTGCAACCGGTTTCTTTAAAGTATTATTTTAATACTTTTTATGATGATGTTAAAAATTTAACGAAATCTGTCGCAGTTTATGTATATATTTACTAAAGTTTCTTTATTTCAAGATGGTTAGGTAATATATATATATTAAATTACTGTCGATTTACACTTCAAGCTTTATTGGTTTATAACCACATGGCATTAAAAAATGCACTCATATTTAAGTTGTGTATGTCTGCTTTTAAGTGAAAGTTCCGTAATTTTTTATGGGAGAGTACACCTGTTTGGAATAAAATAAGTTAAGCAAAACTTTGAAAAGCAAACGTACGATGGTGAGGCCCCTTTGTGTGGGGCTATTTTCTTCGCATGAGCCCTCCCGGTAAGAAGACCCGTGCAATCGTTCGCAAGCCATTACAGAGGCCATTAATTCCATCGCAGCCCGTTGTTGAGGATCAGGTGGCGAATCTGCTTCATTCCGTTGCCTCCCCACGCTTCTCTCGACATTGAAACCGTTAAACTGTATCGATCGTGAATTATTTAGAGTTGTTCTGTCATGGGATCCATGCATTATGCAGGCCGCAGCGACTCAAGGAACTCGGGCTGACCCGAAATTGGCCTTAGGTTGGAATTGATTAGTGAGGCTGCACTTTCTCCAGGGGGAAAATCAATTCTTTGACGGACTGTAAACGATCGCCTTTCCCTCGGCGGAGACCCCATGGAAATGAATTCCACCCTAGAATAAGGGTGAAAACTCAATATTATCTGTATAAAAGTGCGTTCAAATTTTTCATTTCGCACAAACTTAGATAAACAGTATCAGCTACCTCTGAATACAAAGCGGAAATCTAGTAGGCTAAATATTTTCATCGAGTGAATCATAGAAATTGATCCCAACAAAATATGATAATTATATCATATACAAACATTCACACTCGTGTCTTACGTCATTTATGTTTTACATTTACTTGTAATTCATACCTTACGTAAGTTCTTTCATTGTAACACTCATATTTATTGTAAAGTATCTACTTTATTCGATGATTCCTTTATGTTTTTTTGTAATTTCGGTATATTGTTATAATTTCGCAAAATAATTCGTTATGCTGTTAACAAAGATTGTAATTTCACGTTTTTCTCTTTTTCTGTCTCCTCTTTCCTTCTTAAAAACTCTTGAATTTCTATTTTGATATTTTATTTAGGTTGGGTTGTACAAGAAGTTAGAAATAGTGACTTGGCTGGGAGTCGAACCCAGACCCACTTTCCGGGCAGGTGTTCTTACCAACTAAACTGCCGAGTCAAGTCTTTCTCACTTCTGTAAATACTTTATTCACGTTTTAGAGCTAGGATTTTCTCTTCATACATTGCTTCCTCGCAGTACTTTTTCCGTACTCTACTCTCTCAATTTTACATTGATGTTCAAAATAAAATAAAAAAACATTTACGCGGCGAAACCTCCCTTTTTCAATTTAAATGCGGTCAATAATCAGGGTCAATGAAAACTTCACTATACGCAGGGAAATATTGTGGTATTTTTAACTGATACCAAGAAACCATTAAAAAACAATTGTCTATGCAATTATGAATCGCCTTACTCAGAGTATAAGGGAGTGAATTTACTGAACTGTGTGGCAGAGGGTGCAGGTACCTGGACTCTATTTTCCTAATCGATTTCTTCCCCATATCGTTCGTGGAAAAAATTAATTCTTGAGACAATTTGTTCTGACATCTATTTCCCTAATCTTCCTCACTGTGTTAGAATAGCCCATGTAACAGGGAGGTCGCGTTACATCGGTTACATAATTTGAGAACGGATTTCTCTGAATTTATTTAGTAAATTTATCCTTTGAATTAGTATGCTATCTTCTAATGATTCCCATTCCCAACTCATGTTTCCTCTGAGTAACACTCATTATTTTATCATAGCAATTCTTTACATATCGTATCGCCTTTCAATGTACAGCTCCCCGCAAAAAAATCGAACGGCGTACTCTTAGCTGCATAAGATTGAGGGGCTACGAAATACAGCGCTTGGCAACACCGTATGGCCAAGAGATAAGGTTGGCTCTTATCTGAGATCCTCGGGAATGCTATACAAGCGATTTCTGGAACCTTTTCGTAAAATAGTAAGGTATTACATTTTGAAAAGGACAATGGCTGTCAGTTGGAAACAGATTCCTCTCTATTAGTCCCAACATTTTCCACCTTCACATCATTTCTGGATCCCTTAAGTATTGACGGCTACAAAACATTTATATAATAACATTTATTGTTAAATTGAAGTATAAATTACGTTCAATTGGTCTGAATATAAAAAAGTCACAAAGGTTCATTTAGTAGGAAACGCTCACTTTTTAAATTTCATTCGTCGCAGTTAAAAGATTACATCATATTTTTAAATGAATGAGGATTTTGAATTTGCTCATACCATATTTCCATAAATAAGTTAATGTAATATATTTACGATACGATTATCTGAAGAATATCACAATCACGTAGAGCACATAGATAACTCAACCTTCAGTATTTCTCGCTTTCATCTGTGGTAGTATTTTATATGTGATTCGACAGCGTAGGTTATTTCGCGCGTAGTGTCCCACCGGGAATCGAGCCCGGGACCGCTTTCATCCAAGTCGAACGCGCTGTCCAAATGCCTATCCGGAGCCTCTCTCCATATTGGCATTAAAAGCCCTCGAGTGTTCCGATCTACCTGGCCTATCATTACAATTATCATCATGTCGGACATCGCTTAATCGTTTTGGCAAACACCATACTGCCCGGGCTGCGGAGCATATGACCTATGAGGTAAATACCATTATTTTAGTTTAGACCTTAGACAGATTATGACACTCCAGGCAGTTTCATTATTCGATTCTTGCGGTTGCAGACAAAATGGTGAGTAAAAAAAATAATATTGAGAGTGTTTGCGGAAAATCACGAAACGTTACAGCGAGGTAGTTTCAATGTTCAAAACTCGAGTTCACAATTCGAATTACTCTGAATTTAAAAAAGTTTAAAGGTTCATGTTTTAGGAAACCATAATTTTTAGAGCTTCGTTCGTTCCATTTAAACGTAAATAAATTAATGTAGTAAAATATTTACGCTACGATTGTTTGAGGAATATCACATTCATGCAAGGCATATCGATAACGCAATGTTTTTTATTTCTTGTTTTTATGTGTAATAGTATTTTATAAGTGATTCGACAGCGGAAATTCAGAGACCATCCTCCGATGTTGGTCTTAATCGCGTACGCGTCAGCGACTTTTATCACGCAGACAAGAGAAAATGCCGTGAGAAATTTAGGTGATAAAATATTATAATCTTATGTATGATATTCAGGATAAAACTACTACTATGTTAACAAAATGAACATAAATTATTAGTTTTCATGTTATCTCCAAATGTATAAAAGTTTCATACAGTAACCAGAGCGTTACTACTAAAATACGGTTGATAAAGTTTTATCGGGAAAGCAATAGTTATCCCCATAAGCTTGCTGTAATTTGCATTAAATTGTCTGTAAAAATAAATATTGCTTCTTTTATAGTCATATACGCAAGAACGGACCATATAATGAAAAATATGATCTTCCGTCTGCTTATGAAGATTTCATAAACTCGCCAAATTTAGTCAATTTGTAAACGAGCACAAATCATACAATCAATGATGGAACCTTTGGAAGAAGTTTGTATACCATCCGCAAGGTCTGTTTGTGGCCTCGAAGAACTAAAACCTAACGTTAAGAGCAAAGGGCGGAAAAAGATGTGTATGATTCGTCCGTAGCGAAAACGAGAGATTTTAACGGATATATTCGGGCATGTCTCGATTTTAGCGATATCGGATTACGGATATAACCGGGCGCGCCAGGTAAGCGGTTAAATTATACAGCAGTCTCGCAATTGGGGAAATTTTACGAAAGCCACTTATAAACATTTGCATTGCAATCAAGTTACGAAAATAACTGGTCTTTCTCTCCGCGAAGCATCAGAGAGGAAAACATGGTATACGATCAATGTTACCCTCTAAAGCTGCTTCTGCCATATGCCGGTGGCGACTAGCTAGGTGAAGATCTAAATGTAAAGAGATTCCGGAAAGTCCGATGGCCAAGCTGTGCTTCATCTTTTGCCAGATACGTCACTTGCTTGACTTTTAAGATAATGCTATCAATTATCTGGGTTTCCACTTACATTTTCGCATCTCCCTGATTTCTCAGCTTCGTGGTTGGAGGTGGAAATGGAGGGGAAAGGTGGAATGGGGGCCCGTTCTCACTGCCACCGACAACGATGCTGAAGTTTCTCCATACGTATTAAAAAAAGCTGTGGAAATACACCCTTGTTTAAGATTTCTCATAATTTATGAATATATCGTAGCTGAGTCGTTTCTTTATTCAAAACTAAAGGATACAGCTAGGCAACAAGTGAAATTTTATTTCGCTATTTCATCTTATAGCCAAGTAGCAGCCTTTACGGAAACCTTGTTGACTGCACGTGATTGCAACATTATCGCCGTGAAAACGCATCAAGTAACTGAATATTATGCGCTCAAGAATCTTAAAAAATATAGATGTTAACGATATCGGTTGATAATCGTCCGGCTTTGTCTTACGCCCCTTTTCCGGTACGTGCTGGAGAAATGCGCGCTTTTCTCCACTAGACTGGAACCAAATGTTCATCTAAAGATTTACTAAATAAAACGGAGAAGAGGAAGGCAAGCTCATCTGCAAGCGTAGATATAACGAAGGTAGTTATGCCTTCTGGTCGAGGATATTTCTTATTATCTTCTTACTATCACGATAGTATCGCTATACGCGCGCGTAACGTGACTGAGCTGTAATCATCAAATTCATTGTGGACTTCAATCTTGGCTCCACTCCTGATATCTAAATATTTATGCCGACGCTCTTTGCATTTTCTTTTATTGCGTGGAAAAGATTTCATATAAGAATTTAACGCTCTTTGTTTCCTTAGGAGGGAATGTTTTACTTATCGCAGCTGTTGACGATATCGAAAATTTTTCGTCGGAACAAATTTAGAGATAACTTCTCGAAGGTTGCGGAGATTTGCAGACCAACTGTTATCTAATGAATTATTGCAAATGAAACGGATAAGAGTTTCACTTTTACTTTCAACAAACACCTTAAATGCGGGGAAGTTGGCTTTTTAAAGATACATAAGGGACGGGAGGGGTTTAAAACTCAGAGAGCATCTATCTTGAGCACTGCTGTTATTATTTTATGATCGGATATGCCTTCATCACATTGTTACTGATCACTATGTGAGAATGGCTAATGGCAAGGAGATCTAGCATATTATCTTTTTCGTGAGGAGTTACTCGAGTCCTTTCTGCCTTTACCGGTTCGAGCGCGAATACAGATAATAATTATATTAATTTCAGCGATGAAGTTCTATCTCGACTATTGCTACTTAAGGATATTTTTGTCCAGTTTATATCTAGTAGATTAGTATCCCCACCTACTGATATAGTTGCACTGAGTTTACTCTCCTAGAATTTTCTCAGTGTCCCACAGAGACCAACTGGGGAATTGTCGCCGCCGTCGGAAGGGCGATAGAAAGAGAGAAATACGTTTTCTTACAGTGTCTATATGACACTGAACACCAGTGGCGGCGCGTAACTAAAAAAACAGGGGGTTCACTTCAAAAGCCGTATTTTTTTAAAGTGGCTGCGAATATGGTTGAATATTGTGGCGCGTACTGGAATATTGCCTCTGCTTTCATGGACGCAGGATAATTCACAACAACCGCTGATAAAAGCAGTAGAAATATGAAAATAAAAATTTCGGGTTGAATCAATATATGACTTTGTTGCACAAAATCCCCACATTCACGAAAATTGAGCTTTTTTTAATTCTTGCTTCATATTTCTTCGTATGTATTTTTAAAGACCAAAATACCTTTTGACTAAGTTGTATTTATTTGCTGAAAAATAAAATATAATCATTAGAAAGTAAATCAATTACCTTAAATTGTATTATTCAAGGTTGAATTATTTTTGATCACCATTTTACCCAAAACTGAAAGATCGGTGATCGGTAAAAATATCACAGGTAAAAATGCCAAACATTTTGATAGGTAAAAATGCCACGGTAAATATTCCACACTGGAATTCTGTGGAAGGTAAATATGTCACAGCAGAATTTTCATAATTATTAGATCACATAGCGGCATTGTTTTCCACTTGGCACTTAAAGATAACTTTGGCTAAAAGCCGATAGGTTGAGTTCGGTGGCAATTTTGCCCGTGGCATTTTTACCGTGGCATTTTTACCTGGATTCGAAAGATCATGCTTTGTAATTTTTTGAGATGCCTTAAATCAAACACACCTATTTTCGTCCAGGTCGCGTCCTTGTCTTTTGCAAAGAGCAAACAGGGGAAACAGTATAGCCTATTGGAAGAGTAACAGCCACAAATCTAACTGTTTCTCTCATATATTTTTGCTTAAACACTCGGCAGTATCTGTTACTGACTCTGAGATAGCTTCAGCAAAGGAATAGGCCTCCCTACTTCTTTTATTGCACACTTTTCTTAGACAGAAAGAGAGAAAATATTAATGTCTTTCAGAAATTGGACACTAGTCATCGTGAAGAGCAAGAAAATCTGTTCACAAACACGTAACGCAGTAGGTTTGTGTGCTGAATACGCCACTAGCAACCACAACAACGTAACTGAATATGTAGACTGGATGCGAACGAAATCCGTAAATTCACAATATTGCTCCGTATCATGAGTAGCCATTACATAGCTTTTAATCTAAAGTTTTACGTCGATATCATACCGGGACGATCCTAAAATAAGATTCCACTATCCCCATTTGCAATGCATAGAAGAATGTAAATGGTTCTCTGGAATCGAACCAAGGATCATCAGGGAAAAGTTAATCAGCGTATACGTAATGTATTTATAGAAGGCATTAAAAAAACTGAAAAATCGCCGCAATGCATTTTAATTAGAAGAATATTTGCCCTTGCCTAGCGTCGAACCAAGGATAATCTTCGAGGGTGTGTTTGTAGTTTTCGCTGGGAATGCACAGCTTCCACGAACTCTCGAATTTCAACTCTCTAATTTGCCGGGAAGTGCCTCAAACAAATTTCCGAAAATTCTATGAAGCCATTCTCGTCGGCTGTCGCTGCAACGTAGTGCAGCGATCGGCTCATGTTTAAAGGCCGTATGCCCCTCTTTCCCCTCACCGCTCTTCACCTATAACGCGACGTCTGAAGGGGTTCACTTCGGGGAGTGAACCTCGCGCGAAGTCAAGCTAGTTGGAACCAAAAGCGGCAGGAATCGCGACTCAACAAAACAAAAATAGGCCCTGTGATTGGTGTCAAGGATATTTGGGTTATTGTAAGAACATTGGTATATAGAAAAATAGTGCAGTAGTTTTCTTAGGGGGTTCAGTGAACCAGTGAACCCAATGGACACTACGTCACTGCTGAACACCAAATAGTCTTGCTGTTCGCCCGGCTTTTAAGGTTTTCTGGATTAATTATTAAAATATTTCTCACAGCGACAAATAATCCGCCTCCTATTCGGCTGTCTCGGTCCTTATGATACACTGTGAAATTCGGAGAAAAATCTCACTGGTCGCTATTTCTTCGTAAATACAATTTTTATTTCCTAAAATTATGCCGGCACATGTCTTTCTAGTGAAGTCGAATATTACGCTTGCTTATTACAAATAATTCATCAGTTTACTATGACTAGCTTTATTTCTTTATGACTTTCGCTCTTGGGATGACGGTGAGAATCCGAGATTTGAACATTGAAACTACCTCGCTGTAACGTTTCGCGATTTTCCGCAAACACTCTTAATATTATTTTTTTACTCACCATTTTGTCTGCAACCGCAAGAATCGAATAATGAAACTGCCTGGAGTGTCATAATCTGTCTATGGTCTAAACTAAAATAATGGTATTTACCTCATAGGTCATATGCTCCGCAGCCCGGGCAGTATGGTGTTTGCCAAAACGATTAAGCGATGTCCGACATGATGATAATTGTAATGATAGGCCAGGTAGATCGGAACACTCGAGGGCTTTTAATGCCAATATGGAGAGAGGCTCCGGATAGGCATTTGGACAGCGCGTTCGACTTGGATGAAAGCGGTCCCGGGCTCGATTCCCGGTGGGACACTACGCGCGAAATAACCTACGCTGTCGAATCACATATAAAATACTACCACAGATGAAAGCGAGAAATACTGAAGGTTGAGTTATCTATGTGCTCTACGTGATTGTGATATTCTTCAGATAATCGTATCGTAAATATATTACATTAACTTATTTATGGAAATATGGTATGAGCAAATTCAAAATCCTCATTCATTTAAAAATATGATGTAATCTTTTAACTGCGACGAATGAAATTTAAAAAGTGAGCGTTTCCTACTAAATGAACCTTTGTGACTTTTTTATATTCAGACCAATTGAACGTAATTTATACTTCAATTTAACAATAAATGTTATTATATAAATGTTTTGTAGCCGTCAATACTTAAGGGATCCAGAAATGATGTGAAGGTGGAAAATGTTGGGACTAATAGAGAGGAATCTGTTTCCAACTGACAGCCATTGTCCTTTTCAAAATGTAATACCTTACTATTAATTAACGAAAAGGTTCCAGAAATCGCTTGTATAGCATTCCCGAGGATCTCAGATAAGAGCCAACCTTATCTCTTGGCCATACGGTGTTGCCAAGCGCTGTATTTCGTAGCCCCTCAATCTTATGCAGCTAAGAGTACGCCGTTCGATTTTTTTGCGGGGAGCTGTACCTTTTCTAAATCCCGAAAAAGAAATAAGATAATTCGGGGTGAGATGCCCCACCGGGAGAGACGCCCCAGTCGTAGTATTTTTAAGGAAAACCACAAGATTGCTCTACGGACGGTATTTGTCAGTTTGTTGGAATGTACCCGTCTATCTGCAAGAGTTTCACGGCGATTGTTTTTTTTACGCAATTTTATAGCATCATTTCAAGTAGGCACCGTTTTTCTCCGCCCTGTTATAAGATAGGGTATAATGTTTCTGGCATCTGCTTAAATGTTTGAATATTTCGAATTATAGGGCAAAAACTTGTAGCTATAGGTTCATCTAATATCCACGTACAGTGACTGGCCATCTTGGACAAAGTGTAGCCCCACTGGCTGTAAGGGCATCTCTCCCGTACTGAAAGGATAGACGCCCCACCTCTTCTCGGGATAAATGCCCCAGTGCTATATTTAAGTATATGAGCCTTATTAGTATCAATTTAACTTTAAGGTGATTCTGATTAAGGCTTTTCTCAGGGAAACGTCTGTAATCTATATTTTTATTTAAATTCAAATTTAAATCCAAGGTTGATTGCATTTTATACAGAATCAAAAATGAGTTATTGTTTAGTAAGCACTAAGAAGAAGAGTTTTGCCACTTTGTCTGATAAAAATGTAATGCCCGGCAAAAGTGCCCCACTCACATGGACATAACAAATATAAAAAGTTTTTCAAAATCAAAAAATATATCTTTTGTGAGAATTTTTTCTGGAAGTTTCGAAATTTCGGAAAACATCAAAATTGTAATTTTTTCGGTTAAAACGACAATATTGTATGTTTATTCTAGCCCCCATTTAATTGCAAATTTTATTATGATTTTAAATGGATATTGTTCTCTAAATGTACTACACTTTTTGGATAAATTTTTGCAAATGAAACTTCTAAATAGGTTTTATATTCAACTTAAATGTTTAGTTATATCATAATTTCAAGTTAAATTTAACAATTTTGTTTTATAGCATGCGCTTTCCAGATTAAATTCAGTTTAAGCTAGTGGGGCATCTCTCCCACAGCGTTGGGGCGTCTCATCCGGACACTCGGGAGAGATGGCCAAATGCATGGGTGAAGAGATACTTTAATACTTTGTGTGAAAATATTTTTAAACAAAATTTGTTTACATCCTGTTAAAAATTAATATATGTTATATTTTATCACGCAGTTTCATATTCTTGTTATCACTGAAGTCATTTTTATGAAGTCTTTTCCTTAGGTGGGGCATTTCTACCGGAATTACCTTACAGGGTTACTTACACATTGCTTTCTTCTTCGTACTCAACTTTTATCGTACAATAACACTAAAAAACTATAATGTTTTTTTTTCATTTTTGCTGTACTCCTCTGTATAAAAACAAAGAAAAGTTAACGTATTAATTTTATAAATAAACTTTCTTCGTAAAGCCTTAGCGCCGAATCGGCCAGCGCCAAACCTTCCCGGCGCTGAAACGGAGCCCCGAAGGATCCCATTCCCTATGTCGGCATACACTACATGCATACTCCTGGTGTACTCTAACCACGCCCCTGAAGCTCCCCTATGCTGACTGTACAATCGGCTGACTCCCTTAATGTCCGCAGCCGCGAAGTGGCAGCACTGACGCTCGCCCTTAGAAACCATAATCTCATATGGAGTAAATGGAAAAAACAGCACGTTTATAATACATTTTCCCTCTTTTTCTTTGCGGGAGTAGTAAATACCAAAGGTGGAATTCAGAGTTAGTGATTTATCCATTTATAAGTACTCAAAACAATTGAATACAATGGGCAAATTAGTAAATCCGAAGAATAAGTGCAGGTTGCCTTCAGGGCACACCACAAGTAACTTCGTCGCTGTGAAAACATTATTCGTAGATCAGCGAAGTGTTCTGCTTGGATACACAGAAATTAATTGATCCTTAATAAATTACCAACATTACATCTACTTTCAACTAGGCCTTTTAAAACTAGAATCGCAGGATGCACATGCGTGGTCTGAAAAGTTTCCGACATTTCAACATTTCTTGACATGTTTTCTGAAAATTTCTGAAAATCTTCTGAAGATGTCTGAAAAATCTGGGGTCGGAAACTTTTCAGACCACCCTCGTATATACATTTCCTGAAAAAAATCGAAGTTCCCAGAAATAGTCTCCAGGAAATGAGTAAACGGTCAAATATTGTTGAAACATACATAAATCCAAAAGTATTAAATTTTAATGGCTGGCGTGGACTTCATTTTATCTTGGGGAGGCTGAAATGCGAAGTTAGTTTATACACTATACAAACATAAAGGATAGAGTGGTTTAAAAAGTTTATTGACCATACATTAAGTTTTAGACAGTTTCGCAGTTTTCCTTTTCGATGCACTTTTTTTTAATTTATAAGCTTTGCATGCTGTCTAATCCTGATCGTTACATAATATTTTATTAGATATGCTATGATTTCACTTCCGTGCTCAAAGCATGGGAAAGTTATCTCTTCATCACCTTCAAGTAACTCTATAATTATGCACTCAAGCACATCATTTGACTCACAGTGCTTTACAAATTATTTCTCCACTTTGAGGATGAAAGTACGAAGGTTTACATTAGGATGAACCAAAACCCCCATACTTTTCAGATGTGTTAACTTTGCTACTGGATGACAAGAGAATGACCCGGATGAATTAATGCTGCCTGGTACCAGTAACGACAATGAAGATCTCCAACTCACGCAACGTGGTCGCACTTTCCAACTTACATCAACGTTACCGTAGAAAGGGGTGACTTCGGCCACGCGTGCACTGCTCCACAAATTGTAAATTTGTAGTACAATAAATTATGTAGTACTAAAATTTCACGAAGTAGCTATTTTTTCCTGCCCTTTAGAATTTAGATTGTCTTGGCATATAGCCAGCAAATCCGTATTGCTCCTTGCAACATTGACAGTACATTTGTCATTGGGATCTAAATTGAAAATCGTGCATTATCGAGACAAGTCTACGAAACCTCAGTCTGTTAACTTCTCTCAGTAACACTCAGCAAGATGGGAAACATTTGAAAACAATTGGAGACCAAACAGTGCTTCTTCGTGAAAAAGAGAATAAATAAGTGGAAGTGCTGTTAATTTTTTATGAATATTCGTGATATCCAAATTTTAGTACATACAAACGTATTTGAACAGTAAAAAGTAAATGTTCAGTGCTTTGACAAAAATTCCAGAAATTGTTTTGGTTCGGAGATTCATTAGTAGAAACAAAACACTGACTCTAAGGCTTGAAAAAAAATTTAAAAGGGTTCGAGTGACAGTGAGTAGAAGTTTTCTACAAGAATTTTTCATTCTTTTTGTTTTTGGAGGAAAAAAATCAAAAAATGTAAAAAATTTATTTTTCTTTTGAAAATTTATAAATAAAGTGGAAAAACGTTGTAATGAGTCAATAACGTCTTGTCTCAGCACCTATTAAACAAAGATTAAATATAATAATAATTTAAAGATTTTAAAATATATTGATGGTCGTAATATTAGTATTATAGTTAATTTTATAGGCGATATTTAGGAAACATATTTAGTGGGCAAAGTCACCCCATCGGTTGGGGTGCCTAAGGCCGCTATTCTTTATTTCTTAAACAAATTCCGTTGCTCAATGAAATTTTTTAGATACTATTTGTATAAATAAGAATTATCTTCATGTAATTTAAATTTTCTGAGCAAAGAGAATGTAATTGAATACAGAAATATAAAAAAAATCTAAAAAACGGCCAAAGTCACCCCATTCTACCGTACGGTTCGTCGCATTTCAATGATTTACGAAGAATGTTTTTACGGCGACAAAGTTATCCTATTCTTCGGATTTGCTAATTTTTCCGTCTTATTCAAATGTTTTGTATTCAATTCAAAAGTACCTATTGATGGATAAAACAATTACTCTTAATTCCATCTTTGGTAAATATTACTCTTTATTACATATGTACCATATCGTGCTTTTTCACCGTTTACTCCATATAAGATTATGGTTTCAAAGGGCGAACTTCAGTGCTGCCATCTCGCGGATGCGGACATTAAGGGAGCCAAAAAATTTCAGCAGTTTCCAGTCCTATACTTTCTAAGTTCGTGACTCTAACTAACGATAGGTAACAAAGTAATCCCATCCTCTAATGTCAGAATTTAAGAAAAGGAGGCAATTTACTGAAATGCCAACATTAGCAAACTATGATCCATATATAGTAGAGACAATACGACGTCCATTTTGGAGTTTTTCGAAAAAAATATTTTAAGAAATTTCCCGGTAGGATAGAGAATCCAAAATCACGAAGGTGCCAGAAAACGCAATGTAAAAGAAAAAAATCAATTATTATAGAATTCTTACCTAATGTGCGCTTGTTCGATGCCAGTATGATGCAAAATTCACCCATTTGAAATACATTGCGGTGATTTTAAAGATATTTTTGGATCTCTAATGTAAAACCCTGCATGTGAATAGAGGTCATAAATACATTTCATTAATGCAATTTGTCGTTTCCCTGATGGCCATTGGCACCTTTTGCATGCCAATGCAACATTTTCGCGTACGTCGCATACGAATATAATTCCTCAAAAATATATGCGAAGAATTTATAATTGTCTTTTGCATTTAGAAGTCTCCTATACAACGGCTATAAGAGAGTTCTCTGCAGAATTTAAACTTTTAATTAATGCACATTTGAAAATGAGCGTTAATCCGGGAGTTAACACAAGGCCTAAATGTAAAGTTTTCGAGCTTACTCTACATGAATATTGATCTTAACCCCATCTGAAATTCTCCTCATTTTACGGAATTCCCTAAATTTAGAGAAAACGTTTATCAGAGATGTTGAATTCATTGAAGATATACGTTGGAATAATTGGAGGAAAGAAGAGAGACGTTTAGTAAAGGGAGATGTAAGCGCATAGAATGTCTCGCATTTGAAGCGTTTTATTTGTTACTAAACTACCCATTCAGAGGTGAAATAAAGCAATTCTAGTTCCATTAACACCATTTACTACTGAAACTTCGACGGCGATGTTTGTGGGATCATGAATTGAAATACTCATTTGTCAGTGATTAAACACTTCACTGATTTTATACCCAGATTATTAGCTCCAATAAATCTTTTATAGAGTAACTAGCAGAAGGGCCCGTTCATTCTCAACGGGGATGTTAAATTTCACAAATACCAGTGTAACAACCTTGATCGTAACACATGCTTCGTAATTGTTGATAAATAGCAAATACCAGACATTCCAATCCAATATACCAAGAAATTTAAGTTACAATTAAGTCTACAAAGCTACATCAACTCAGTAACCAATCTTATTACTTTGAATGAAAAAATTCTTCAACTGAGAAAGTATAAAAATATTTTCTACGATCACATTAGGATAAGCAGTACCATGTTTAAAGTTACATTTTCAGACAGGAAGAAGGGGCCAAAGGAATCAAAAATTAAACATAAATGACAGAAATAAATTATATATCACACTAGAAATCACAGATGAATATTCTATGCGGAAAGTAAGTGTATTACGGAGCTGACTCGTATCTCACACGGAGCACAAATTACGCAAAAGCAATTGCAATACCAAAATTGAAACAAAGATTAAACCCCAATAACAGAAGGATAGTAAATGAATATGAAGTGGGGTCACATATAAATGAACGAACAAATCAATTTTTTCATTATGCATGTAACAAATCTAAATTGATTTACCATTTTGGTCAGTTATACGATGTTGGAGATTTGCTACAACTTTACAACTCGCCGTTCAACTCTTTAAAGATTACATACGCTGAATTTGTGAAATCAACACGTTCTTCGCTTCATTTCGGTCAATCGCTAAATATACATCATTTCCAATAGATTAGATTTAATACTTAATTCAGAATAATATATTCAATACGTCCGCAACTTACCAGATTATTTATACGCAACAAGTTGAATTGATCGAGAGAAATCGACTTTAAGTAACCCACAACTATAAAACTCATTTATTTTACGAAAACGACAGTACACAATTTCGTTGAAGTAAATAAAACTTGGTTGCTACAGACTCTTCAACAAAATTCGAATTTTTAAAAATTTTTGTAAAATTGTTCGAGAAAATCTTTACAGGATATTGTTAAAAACTGAGTACGTTAAAATCTCATGCATATATTTTCTTCTTTATAAAGTATATCACTTAATTTTGGCATTAATTTTAACTGGGCTTAAATTCCCAATGCACTCTTAAAGAGTAACTCATGAGATATAATCAACAATAGCTCACACCGCCAAGGGGGATGGGTTGTTTACAACATCGAAATTTTGACAAAATTTTCGAATATATTTTATCAAAATTATCGCAATTCCGAATTTGTAAACGATATTCCACGACCAAAATAAGAATTTTTATTCTATTTTCCTTCTTTTGACGCTAGTTTTCACGTCCTTATTGTACGACTATTTTTTCAAATTTTAATTTCCAATTGAAATTAAACCTACAAAGACAAAAATAGAAATTACGTGTATTCCTTATGCAAACTATTTTACTTGTCTGGGTTCGAACCGTGGACTTTAGCCAAATTAAAAGTACCGGGAAGACATTTAATTATGTAAAATGTTTGAACATTGTGCGACATCTAGTTTTCGAGATTATCGGGAACATACACACATTATAAATACATACATCCATTTTTTAGATATACAAGCTGAAGCGTCCGTTGATTCTCAACGTAAAGATTAGAAATATGATCAAATATAGTAGTCGTGCTATATTAAAGAGAATCTAAATAAATCTCTCATTTCAGCCTAAATCAAAGGGACAGGTAACCGTAAAACGAAACTTCCCCGTAAAAATCCCAATATCTTACGCTCTATTAAAATTTGTTGCCGAAATCTATTCGTTTGGTCATATGAATATGAATCTTCATATATTTTTTCTACAGAACTTATCTAAGGTTGATACAATAATTCCTCTTATTTTCGATTTATCTTTCCAAGCCAATAAACTAACAAAGAAGATATGAACGTGTGTAGTAAGATATGAACGTTATAATAAGTCTACAAAGTCACCTCGACTACATATTCAATTAAAACTAAT
This sequence comes from Sympetrum striolatum, assembly GCA_947579665.1. Taxonomy (NCBI): domain Eukaryota; kingdom Metazoa; phylum Arthropoda; class Insecta; order Odonata; family Libellulidae; genus Sympetrum; species Sympetrum striolatum. The sequence continues at coordinate 73,503,085 of OX388349.1, forward strand.
AATTTTCTGAAAAGCAGAAAGGTATGAAGGAAACGAAGATACAAATAACAGAAAAAATATCACTGTGAAAACCACCTATAAATATTCTTTACGGAAAGTAAGTAAAGCATTACATGAACACTGAACACAACCATTAACACATACGCTATCATGGAAATAGAAGTCTAAACGAAAACAACGATACAAATGTATGTTTTTTTTAACTATCCATAATACAAAATATAAATGTTTTTACCAATTCGGTGAGGTTTTGCTACAAGTTAAAACTCGCAGCTCAAGTCCTCAAATACTTTCAAATACCGAACCAAGAGGAATCTTTATGCACTTCGGTATCTCCGTTTTCGTCAATCGCTAAATATATATCAATGCAAATAGATAAGATTCGATACTTTATTCAAAAAACATAAAACTTACGAAGCTATTCATACGCAAATAGTGGAGTTGATTGAGAGACACTCATTTCAAGTAACACACTTCTAGCAACATTTTCATTTCAAGGTAAATAATGACGTTGATATAAATAAAACTTGGTTACTACAGAAGCTTAATCGAAATTCGAAAAACTTTCTCAAATATTATACATTAATTTTAAGTGGGCATCAATCCTCGATGTATTCTTACGGATAAACTCATGAGCTCGGATTCAACAATCGTCTTTATCGTAAGGGGGATGGGTTGTTTACAACCTCAAAACTTCGATAAAATATTCACGTATTTTATCAAAATGTGCGCGATTTCGAATCGCAAACGATATTCCATGACAAAATTAAAAATCCTTATTCTATTTTCTTTCTTTTGATTCTTAATTCGACATCCTACGACTATTATTCCTCATTTAATTTTGTAAAAGAAATGAACCCTGCAACGAAAAACATAACCTTTACGTGTATTTCTTATGAAAAGGTTTTCACCCGTCTGGGTTCGAACCGTGGACTTTAGGGAAATAAAAGGTAAACTTTACTCTTAAATACATTGTGTCTGTACTCCTCATTTATGCTTGGATTACATTGATTTAGATTTCTCAAATTCTTGGAGGGAATCTATTACAACTGGTATTGAATCCCCAGTTTACAGGATCGCGAACTAATTTCATATGTGCAGTCTGATTCCATTAAGGCCATCCTTTTTCGTTGGAATGCAGAACACTGATGACCGCGACGTTCTGAATACCAACGGAAGTTCCTTTCCCCATTCAAGCGCGGCGCCACTGTGGCGAGATCAAGGCAGAGGAAAGGCCGAGTTCATAGGCATGGATTGTGGCCCATATTTTGGTTACTTTGTGTAACTTCCGCGGTCCAAATAACATCCCTTTCATCTCAGCAAACAATGTCTTGGTACACAAAATATCATTGAAGAGCAAACACAGCAGAATGCGCTGCTTTTCGACGATTCACTTCGTGGGATGTTTCCAGGTCGAAAACATATTTCTCAATTGGGAAGGATGAAAATACAAAATTCATATTCTGTATATCTAGGACTACCACGTAACATAAATGTTGAAAGCAAGTATTTTTGAGAATCAATGAAAAGTTGACTCAATGAAACTGGAGTATCATTGGTTTTATAATGTTGGTATTGGTTCTATAACGTAATGAGTAATCACGTCAAATAATTGTACCAGGCTCCACCCCGAAACGAGAAAAAGAGACAAAAATGTAGATTAAATGATGTGACTATTTGTGAGACGTCAACTTAGAATTAAGTCGCGAACCTAGATTATCTAAGTAGGAAGACTTATCATGCCATGTCATAATTTTTCACTACTTGTTTAACCTTGGGTTTAAAGCGCACGCTTCCTTTGCTAAGTAAAATTTGATGTTCAAGTCCATTTAGGAAAACTGACTTTACGTTATTATTTTAATACCATTACTTTGTGTTATTATAGTAACCATTTTCAGAATCACTTTTTCAGGCGATAATTTGACATGCGCTTATTATCCTTACATATAATTTGCGAAGAGTCTGTCCGTCCGTCCCCCACTTAATTCCTTAAATGGTTCGACTTAGAGATTCGAAACAAACTGCATTGTGTTTCTACGATTTAGAAACCCCTAGGAAAACTGTTAAGTTGATAAAGTTAGAAAACCCAGTAGTCCATAATACGGTTCCATAAGGAATATGCGTAAATATGTTTTATCGGTTGCAGGGCTTATTTCTTTTGCAAAAGTAAATTAGAAAGAATTGTTGTAAAAAGTCGAGAGTACCACCAAATGAAGGAAAATTAAATAAAATTTCTTAAAATGGTCGCTGAATATTGATGCCGATTAGAAATTGCCAGTATTTTGATAAAATAGAAGACATTTTTGAGTTTTTTGAGGTTATAAGCAAGTCGGTCTCCAGTAACGACGAATGCGGTTGTTGAATTTTCTCATTAGAACATACCGAGAATTTAGACCCGTGCTGACGTCATGATTGTTTGTAGCAACGTATTTATTTACAGATGGTTACGCGGATTTAGCACTTTATGACGATTTAATTTCCACTTAGTTTCTCCCAAGATCTACAACTAAGTTCCTGGGCACAGATTCACATGAATCCTTATATCATACAGGCAACAATTTATCTTTAACAGCTTCATGTAAAAAATAAACCAAGAGAAAAACAAAACATACCTTCCGCTCCCACGTTGCAAAATTATTTTGGCTATTTTTGATAGTTTTTTCACACATGAAATAGAGCAATAACTTCCGCTCATATACAGTGAAATTACGTTTCTCTTTCTTTATATATTCTCTGAATCAAGCATTCAAATACTGAAATATATCAGCAATGATCAGTTGTGTGTGGCTTCTATCTGGGTAGAAAGATGAAAGAGTTCCTTTGGGAGGGGAAGCTCTATGTGAGATATGCTTCACTTTTATACGCCCATACATTGTGATACATTGTCACCGAAAAGCTCATACGTGCATCCATACCCACTGCTGCCCGCATTTTTTAAGGTCTCTTATATGAAATTTTGACCAGACTTTTACATTTCGAGTAATAATAACCAAATCACAGAATATAATTTATAAAATAATACTCTTATTAAGTCTTAAATGGGGCACAAAAATACCTAATTTTCTTTTCTCAGGTATTATGATCGGAATTCGAAGCTTTCGCTTTGCATGGATTCCATGAGATTTCCGGGAATAACAGGGATGATATTTTTTCTTAACGTAAATATCTGAATGAATATTGAATATACAAACATCATAAACTTCGTTCTCAATCCATTTTCCTAGATAAAAGCTTTAATGTATGCCAATATACAAACCATAAACTCATCTACCTAAAGGCTGGGAGGGCCCTATACCCGTCCACCATCAGCTGCTAAAATCTTTGGAGAGGATAACTTCATTTATGTTTAATTATTTTCCTCGTTGAATTTCAACGGGCACTTTATATACATAAAAAGCAAAATCCGTCCGTCCGACCCTCTCTATCTTTGAAACTATTTTTTGCAGAGCTATGATACTAAAACTGCATTGTATTTCTAATAGTTTGTTAGTTAGTTAGTTTGACCCTTTATTGGCGAGGCTAGGCCAATAAGCTCATAAGCTGAAAGCCCCACGAAAACTATTCTCATCTATATGAAGGATCGGGTTCGAACTAAGGACTCAATAATACGTTTCCATAAGGAAGGCACGTAAAGTTCGTTTTTGTACCTTGAAGTCTCTGTTACTTTTACAGAATTAAATTAGAAATAATTGTCCTACGAAGTCAAGAAAAGTTACAAACAAAGGTAAGTTAAATAAAGAATCTTGTTATTGCCGTAAAATACACTTTTTGAATCTAAATTGCGAGAAATATGAGAAAATAAACGAAAATTTTGTAAAATTTCGCCGTATTAAACAACCAGACCAAACAAAACAATCACCCTGACGACCAAGGTGATTGTTGAATCCAACACATTCATTTTAATACACGGGGATTTTAAGTCCATACCAAATTAATGGTAGGAACTAATTTCAGAGTTTACGAAGAGGAGGCAATTTACTGAGATTTCAGCGAATGTAAACTATGATTTTAAACAGCAGGAACAAAATTACGGCCATTTTGGAGTTTTTCCTTATCAAACCGATTTACAAAAGGACATTTATTCATTCGTTTCCGGTGATCAAGACGACGAAGAAATATTACGTCGAGGAAGGGTAAGCTTATTGAGAAGCAGAATTTTAACGCAAACTCGATTTTATAGCAGAGATTTCAAAGCAGTGCGTTTGTATGATTTTCACGTACTGCATAATGCTCAATGGAATCGAATTCGTAATTTTTCGAAAATTTCGCTGATTCTATACTGATTAGTATTTATTAAAAAATGGGGTATTAGTAAGTTGTGTATTAAGCCATATATGTTTAAATGTTGTATATTTATTAAAAATTGAAATTAGGACCCATCATGCATGAAGGGGGAATTTACTTGTTAAAATATAATAAAATGTCGTATATGCACGTTTGGTTCGAAGCCTATTTTGGATAAACAAATTCAAGAATATTCATTAATTTTATATATTCGCTGCAATTTTGTTTGGGTGGCAGCGGTCGAGGGGGATTTCATTTCTAATATTATTATTACGTTCAATCTGCAATCTGAATATTTTATCCAAATTCTGAGGTTGTAAACAACCCATTCCCTTGACGATCTAGGCGATTGTTGATTCTAGCTCATGAGTTTTTATATAAGAAGACATTGAGAATTCATGAAATATTTCAGAGAGTTTTTCGAATTTTGTTTAAGCTTCTGTAGCAACCATGTTTGATTTATATCAACATAATTGTTTACCGTAAAATTATAAGTTCAATCGTAATTTCCGTTTCGGCTTTCATTTCCGTGATAGTGTTTGTGTTAATGATTGTGTTCAGTGTTTATGTGGTGTTTTAGTTACTTTCCGTAAAAAATATACATCGGTTGTTTTCACAGTAATATTTATTTCTATTATTTACTTATGCGTTTCCGTATTACGTTTGTGCATTTCTGAAAATTAATCCTTAAAGGTGGTGATGTTTATCCTAATTTTATCTTTGAATATGTTTTTATACTGTTTGAACGAATGCTGTCTTTATCCAAGAAATTGTTCATTTGAAAGATATGAGATTGAATATTTAGTAAAGGTGGTTTTGTAAACTTAATTACAATTTTCATTTCTTGGTTTATTGGTTTGGAAAAATAAATCGAAATATCGTTCGGAGGCTCTATTTCAATTGCAAAATCTAATTAAGATGAATCATTGTTGTCAACGTGAGATAGGTTTGATAGAAATATTATATGAAAATGAATATTCAGGTGACCAAACTAATAGATTTCAGCGACAAATTATGAGAGCGTAAGACATTGGGATTTACACGGAAAAGTTTCGTTTACGGTAATCTGTCCCATCGAACGAAGCTAAAATGATACATGTTAGATTATCTTCTTTTAGATAAAAGGATTACTGTATTTAATTCTACTTCTATTCTCCCCGTTGAGAATCAACGGGCGCAACAGCTAGTTCTAAATATTTTAAGGTGATTCAAACTGTAGATAATAGTATATTCATACATAAGTATAACAATTAAAATTGCATTATCTTTTAAATTATGTTGTAGATGCATTGCATCATGAGAGTTGAGTACATCGACGATTAGATTGATTGCATGATTATACAGGATATAACAGTATCAACATAAAAATCTTTTCAATCATTTGATCTCTTAAATGGCCAAAATATATTGACAGAACTATAATTATTATTTATGATTATTGCCCAATAAAGTAGTTTGTATTATATTTCATTGGATAAATTACAGGAATTTTTGTCACACTGCAATATTCAGAATTTTAATTAGAATTACCATAAAATGTGAGGTCATTGTTTCTTCGAGATACAGTTACGATCACAACTTTGACAAAAGAATGTACTTCGATGTTCAGAGGAAAATTGACTTATGGTGGAAATCCCTGGTATAAACTACTTGTCGATGAGCGCACACTGAAATTCTCTCACATGAAATACTTCAAGAAAAGGCTATTCGCGAAATAGTGGCGAATGACGTCACGCAAGAGAGGTGGGGGGAAGTAGAGGAGATAGGAGACTTTTGAGGGGTAACCATGCTTCGAGCACAGTAACCAATTTTGGTTTGGACCACCACTTAGTGTGCACATCAGTAAGCGGCGCCTCTCCTATTTTTTTTGAGTTGGGCCTCCTGCGTAGTGGGCTATGTAGTATCCGCCATCATTTCGCGAAAGGAATACAGAGTCGGCCAAAAATATGTTGAAACTAAGGAGGGTAAACATAACATTATAATATTAACTTAATGATACCTAAATATACTAAGATATAATCTAGAAACATTTTAGCTCTTGCTTTTAAATTTCTAAGTTGTCGATGGCCCAGAAAGTCTGCGTGGACGGAGTTGGACGTGACGTCACCCTTCGCTGAGCAGTGATTTTGTACGGCACAAAAATATGTATTTTCACTCTCTTTAAGAGAAACCATATTTAAACAAAAACATAAATTTCCCTCCTGTTATATAATATCCACGCTATTGTAAAATCTCAAAACTTCAGAATAAATAGGGAATCGGTAACCAGAGTAAATATTCAGTAGCAGTATTGTTAAAAATGCTTCAACACCTCAGGTCATTTCGCACATGGGGCCCCAGGGGTAATCGAAGACTAAAGAAATTCCTGCAGAAAACCAATTAAGGATTCAATAAAACCTATGTCCTCATGTAAATCATCATATAAATAAAGACTTTTTGAAGGAAAGATAAATATTATTATAATAAAATTAATAAATATTATTATAATAAAATTAATTAACATTATTATAAAATATTCAATATATATAAAATAATACTACTTAATTCTTTAGCAGAAAATACAATAATAATAATAATATCAAGCAAAAGTGTAGACGGTGCTGAGGGTTTTGCTGCGTACTGGTTTAATTGACTTCACATATTTGACTTCACAGGATTCGCATCGTGGTTGAAAATACTACATTTATAGCTAGCTGTATAAACCCCGCGACCTACTAGTGCAGTGGTTCCCAATGTGTGCAATTACACCGCCCTAGGGGCGCTGTGCTAATCCAACGGGGCGCTTGATGCCAAGTTTTTTATTCACATTTGATCTTATTTCAATAAATACTCAATTTGAATGGGGTCTTGGCAGTTATTATGCATAAGATATAATATTTTGGTAGAATTGTTCAAATTTGTAGCTTTAATTTTGCTTTATGTTTATGCTTAGGATTTGGTCTCACAGAAAATAGTTTTTACTGAGTTGGGGGAGGTAGTATGGGAATTAGGGGGCGGTATCATGTTTGGGAAACACTGCGCTAGTGGCATATGGCAGTGGGTTTAGTAAAACTAACATTCCTAACTTATCTAACACATTAGCTTCTCTAACAGACTGCAGACAGAACGATCAGAAGTAATTATCTGTTTCTCCAATTATTTCCTAGTAACGTTTAGTCGGTGCTTCTTCGAGACAGAGTTCCTTCTTTTGCTGGAAGTTAAACTTCATGTACTAAAAGTTCTGAACCGATGAGTTTATCAAAATGCTTCTGTCGGCAATCAAATCTTCTCACCATACAGCGTGTTTTATCGTTGCTCTACTCCCGATCTTGAATCCTTTCATGAAACGAGTTTCTCTGCCATATTTATCTAAATCTGAGATGAAACCTTTTTCATGTGGATTCAAAAGCGTGGTACGAAAATATTATAGAATACTTTCTTCGAAAATTCTTAACGACAACCGAAAAAATTATGAGATGAAACAGGCTGAACAATAACAAACATTTGGGGAAATAATGTCAGTACAGTCTTATATATTATGAATCAGAGAGAATTCCATTTTATTTCTGGAAATTTCTAATATTAAATCCTAGGGAATGAAGTTCGGAAATAACTTTGCAACGTACGTTGAAAGATAGACAGGTAAAAAAATAATGACATGACTGGGAGCAGAATCAAAATGAGGTAGGCAGATATTCTAACCAATAAACACCGCTTTAATACCATCTCTGTCAAAGGGATGCATCATCATAGTGGCACTGACCACCGACAGAAAACCGAAAGATGCGATTGATACGGTAGTTTAGTGGTTAGAATGCCTGCCCAGAATATGGGAGACCTGGATTCGATACCCAGTCATGTCTATGTATGTCTCAGTATTTTTCACCTCTGTAAGGTGAAAAATTTTTGACATTTGATTGATTTGGTACTTCTCTTTGAATATTACATCCCTTAAAACATCATATTAAACGTATCTCCAACAGAAACACTGATGATAATATTAAATATCGTGTTGGTTTATATTGTTATCTCAGACATTACGAAATTAAAATTTTCAATTTTTACTTCGAGAATAAAAATATTTATTCTTTGATAATTTTACTTGTAAAACTATCATAGTTAATAAAAACAATTCAGTTGACTGCAAAAGGAGAAGAAAATCATAGAGTAGTACATGTCATTAAGTCCTACATTTTTTATGCCAAATATACCGAGTGTAACCATTATATCAGTGTAACATAATCATCTGCTTCGGTCTTGACTTCGTGTGCCTTAACAGCAGTAAATTCAAAAGAGAAGGATAGAATTGATGCTTTTGAAATGTGGGTGTGGAGGAAGATGGAGAGAATAAGATGGGTGGATAGAATAAGTAATGATGAAGTGCTTAGAAGAGTTAGGGAGGAAAGAACATTACTCCGCACAATACGGAAAAGAAAAGGAAGCTGGATTGGACATGTTGTAAGAGGGAAGGGGATTCTAACTACAGCCATTGAAGGAACGGTGGAAGGAGGAAAGTTTAGAGGAAGAAGAAAGCTGAAATTAATAGATGAGGTGAAGATAGGATTATACAAGGAGACCAAAGAAAAGGCCCGGGACAGGATTAAGTGGAAATAGTTGTGGTGCATGGAACCTGCCAACAGTCAGAATACCAGATAATGATGATACCGAGTGTAACAGGAATAAAAATTCATGCAAATATATTTTGCTGCCGTGATAAAATTCAAATCTGCTAAATAGTCCCAATCATTTCAAAATACGTATTAAAATAAATAGTACCAGAGAAATTGAAGCCATCATGATACACCTATATATAATTTAATGACCCTGGTTTCGTTACCGTGCGACATCATCACGTGATGACGAGTGTAGGCCCGAATGATGTTGCAAGACAACGGATCGTGTTATGAAAGTATATTTGGAAGTAAAAAGTAACTTTTATTTCTCTAATACCGTAAAGAACTTCCACTGAATAACGCCAGAAACCATTATTTTATTATGAAACAAATATATTAAATATTGGCAATCGCTTGAAAAACTTACGCCGATATAAAAATCTTAAGTTATAACTTGCTGGTGCATGTTCAGCCACTTTACGAAGCTTCTTTCCTTGAACGGATATTGAATTCATGTTTCGAAACACTGCTTCCAATAGACAGGAAAAACTTTAAAATGCTCTGAAGCTCATAATCCAGCTGATCTTATATTCCGCAAAATCAGAGTAAGTTTGTCACTTAAGTAGATGAATTGCTCCCTCAAACATCTCGCCTAATGTACTTTGCGACTATGGCAAAAAAGAATAAATAACTTGTTTCTCGTGAGGTTTTCAGTTTTAACGAAGGCGTGCACTCCGAATGGATGCTACAGTTGGAGACCTGGGTTCGAGTCTTGTCGCTATTTGTTACTAATCGTTTGAATTTTGGGTTTAAGGCAAACACTTCCGCGTGTGAATTCCATTTCAAACGTCTTCATAGAATGATTCTAAACTCGAATTTCCCTTTTTTCAAAAGAAAAAGATTAGAATGACGCTCATTGCTGACTGACAACTTATGCTTCGCAAAATCGACCATCCTTCATTAATGCCAAAAAGTAAATGAAACTGATTTCTAATTTTATTTGCTTTCTTTAACTTTACATTATCTATATCTTCCTATCATCTAATGTAGTATTCCCTCAATGCTCTTCTTTCTTCCCGAGAAAATAAGATGTTTATATTGTGGATACACTCGTTAGAAGTGAAATTACTACCGTGAAAATTTTTAATCAATATTCAATTTTCGAAGATTCAAGTTTGATATATCAGCAAAGGGATGAAATAGATTAATTTCTGTCTCTTATTTAAGCAAGCTTTAAACTTTAATTTTCTTGAATTTTCCATTTAAAATTAAAAAGTAAATTTATATTCTATAAAATTCTGAATAAAATTTAATTCAAAGAAAATACCCTTAAAAATTCCAAAATGAATGTAAGCTTCAGTCGTTTTGCCATCGCACTTTATCTGTAATGATTCACCAATTTAACTAAGAAATGTATGAATAGATTGATTGAAGTAGATTTGCATTGAAGATTATATGACACATGTTTTTAAAACTGAACATGCGCAATTGATACAAGTACTTTTGCTTCACGGCCAAAAACATAATGCCAATAATTGATTGGGTCGCACAAAATATCATCACAACATTTTTAATCATACTTTCCAAATAGGAAACTATTTTTTCCATTTCAATTCCAAATCGGATTCCGACCCCATTATTGGAGCCATCATTTTTTTCTTTAAACAAACAATTCGTTAATCTCCTTTTCTAAAAACAGAGCTTGAGGAGTTCGATTCATTTGCAATCATCCTGCATTTGGCATACGTTAAAGCTGAAAGGAACTCTTTCAATACCATCAGATATATCTACAATTAACTGGGAATAAAGCCGAATTCGAAGCTTGTTTTACATCGAAACCACTTGAAGTTATGACTACAGGATATTAACCAAGAGATGTCGGCCGTTACTTAGCAAAAACAAATAGTAAACGCAGTGAAAAAAATAGAAAGTATTTTTATTCGAAGCCTTGTATACCAAAGGAAATATATTTTTTGCATGCTGCAATCTTACTAACAGCTTTTAAATTAGAAGTATTTTCGAATTTTCACGCCTCTTCACTCTGAAGAATAGTTTCCCATAATAATTTCCCATCAGCCTTATTCCTGTCGTTTACAAGGCATCCATGAGGATAATAGCTGAACGTCTGATGACGACCCTGTCTACAGCTCAGCCAAGAGAACCGTGACCCTACAAATGAGCGCTCGACGATTGAGCGCTACGACGATTGAGCGCCACGACGATTAAGCGCCACGACGATTGAGCGCTACGACGATTAAGCGCTACGACGATTGAGCGAAATATACAAAGGTCGAGCAGTAATAAGGAAAGACATATAGAGTTTATTCCACTTGACGTTAGTCCGTTAAGTTTGTTGGCCATTTATATCGTAGCACCTTATTTAACTCAACAAAATGCATTTTCTGCTTCGTTAAATATTAGAAAGTTCATTTCAGTTATGAGTTTGTAAAATGCTTCCCGATATTTTTTATCGGTCGTTTTATTAAACCTTTTTAACTCTCATTCATAGTCATGAGATGAAATAACTCGTTGAAAATTTATCAAACGCAATAGTTATTCCAAAAAAGAACTAAACGCAACGTTACCCGTGTAGGGAGTCTCGTTCAACTGCCTGAGGGCATTTCAAGCACACCCAGAGAAAGATGTTCAGGAATACGATACATCCGAAATTCATCCTAATTCTCTTGTTATAACAAATTCAGCATATTTTAATATTTAGGTGTTATTGAACGAAAACTCCCTTCAAACTTTAGAAATCAAGTCCACTCGGCTGTAGAATTTCGCCTCTAATTAACCGTCGATGATTTCCCTCCGTCCTTAAACTTGGTACATATATATTAAGAGCAAGCTAGAGAGAATTCCCAAGGAAAAACGGACTTGAAAAAAGTCTGACAGTGGATCTGACGGGATCTTCCTGTATGCGGGAGGCTGCCTTTACCATCTAGGCTACCCTGCCAGAACATTTAGCAAGCCGTTTAGGGACTTTTGTTGTCCTTGTCCTTAAACGGCTTATTAAAATGTTCTGGCCGGGTAGCCGGGATGGTTAAGGCAGCCTCCCGCATACAGGAAGATCCCGGGCTCGATTCCCGGCCCTGTCAGACATTTCTCATGTCCGTTTTTCCTTGGGATTTTTCCTGGGTGCACGCCCTTATGTGCAAAGTACCTTTAACCATTTCCTAGAGAGAATTCTTCCAACAGAAATTGCATTTTCAGTTTATTTATACGGCGAATTTAAGTCGAAAATTATGTTTGTATATATAAAGAGAAAATTTGATGAATAACATCATACTTAACTTGTAACCAACAAGTAAAAAATATTTTTAATTTGCCCAGATATTATTGTGTATAAGTGTTTTGCACTTTTGCCTTGAAAACAGAACCGTTTTCATGACCTTATTTCTCTGCTTAACTGTAATTATCCAATCAAGTACGCACGGATTTATTGTCGAAGGCATTCCACGAAATTTTGGATCCCGTTCATTTTTTCTGAAAGTTTTGACCTCTGATTACGTGTTTTGGTGTCAGGAAAATGTTTTTTTCTGAAAAGGAAATATGTTTTCCCACAGGCGAAGCCTCGTATCTGACCTGGTATGCATAAATACTCCGCAGCCCTCAATAATTACATTTCGTTAGAAAGAATCCCTTTCAACCCTTTTCGAATCGACTTCTTTCTGATTATATGACACAAAAAATATGATATTAAAAATCTTCGCAGATGAAACGACCAAAGGAAAGATGAGAATATATAATTGCTATATCGTATCACTGTATAAAAGAAATTTTGTTATTTGGGTTTACGAATGATTCTACACTTACTCCAAGTTGATGAGCTATTTATTTATTAGTTAGTTAATATATCATATTAGTAAGCGATTGCCTAAAAATCTCACATAGAAGTTATTCTCTTATATTTTATTTTTAAAGATTCCGAATTTCGACAATAACTATCTAACTTCAACGAAACCTATAAAATATTCCTATACATGCTACAAGGATGAAAGAAATATGGAAAATAACAATGAATAGACATGTGCCAAGTAAAGTAGAAGAGTTGAACAATGTTCATTTGGAATCGATCCCAGTTTCTGGGCAGTTTACATTAAACTATTGATGTAATATACTTGACTCGGTGTTTAGTGGCTTGAATATCTTCCTGGCAACTGGAAGACCTATATAGCAATGTATACCTATCTATAAATTAGACTCATGTTTTCCTTCTGCATGGCCGAATCGCTATTGCAGAGCTGTGAAAAACATGCAGTAATCTTTACAACTCCAAACATTCTCCATCCATTTTAAAGGAGTGTTATAACTAAATTAATGCCCGAGAACTGTAAGCAAATAGTACTTTCCTTTAAAGGTTACGTCGATGTCTTAACAACCCATAGGTATTGGTGAACTCCTGTTAACAAATTATTACAAGAAACCACGAAGGTCACAACAAATCTCCTTAAATCAAAGTTCCTTCTTATCCGATTTTTTGAGAGGCGCGCATCTCCTTAACTAATTCTATTCGCGACTCACCTCTGCTGGGAATGCATATCCTTGGACTTGGTGTTCCGATCCGTGATCATTCTTCGTCCCGTAGTGTATGTAGATCTCTTCGAACTGGTATCGGTACGCAAGGGGCCCTCCAGAGATATTCACGTGGTGTTTAGTGTCCTTGTCCACGCGAAACACCAGAGACTGCCCCGTGTTGTGCAGAGCGCCGCTCACCTTCGAAGTCATTGCTTATCATTATCTATGACATATATACTTTTCAACGTCTTTATTCATGTATCGACCAATTATATTAATTAATATTAGCTTTAATCTTGACTGTGCTTAGAATTGCTGTTAAAATCAATTTCAGAACAAATTTAATTGCTTATCATTCTTTCAAGAATTGGTTAGGCCTTCTTTCTGAGAAAAGAGTTTCTTTTCCTTTTTGAACAAGTTAAATACTGATAGACGTATCATAAATTTTCTTCGATTAAAAAAATACCAAAATATTACAAGATGACAACTTGAAACGTTGTCCTTCCTCCTTTCCGTGGCTTTTTTACCGAAAAAATAATATATATAATACTCCAATACAAAGAATGTATATTATTACATTTTATAATTGCTATTTTGATATAATAATGATCGAGGTAAAAGTGTTTTGGTACGAAGAAGTTATAATTTAATAGTATTTACTATTATTTAATGGAATTTTTTTTCAAAACGTAGAATATCTCTAGTGATTTGGAATCTCTAGAATAAAGCTAATGTCCCACTCAATAGCATACCTTATGTTTGTCGATGTGAATATGTCTTAGGTAGGGATCATACAAGAGTTTCCGAGGTTCCACGTTGATGGGAGACTGCCTCTTTCCTTTGCTGCAAAGATTCCACTGGGGGTTGATCAGACCCCAGAACTCCGGACCTAAGAAAGGGATTAACAAAAATTGATAAACTAACATTTCAATAGAATATACTTTATATCTTATAGAGGCATATGACGTCATGCCACCTATATATATACATACATATATATTCTATTCATTTACCTTTCGGTAGGTTCATATACACTCAGAAATTCCTATTAAGCGCCATCTCCTTCATATCCTTATATTTAACCCCACCCCTTGTGCCATCCAAGATCTTTTGTCTTTGTCTTCCCCTCGGTTTTTTCCCCCGAATCCTACCCTAAATTAGTCTTAACCAATCTATCCCCACAATATTTGACCCACCCATTTCGTCTGTCTATATTTCATTACATCAATTAAAGCCCTCTCCTCCCCAACTACCTCCAGCTCCTCAGTGTTTGTTTTCCGATCAACCCAACGTACTTTTTTCATTCTACGCCATACCCACATTTCAAAGGCCTCCAAACGTTTGACTTGCTCCTTACTGAAAGTCCTCGTTTCGCAACCATAAAGCAACACACTCCAAACCAAGAATTTCACCCATCTTTTCCTGATTCCTCAGTCAAGTTCTTTGGTTATCAATTTCCTTCACTTCATAAAGGCTTCCTTGGCCGTATCATGGGTTCGATTCAAAATCCAGATATTTTCATAAGAATGCATAGCGAGGATTTTCGGAAATATTTTGAGGCACTTCCCGGCAAACTAGGGAGTTGAAATTCGAGGGATCGCTGGAAGTCACACGTAACCAACGAAAATTACAAAGACTTCTTCGATAATTATCCTTGGATCGACGCTAGGTCAGGTATTACTAGGCCAAATACCATACGTAAGAATACACGTAAAATTTGTTTTTACCGTTTTCAGACTTTGTTTCATTTGCAAAATTAAACAGCAAATAATAGTCCTAGAAAGTCGAGATATGTACCAAAGGTAAGGAAAATAAACGAAAATTCTTATTTTGGTCGTGTAATATGGTTTTAGATTCCAAATTTTGAGAACTACTGTAAAATGAGCGCAGATTTTGTATAATTTCTTCGTAGTAAACAAATACTCACCTTAGCAACCAAGGCGATTGTTGAATCCAAGCTCAATCGCTTTCTGAATTCACGGGGATCTTAAGCACATACTATATCAAGGGTTTGGAATAGTGTCAGAATACATGAAAAGAAGGCAATTTACTGTGATGGCAACATTTGCAAACTATGACACATAAATAGCAGGGACAAAATTACGGCCATTTAACGGAGATTTTTTCTAAATTATTTTAAGCAAAATTCCTGTAGGATAGAGAATTCAAAATTACAGGCTACAGAAAACTCGCTCTTCTGTGTTATAATTAGAGATATGTCACCAAATATGCGTTCGATGCCAGGTGGGTGCAAAATTCTCCCATTTAAAATGCATTGCGGCGATATTTAAGATTTTTATTTTAATCCTTTCCCGATATCAAGAAAACATAAAACCCGGCATTTGAAAAGTGGTCGCAAATAAATTTCATATTCGCAGTTTATAGTTTCGCTGAAGGTTCTTTGGCTCGATGCCAAAGCGACATGTACATTTTTTTTCATTTATTTTAGACGGAGATAGCGGGATGTTATTCTAGCACCTACCCGGAATGATATCGACTTAAAAATTTGGATTTAAATATTGTTGTCCCTTCCAGGTCGTTAATTGTGTTCTTATCCATCATCATAAACTCCTGTTTTCTTCGAATACCGGGGAATGAGATGAGGAACGTCGACAAAAACGGCTTTTGGAGGTTTAGAACCTCTAATTCATTAGCAACCGCGTTCCAAATTTTCTTTTTTTGAGACGTTTTTTCTTTAGTCAAACTACAAATGAAAAAATCCATTCATCAAAATAATATAAGTAGCAATACTGACTTAGAGTTAGCTTTGTGGTATTCAATCACACAAAATGGCTTCTATGTCTATGTAAGAACCCTGCAAGCCGCCTTTCGGCATGTGGCAGGGGGTGCAGGCACCTTCACTCTATTTTCCTAAACGGTTGCTTTTGCGTATACTTCGCGGAAAAAATGAATTTTTGAAACGATTCGTTCTAGCATCTATTTCTATAATCTTTCTGGCAGTAGCAGAACGGTCCATATAACAGGGTGGTTGCATTATATCGGTTACATCATCTGAGAACGTAATTTCTTTAAACTTATTTCATAAATTTATCCTTTGATATAACTTCATTTTCTTCAGTTTTTGCTTCATGATATAACTAACAATTTATACTAACTGGTCTAGTAAAAGTTGTATCATGAAGCCGTTTTTAATCTAAGTAGCATATACAGTTTGATTTGAGTTGTGGAATCCTGCTCAATTTTTATAAATAAAACATTAGAAATGAGAGGTGATGCTGTGTTTTGAATTTCTAAATGGTGAAATCCCCATAGGATCGCCTCCCATTGAAGGGCATTGCTCCAGACGGAATTAGAGGGGATAGAGGGGGAAATGGAGGTGAAAATGCACTGAGCTGTTGAGCGATCGATTGATCAGAGGGACTGAAATACCTCGACCCACTTACCTGATTCATCAGTCTTTGAAACATTGACCTTAGACATTCAAAGTCAGCAAAAATACTTTGTGCTCTCTAAATTTTGTACATTTATAGTTATATCCCGTCCATTACTGTTGTTCAAATATTTATATTACTGAATTTATTGGAGAGAGTGAAAACTCGGAAGGCATTACGAATATATTTAAGGGCCGACATTAGATAAGTTTTTAAAGATATGGCTGGATTTGCTCCCATAAATTAAAATAAACTATGACCATTAAAAAGATGACCAAAGGATAGGTGGAAAAGAGATATCAAGTACTAAGGTGTAACATGGCAACGAGAAGCTCAGGACAGAGAAATTTGGAAAGTATTTGAGGAGGCCTACGTCCCACTTCGGATTGAAAATGGCAGATAAAGATGATATTTATGTATGTCATCACTACAACATTTCATTGCCTCATTGGGATGGAGGGGTGTTAACGGAGGTTGGAGGCGATGTATAGCCCAAGTTCAACCATGCTAAGAAGACTTGAACAATATCTCCGGCCAAATAATGAAAGTAGTAGGACATCCTGGTGAATTATTTTCCAAACCCCCCCAAATACAAGTACAATTTTCTAGATGAGCTTCTTTAATGGAAATGTATCCGGACGTAGAAGCACCACCCATTCGGATGCCCGGGAGGTGGTAGCATTAAAGAGGTCCATCATAAAGAAAAGAATACTACCCTGCAATTCGCAACCTACAGCTGCCGCAGCTTGAAGAGTAAAAAACGATTGCTGGAACTACTCAATGAAGCAGAGAAGATAAAATGGGATGTCATCGGTCTCAGCGAAGTAAGAAGAAAATCAGAGGAGCTACTTACACTGAAGGAAGGACACTTATTCTTTTACAGGGGTATCAAGGATGGAAGAAATGGAGGCGTTGGATTCTTGATCAACAAGAGATGGAAGGATAATGTGGTAAAAATCGAAGGTGTATCAGATAGAATTAGTAAACTTTCACTAAAGATCAATGAACGTTACTCAGTTCAGGTCATCCATGTCCACCCACCAACAGCGGCAAGCAGCGAAGAGGAAATTGAAAACTTCTACCAAACTCTCGGCACTGAACATGTCAAGGAGGCCCACTACTATAAAGTCATTATGGGAGATTTTAATGCTCGTGTAGGTCAGCGGGAAGCTGATGACACTGTTGCAGGACAATATGAACTGGGCCAGAGAAATGAGCGAGGTCACCGCTTAGTAGAGTTTGCAGAATGCACCAATATGTATATAACAAATACATACTTTAAGAAAAATCCTTCAAGGAAATGGACGTGGAGAGGTCCCAATGGAACAAAAAATGAAATAGACTACATATTGCTAATCAGACTCAACACTGCAACAACTGTGAAGTTTTGAATATCTTCAACACTGGAAGTGACCACAGAATTGTTAGATGCAGAATTAATATTAACTCCCGAATGGAACGAAAGAAGTTGGTTTCTTGCAAAAAGGATGAGATAAATTATCAGATAACAAGAAGGAGTTTCATCTGGAACTATGAAATAGATTCTCAGCTCTTCAGGAGGAAGAACTGGTAACCAAAGTTATGGAAGTCGTGAAGAAAGCGGCAGAGGAAGTAGCAAGCATGCCAAGAAGACCTAAGGATAAGAATTATACTGATAGAACCCGGCAAATGATGAAGCGAAGGGAGGAACAGAAGAATTCAGACACTCCAAGAGATAACATTGAATATGCCAAGTTTTGCAAAGCCAACCGAGTAGCAATCAAGGAATACGTAAGAAATTTTTGACGAAAACGTTATGCAAGAGGCAATAGAAAATAACAGGAGCAAAAAGAGGGCCAGAGGACGCCTATAAATTGGTAATAAACAGATTTAAGCCTTACAGAAGGGAGAACGCACAACAACGGATAGCAGACCAGCAATATTGAGAACTATAGCAGAATACTTTGGCTTCCTATACAAGAAGATGGGAAATGCTGAAGAGGAAAACCAAGACAAAAGCCAAAGCTCACAAAATCTCCTCTCATTTCTCCCAGTAGAGGTAATGGCGGCGATTAAGCAGATGAAGAATGGGGAAGCAGGAGGAGTAGATGGGGTGTTGGCGGAGTTTCTGGAAGCTGGTGGAACAGATATTGCTAATGTTTTAGCACAATTAATCAGTAATTTTCTAAAACAAGGAATGATTCCCAAGGAATGGAACCACGCAAGGATTGTTTTTCTGCACAAGAAAGGAAGCAAAGGAGATTTGAAGAACTATCGCCCCATTAGTCTCCTTCCAGTTGTCTATAAGACATTCATGAGGGTTATAGTTGAGCTTCTTAAGATGACACTGTCTTCAGCCCAGCCTAGAGAACAAGCAGGATTCCGGAAAGGCTTCAGCACTATGGACCATATCCACACACTACAGGAGATTATTAATAGAACGAATGAGTTCGAGATACCACTCGTCCTCTGCTTTGTGGAATTGCGAACAGTCCTTCGACTCGGTAAGTACCTCCTCCACTCTGAAAGCTCTGAAAAACCAAGGGATGGATACTGACAAGGAGAGGTCGCCAGATTGATGCTCGGGATTTCGATGAGACCTATTTCATATTGAAGTAGGCACAGCGAAAGTAAAAAGTGAGATAGGTTTTGTCCACATAGGCCTTGGTTCCTTAGAGAATTGACAATAAACATATCGTTTTTTGTTGATTATCTTCCGTAGGTATGCTTCGCTGCATTTCAGCAGATGCTACCTATGTCGCCTGTGAATCACATGTACCTGCTATCGAATTCGTTGTTGGATGTGTTTTTTCTTACTTTTCTAACAATCGTTTCATCAAACTTAATTTTAGGAATAATAGCAATTACTATGCTTATTATTCGGCATCTTCATTAAATTATATTTAACTGACCCTGGATATGTTGCTCCCATGAAATTACTCAAATAAAATAAAGTAGTGGACTTGGAATTTAATTCCAAATGAAAACCACAAGAAAGGTTGTGAAACCGAAGGATATTTAGTATACTTTCTGTGAGGACACTTTAAGGGAATGACCCTACCTCACAACAACATTAATTTTTTTAATCTGCTGTAAGCACATTAAACAGCCAGGTATCAAGAATCAGTGCACCCTGTATATGATTGTTGAAGTTATGAAGGCGAAAAGCCACCTGAACCTTTTGTTTATATTCCTAAATGGAATGGTTTGTACTTAAATTTGATCGTTTTCAAAGAAAAATAAGTAAATATACTTGTTAATTAGTCAATAAAACCATATTCTAGATGAAAAAAATTGGTTGCAGTACCACATCGGTGAGACCACTCTCCTGGTGAGTACATCCGTTTATTGCGCAGTATCTATGAGAATGCCACAGCTTCTGTAATGCTTCATGAAGAGACCGATGAATTCAAGATTGAGAAGGGAGTTCAACAAGGTTACGGTCTATCTCCCATCTTGTTCACAGCCGTTTTAGAAGAAGTTTTTAAACCCTTGATTGCGAAGAGAAGGGATTAAGAGTGAATGGGGAGTGCATCAGTCAACTTCTTTTTGTAAATGATATAGTTCTCATTGCAACCAACATTAATAATTTCAAGATAGTTATATCACCCACCCACGAAGTGAAGATTGAACATATTAATTTTATTTTAATTTTACGGAAGATCTAACTTCGAGGCTTGAACCGTAGAACATCTACATAGCCTCATATCCGGATACACCCGTAGACCTATATAGAATACATATTCTAACATCCACAAGTGCTATTGACTTGAAATTATCAGGATAATTGGAACTTTGGTCATTACTGTCATGTGTTCGATGTCAGAAAGCACTAAAATCCTGATTTTTCTTATAATAAAGCATTGCTAGGATTTTGGGAATTATTTTAGGCACTTTCCGGCTAATTTGAAGGTGTAAGTTCAAGCGATCTCTGGAATTCGTGTGTAACAAACGAAATCTACCAATAAATACTCTTGATTAGACGCTAGGTTAGGGCAAATATTTTTCATAAGAAATACACGTGAAGATAGTTTCTACCGTTTGCAGGCTTCATCTTAATTGCATAATTAAATAGGAAAAAATTGTCCTACGAAGTCCTAAGTACCAAAAGAAAGGAAATTAAATTAAACGTCTCATTTTGATCGTTTTATATCGTATACTATGGCAAAATGAACGACTATTTTGTGAAGTTTCTTTGTGGTAAACAGTGTCTCCCAGGCGACTAAGGTGGTTGTTGAATCCGGCACAACAACGAAGAAAAACTATGCCCCAGATAGCTACGTGGGCAACGCTTTTTGCTTCGGTGAAAGAGGTCCTGGGTTCGATTTTTGGAGGGAGCCCATTTTTGAAATTACCTTAGCTGTTAACTTTTAGCTATAAGATACTATTAAGATAACTAGCTCTCCATATTATACTGAAGATATATATACTAATTTGCTATATACTCTATAATCATGATAAATCTGTATTTTACACGGGAAGGAGAGATCAACTTGAATTTTTCCTTTTTTTCATACGACTTGGTTAATTTTAGTTAATCCACTTCCATCACTGCGAGACATAACATTTATTTTGTACCGTTTTGAACTTTCAGGAACCACATTTTTAATTGGAAAAGTATTAGCCTCTTGCTACTGAGATGGCTCAGTTAATAAATGCGCTGCGGTGACAGACAATCAGTATTACAGCAGCACCTCTTAAACAACGTAATTAGGTTAGGTGTTGAGTTTTTGGTGCATCGACGGCTAATGTCATTTAGTACAAATTAATCACAAATTAATCACAAATTTATCACAAATTTATCACAAATTTATCATAAATTTATAACAAATTTATTACAAATTTATCACAAATTTATCACAAATTTATCAAAAATTTATCACAAATTTATCACAAATTATACACAAACTTATCACACAGCGTAATTCCTGCAGAGGATTGATAAAATAACAATGATCATTGCTCATTATTTATGTCCTAAAACAAAAATAAAACGAGTTAACTGCAGTAATACGTAAAATGAGTTACTTTGATTATGCATAAGTCATTTTCATAAGAGAAAATTCAATTTTTATTTATATTGGTCCATAGGCCGATCCAAATCACATGAAATATGATCTATGATAAATAGAACGCGATCATCTACGAATAAATTGTTAACTTATCACCCAAAAAGGTCTTACGTGGGTGTTTTCTTTTGTACGTCATAGAAAAAGGTTGCAGTGAGAAACACACTATATTTGGAATAAGAGCATGATTAAATTAGATGTACGCATTCACACCGATTCTTGAGCGATAGATATGTATTGGATGCATGTATTTTAGGAATATGCTCATTACTAATGCTCAGTAATTGCGGCAGTATTCACGAACTGAGAGCACCCAGTGTACGCCTCACACCATTTGTTCCTTCCACTCTCGATGGTGCAGTTCCATAACACTTACAGTTCATTGTAACGCATCGCAAGAAAGCACTCTATGAAAACCATCATCTCCTTGGTTTGCGTTGGACCGCCTCCATCTTGGGTGGGAGCCAACCGGGAAGAGAGGGGTCCATTGTGATGGCAACAAATGCTTTGTTTCACGAGTGTGAGGACAGCGAAATGCAGCGGAAGGAAATCTGGAGATGTGTGCAAGGAAGTGGATTAAGGGTCGGAAACTTTGGCTATTCAGCGGCCATTGGCGGATCGAAAAATGTGGACTCTTTCAAATTGAACTCATAGAATAAAAGTTAAAAATACCCATCGATAGCCTTAGTATTTGTTCTCCTTCGGTTTGATTTATTCAGCTGAGTTTATTCCCGTTAAGTCAGCGGAATGCTGTGCCGTACGACGAGGATATTGAAGGCTGATCGCGTGTAATCAAAATAAGGTGGCAAGCCTCACAAGTTCGCTAACTTTATTGATTTTATATCACGCTGTTTTTAGGCACCCATTTTATTTCAATTTTAATTTTAAGGAGAAATTTCTAAACTATCCACTGAGCATTTTAACTTAAAATATATGTTATAGCAACCTCATTTTACTCTCTTTAAAAATAGACTGTTTGATACAAATGAGTTTGAGTGGTTAATAATTCTCTTTTTATAGCAAAATTATGCCATAAACAATGTTAACAATGAAAATGAACTTTTTTGCATTGCTATTTATAGGAATAAATCCTATTTGTTCCAATTATATGGCGAGCACTAAAAGGGACGCTCGTCAAATAGAATGAAACTAGAACATTAATTTTTCAGTTACGAGTTTCTGATGTTCCGATATTTACAATTCCCATATCGCCTGCATCTAAGGATATCTAAGTAGATTTTTTTATTCAGGATTCAATAAACTGCTCGTCTATTTTACGGGGCAGTTTATCATTCATTCCTCAACGATGTTTGGAAATAACTTCTCTTTTAACATTACGTATATAAATGATTTATATGTTTTTAATAAAAACGGGAATATGAGAGAGTATACACAATGAGTACGGGAAAAAGTACAACGGAAAGCGATACGATTTGTAAAGAATTGCTACGATAAAACAGCGAGTGTCACTCAGATGTTACAGGACGCGGGATGGGAATCATTAGAAGATAGAAGAAAAATTCAAAGGATAAATTTATTAAATAAGTTCAGAGAAACTACGTTTTCAGATGATGTAACCGATATAATGCGACCCTCCTGTTATATGGGCCGTGCTGATACTGCCCGAAAGATTAGGGAAATAGATGCTAAAACGAATCGTTTCAAAAATTCATTTTTTCCGCGAAGTATACGCGAAAGCAACCGTTTAGGAAAATAGAGTCAAGGTGCTTGCACCCCCTGCCACACGCCGAAAGGCGGCTTGCAGGGTTCTTACATAGACATAGACATATTAAAAATAGACACATACGTTCATAGCAGATCTTAATCTGTAAGTAAATATCTTTACGTACATCTGTATCAATGGCCCAAATGTGAATTCAATACTTTGATTGCGATTTTTTGTTTCCGAGAATAGTAACGAAATTAACAATGTTAGGTTTGCTATGATTGTACAGATATTCTTTGTAAGAAAAATTATAATAATTATCAGAAATTTTTTTCAACTTCTACAGTCTCATCTTTCATAAGATTGTATTTAGTGGGATATCTGGGTTTGATTCCCCGTCATATCGATATTTTTCACATTTGTTTCCACTTGGGTTTTAAACCGCACTGCACTATTCGCAAAATATTACTAAAATATAGGATATTCTTAATCCTACAATGCATCTGCAATCCTCGATATTAAAATATTTTTATCGCATTTATATACGTATTTAAAATATATTGTTTGGAAAAATGGTGTCCTTTAGAATTCGACATTTAAACAGATCCATAATTATAGTAATAATAATAGTTGCCCAGCTACAGATAAAATATGGAAGTCGTAAGTAAAGAGACGCCAAAGAGAGTGGCGAGCATTTTTCGCAGTAGTACAAGGGAGTGGAATGGAAGATGACGGAGGAACATGAATAAAACGGAGCGAAACAGAGGAAATGAAGCAAGACATTAATAGAGAGGGGGAGGCTGCAAATGGAGCTGCCGGTGGGATTGTTGCGTCTGAAAGAAGGGGACACAATGAGGACCTCCGGATATGTAGAGTCAACAATGGAGTAACCAGGACGACTACGAAAATCGAATTTCAAGGGAACTCTTTCCTCATTTTTTTACTTGGAGATTCTAATGGCACCCTGAGACCATTAACGTCTCTTTTGAATTTGAAATGCGTGTATATCTCCGCTTTTCCTAAGAAAGCGTCCTCCATACAAATGTTAAGCAATTTGCTTAGTGTGTTTTTTTCTTAGGGTTTTTACTATCTTGACGATGGTTGTCATAACGGTGAATGGTGCCGAGGGATGCTGAGGTTTCTTTTGAAAAAATCATTTCGCTAGCCATTAGTAAATTTTCTGGATGGACTCGCATTTAATTAAGGCATTTCAATTTAAGCTAATGTGAAGATAGTGCGGACGCCTATGTTCGATTGAGGAAGTGATAAAGAGAGTTAAAGTGGGGTATTGGGTCTGAAAGCAAATCTATTAAAACAGTAGACAAAAAATCATTGCAACACGCACTAAAAAAATAGTGAATAATAGTGCGTTGAATGTGAAATAAATCGAAAATCTTCTCAAGGCGGAGAACACTTTAACTTAGGTCATTCAATGATGAGGCTCCTTGTTGTTCGCAGAAAGTCATCATTTCAAAATTTCTTATTGCTAAAAATTTGCATTATTGTAGCGTAACAAAGATATATCGGTTTAGTTGTGTTTAACCTCAGATCTAGAACAAGTCGTCATCACAGTTTCGCCTCGTGTATTATGTGAATGCATCGATGAATACAGTATTGAAAGATCGAATTCATGGGGAATTATAAACAAAATGACACAATTATGGGTAAGGGCAAATAATTTCAACTCATGAAGGTAAAAGCACCATAACTGATATCGCATGATGGTGGGTAAAAGATTTACACATTTTTATTGTTTCTTTGCATTTAAAGATAATTCAGTCTTACGTAAGTCCTTCCCTCTAGGAGTCTCAGTGGAAAATTAACTTTCAAACCTTCTGGATTGAAACAAATTCCACATCATAAGAATCATCTGGTGATGATACATTTCTATACTATAGAATTCCTCAACATGATAATAGATGCAACTAAAATAAAACGCCCCGGAAATTCCAAAAGTATGAGTTGTGTTTTAATTTCTCTGTGGCGGTGGCTGCGTCCTCCACACGCAGAACAAAAGACACGTTTAACACTTTCGCTGCGGCAGATGTCAATTGTCGTCCATCATGCTTACATAATTTTTACCGAGCACGCCGGCAAAAATATCTCTCGACTTCCTCGCAGCTTAGTTCATTAAGTTTGTGAAAAATCTATTAAATGGAGTTGTCATACATTGCTGTACCCAAAGTTTGTTTGTATTTACTACTATGAAATCTACAAAATAAATTATTGAAAAAGTTGTCCTGCAGTCCTGGAAGAGCATTTATTTGAATGAGCAGCAATGAAAGTGTTATGAAATGCATTTGTTCAAAATTCCGACTGAACGGAAGGAAGATAAGAGTAGTAAAATAGTAGTTGTAAAATTTAATCAAAGAGTCTCAGAAGGCGACGGAATCGGGATTTAAACTCTAGACCAGTCTTAATCGATCTTAATTAAAATAATTATAGCGATGCCTGAATAGGTCAACGATATAATAACATCGTTATTTAAAGTAGGTAATGAATTAATTAGTTTAGAACAGCGTCGTCCAATAATACTCAACCATAAAAATAGTTGAGATTTTAAATAGAACTTGCTCACTGAAAATATCACGGGCAAAGCCGATCAAAATTTTAAGCTATGTTGTACACTATGATAAAAGAATAAGGATGGGGCAGTCTAAAAGACAAGAGGAAGGAAAAAAAAAGACTGTAGGTATTCCATAAGACATTCATTGTATTTCCAGCGCTTAAGGAATACAAGATTATGCGTAAGTTTAGTTGTAATTTTCGTATTAATATTGTAACATTAATTATGCAGAGCTTTGGAAAGCTATCAGAGTAACAATCAAGGAAGACGTCAGGAATTTTAATGGAATGGTAATGCAAGTGGCCATAGATAACAACAAGAGCATAAATAAGGCTATAAGGCTTCCCAATTGCCTGGCATCGTCTGACGAAGCAAATTATAGTCCTACAGACAGGAGATGACACAACAACAAAGAGGATACCAAAAACACTGAGACAAAAAGAGCCGAAGGGCACAACCAAGAGGAAATCCAAAACTCATAAGATGTTCTCTTAATTTTCCCAGAAGAGGTAATGGCGACAATTTAGCAGATGAAGAATGGGAAAGCAGGAGAAGCAGATTGGGTGTTGACGGAGTATCTGTTTGCTGGTGGAACAGATACTGCTAATGTTTTAGCACAATTAATCAGTAATAGAATGGATCCACGCAATCATTGCTCTTCTACACACGAAAGGAAACATACAAACTTAAAACTCAGTATGTGAATAGAGATCATAGATAAATTTCATATACGCCGTTTAAAGTTTCCCTGATGGTCCTTGGTTCGATCCCAGAGAACCATTTACATTACCCAATGCATTTCAAATGGGGATAACGGAGTATTATTTTAAGACTTCGAGACCCAAGCTCTATGCACCCAACAAAGTCTTTTCTGCACCCCAAATTTGTAAATAATCTCCGGAACTTTCTTGTAAGTTATCCTTTTCGCGTTGCTGCATTGGAAAATGTATTTTTCTCGCCTGGTTCGTAGAAAAGAATCTTATAACTGTCAACCATCGATGTCGGGGTTATTGATAAACAGTTTTACTTGCCTGTTTTTAACCCAGCGATTTTTTCATCGTGGTTGGAAAAATAAAATCTCAGAAAATAAGCTTTTAAATATAATATTTAATTACTTCTCACAATTATTTCTTCATATGGGCCTGAAATCCAAACGTATTCTTATGGGAAAACGTATGAGCTCGTCTTCCACAATCGCATTGCAGAGTGTAAAACATCCCGATGTTTTACACTCACCAAATTCTCGAAAACTTTTACTAACTTTATTAAAATTCTCATAATTTAAAATCCTAAGCAATAACACAAATCTAAAATGAGATTTCTTATTCAGTTTCTCTTCTTTTGATATTTTCTCGATTTCAGGACAATTTTTTTCTCGAGGATAAACCGTTTCTATATAATTTTGCAAAAGAAATAAACCCTGCAAGCAATAAAATGAACTTAAAATGCATAATTTCTTATGAGAACGTTTTGCCTACTCCGGGGTCAAACCATCTACAAATAAGTATTTAAAAAAATCTCCTTCATCATAATAACAATAAAATATCTTTATTCGGGTGAGATTTAGACTACAAGTATTTTCATCCATCTAACCCATCGGCATTCTTAGGAATTTGTATCCACTGCAGAAAAACACGCACGACTAAGGGCGGTTTGAAACGCCTGCGCTAACTTTCCGATAGCAATAACTACTCGTAAAAGATGAGAAGAGTCATGACTATACATACATGTATAAATACGCTTAATATATTATCAATAAGTATATGTATGTGATACCTCAATATGTATAGTCACGTAAAAGTTTAAATAATTGCTATCAATATACATAATATAATAAAATAAAATAGTTAAAAATGAAACATGATCATAGACTGAAATACTACGTAGTGAAATCATACACAAATATATACATATTGTAAAAACATGATTAATACAATACATATAGTACATAGTAAAAATATTCTCTTCCTAAAGAAACAATTTAACTATATTTAAATTTTGGAAACCGTGCAACTTGTGGTTCATAGGATTTTGCGGAATACCTCAATTGATTCTATTACTGATAGTCAGTAATATATTTTTCTTTTCCTTTAATTTGCAGGAAGCGAAACCTCTTTAGGCTATTCATTCCAATCCAATATCGATAAAGATGTTCTAAAATGAATGTTTTAATCGAAAATTTATGAAAATGATTTTATTTTCCTATTTAAAGTATTCAGCGTAGAATGTATTTCTTTCCAGACAGGTTTACCATTAAATGAACTTCGGGTATCATGGAATAGCCCGAAAATATGGAATTTCCAGCGGAAGGCGCATGGAAAACTTAAATATGTTTCCACGATGTTCTGGAGTGAGTTTGGTTCTTTTCCAGTGAGAGTCATAAGGCAAAAACATCGTTTACGTATTTTTACAGGCGTTTTGCAGGTAGTTTTTCATAAGTATGTGATAATTATTGGAAATTTACACTGAAGATTAAAACTATGCAATCTATTTATTATAACTCATGTAAAAGAGCTATGCATTTCTCAATTTTTGGTTATGGATACAGTTAGTTCTACTGTTATGATGCGATATACAAGTGGCGATTCCAAATTTTGACTTTTTCAATTTTTCAGCTGTTCTTTTGGGGTTTCTCAATTTCTTATTGTATGAACCACTCCTGTATTAGAGCAAACAAAACAAAAAAAATATTCAAATCGGTCGAGCCGTTTCTGAGTTTTAGCGAGACTAACGCACAGCAATTGATTTTAATATATATAGGTATGTATGTAAATAGTACATTATATATTTACTTAATTTTATCTTAGAAACCAGCTTTGAAATAAATCTGTTTGCAATATTAAGGTACTCCATGGCTCTTAAATACAAAATATCGGCAAATTTTTTCATAGAAATAGTTATTTATAATGAACGGGGAAATGAGAAAGACTACTAACATATAACAGAAGAGTATAAAGTACTGTTTCTCTCATTAATCCTGTTATTCTCATATTTTCCGCAACACCCTTCTCATATTCAATCGGAGACACGCGGGAATATTTCGCCAGAAAAGTTCCTCCGAAAGATTCATCTCCTTTAAAAACGGCCGTTCGCGTGTTTATATTAAAGATGCCTCCCTCCGCCAGGCGATACCAATTGACTCTCCTTTGAAAAGTGTATTTGGAGGAGACGATGTCCAATTGGGATCAAAGTCAGTGCGGTTGATTGAGGAGCCGTCGCTCGTATTTACGAAGGTCTTACCTAATGTTTAAATTCTCTTTTTCTACCTTCTTAAGTTCGTTTCTCCTTCTTGTTATTTTTATTACAATCTAACGTCTGTTCGTAGCATTTTTAACAACTAATATTCTGTTTCCACACAATTAGTCAATCCGAAACAATTCATCAATTCCTTCTGAATTCCCGCATTATATCTACCCCAAGCTTCTGGAGCGTACATTATACAGAAATTCAGCATTCAAGTCTCGTTATCTTCTGATTAAAAATGTTTTAAATATTTCATGACTGTCTAGGAGTTTTGATTTCGGAGATTCATACGACTTCAAGTTGAGTCACGTCGCACTATACAGTATTACTTTATATTGTGAGCCAATAATACAATTTCAATAAAATCCAAAGAAGCGGCCTTGATCTTGTGGAAATTCATAGTATAAAGATGTTGTTTACCTTCCCGCAAATGTGTGGAAAAGTATACATCATTTTTATAACACAATTTCAGTTGCAATCATAGTTCTTTAATAGGAACTTCTTGGTGCTCATGTTACAATTTTCTTGGAGTAAAACTTTCTTAATTCCTATCCTTATTGTATCAGTATTAATTTATTTTAAGATAATGGAGGAGAAATTACTAATTTTAATAGTTTGTTTAAAATGCACGTGTTTTATCTATTTTATTTCATAATGAACTAATTATAAATTACGAATTTCATTAACCTTTTCATTTGAATAGTTTGCCGATACTGCACTTTGACTGAAATGAATTCTCGGAAATGATTATTAACCATTCAGAAGTTGATTTCATGCTCAATGAATTTAATAATAACAAGCGAGGGAGGCTGGAATATTCAACATCATTTCTTCGCAAATTTCGCCCC
This sequence comes from Sympetrum striolatum, assembly GCA_947579665.1. Taxonomy (NCBI): domain Eukaryota; kingdom Metazoa; phylum Arthropoda; class Insecta; order Odonata; family Libellulidae; genus Sympetrum; species Sympetrum striolatum. The sequence continues at coordinate 73,533,242 of OX388349.1, forward strand.
GCAATTTAGAAAGAAGTTATAAGGGAACGAGGAAGGAGATGAGAAAGAAAAGAAACTTATTAAAGAGGTTCGAAAAGTTATTAAATTGAGCCAGGGATGCTGATTAAAGAGGCGCTTTGGATGAAAATATTTAGTGCACGTCCTTTCGGCAGCTTACGGAGCCACTCTTGGGGAGGATTTGCTAAGTTTGCCAATAAAGTGGCAGAGGTGAGGAGAAAGGAAACTGTCCGGTCGAGGGGATCATTTAAAACTTGATGAGCAAGGACTCACACTCCTATATTTGCAATCTTTCGAATTGCAACCCCATCCAAGTAATACTTCAATTCACTTTTTTGCATAGATGGCATTTATGAAATTGAATGGCAGCTATTTGGCAGCGAAAGGGACTTTCACAATCAAGTTTCGCCAATTTTTTATGATTTCCATTTAAAATGAAACCGACCTACACGCCGTACGATGTCATTTCAGATATCCAATTGCAAATGGAAACCAATGCCTATTCTTAGATTAATGGAATTCTGCGATCCCTTGTTAAATGCCTTGGGAATTACCAACTTGGTAAGGTGGAAATTTAACATAAAGTGTGACCAACTAAAGGCGAAATTAATATTTGAGATGAAAACTACGCGAGAAATGCTTTTTCCTGAGAAATGCATCAAATTACATGTTAATTGGATTCCTATTTAATATAGACACCATTTTAAAAATGCGAATTTAGATAGAAATCATTTTCCAATGAAAGGTAATAATCATAGATCGGATAATGGGAAATTGAATAGTTTGACTTAAATTTATGAATATGGTATTTTATTTCCAAACGCATGATTTTGATACGCGTGGCGAATTTAAATTAAATTTAACTGAGCGTCAAAACTAATCGAGTGAGTTTTTTCATAAGCTAGTTCATCGGTCGATTTTAAAGTCGGATTAATATCTTCATTGCTTAAGTTATCATACTTTGACTGTATTAAAAAATGCTTTACCTTCCTGTGAGGTGAAATTAAACTGAAAGGGATATGTACCGTCTATATATCCATTCCTCCATCTCATCTTTTGGTTTATTATTCAAGTATTTTAACTTTGCCTTAGTTGTAACTTTGATAATAGTTGAATTTGTGTCATTGGATTGGCTTTAATGGTGAATTATCATTGGTTCGTACAGAGGGACGATTCCTTCTAAAATATATTTTACAACATTCTTCACTGTATTCCCTCCATACCCTTTTTATAAAATTGCTTTCCGATGCAGATTACTCGACGAATTTAACACCGAAAAGCGATAAGCATTTTTAATTGGTTTAAGTTATTTCACTCTAAACCCGGTTTTAAGTTGCAATACATTGGCTTTAAATTGAAATTGCATAAAAATTGAATAATAATAAAAATATATAATAATAATTTAAAATGAATTGCTTTAAAAATTTCATTAACTCAGTGAAGTTGGTAATTCATAAGAAAAGAAATCAATTAATCCTCGAGAGACAATATCCGTAATCTGTAATACATCTTAATCCGAATAGAGACACAATATTTTCCAAATCCCTTTGTATCAACTGGAACAAAATCGTTACGGAGATTCTATATTGTATTCGTCTGAAAGATTTAACGAAACAGAACCTTTCAATAAATGACGAAATTGGATTCCCTACCACCGAACGCATTGAAAATTTTCATAAGATGTTTAATAAAGTACTTCTATTTCGAATCTAAATCACAAAGAAACGCTAGAGGGAAACTTTTTCTCGGTCGAAAGATAATAACTGTAAATAAATTGTTGAGTGAGAAGAAACTGAAGTTCAGGTTGCGGTGATGCCTTCACATGTGCCGCCCCTGAAATATTGGCGGAGCAGCAGTTGTCTTGCCTTTCTCCGATAAAGCCGCTCCTCGCACCTGCAGGCATCAGCTGTGAGCACATTTTGATTCTCTTGTTCGCGTCACATGGCCTCCTTGGATATGAAATAAACCAGATGACTTTTTCCGATTTATAGAGCTGGTAGAACATCCTTCGAGAGGATCACGTTTTCCCTTAGAATAACCCCTTAAACAGCACTACTACCGGTAATCGTTACGCAAGTCTAAGATCTGCTTACTCTCCAAATAATTAGCTTGTTATTCGTAGATTGATGTGTGTGAATGAAGTACATTAAAGGGAAGGTATAAAAAATTGCAATTTTTAAATTAACCAAGTGAGTTTTTTACGGGTTAAGTATAGCAATACAAAGCCAACTATAATATTCCATTATGTTAACGATGATGGATATTAAATTTTACAAATGCTTCAGTATTTCAAGCTTTAATAGCAATAGAGATCGCTGCAAGAGAATATCGATTCAAACGATACTTAGGAGAAGAGTTCATATTTAGAGAAGCGATTTGAGATACGCTACTACAATTCCCTTCTCAATCTTGAAACAGTGACTGAAGGAAGAGAGAGTATTTCTAATTCATAAAGTGAATACTTAACGAGCATTAAACTTGCCAAGTTAATAAAAGACGAGAATTGGGTTGCTTAGATTAGTCAAAATGTTTTAAAGGATATTAAATTACATTACATCAAGAATTAAAATTGAAGTAAACAGACATGACCGGCGGGATTTTTACCACGATTATAGCTTTTTTTGCCGCATATTTTAACATTCATAATCATGGGTGGTCTGCAAGATCTAACTGTGGTTTCATCAATTTTTCCCATCCTCTTCTCTTAACCCCACTGTACCGTTCTTCATTCTTTAAGCAATCTATGAATTTCACTCTTCTCCTTCTTCGTTAACCTTTCCTTCCAGTGTGCCTTCCAGCATATCCTTAAGTAAGCAGTTCCTTCTTATTGCATGCCATATTCAATTCTTCTTCCTTTGGATTATCAAATCGATCAATCTTCTTTTTTCATTTACTCAGTACCTCTTCATTCATAACTTTGTCCATCCACTTGGTGTTTAACATTCTTCTCCAAACCCACATTTCGAACACCTCTGTTGTATTTATCTCTTTCTTACGTAGGGCCCACGCCTCGCAGCCATATAGGAACGCACTCGCACATTTTATCAATCTTTTCTTCAGTTCGACATAGATGTTACTACTTTCTGAATTCTTCTTTTGCCATTCCTATCTTTAACCCGACTTCTTTCTTAATTCTCCATTCCTTCGTCCACGCCTAGATATTTATATCTTGCTCTAATCTCACATCTTTTGTAGAAAAATCCATCATTTCATCATCACCCACTTTCATAATTTTTGTCTTCTTTTGACTTATGTGGAGGCCATAATCTTCTTCTACATCCTCAAGCTGTTTTAACATGTCCCTCACTTCTTCAGTGCTTTCTGCAATCAATACCTTGTCACCGGCAAATCAAATGCACTCCACTCTTCTCCCTCCAATGCTTACTCCTCTATCTCCTTCCCAGAATTCCATGGCCAACTTTTCTACATACGAGTAGATATTAAACAGCGTTGGAAACAAACACCAACCTTGTCTCTTCCTTGTTCTTTGTCAAACAATTTTGTTTTCATTTCCCTTATCCTTTTTACCGCTCCTTGACCCACATGTAAGTTTGTTATTAACCTCCTGTCCCTCCAGTATACCCCTTTTTCGTTTAGTATAGTCATTAATATTTTCCACTGAATACAGTCAAAAGCTTTCTCCAGATCTATGAAACATAAACCCAAACTTTGTACTTTTCCACATATATTTCCCCTATGATTTTGACTACACCTACTGCATTCCTTGTCCCCTTACCTCTTCTAAATCTGAACTGTTCTTCCGTCATATTTTCTTCCATTTTACTTACAATTCTTCTATTCAGTATTCTGAGTACAATATTTTCTGCAAGCACTAAGAGACTAATCGTAAGGTGCTCCTCGCATTTCTTTATACCTTTCTTATTTGCCAGGGGTAACATTTCTGTCCTTAGAAAGTCATTTGGCCATTTTCCACTGCTATATATGTCATTACATAAGGAAGTCAACTCTTTCATTCTCTTATCTGTTATTAAATTCTATGTTCAGGAGGATGCGGTTACAATAAATGTCTGCTCCAGGTAATCCACTCACTTGTGTTTCTGCGTTCCGGTATCTTTCTTCTACCAGGATGAAATCAATTTGTTTCCGATATCGATTATAAGGCCTTCTTCTGTGATGTTTGAAGCATAATCATCCCAGCAAAATTCAATTAGTCTCCTACCTCTTTCATCTGTTCTTCCGTGGCCATATTCAACCACAATTCCTTCCATCTATTCATTTCCTACACTCGCATTCCAGTCTCCCATTATGATTTTACAGCATACTTGGCTTTCTTCATTTATTATTTCTTCGATCCTTCTACACACTTCATCCACTTAATCATTTTCGTGGTAATTTTTAGGCATGTATACCTGTATGACTAATAATTTCTTTGGTGTTTCATCTATCTTTATAGCTACCACTCTATCGCGGTCATGTATCACGTTTATTCAAGGAATCTATTATTTTATAAAGGGATTCAGGCCTAATGTATTGGAAACTTCATCTCTAATGATTCAATAATGTACTTCGTATTCTCCAAAGATATTTATTAACGACCGATTCCGACTTGAGGATGACCGTCTTGGTCGAAACCGGCCGTTAAAAATATCTGTGGAAAATGCGAAGTACATTATTGAATTATCTTTCCTTTATTATTTTCTTTTTTTGAATTTAACATCAACAGTGCTTGTATTTCTGTCATATAATGAAAACGTGTTTGTGTGAGACACTTTCTTATGCAAAGGCTTTGTCCTTCGCGACAATTTGGAGAATATTTATCTTGAATTAGTTCGTAGCAGGAAGACTTAAACCCGATAACATTTTGAACGGCTCGAGTAAAAATCGTCAAAAGAGTGCACCAGAGTGAATGTATTGATACGAAACATTAAGACCTCTTTTTGAATTTATAGATGAAATATTTCCAAGGGCAAATGATACGATATTGCTACTGTATTTCGAGAGTTAGAGTGGTAATAATAGTATGGTATTCAAACTCCCATTAAAAAATGTAAGATTATTTATAATGGTTTAAATAGACTTGCAATGTTGGTAAGAAATCCTTAAGCTCAAATAAATACCACGAAGGAAAGCTAAGATATCAGTCTACGAGTAAATTATATCAGAATAAAAAATGCGAATATTAAACGAATTGGTTTAAAATATGAGCTATGTGTCTTTTTTCAGCAAAAACTAATAATGATGTGATTTATATATAATTCGTGTAAAAGGTACTCTGGGATGGTTAGAGAATGTAACATGTTGCTGATAACAAAAAATTATAATCGAAAGTTGGAAACGAGCCAAAAAGTAAGAGATTTTTTTAATATATTTAATGAAAAATGTCGAAATATCTAGTTTTAGGGGAATTCAGTAAAAGAAGAGTTTGCACCGTAAATGAATGTTTATTTTCTTGGGAGAGATATACTTGCTCTTATAATACTGATGGGGCGGTCAATAAAATAAGTTTGAGAAGTGGTTCCCTCCGTTTGCAGATTCCAAAAGCCACATATTTCTTATGGACGCAAACTTCTCTCGGAAATAAAAGCATCTCAAACCGATGATGTCCAGATATTCACTCTTTTGAAATATTTTAATAATTTCGACTCAACTGCATCGCTACAGAAATTGCACTTTTTTCCAACCACTTGGAATAATAACAGGCTTTTCTCTGCGCAGTCAGCATCATTTTTATTCGAAATAGTTTTAGGTTTTAGAAGGTATTTATTCATTATAATCTGAATTGCCCGTCGATTATAATTTAACTATATATTATATATATAAATATATTATATATGCATATATATCATCATAGATTATAATAATTGAATGATTTTCAGAGCTCTCATAATTTATAGCCGAAATCTATGATGGAAAAGATGAATATGGATCTTTTTAGAGTTTTTCTTATCAAACTTTTATCACGTTCATTTGATGATTATTTTAATTTTAATTTATTATTATAATTAGAACCTGGTATATACATCTATTATTAATTATCATTGAACATTTACGTCTATTGTTCAATTTATAAGAGGTTGGCAAGCAAAATACTTTATGTTTAATTGTTAGAAGTTCTTTAATTCTATTGTTGGTATTGTTGACAAGAGCTGATTAGAGAATTTAATTTCTCCAATAAATGAAACATCTAACTGTTTATATATTACAGATAAATCCAACTACGTAAAGAGAACAGGGAAGTAAAACATAGCGCAGTCGGTAGGATCTAGACATAATGGCAAGGTTTTATCTTGCTTCTCCACAACTACTAGCCTATTTACGCATGCCTTATTTTCTATTCCATTTACTTTAAAAATGGCCTAGTTCAAGGGGGTGATTTGTCAAATATGAGATTAAGCAATTTTAAAAATTTGAATTTGTCATGAAATATTAGACTTATACCCTCAACTATTACGTTGGAAAGGTTTGATGATTCAAAAGTACACCCTTTTGGTATGGGTAGCTTAAAGTGCTCATACAGCAATGAGTCAGGATTTTTATGATTAAGGACAGAGTTATCGAAGAATATACTCAAGTATTTTATTGCCTCGGTAATTTTTCTGACCAAACTCTTATATATGAAACACTCTTTATTTTGAGACTGATACGCAATGAACACTAGAATCTTAAAAATTGAATTGATGCAAATTTGACCTTAAAAAAAAAACATAAATAAACTCTTATACATGAAACATGTATATTCTACGGAAAAGCTATGGTTAGTACGGGATCGAACCATAAATTAATACATATATAATACATATATAAGACATATTTTATACACATATGAGAAGAAATCAAACTTGAGTTCAAATTTTGGTTGTTGTCTCGATTTTTCTCTATCTTATTTAATTTAGCATGGGAATTAAAGTTTACAAACGATAAAAAGAAATTAAACTTTATTTACAAGAAAAGGGTTGAGGTAACTTTGCACATAAGGGCGTGCGTCCAGGAAATTTCCCAAGGAAAACGGACTTGAAAAAAGTCTAACAAGGGCCGGGATTCGAACCCGGGATCTTCCTCTAACCGGTAGGCTGCCTTAACCATCTAGGCTACCCAGCCAGAACATTTTAACAGGCCGTTTAAAATGCCACAATATTTTAAAAGGCTTGTTAAAAAGTTCTGGCCGGGTAGCCTTTGATGGTTAAGGCAGCCTCCCGGTTAGAGGAAGATCCCGGGTTCGATTTCCAGCCCCGTCAGACTTTTTTCAAGTCCGTTTTTCCTTGGGAAATTAAACTTGTATTATTTATAAAACTCTATCTGAGCATTTTGATTTGAACCCAAAAGAATCAGCGAATGAAAATGCAAAAATAGTTTCCTCCTGGTTTTAGTGGATGTCTACGCAAAGTAAAATAAAATTAGGAAGAACGGTATGGACTAGATTTCATTAATACTAAATTGTATTCAAGAATTAAAGTACATCGTGGGTATGCGAACTCATTGGTTAACATTGCCACAGTTCCGTCCTCTCAGATGAACGTATGATGTAATGCAATTCATTCGATGTCATGATACAATCGCAATGGCAGCATATACTTTTGCTACGACTGCCTACTGTTACTAATACATCTCTCTCCGACATTTGCTACTCCTCAATCAGCAATCCAAAAACATCGCACACGCGTCACATCAATTGCCCCGTATGTCATTCCGCTAACTTTTTTACGACGCCCGTCTTTTTCCGATTCTTTTCCCTCTTCGGCAGCCATTGACGTGTAATTGAGGGCTTTTTCCTCCAAAAGGCGACCTTAAAGACGAAGGATCTCTTAGTTTCTTTCTTACGTCGAAGGAGAGCTTAAGTGGTGGAAATATTTTTTCTTCTTAGCGAAGAGCTCAGAAAGGCTTTTTTCTTCTTCAGCTTATGCATATGTGTTACACCGAGACGTAACCTTTTCGTTTTGCATCAGATTCAAGAGGTTGACTTTACATCGTGTGTTTATCATTGGAAGTTTAAACTTTGGTTTTGTTGATAGTAAGCATGTTTACTGCCATACCTCAATTCGCTTACATTTCTTAATATGGAATTTTCTTGCTGCTTCCTACCATATTTCTTCCACTTCTATTCACATTCATATCATTTATAGCCATTCCTTATAAAAAACCGTGCGTAAAAATTATTAAACATTTTCTTGAATTCTAGTATAAAATTCCGCTTGATTTCTTTAACGCTTATCGCTAACTTTTATAGCCATTTCCTCCAAATTCCCCTCTTTCTCTTTCCAAATATTTCCCTTCATTTGGAACTGAAACATTTGTATTTTAACTAGTTCCCACTGATTTTATATTCGCTTTCAGTCCACGGCACAATATTTTGACTTTTTTCGCAATTTTCTTTCTCACTAGGTGCATTCCCATAAATAGACTTTTCTTCGTAGTAATCTCTCTTTTAGATTATTTTCATTATAACTGGATGAGAGGTAAAGTTGCTAAACTCGCAAAATAAGATATCTGATCTAAACTAATCATTTAATTCCAACGATTTCAAGTATCGTTGAACTGTCAAATTTTATTTTACCCTTTATTGTTTTAAGTTATTTTCGATAAATGTCGTATTACTATTTGTTCCTCAGAAATGTGATAATGTCAAATGCATCAGACCTCATTATGAATCTTAGCTCATGCTGCCATATCGAGATGAATGGATTTTCTTTTCAATATGTCATTTTGAACAGAGTAGAGGAATACGTATCTTACATTTACTGCTGTCGCATTCATGGCTGTAATAATATGAAAGAAAGAGGTGAGATAATAGTGGCACTAGTTAAGATCTCTCCTCAGGAAAAGTCCAGAAAATTCTAGAGTATGATTTATTTACAAGGACATGCACCTCTTGCATTGTCATGGCTCAGAGAGAAACGCGAGGGCATCTGCCTCACTCCTCATCCTGCCTCATTCCTCCCTATTAGCCCTTGGTAGCTAATGCTAGAGGGGTGAAGTAAGCTCACTCCGGACTAAATAAAGAAACTAAACCTCACTCCGGGCTAAATAATTTACAGAAATAATGAATCCCTTTCAATTAATTGAAACAATCCATACCAAAAACGGAATTATTATATTCGCCTTCTTGAATTCAACAAAGAAATGAATATTCTGAATTCCTAAAAGTTATTAGTGATTAATAATGTTTATGATCTCACTGGTGCTAAATAAGCAAGAAAAACAAAATTCATGCAAGATAATGTATAAGATAATAAATATCATTCATGCACTCGTTTTAGTTTGATTTTGATTTACATAACTGTTTCCATTAGATTAGCAAATCGTGGTGAAGAAGAATATAATTAAAATATCATAGTTTTGATCATAAAGCTGTTAATGTCAGGGGATACGAATCTTTGTATTAAAATTTTTTAGGAAAGGGAATAAAATACAATCGACTTATTCCTCAAATCTAATGGTATAATCGACAAAAGCCTTGACTTTAATAAAATGTCTTACACCTGCGCATCGGGTGGTGAATCCGTGGGAATAAGATAGCAGGTGATAAAGGAAAGAAGAGTTTCATGCATTTGTGAGACAAGTGAAGGGAAGTGAACCGAGTAAAGGTGATTCCAGGAAAACGGCGAACTTTCCGTTTGGATTCTATTTAATAGCGCTCAGTGGAGCAGAAGAAAGGAGATCAATTGCAGACGTCTTCACTTCCTCTAAATATTAAGTCTGATAAAACCAATGTTAAAAGTTCTGCTATAGATTTTTTCGGATGGCCAGGTTGCGTCGTACATGTCGACGATTTGTCATTCCTTTTGCTGAATACCTTGTTTATAAGTTTTCTTATGTTTGGATGTCTACTGAATGGAAAGTCACAGATTTATTTCACTGACATTGGCAAACAACAGTTTCTACGTCGACATTCCAATAAATTAGAGTAAGTAAAAGATATCAAATGCCAACTTTTATTAGAGGTTTAAAATCTCCAAAAGCCGTCTTTGTCGGCATTCCTCGTCTTATTCCCCAGTATTCGGAGGGAACGAGAATGGAATTCCACACTTTTGAGATACCCAAAGCTCCTTTTGAAGACAATGCCTTCCTCCTCAGGGGTCGTAAATACGCATTAGCGTTTTACGCATAGCTTTTTTACGACCCCTGATGAGGGAGACATTTTCTTCGAAAGGAGCTTTGGGTATCATAAAAGTGCAGAATTCCTTTCTCGTTCTCTCCCACTACCGGGGAATAAGACGAGGATCGCCGACAAAGACGGCTTCTGGAGGTTTTAAACCTCTAATTCATTAACAGCCGTGTTCCAAATTCTCTTTTTTGCATCGAATTTTGTGAAATATGGACTACTTCGACGGGGATAGCCAAGTAGTAGCGCGTCTGACTTGGTAAAGCTGCCAAGATTTGATTTCCACTGTGAGCCGAAGTGCAAAAGTTTAAAAACAATAGCAAATATACTACTTCAGTATTATTTGAAAATGTAGAATTAAAAACTACCATCCGTTGTTACAGTAAATTTACAGATCATTACAATTGATCCGAGGACCCAACTTAGTCCTCGACTTAGAAGAAAGCTGATTCTGTTGTTTCTTTTCGAATGTTAACCGTTTCAGATATTATTTGCATAGTTCTATATCTTTTGGCTTAAAACAGACTCCAAATATAATGAGTGCTAATTATGATCTTAATGATCAATTTTGCGGAATATTCATGTCATTATGTATTGCATTAAATAGGATGAAATTAGTTTTAAAGTGAAGATTAAACAAAATTTGACAAAAGATTTTAAGCGTAAACGAAGCAAAACACATCCAAAACTAAACAGATGTTATATAGTTAGATATTACTACAATAAGTAAGTAGATTTGCACAAAAAATTAAGGAAGTTTCTCTTACGAAACGAAGTACGTAATAGTTATTTTATTCCTATTATCTGGTGTCTAGCTGAAGTTTATATTGCTTGAGGGAGAATACGGAGGGATTATCTCAGTGTTCATATAAAGCATGGATGTGGATCTATGCATATTTATATTCACCCTCACAAGTGATTTACTTTTGATATGATTCTCAACTGAAACTCCTTGTGTATATAATTATTTCTTTCTTATATCTTCTAAGTATATTTCCATAATATGGGATATGGATGTAAAGGCTCCTAGAGGAATAAAAATCTGATGTGGCCAGCACATGACTTTCTCCATATATATAAGATGTAAATATTTATCTACCGCAGTAATTTCGAACTCTATATTCCATCTAAACTTGGGATATGAGTGATTAATATATATATATTATTATCTTTGACGCCAAAAACATGAATAATAATGTTTTACGGGACATGATCGATGAAAAACGATGAAATTGGCATTTCGCCCATAGAGCCCAGAGCGCCCACAAAGTACATAATCAGCCACTTCCGGTTTATCAGTATTTCATGAATAACTCCTACACAATCAGTGATACAAAAATATGTTTCAACCGAAAGTTATAGTGAATTTTATTTTCTAAAACTTTTATAAATAATAGTATATACCTAAATATCGTATTTATGGAGATACTTTGAAAACCGGAAATGAGCTTTGAAGAATACAGCTCGACTTCCGGTAAACCGATTTACTCCAAAAACTAATCAACTCTTAAAAAACTAAATAAAGTACTATATATGAAATTTGGTGTTGATATAATGCATCGTTTTTAAGTTAGAGCGCCCACAAAGTACATAACGGCTACTTCCGGTTTATCGGTATTTCACGAATAACTCCTAATCAACCGGTGATACAAAAATATGTTAAATACAAAAGTTATAGTAAATTACATTATCTTAAACTTTTATAAGTAATACAATGCACGTATATATCATATTTATGGAGATATTTTGAAAACCGGAAATGAGCTATAATGAATGAAGCTCGACTTCCGGTCAACCGATTTACTCCAAAAACTAATCAACTCTGACAACACACACCACAATACTATATACGAAGTCTGGTATTAATACGACCAATAGTTTTCACGATAGAGCGCCCACTAACACACACACACACATACACACACACACACACACACACACATACACACAGACATCATTCCGAAAATAGTCAAAACGTGTTCTAGGGACCCCAAAACATGTATTTCCGTTGAAATCTCGAAGTCGAATTTTTTCATGAAAACAATACTTTCTCTATACTTCGTATATGGAGAAAGTAAAAATGGATGAGATAAGGAGTTATTGGAATGAATTTAACCATTTTCAGACCTTGGAGTATTTCACATCGTTACCGGGATGAACAAGCCAGAGAAAAATTTAACCAACGAAGCAATGTTTCGTCTCTACCCAAAAATCAAATGAGCAATATTCCATTCATTAAGCTTTGGTGTTAGGGAAAACCAAAAATATGAGCCTAGAAATATCTGGAGATCTTTAAAACTCTACCAGACAATCTCTGAGTTAATTAAGCACGCGCCTTTTATATGTTTGCAACTGCTAAAAAAAGGCACACATTCCGTGAGATTGCCTGGGTCAGACGTATTTGTTATTCTTTATTTATAGGGCTCTATATCAATACAAGAGTAGTGTCCTCCATAGGGGAGCATCCTCAAAGCCGCAAAAGAGCCCAAATAAAGAAAGGTGGGGCAAAGGAATCCCTCACGTGCGATCGTAAAACATTCGAGGAATTAAATCGACTGTTTACACCAATGAAAAAGAATGAGCACTTGTGTCTTTCCTAATGCACTGATGAATACCGAGTCCAACGTTTGCCCTTTTATTCGTAGCTATTGTATTATTCTGATTTGGGGTGAACCTCTTTTGCGAACTGGATAATCGCACTATTGAAGCACTTGCAATCGGAATTAAATTGGGTAAATGTTTCGAAGAAGTTTAGCAGTATTTCGATTAGCTTCACTGGATCAGGCGCTGTGGTAATCCATAATGGAAAGAATCTAAGAAAGAATTGTACTTTTACCACAAATTTTATTTTTCACAAATAACAGTAACACGAACGGTTTCGACGATTGATCGTCATCTTCCGGTGAAGAAATATTTTAATAAATTAAATTTCTAAGATTCTTTCCAGTATTTCAATGATATAACGCGGAATTTCTCAAATTTTGGCACAATATTTCAAATTTATAATTTGAACGAAGTTCTGTACTTAATCTTGTCGAATAAGAAATATTAATTGAAATTCTTCTAAACCCACGCCATCCTTGAATAATTATTATAATCAAACGAAATCGGACTCATTATTATTGTTAATCTGACCACTCAAGGTCCAATTTTACGATGTAAGTAATTGTAATGTAATCGTACAAGCGTTTTTTTATTTTCTAATACTTGTGAAACATTTTTCTTTGTCCATGCTTTTACCTCAATCCTATTTTTTTATAGGAAAACACTGGAATTAGTTTACAAATGTGTGCTCTAGCAACTAGTTCTTAATAGATGCTCTTAATTTAAACTCGTGAGTGGTTTTTCCATCTTGAAAAATTATTTCGAGTCATATTTTGAAGCATGGCTACTTAATTAAAATGGCATAGGTGAAGGAGTGATTTGTTTTCAGGAAACCATAGGAGGATAGTACCTAGTGATATTAATTTAGTTTCCTGCATCATTTCCCAACCCAAGAGGTTGAGATACAGTGAAATATTTTAGGTTAAGTTAAGGCAGGCGATATTTGGGACTCTCATCTTATTGCTTTTGACTAATTACTACGGTACTTCCGTATCGAATGCTTCTTTTTCGCACTGACAATGGCAAATACCCACACAAAGTAGAGAGTCTGGTATATTAATACATGAATATTTTTTAAAATTTCTTGTTTGTTAGTAAAGTTTATGTTTTGTAGTAGACCTATATTCTTAGATTAACTCGCGTAGTTTGGCTTCATTTATAAACTTTATTATATTGGTACAGTCCTGGCCAAAATTAACGCAGCACCGGCCGTAAGGATCGCTAGGGAGGTGCTGCGTTAATTTTGGCCAGGAGTGTACATTGTTCGTGTTGGTTGAGGAGTGTGTCGATGGATCCATTGAGCTGGTATTTTCTTCTCACGTTTTCGTATTTGGGGCACGTAACTAGGAAGTTCTTTCTTGATAGACGAAACGAATTAAATGCAGCTTTGTGTGTCATTAGGATAAACCAAATAGAGAGAAATTATATTAATCGATAAAAATTTATTTATTTGACTTCTGTGGGACCTTATTTCTCATCCAGCCTCTTTCCCTCTACCCTCATCCATTTATTCTCCAGCTGGATGTAAAGCTTTCTATTTTCCTTTCCTCTATTTCCACACAGCGAGTACGTGTTCAAATTAATTTTTCCTTTATACCGTATTATGGCTACTCCGTCTCAGCCTCCTCCGCAGGTTACAGAATTGATCTCGTTTGCGATAAATGGTGAGATTCCATACTAAAATTCAATGCCCAATGTGAGCATAAACCAAAGAGAAAAAGCTCCAGCATTTGCACGAAACGTCACTACGCTTCAAACGAAGGCGAGTTCAAGCGTTAAAGCAGACGGCGCTAATTCACGGCAATTTAACACGGAGCGAGCGCTCTAAGAAAATCAAAAGAAGCGAGAAATCCTTCGAAGGAAAAAAGGTCAGCGACTCTTTCCTCCACTGTCCTCATCGTGTCGACCTTCAGAATGCTTTCGCACCCGCGAGGAGCTGAGATTTTGAAAAAGACACGCACCTCTGACTCAGCATACGCATTGTAAGCATCTCAGTGCTTTACGAAAGATAATCCCTTTTTTATTTAATTGGATAATTTTTAGCGATGACAGATAATCCATAAAACAATACTACGCTGACACTGCGATTGGTTCGGTTACTATTTGAGGCGTGTGAGAAAAGTTTAGTTTAGTTTAGTTTTTATTGCTATCAAACAGAAATCAAATTTGACAAAGAAATTTACAAAAGAAGGCTTAAGAAAGCATTAAGTTGCTTCAAAAGGTACCTGTGTGGTGGCAAAATACAAATCAGATAAAAAGAGTACATTCATGCGCTGCAAAAAAAAAGAGTAACTGACAACACATAATTTTTAATGTGACATTAAAATACAAAAAAAAGGAAGTGAAAGTAAAAAAGAAGCAAGTGGAACTGGAAACAGACTTGGAATTTTCTCATTTCACAGAAACCAAAATTTAGCAAGTCTAAAAAATTTTTTTGTGCACTTGGCACTTTTTATATCATTTGGTAAGAAATTAAAACTTTTCGGTCCTAAATAAACAAAAATCTCTCGAAGAAATAAAAATTTGGCTTAATTAAAAAACATTTCTTTTTCTCAAATTAAATTTGGAATCAGTAATAATCATGTTGCCACTCATATAAAATAATTTTATTACCTTAAATAAAAACAAAAGTCTCAAGGGCAGCATAAACAAGGAAAGGGAACGATTAATCGTAATTATTATTTAAACAAATACATCCGATAATTCTTTTCTGCAAAATAATTACATGCTTTAGCGTATGCTGCTGGCCAAAATTCTATGACATAATTTAATTTTGACTGCACTTATGCATGTTAAATAACTTTTTGAGAGATATGGTATATTTATTATGTAGAAAATAAAATTTTGTCAAACAATTCCTTCAATAAGAAGTAACAGAGTTAATATGATGATCTCATTTTAGAGACTGATCTAAAGCTACACCGTATGGTAAAATGGATATATAACTTAATTACCAGCAAAGGTCTGGGGTAAAATCGAGACGATGTATTATGCCTTCTATCAACCATGCTAAGAAGGCTTTAACAATATCTCCAACCACACTGTTCAAGTGGCATTCACCAACCGGCTGTAGAATAATTGTCTAGACCTCACAATTCAAGTACAATTTCCATGGTAAGTTTTGAATAGGAAAAATTTATCGGTACGTAAAAGCACTACCCACTCATGTCCGGGAGGTGGTGATTTTTGCGGCTTGAACTGCTGCAGCTTGAAGAACAAAGAACTACTGATCGAACTTCAGCAAGAAGCAGAGAAAATAAAATGATATATAACCGGTTCCAGGGGTAGACAACGCCCAGCATTAGGAAAGATACAGATTTCAGCCTCACAGAAAGGAGATTGCACAATAACATATAACAGGCCAAGAATATTGAGGACCATAGCAGAATACTTTGACAACCTATACAAGATGATGGGAAATGCCGAAGAGGAAAGGCAAAGCTCACAAAATCTCCTCTCAATTCTCCCAGAAGAGGTAATGGCGGCGATTAAGCAGATGAAGAATGGGAAAGCAGGAGGAGCAGATGGGGTGTTGGCGGAGTATCTGAAAGCTGGTGGAACAGATATTGCTAATGTTTTAGTACAATTATTCAGTAATTGTCTAAAACAAGGTAAAATTCCCAAGGACTGGAACTATGCAAGGATTGCCCTTCTGCACAAAAAGGACGCAACGAAGATTTGAAGAACTACCACCCTATTAGCGTCCATCCAGTTATGTTTAAAATTTATGAGGACAGTTGTTGAATGTCTGAAGACGACTATGTCCTCTTCCCAAACTAGAGAAAAAGCGGAAATCTCTATGTTCTATATCTGCACGCAACTGGAATTATCAATGTTACGAATGACTTCACGATGCCCCTTGGCCTCTGCTGTGGGGTCTACGAACAAGCCTTCGACTCGGAGCTTTCCTCTTTGAAAGCTCTGGAGAATCAAGGGATAGAGGCTGAATACATCCAACTCTCACACAGCGTCTGTAAGAATGCCACAGCTTCTCTAATGCTGCCCGAGCAGACAGATGAATTCAAGATTGAGAAGGGAGTTTGATAAGATGTCTGTCAATCGTCTATCTTTAGAGGGGTTTACGGATAAATGGGGAGTACAACATCAGCATTTTGCAGATGATATAAATCTCTCCGCAACTGACACAAGATATCTAACTTCAAGAACTGAACAACGTTGGAACAAAAGACTGGACTCAGGATAAGCCTCACAAAAGCAAGGTAATATATATTATTATTCAGCGCAAAACCGAGTAGGACTTCAAAAGAGACCTCTGGATCTACGCTCAGAATATATATACCTAGGACAACTGTTAGCAACGGAAAGAAATATAGGATTAAGATTAATCATAGAAGAATTAAACTTCACTGGAGCACCTTCTGAAGCAGCTCTCACATTCTAAAATCCAGAATGCCAATGATTTGAAGAGAAAGGCCTTCAACCAACGTATTTTACCAAACCGTTGTCATCCAACGGAATTTTTCACAGAGAGATAATAATTTTTCAGTTAATTGCGGAGAGTTGATGACTGATAAACTTTTTAAGATTATTAGATTTAACAATAAGTCATATTAGATACAACACTAAATCCAAAAAGTATTAGAATCTTTTTAGATATTAGTCGTAAGGAAAATGGGAACCATGTTGCGAAAGATTATAAACATTCGCAACAGTAAGAATACTAATGTATAGTAATGAATCAATTATGAAATTAAAGAAATGATGAAATAATGAACGTGTGTAATTTCAAGACCCTTTTACCAAAGAGGCAGTGTGAGGAACGGCGACGGAAGAAGAGAATGGAGAGAAGGTCGAGGAAAAAAGAGTATTTTTTGGGAGGAGAGGCTGTGGGAGGGAACGCGCGCGGGTTTTCTTTTGTTCTTCCCACACATGAGACAAAGGGGCGATCTTCGAAAGCGTACTTCCTTCTTACGGATGCAACCTCCTGCTAACTCCTTGTTTACTTTTCATTAATTGCTTCAGAGTTATTTTACCTTTCGGATTGCAATTTCGATGCCGAGAATGGAAAGCAGCCATTTAAACGATCTTTGTTCCTTTAAAAAAGACGATACTTGCCCGTTACATTCCGAGCAATGCATTGATGGACTCTTCTTTTCGTCAATTCACGTTTCTTAATTCCCTCACTTTTAGTTCAGCTCTTGTGATTAAATTACTTAAATGACCTATTCTGCAGCCATTTACTTAGATTTTTAGTATGTATCCTGAATTATTCTATCTTTGTTGCTGGTTATATTTCCCTTCCTAACCTAGGTATCCAGATTTTTCTGCTTTTGAGTTCTTTTACTTCTATTCATGTTTCATTTTTATAGTCCCATTTAACCCTAGACAGACTACGGATGCCATATGGCATCATCCGACACCTACTGTTATTTCATTTTGTATCACAGAATAGGAGAGCTCGATGACAATGCTGCAATTTTGTATTTGTTTGACTGGTTTTATAAATATGTTGGGAATAATATTTTATGGGTATTGTTTTCAAACAATCACAAAGCGAAATACGTAAGAAATTTAAGATAATTACAAAATAAAAGAATTCCGGCCTTGGAGGGTTAAGGCACTTACATTGTTTTTGATGCTTCTAGTTTCTTTTATTGGACTTCCCATAGAGCTTAAACGATCACTTTTTCAACTATTCATCTTATTTAAGGGATCCAATGGGAGGAGTCATACGCATCTGTGTTAAAAATAAGAATCTGAAAATTGGGATATTTTCACTGAAAAACTACCTCATCTTACATTATGTAGTTTTATATATCCCCATTTAGCTACTATATTTTTTTCTTAGTAGCATCCAATAAAATTAATCTTTTGCCATTATATTTAAACCTGGATATTTCTATAAATTAAAATAAATGTAATAGTTTAGCTTTAATTTTCATCAAATAATGAGTTTTTCTTATTTTATTAAAGGGGCCAATTAATGAAAGTTGCAGGTTTAAGAAAAAAGATTCCAATAAGCTCAGTAGACGTAATCAATTCTTAAAGACGTTGGAAGTTAAACGTCATTTAAATGCATATCTGAAGTCATACTGAGGCCTCGCATCAAGAAATGCATCATCCAGCTTGACATCGAGATATCGGGTTTAAATAAAGGTGCATTCACAATTTAATTATTTATTGTAATCCATTACTCCTTTGGGATTTAAAAAAATTCTTTCCTAAGAGGAATCTAGTAATAACTTGACGTATAATATTTTGTTCATAATAAGGTATAAAACGCGATAATTCATTAGCTCATGGAGATCAGTAAATTTTCTCTGCTGTACACCGATGTTATTCTCGCAGAATATTTCTATAACCCTACATACTTTAACTGGCACTAAGATATTTATTTTATTATCAAATGAGTAAATGTTGGCACCCAGGTAGTCACGAAGACAGCGCCTTTGCTTTTGGTTGGTATACTTTTGGAGTACTGCCTTTGGGAGGTTTTTGGGGGTTTTTCTCTCAACTAGGGTGAATACCAGGCAGGGTAATGTATTTTCTTCCCCAAAGAAAAAATGACTACCACCTAGTTTAGAGCCTACTTTTAGTCCTTACAATTAAATAAATAAATAAAAGTGGTCCCGCGTTCAATTAAGGGTGGGAGCCAATGAACGAAATGACCTAAGCTGTCGAAGTACTTCCAACAATACTACTACTAGTCGATAGTTAAACGACGTCTTACGTAGTCTTTTATGTTGGCTACGTATGGTCAACGACTTTACACCAAGGAGAAGTTTCATTTGCCCTGAGAATGGAAAAGACTCCCTTAAATCTATTGACACGAAGGATTTAAGACTTCCTTCTTCTCTGTAAGAGCATTGAATAAGAATTGTATCCGTTGCATGGAATTTATTAACATAAAATCTCTAAATTTTATCCAATTTTATAAGTTTTTATCAGCAGTCCCGGTTAATGATAGTTTACCGGAGCATTTCTCAGGTAATCGGTCCTTGGTTCGCTCCTTCGTCTTAATCGTTGAGACCTCAGACCCTCACAGCTGAGAGGGGGCCAACTAACCATGAGGTATAAAATTCAAAAAAGTCATCAACTATTCAGATGGACAGTAATAAGTCATCTACGTCGTATAACTAGTTTAAAGACAAATACCAGCACGTTTTGATTGACGTTCTACGAAGAAAATTAATGGTTTCCTATTATTAATAGAAATATGCTGGTGACACATGGCAACACTGCTAAGCAATGCCCATTGGCGAGGTCGGGTTGGTTAACCTCCCAAAAACAACTATAAAAGTCGTATAAATGCATTCAGAGTGCTATTACTGATAAAGAGTTATAGGGAAGCACTATCCTAGTGAAGAACTATCTTCGACTACAAGAACCGATATTAAAACGAACTAATATTGATTAAGGTCTACTCACACCACAACCAACAAGGCATAGAAGTTGTCCATACAAGGGTTAAAAAACCTCTGGATGTTTTATTACATGCATTGTAATATTCAACAAATTATATTTTAAGTTATTGGAAGCAGACGTATTGGGTAAAAGATTAGGTTGGTTTGGTATAGTGATTCCTTGATTTTATTATTTTATCGGTTTGTTGGGAAGTTGAAAGAAGTACCAGAAAATCAAATAAACTAAAATTTAGTGCAAAACAGAGTGGAAGCCCAATAGAAAAATACAGAAAATGTATTTTTTTGGTTGATGGAATCGTCATTATATCAACGAAAAAAACCAAGCACATCGTTAACCTAATTCTGTATGTATTTAGTTCAAAAAACCGCAAATCTCTTAGTTCGTAGCAACTCTTGAATCCAGGGTAGCACAGTTAATCGATCTGAACATCTCTCCTTACTTCCACATCTAAAAAAGGAGCGTTACATAAGCTGTAACTCGACTCACGATGTCTTCGCTGTTCGCGGAACATCCTCTAAGTCCACGAAACAGTATATTAACGTCTTATAATGACCGAGAGCATACATTACAGGGTATCTTTCATCGCAATTTATTTTCAATTATGTTAATCCCTCACGAAAAATCGTCCTCTTCCACTCAACTCGCGGAGAGATTGTCTCTTTTTATCCGAGCGGTAACAGAAGGGCCGCATAAAATTATAATAGATCATTTTCCCCTTTATGTAAAAGGGCGGGCGAAAGAGGATATAAAAATTTTTCGGATCGCACGTAAAATGGATGGCCCGAGAATATAAAAAAACACACTCTTAAAAGAAATAAAACGTAAAAATTGGGCGATTTGCGAAAGATGATATTTAATTTGCACTCTTTTAACAGCGTAAGAGAAAAAAAGTTTGAGAAGTCTCGGCTTTTTTTTAGGTGCTCAACAGTTTGAAATGCGTGTTATTTTTTAGCTTAAACTGGAAATCTCGAAAAGTTACATGTTTGCAATGAACACATTTGTTCACAAGTTTAGGATTTTTGGAAATAATCGGTAAAAAACAATTATAAAAGTAGAGAAAATGATCTAATGTATATCTTCTATGAATTTAACATGCAAGAATGAACATGTATGGAGATCTTATCTGTATTTCTTTCTTCTGATTCGAAATTATTTTTATCGGAAATAAGTATTTAGCAAGTATTTGTGTTTCATTTATTTATTAATTTTAATTTAGGCTTGTGTATCTCTTAGGACGAGTGAGACGACGAAGATAATAAATTGTTGCTCATTTGAATTGCTTATAACTTTTTAAATCGTATTTCACGCGGTCAGTTTTTTTATGACCATCGAAATTTCTACCTGAAAAAAACTAACGGTAAAAACCCCGCTCAGCTACCAGTAACCAATATAAGTAATATAATAAGAAATAAAATATTCCATTCATCAAGATTTAGATTTTAGATTTAGATATATAACCCGCGAGCCGCCAGAGGCGTATGGCAGGGGGTGCAATACACCACCATTATTCATTCATCCCTATTAGCATCTCTAATAGCCTGGGGAAAAAACGAGTAAAAGTAATTATCCGACCTTGCGATTACTTCCCTATAACGCTTCGTCGATGCCTCTCGGAGATCGCGTTCGCTCCTTACTGGCACTAACATTTCACTTACTTTCACTTACTTCATTTTTACCAAGATAAGGTAACATGAACCAATATTTACTTATTAGCTGAATAGCAACAGTGAGTGATTTTATTTTCATCAAAACAGGCTAAAATATTAATTAGCTGCTTATAACTAGGATAAAGGACTGTAATCACAGAGTATTTGCATGAGCTATTTATCATCTTAATAAGTTGTGATTACAGTAGTTAATTAACATTTTGTATCATCGTGCTTATACAATAATAAAACCCTGCACTTTCCATTAATTATGAATTATCTACGCATCATGAACTAAACCTAGTCAATAAAATCTACATAGGCGGGCGAGATGTTGCGGATATAGCATTTCATATGATATAAATCACTTAATTAAAAAATCTGATGATGCCAGCACACGACTTTTTCCATTCACAAGATGTAGGTATTTATCTACGACAGTACTGTCGAAGTCTATATTCAATGTATAAGTGAATAACATTAAGTGCATGACATTCTAACCTAGACGAGTACAGCTGAACACCGGAATCGTTTTATCAGGAATTCCAAATATCCATCATTTGTTCATTTCTAAATTTTTGTCTTAAAGAAGACAAATGGAGTAAAAAAACAAAGAAGAAAACATTTTAAACCTTATAAATCAGCCATAGCTCAATCTATAGCAAAAGAGCGAAAGACGCTTTGCATAGCTATGTTTGCCATTGTAAACAAACCAATAGTTTTTTTCTCCTTGCCTAGCTACTGTTGCCTTTCACCGGTAAAGTCTTCCTAAGCTCTGATGAACTTATCAGGAGGTGCATCACTGAGGCAACGGCAACAACGACCATTTCACACATTCCACACCACCAATCCCTGATCGGAAAAATCCGATCACCCGGAACCTTGGGGGTAGGAGCGATAGCTTAGACGGCATGCTATCCGCTTGACCATCAAGGCTGGTTACGAACTTTACTGCTATTGTGAAGAGTAATCAATAACGGCACGAAACAATCATAATTGAATAATTGTTTTGAAATAAATACGTGTGATTCATATTCCAAATCAACTTCCAAAAAAAACTTTAAATAAATATGGTAATCATGTTGTATATAACATTATTATGAAATGGTATAGATGAAAACGAAATTTTTACGTAAAAATATCACAATAAACAGAAAATTGGTTAATTATGATACGACTCCTAAACGGTGGTTGATATCGAAATATTTTTCAAATACAACTTATAGAAAATTACATTTTTTCTAACTTTTGTAGATAATTGTATAAACGTAGATATCCGATTGATGGAGAAATTTTACAAAAACGGAAACGGGCTTTGAAAAGAAAAGCTCAACTTCCGGCAAACTGCTTTACTGTAAAAACTAATCAACTCTAACGGCACCTACGAAAGTGCTACATATGAAATGTGGTAGTTATACGACAAATAATTTTCATGTTTGATCGCCCGCTAAGTACATAATCGGCAACTTCCGGCAATCGGTATTTCACGAATAATCCCATAACAATCATCGATAAAAAACTGTTTAAAATAAAAGTACAAGTAAATTACATTTTCTGAAACTTTTGTGTAATTTTATGAACGTAAATGCCATATTTATGGAGATATTTTGCAAAAAGCGGAAACGGGCCTCGCAAAATAAAGCTCGACTTCAGGTTAACTATACTATAAAAACTAACCAACTCTAATGGCACCTACCATGTGCTATATATGAAGTTTGGTATTGATACGGCAAATAGTTTTTTTTTCCTAAAATATGTATGGAATCAATCAAATGGATTCAATGTCTCAATGAAGACAGTGGCAACGAGAAACATTTACAGAGTATAATTGAACATATCACTTATCTCTAAAAATAATCACCATTGTAAAGAAATGATACTGCATCAATAAGGAGGATATTCAGGATTACTTTACTCTACTATTGTAAACATTATATTCTATATTATAATATTCTAATATTATAGTATTACATTCAGGTAAATTATGGAATATATCTAGGCTGTATGATACAGTGTGGAATTAAGGGATGAAACATTTTCTCATTCGATCAAGTGGGATTCTGCAAAGAGGCGCCCCAAGTGAATTGGACTTTTATTTCATGGATGGCATCACGGATAGGAGAGCATTACCAGTTCCTTGAGATGCGAAAATGGAATTCCCCGTCTGGACATTGCAATCCCTGCACTGCAAACATAAAAGCCTCCGAAGGAGGACGTTCTGGACCACCAAAAGAGATCGTAAAGCGAACGGCTCGCCTTAACTGAATCTGCGGGGGCGTAAAAAAATCCCAAGGTCTCGTATGACGTTGGGCAGGTGAGGGTCATCGTGTGAATGGTGGAATGGGAAGCGACATGGCAACCATTGTCACGCTAAGTGATCCTGTTTGCTATGATGCGCGAATGTAGTACAATTCGTTTTCGGTCGAAACCATTCGTGGGAATTGAACTGAAAATTCTACATCGTGATGTTATTTTAACCAAAAGGTTTACTACACCACTAAAATTCAACGGACAGAGTTGGATAGTCATATCTTATTTGCATTAATGATTTTTCATTAATATGGTCTCCCAAGGAGGAACGGACAGAAAAAAACTTCTAACTTCTGGGACTCGATCCCGGATCTCCCAACTGTAGAGCAACCAATCCGGAGATTTGGGTTCGAGTCCCGGTCATGTCAGATAATTGTCAGTTCCTCGGTCCACGCCTTAACGTAATAATTGCATGGAACTATAGTCACAGCAGTAATCAGCTGGGCATCGAACCGTGGCCAATGATGTCTTATATCGCTTTTTTGCGAATCTGAGGCCGTCTGAGGAAATAAGCGCTAGAGATAGTACAATAACAAGCGAGTATGGCGTAGTTATTAACACATTTTCTTAATTTATTCCATTTCGCATAAGTAATAGCAGTCTCAACCCGCCATCTCCAATTTCGCTCATACACTGTCCATCAGATACTCTTACTATTCTTAAAAAAAAAACATTTTAATCAAATATTCAAATTTAACTAAGTAAAAACGACGGCCGTTTATTTTGTGAAAGTAATTTCGCCTAATATCACCACAAGCATTTAAATCGGAATATATATTGGGGCTATTACATAAATGTTTTCTAATATTGAATCAAAAATGATAATATATGTAATGAAGAAAGAAATCCTATTTGAGAGGAAATCTTAGCGCCAAATGAAGTAATTAAATAAATTTTTCTATGAGGAACAAGAACAGGAAAAATAACTTAGCACGTGAAGTAGTGCGACTGAAACCCAATGATAAACAGAGGTGAAACTCACTTTCCGAGTAGGTATTCTAGAATACGGAAAGTGGGAGACCTGGGTTCAAGTCTCAGTCATGTCGTTATTTTTCACCTCTGTTTATCATTAAGTTTTTTTATCTTCTGCAGAAACTTAACGTCTGATAATTTTATGCAGCTATAGAATATGTAAAATTCAGTGGGAATTATCAAAATAATACATCAATATTGAATTAAATAATCCTTTTTAAAAATATGTTTGAGCAACAAATTCAACCATGATGAAACAAATCAGAAATTAGAAATGATGAATTGAAAAGAGAAAACCAATTCCACTAGTAAATAAATTGAATCTCGTCCCTTGGCTTATGTTTTCTGATTTTGTTGGACATTTGAAAACTGTAATCAAGCCATTTATATAAATCAAAATATAAAGTGAATTAATCAGGTATGAACAATCACTTTCGAATTGGTTATTCCACCAATCCCATATTGAATTTCCATTAAAATGTACATGTGATCCTATTTATCTTCTAATGTCAAATAATATCTATCTAATCAAAGGCTTAAAGAATGTTACAGAGATAGTGCAAATGCTTAACACAATTATTCACTATACGTCTTTATTTAAATTTATTAGACTTCTGCGTATACTTTTCATATACTTTGAATAAATTTGTGCATATTTTACAATATCAATAAAGTTTTAAAATTTTAAAAACGAAACGAAACGAAAAATACCAAAAATATCCCTAACATACATTGATTGACTAATTAAACAGATATAATGAGTAAAAGGTTAAATTACGGTCAAATCAACAATATTTCACTCCATTAATAACTTTTTAGTTTAATTATAAAAGACGCAAGAGCCAAAAATATCTGTCAATGGACTGAGAAGGCTGAGAATAAGACCAAAACAGAGTTAAAATCAGCGTAATAATTAGGCAGATGAACTGCAACGTTGAACTGTTTTATACTTACTTCGGTAGGTATCAAAGATGCCTTACTGTCGTCTATTGTGTAGGTGAGAATAAATTGTCAGTATTTCTGCCAGTCTTACTCAAAACTCAAACTCAAGCATAAACATAACACAAACTGTGATACCTAAAAACGGTGACAAAGCAGAATGCGTCGCTCACTTGGCTATCCGTGAGCCCTTCGGTAACCTACTGTGATTTCAGCTTGGAAGAATATCTTGGAAAAAATTCTTTCCATGGCATTGAATTACACGAGAGTTTTCTGGACAAGTTTCTGATTTCCACAAAAACGATTTCCTTATCGGCATAATATCATGTATAACACCATAAATAGCCAGAACTACTTCAATAAAGCTGCGTGTAGTAAATTCAACCAATATTCATAAAAAGATACATTTATTACAATTTCCAACACCGCCCCAAAATCACATTTCCTTCGAGGCATTCAAAGCAAAGGGTAAATCACGTATCCTTTTATCCAGGGAAATAAACCTTGAGAAAACATCCTCTGGGTTTTACAAGTGGGACGACACGTCGCCTCTGGCAACCTCTTTATTAGCCAACAACACTGCACGTCTTTTTTCCTAGTGATAAGCATTGGATAGGACGACAGAGCGCGAACGTTGATTTACAACGCTTTCCTCTCTCGAGGTACTGGGGTCGTGCCCTGTTAGGAGAACCCCTTTATGGTCAAGGAGACTTAGGGGCGGTCGCAATGACTTTCCATCGACCCACTTTGACGGCGATTGAGAAGTTTCGACCGAAGGGACATCGCGTTGCAAAAGCACGGCTGTTTAAAGGGGACGAAATCGAAGACGAGGAATTATGGGCCAAGGAGGCAGAAAGCTCATAGTGACCAAATAAGTTAACTCCAAAATTCAATAGAGACAGATAACCCGAGAGCGGGCAATAAAATCTGAAAGGGACTTGGTGACCTTTCGTAAATCCTTGGAAGGAAACGGCCACAGTTGAAAACGCAACCTCTAGGTCTTTTGAAAGAAGAGGATTAGAAATACTTTCTTAAATCACAACACCATGGAATTTAATGTATAAGTAATTGACACCTAGTCCTCATAGAGAACTTGAGAAGAAATTTGACGGAATTTGAATGATCAGGCCTGGATATGAACTTACCCCATTTAAAAAGTTATGATCAACAGTTCTCCATAATCTCCACAAAATTATTCTTAGTTACCACCAGTTTTGCTTTAATAATTTCTTAATTCTTAATAACCCCTGCCACCCGCCGAAAGGTGGCAAGAAGGGCATTAATGTAGATGTAGATGTAGAAGTTATTTGTGCCCATTTTTAAAGAGAAAACATTCCAAAATGCATGTCAGTAACAAAATATCCAAGATAACAAAGATGATTTACTTTCCCTAAATCTGAGCGACGCTTTGTTTGCAATGTCTTTAGCCGAAAAATTAAATGATTGCACTAAAGTGCCAATTGGAGCAATCAGAGTCATAGAATTCAATAATAAGCGACCATAAAGAATTAATAGGCTTCGGGCAAATAATTCCATCGATGTTTTAACCTTACTTCGTGAAACGCGAAAGAAATAAAAGTATTTCGACACTTTGGGTTGCGTTCTTCCATCATCTATATTCGATAACAATGAATATATAAATATATCGATGATACCTAGAGAACCTCTACGCATACACATAGGTAGAATTGTATTTAACTCTCAGAGTCATACAGAAGAAACTAAATGTGACAGTGTCCACAAAAGCACACCACGCTAGAATGCGGAAATAATAAATTAAGAAAATGTTGGGAGCGAATACAAATTATATACGTTTGGGAATTTTCTGAATGAACGCCTTTTTAAGTGAAACATCAATTTTACCTTCACATATGTCGTAGCTTAGAGCATTAGGTTAATTGAATTCCAGGGTGATGTTTGAGCAATAAAAAACTAAGAAATCGAAAGCATACTTGATAATGAGGGAGAAGACAAGCGTCGATTAGACCGGGTTGGATTGTAAGAGAGCCTTCCCTCGATGACTCTGAGATGCGATATGATTTTGGTGCATGAAGCGTACGTGCAAACATATCACATATACGAATCCTTTCCAGAGCTCTTTCTGTTGATTAAGAACCTATTTCCGAACATCTCTTTCGCACAATCCTTTCCCCAGTCAGCCAAACTTATGTGAGAAGAAGCGTCATCCTCGTCCTCATCGGATAGGGAATTTTCATCTCATTTCGTAATGCACATGCCGCAATGAAGACGTCTAAATTTGAACGACCTCGATTTCGGGACATCTAAGGGTAAAACTGATAAATAGAGAAGATATATCGAAAAGTTCATTCGTTCAGAATTTATAGACGAAGTAAGTGAAATGTTAGTGCCAGTAAGGAGCGAACGCGATCTCCGAGAGGCATCGACGAAGCGTTATAGGGAAGTAATCGCAAGGGCGGATAATTAATTTTGGTCGTTTTTTCCACAGCCTATTAGAGATGCTAATAGGGATGAATGAATAATGGTGGTGCATTACACCCCCTGCCATACGCCTCTGGTGGCTCTAAAATCTAACAGCCGAGAATCCATCATTTGAGAATTTTGTTACGTTAATAATGGCCTGGTTATAATTTATGTTTATATTTTATTAACATTTGAAAAGAGCTAATTTGAGCTATCATTGTATTTTTACTTTCTCCCTATATGTAGTATAGAGAAAGTATTGTATTCGCAAAAAAATTCGACCTCGAGATTTTGACAGACGTAGATGTTTTGGGGCCCATAGAGCTCATTTTCGCTATTTTCCCGCACATATCTGTCTGTGTGTCTGTATGTCTGTCTGTCTGTGGTAAAAAAGTTTGTGTGCGCTCTATCTTAAAAAGTAATTAACCGATCTTTTCCAAAATTCATATTTAGTATTTTCCTAGCAATGCCAAAAGTTTTTGGTGAATATCGCTAAACTGGAAGTTCCGGTTAAACCGGAACAAAAGTTTGTTTCTTTAATATCTCCGTCAGAATGTAATGTATGTATATACAATTACAGACAAAAGTTATAGACAATGTACTTTTCTACAACTTTTTAATTAAACATTTTTTCGTAACACTGATTGTTTAGGAGTTATTCTTCAATAATTGTTAACCGGAAGTTGTTGTTTATCCAGAAATTGAAGTTTTTCATACATAACTCTGTCAAAAAGCAATCAAGGTGTATACAATTATTTACAAAAGTTATAGATAATGTGTAATACCACAACTTTTGTATGAAACATTTTTCCGTATCACTGATTGTTTAGGAGTTATTCCTGAATAACGGTTAACCGGAAGTTGTTGTTTATCCAGAAATTGAAGTTTTTCATACATATCTCTGTCAGAATGAAATGTACGTATATACAATTATGTACCAAAGTTATAGATAATGTATTTTACTACAACTTTTTTATGAAACGTCCTGTAACACTCATTGTTTTGGAATTATTTATATATTACCGGCATAGGCTTCTGTTTTCAATAAATATGGAGAAAGTCATGTGTTGGCCACATCAGATTTTTGTCCTCTAGCTGTATAAGCACAATGTATGCATTGTACATAATGATGTATGGAAAGCAACAGTTCCACATTGTTGTGTACAATTAATTCGCACACAAAAATGAGTCCAGATTATTCGTTTGAAGTTGTTTGAGATTTTTCCTACCAATTTCACAGTGTATCGTAAGGGCCGATATAGCAGAATAGGAGGCGGAGTGTTTATCGCTGTGAGGAATAGGTTAATAAGTCAGTCCGAAAACCTTAAAATCCGGGAAAACAGGGAGATTATTTGGAGCTCAGTGTCCGACAGACACGATAAGAAAACTATTATTTCTGCTCTTTCTATCGCCCTCCCGATGCGGCGACGTTTCCATAGAAGAGATACTTCCGGGAGAGTAAACTGAACGCAACCGTATTCGTAGGAGGGGATTTTAATCTACCAGATATAAAGTGAACAAACATTTTCATCAGTAGTAGTAGTCGAGATGTATCGCGGGAATTGATAGTTTGATCAGTCTTCGCACTCAAACAGGTAAATACATTCGGGGGAAAAAGGTAATATTTTAGATATTCCGGCAAATAACCATCCTCTCCTAGTGAGCAGTATCAACTTAGATAAAGGTATATAAAATAGCAATCTCGGTGCTTGATGATTTCCAAGTTTTAAAGCCCCTCGTATCTTATATATTTTTAATAACTTTCTCGCATTAAGGAATTTCTTATAAGTAAACTTTAAAACTCTTATCCGTTTCATTAGGAAATAATCAGTGAATATCAGTTGTTCTTAAATTCTCCGAATCCTTCCAAAAGGTATTTATAAATTTGTTCTGACGATTAAAATCGATTGTGGCAGGCTTTACCGTGTGGAAATCCATAACAGAGGATGTTAAGAATAAGGTTTAACAAATACTTTTTTCCACAGATTTATTTGCAAAACGATCGGTTTCGGTCGTTTTGCAAATAAATCTGTGGAAAAAAGTATTTGTTAAACCTTATTCTTAACATCCTTTGTTCTGACGAAAAATGCTCGAGATCCTCGAGAGCCGCGATGGGCAAAACCGACATCATGTTCCCTCAAAAGGAAACAAAGAACATTACACCCCCATGTGAAGTCCTTTCCACATAAAAGCAGAGAACACGAAGAGCATCGGCGTAAATATTCAGATATCAGGAAAGCAGCCAAGATTGAGGCCCGCATTGAATGTGATGCTTACAGGTCAGTCACATTACGCGAATCGCTCGAAATTAATCCAAAGGAATTTTGGTCGTATGTTCGCGAGACTAGAGGCAAGCAATCAACAGTTGCTTCATCTTTAGATGAAGGTGTTGTCCCACTCTCTTGGAGAAAAGCGCACATCAATCCGGTAAATGTTATTGATCTTGGAGCGCTTACAACGTAGAGCGGCTCGTTAAAGAAGACTACAGGTTCAATAGCAGAGTGCCCGAAATGATCGAAGCCGTCATCTGGAAATCTCTTAAAAAAGAACTGAGTATAGGCAAAAATTATTCGAGACATTTTTAAACCGTGATTCGCACGACACGTCGTGATCCCAACTCTCAACGAACGCGATTCTCGCAGCCAGGCGATGAAAAGATTTCGCGAAATTACATCGAAAACAGATGATAATGGTCTCTTATTCCAGATGGTATAAGTGAGCTAACATGAAAATTATTTAGGTAGTATGATGATTCAAATCCCATGCCCTTATGGCGGATCGCTGGGTACTTATGCAAATTTGAACGTTTGCATTGTTTGTCCATATATACATTACATTTTTTACTTTCTCCCTATACGTAGTATAGAGAAAGTATTGTATTCGCAAAAAAATTCGATCTCCAGATTTCGACGGAAATAGATGTTTTGGGGCCCATAGAGCATGTTTAAGCTATTTTCCCGAACATGTCTGTCTGTGTGTCTGTCTGTCTGTCTGTCTGTCTGTCTGTCTGTCTGTCTGTCTGTGGTTAAAAAGTTTGTGTGCGCTCTATCTTAAAAAGTAATTATCCGATCATTTTCAAAATTCATATTTAGGATTTCCCTAACAATGCCAAGAGTTGATTAGTTTTTGGAGAATACCGCTTAACCGGAAGTTACGGTTTATCCGGAACAAATTTTTGTTTCTTAAATATCTCTGTAAGAATGCAATATAGGTATACACAATTACATACAAAAGTTATAGATAATGTACTTTACTACAACTTTTGTATTAAAATTTTTTTCGTAACACTGATTGTTTAGGAGTTATTCTTCAATAATGGTTAACCGGAAGTTGTTTTTTACCCAGAAAAGGAAGTTTGTCATACATATCTCTGTCAGAATGCAATATAGGTATATAGATTTACACACAAAAATTGTAGATTATGTATTTTACTACAACTTTTGTATAAAACATTTTTTCGTAACACTGATCGTTTAGGAGTTATTCCCCAATAATGGTTAACTGGAAGTTGTTGTTAATCCAGAAATGGAAGTTTTTCATACATATCTCTGTCAAAATGCAATGTAGGTATATACAATTATGTACCAAAGTTGTAGATAATGGTTTTTACTACAACTTTTGTATGAAACATTTTTTCGTAACACTGATTGTTTAGGAGTTATTCTTCAATAATGGTTAACCGGAAGTTGTTGTTTACCCAGAAAAGGAAGTTTTTCATACATATCTCTGTCAGAATGCAATATAGGTATATACATTTACACACCAAAATTGTAGATTATGTATTTTACTACAACTTTTGTATAAAACATGTTTTCGTAACACTGATTGTTTAGGAGTTATTCCCCAATAATGGTTAACCGGAAGTTGTTGTTAATCCAGAAATGGAAGTTTTTCATACATATCTCTGTCAAAATGCAATGTAGGTATATAAAATTATTTACAAAAGTTATAGATAATGTACTTTGGTACAACTTTTGTATGAAACATTTTTTCGTAACACTGATTGTTTAGGAGTTATTCTTCAATAATGGTTAACCGGAAGTTGTTGTTTACCCAGAAAAGGAAGATTTTCATACATATATCTATCAGAATGCAATTTTGGTATATACAATTATGTACCAAAGTTGAAGATAATGTTTTTTACTACAAAGCTTGTATGAAACATTTTCCTGTAACACTCATTGTCTTAGAGTTATTTATATATTACCGGCATAGGCTTATGTTTTCAATAAATACGGAGAAAGTCATGTGTTGGCCACATCAGATTTTTACATATTTCATAGATGTCTATTTAAATTATAGTGCTTCTCACAATAGATCTGTTGGCAGCGCGCTGTCTTAATCAATTTACTTGAGAAGTACTCATTGGCCTAAATGACAATTTATTACATTACAAATAAACGAAACAGAATCAGGTGTGACTTTGTGGTATTTATTAACGTTAAAAAACTCCATTTCAACAAAACTTTTACTAGACCACAAGACATGAATTCCACACACCTGTACACGTGTATTGTAATTCTTGTCTTGTGGTTTAGTAAACGTTTTGTTTAAATGGAATTTATTGCATTACAAATGACAATTTCTCTTCAAAAGTTGCTAAGAAGTCAACGACATCAACATGTATTGCAGAAAAAAGCTCAAGTTTAAAAGGACTTATAATATAAAGAATAGAATATAGCATAATATAATGGATAATATCTACCATGAATAGAACACCAGTTCTTAGGGAAATTTGAAAATACAATTTATAATGGAGTTTCTATAAAAGTGAATGGAGTGGGATTTGAGGGAAATCCTGAGGGATTCTTAGATTTTTAATGTATTTGAAATATCTCATCGGCCACTTTTACGTTTTCTAATAGCTTATTATAGGCCCTTCAAACACCCTAGGCATATAAAATGTAATGATCATAAAATCTAAGTTTTCAGTTATGTATTTTTTAAGTGTCATAACATTGATAAATCATTTGTTATTTGATTTACTAAAATAAAACTATAGATTTAAGAAATTTTTACCCAATTATGCATTTATACAGATATCTTTGAACAGCTATACTACCATTGATATTTCCCAAAAATACATCTCCCTTCCATGAAATTTCTTAGGCTTCTAACCTATTTAATACCTTTCTGTGAGTTTATATTTATGATATAACTGTAAATGATCAACGGTTTATAAAGGTAGCTCCATATTTGAAACCATAACCATAGGGTGAAAAAACTCTTTGCCCTCAACCAATGGCAATTCCTTTCGAGGCCCTCCAGCGGATCGGCTGGTGAGAGCAGCAGGTCCTGAAGCGAAATCACACGACATTGCTGCTACATGTTGTTCTAAAGGGAGAAGAAAACGTCGACAAAAAGATCGGTGGATCACGCCAAGTGGAGCATCGATATCAGGCGTTATCGGATTTTTGACTTCCTCGGTGGTCGTTGAAAGTAAACTGCACGCGAAGCTAACAATCGCCAGAGAGAGCCACTCTACATGAAGATGGCTGCAGAGGTGGGTTTTTATCGCGAAGTGACCCGGTTAGCTTCTCGTGGAGTTTACTTTCAAGATCAATATCTTTATATTAAATTCGATTCGATTCAATCGACTTTAGCACTTTCTGTCGCAGTGCTCACATTAGGTGCATTTACCATTCGCTCAACAAAATCTTATTTTTTTCCGTTTCAATTTTCTTAGAGCCATTTCCGCCGATGCACTTTAAGATTTACGACCTCCTTTGGTTCCCAAAGAAGAAAATGTAGCGATACGACTGTAACTCAAGGTCCCTTTCCGGTAGAATGTCTTCCTAGATAGTTGGAGACTTGGGTTCGAGTTCCAGATATGTCGCCGTATTTCACTTTTATTGTTTCTCTTTGTGTTTCAAGACAACGCCTCCTCATATTTTTATCATCATCATAAATTAGTGGCTGAGCATTTTTCTCTCCTTCATGTTTCGCGACTATTCCTCATATTTTTATCGATATGACCAAATATCAAAGAAAGATTAAACTCAACTACACCTAAGCCTCTATTATTTTTACTGTCGTCAGTTCTAGCGCAATATCTACTGGTACCACTATAACATTCGTAGTAATTACATTTCGCAAATAGCCAGTGAAGCTGAGTAAGGGTCGGACTTCAGCCATAAACGCTGTCTAACAAGATACCTGAATCTTATGATGAACTTTTAATGAGCCCAAAATTGTAGTGATATAAGGAAGAACTTATAGAAGAAAGAGTAACAGAAATAGTGCCTTTATAATTTGAAAGGACCTGCGATTATACCTAATGCAATTGTCCCATGCATGTATTCAAAGTATTCTTAAAGTTTAATCTCGTTAAACTGAGCAAGGAAAGTAAGTAATGATTTTATGAAGAGTATTGTGAATTACGATATTATTGTGATTCACTAGTAGAGACAGAAAACGCAACACCTGGGTGAGGATGAAGAAGGACGAAATCCCTAAAATAGAGATGGGCCGGCGAGAATAAACGAAAACCGTTAGATGTGACAAAGTTACCAAGATATCTGAAGAGACCCTGTAGAAGACTCAAGGAAAGACGGAATGGAGACAACATAAAGTAAATTAAAAACAACAAAACTTAGTATTTTCCATTATTTTCCCCTAGTGAAAATGCTAAGTTTTGTTGTTTTTAATTTAAATGGCGTTCCACAAAGTTCGACGAGAACACCTTGAGATCAAGTACGTAGTCATAATCTGACAAAAATAAGCTCAGGACAGAGAAAAATTATTTGGGGAGGCCTACATATATATAATCAGCCGTTTTCAATCAGACGTCGGCTGTGCTGTACATTTATTCTTTCATTTCCCCCTAATTTCCTCTCTTTCGTAATATCCTCAACCACGCCACGAGGCCTCGTTTTTTTTACAAAACTCATTTTCATATTTTCCCGAAACTTTAAACGCATGGTAAAACGTAACGACGCCATTTTCGTTCCGCGACATAATGAAAAAAGGAATATCGCGAAGCGCATCTCTTCCGGATGCTCCGCCATCTTCTTATCTCAGATCACTCCGCGGCTATAATTTCCTCCCGTCGCTCTGTGAGACCTCTATGCTAATACCTTCATAAAAGACAGACGGGAGATAGGAACGATTGGATATTTTTAGTTATGATAACTAATGATGGAGATTTAAACAATGAGATATGTGGACTGTTGCAAGGCATAAAGGAATTGATTCTTAAGGAAAGGGTTGAAGGTTTTTCGGACATAAGGTCACGTACGCAGGGAATATCCCATGAAAAACGGACTTGAAAAAAGTCGAAGTTCCCAAAAAAGCTTGTGAAAATGTTTTGGCCGGGAAGGTTTAGGCAGCCCCCCGGATAGAGGAAGATTCCGGGTTCTATTCCCGGCCCCGTCATACTTTTTTCAAGTCCGTTTTTCCTTGGGGGTTGATTGTTTTTGTTAGGTCACAGAAATTCGACTTCAAAAGTATTCAAAACAAAGATAAAGACAGGCGAAAGATGCATGAACACTCCGGTAAAAATCTACAATTATTTCGATATAAATTCATTGAGGATCAAGAAGTTGCTTTCGTCATCTTCGATTGGAAGAAATGCAAATTATGATGGCTATTCGCTTTAAGACTATAAGTATGACTAAAAAAACTGGACGAATTGACCGTTCAAACTGTAGTTTGCCGTTTTTATAATTGTGTTCGATGCTTTCACCCACTTTACTCTCCTGTTACTGGAGGATAACAGCAAAAGTATGCAAACATTTCATCATTTATCAATTTAAATCAGTATAATATTATTTTTGGCTGAATGTATTTTTATATCAATCGTTCACTCGGAGGATAACTCGTGGGGAGGAATTAATCCGACTACCGAGTAAAATGGCTTATTATATGTGTTAAACTATACACAGAAAGAGGTATGCTTGGATTTTGATTGCAAAATTACAAGTTTTAACTAGCATGAGAAAAGTTTTAATTGTCAAGTAACAAGTTTTTAAAATAACATGGTAACATGGATATGTATTTAGGGAAAATTTTGATATGTATGGAAATATATTGCAATTATAAAAATCGAAGATTGCAAATATTTAAGAAAATATTTTATTCTGAAGCAACCTATCCAAAAATTTGTAATCTCTTAAAAAATTACATCCTTATAGCTAATTCAGACACTATTCAAACCGATGCCACGCATAGAAATTCTATTTAGCAGCCTATTCAGATAGTGCAAGACTTGTACTCAACCATTTTTTGATTATAAATTTGCAGAGGATTTTTAAACTAGTACAATATATTTAGGCTTTAAGGATATTTTAATAATCTTCCTTTCCTTTTTCTGAATTTATCAAAGTCTATAATATACACACATATGACAATGTTAGGCATTTAGCATCATTCTCGCCTAAAAGAATACTCATTCAATTAATACGTGTTTGCCCTCAAACAAAAGGCAAACTTTAATCGAAGGCCAGCGGTTGTCATACCAGTCGTCGTCGAGTTCCACAAATAAAAACTTTAGAAGACGGAAAATTACTGTATTGTAAAATTCTCTCGTCGATGCATAAATGGATGCGCGATCCGCTTTAATATTTTAACAGGCGCCAAAGATCACGTCGACTCCACTGCTTTCCATTGATCTCCGTCCTTTTTCAACCGACGCTTTTAAAAGGAGCTCATATTCGCTGTAAAATCACGACCGAATGGGAATCCTTCCGAATGGCCAATTTATAAAAGAGACGCACTTTTTGAATGACTTCTCTCGCTGTGCGTGTTGAGCGACCCCCACATTCTTTCCACTTCTGGTTTCTACATCCGATTCTCAATTCACGCCTTCCCATGGCGACGCTGAAACATTATCTTCTATTTTTACACGCTTAAAAGACTCGTAAAATATGTTAGTAATGAATGGTAAAACAGTTTGAACGTTTTCGTTTGTGAAATGCTGGGGAACTCTAGTGCTACATCAAGGAAATATTCATTTTAATCAGCAACGAGCTAAAATATAATTTCGAATTTGGATTATGTAAATAATGTGACGAAACCACAAACGTAAGTAAGGGATAAAACGCGATCATTGACTTTCAATCTTTTTATGAAAAGGAGATGTAGAATTCGCAAACCAATACAGCCTCGCCGATTTGACTTTAATATTATATTAACGTCAATGATATTTAGCCAGTCATTTTTGCGACTAACATGAAAAGATTTAATGGAGTGGTTACCAAAAACGTTTTTGGAAATACTTTTTCATTGATTTCTTCAATAGTTCAAAATTTCGCAAAACTCAATTTCCTCGAATTTTCCAACGCAATATGCTGGAGACATCTTTTTAATAAAATGTGATGTATCTGCTCAAAATGGAATATTTATTAATAAATAACACCTGCATAACTTATAGAGTAAAAGATAATCCTGTTTACAAGTTATTGTCTTATCTGTTGCTACTTATTTAAAGCAGATTATTAAAATAAATATAATGAAGTATTTATTTTCAAGGAGTTCATATTATACCTTATAAATTATAGATATCATTATGATTTTTATGCATAGATAATATATCAAATAAGACGGTTAAAAACGGAAAAGGTACTATTATATCAATCATCATTCAAGCAGGAACAAAAATTATATTAGTACATATTAAAATCTTCAAAAAACTCTTTTTTAAAATAACATTTTTTGGGGAAAGTTTTTAAACTTTTTCAAGTATACTACCAGGTTTTTCGATAATGTTGTCTTCTAAAATACCCAGATATTGTGGATTCATCGGATTTTTTTTGGAATAGATTTTGACTACTTGATTTAATTTTAACTAGAATTATTTTATTTAATTTTAAGTGAAATTATATTAATTAATTTTAAGATATTGAATTTTGTTTGAATTCATCTTAAAATATTGCATTTCCTAAGTTGTTGGAATTACCATTGCCGTTTAATGCACAGGAGAGTTTATTGTGTTGCTTACAATTTACAAGATGCATGAGCAGAATATAAGCTAATGCATGAATAAAGGATGGAGGTTTCTAAATAAAATATGGTATGT
This sequence comes from Sympetrum striolatum, assembly GCA_947579665.1. Classification (NCBI taxonomy): domain Eukaryota; kingdom Metazoa; phylum Arthropoda; class Insecta; order Odonata; family Libellulidae; genus Sympetrum; species Sympetrum striolatum. The sequence continues at coordinate 73,571,613 of OX388349.1, forward strand.
TAATTTGCTAATTATATTTTATTCAAGAAAGACTTACCAGAACCGTTGAAATAATTAGAAATTAAGTATCTAAATTCATCATTTACACAATTCTATACAAATCCTCAAATCCTCTTAGCCTCTTGCACTCTATTTTACTAAATATTTACCCTGGAAAGCCTAGCTTTCTTTGATTGGAGTATTATATTAACACTTAATTCATATATCTCAGATACGATAAGTTTTCTAAAAAGCAGGTAAAATATTCTTAGCATTAAATTGTGTTAAAAAAGACATATTAGATTTTGTATATACCATTTTGTTATGATGCATACCATCTCCAGATAATCATAGAACAATCCCTCAATATACTCGTATTTCCATCGTTCACTATCCGTCGAACGGCACATCAAGCACACTCAAATTTCCAGCGGAAATAAATGTGAACTTTTGAATGGGTGAGGTGAACATAAACCCACGAAAAGATGAATTCGAGATGTGGACGGACGAATTCGGACGAGAAGGAGGCGCAAGGCTTGAATAAAACTCGGTTTATTATTGGCATCACCAAAGAGATGGCGCTAATTATGTTATGAAATTATTTAGACTGGCCCACTAAATACTATTCTATAGATCAAGATAATATAGAACTCTTATCCGCGCCGGCATTCAATCAACCAACAATCTTTAAAGTTTTGAATTTCTGCAAAATTTGACTCTCGAGTCTCACCCGAATTTATATACAAAAATTATCTACTTTAATAATAAGATAATGGAAGTCGTACATTGATAATTTCCTATACATCGTGTTCATTACAAACGAGATAGAAGACATCGTATCTCGTCGGCTTCGACAATCATTAACATCGAGGCTGAAGACCAAATTTCATAGAACGGTTTGTCAAAAGATGCACCAGGCAATCCTCCTAAATAAAAACATCAAAAGGTTTATCCGAAATTCGAATCAAACATAATCTAATTAAACATGCATATGTAACAAAAGGCTTTCTTTGAGGAGAAATACAGGCTTCTACGGAACACGCATTTGCACAGAAATTCGACGTTTTCATTGGATTGGAGGAAATACGAATATGATAGCGGTTTGATTCTATCTACGCCTTTGTAAAACTATTCATATTAGTTACTTCAAATATTGCTACCCTTCCAATTTAGTGATATCGGTTTTGTTCCTTTAAAATAATGTTTATGATTTTATAAATGATTTTTACGTTAAAACTACTACCCAAATTATATTGAAATCGTAGATCCAATTACAGAAGTAAATGTAGAAGTACTATAGTCGGAATTATTTTAATTATTACATCAGTTATATTAATTTAATGATTTTATTAATTTCACAGAAACCATATTCTTGAAAAACATTGGGCATGTGATATTCCCCCCCTGTAGTAGTAGAGAAAAAAATCAGGAAAATAGGTTTTAGGAGTATTCGATTAAGTATTCGTATTTTCCACAAACTGTAAGACAAAAGAATTGATTTTTGAGGCTCCCGATTTGACAAGTGAGTAGCGCTTTCGACTTAGGTTAAAAAAGTCCCGAGTTCAACTCTCGGTGAGTGTCCATGACCTGTGGAACTATTTTAAAAGCAAAAAGTAATCGATTACTCAAGCGATCGATAATCGATTTTCGAGATGAATTCACTCCCTACCGGCGCACAGCCTACAGTAGACTGGGGCAGGTTCACAACATTTTTCAACTATTATTATTCCGTCTTTAGATGTAGAATTCACTTTCACATTTTTATGCTTTTTCATTTCTTGGATTTTAGCTTCAATGTGGTGTCATTCATGCGTCTTTAAGTATCACGTTTTTTATTTAATTGATCATTTATTCGATGACTGCATTTACTTGCAAGTTTGCACAGGGTAAAGGAGAATTTTGATACTTCCTTAAAAGTTATGAGACTTGAGTTTGATTTAATAAAGTTGTTTCAAAATTTTACAGTTATCAGCGACAGTTTTAAAATTTAAACCGAATGCTGCAGCATCCCTTCTTAGTTTGTCATTTCCTCACCTCTTCTAATGCTAATTTCAAGTCAGTATTTTTTCTTCTATTGGTTTTTAATATGTAGTTCCGAACCATAATTTCATATAAACACACACACATACACACTATGTATATATAAATATTTACCAATAAAAATTTGTAAATTTATATATAGGGGTCGATATATTCAAGCAGATTCAAGTATTCAAGTGATTCACGGACGATGCTACTACTGACATGACAGCTGAGGTGTTCCGATCAACGGTATATGAGTATTGTGTACTCCTGCTCCTGCACCAAACTTAACCTAAGTATTTACGTATTTAAACGGGCAAGCAAAAATTTTACATAAAGATAAAGGGAACGTGTGAACATGGTACACCGAAGGAAAATGGTGCGTAAGATATAAACTTCTAATTACTACGAGCTTCCCATGGAAATCAGAATTTACAAGTTCACAAATAAAATCACAATGAATTGCGGGAACTGTAAATCATATAACTCGGATTAAACAAAATATGGTTTTACTCAAGTACTGGTGAGCGAGAACCAGTTGAAAATTTCACGAAAACGAAACTTAAATAAATTTGAAAGGACTGAAAAGGGGAAGAGAATATTCGGTAGTGTGTATAACGGATGACAATGGATGAGGAGAAAGACAGTTTGAGAGTGTCTCCTGAGGAAGAAGGATATAAATATCACCATTTTGAGGCAGAACTAGAATGCATTTCAGTTCTGAGAGGCCCTTTTCTTTACGTCGAAAGAGCTTTGAAAAGAATCTTAAAAGCCGGACAATGTGGGGGAGGATGTTTTCTTTTGAAAGATGCGAAGAGTGTATGCGTCGGAAATGCTTTATATTGATGTTACAAGTAAAAGTGGGATTACGAAGTTGATCGAAAAATAGAAATTAAACTTGATTTCTTATTTGGGTTTGCCGCTCTAGAGGACCAACGAATACATTTTCGAAAAAAAAAATTAAAATGTTTCTCGTCAATATTGACGACATGCGTATTGTTATAAATTCATAATTTGAGTAGAAAATTAACGACAATACCACACATAAATTCAAACATTAGGAATCACGATAATGCATGACAGTGAAAGGGAAACTGTTTAATTTTAGTGACAAATAACTTTTAACAACTGAAATGTATATTTAAAACAAAGATTATTTAGTGCATATCTATTTCTTAGTGCCGTCGTAATTAAGTTGAAATATAATGAAGATACGATTTCCACAAATCATATCGACAATCTACAGAGAATTTCTTTTTAATGTGAAAAAGTTGAAGATGAATTTTTTTTATTCTAAGGAAAACTTCGCTCTCAGAAATTTTTCTTTATCTTCATTAATACACGTTTGTTGAATAAAGCATTTTATCGGTGTACTAATTAAAGAAATCTAGTATTCAGAAAGTGATGAAAGGTGAAAGAAAGAAAAGAGTCAACTCATTTTCATGATACTCGATCAAATTTCTTTACCATTCAAGCAGTTGAAATATTTTGGATTGTGCAGATAAATCCTCACCGCGAGCGTTAGATTTGATTGCAGTATGCTCAAAACAGATGAAAAATCCAATGCCTTTTTGATAGTTCCGTCGCTAACGCTATTGATATCCGCCTAGTCATTTTGAACAATTTTATTTCGGGGAGACCACACTATCTTCCGAGCCAATCTCAAACATCGGAGTAAAAAGGAAAGCTCGACGCAAGCGCAGCTGTTGGGAGGAAGTGTACACAACAGTGATGACGTAAACTTGTTCTTTTTTCTGGAAAACAGGAGGTTTGCTGAATCATGCTTTATCTAACGTCGGAGTCGATTAATCAATATTTAGCCACGGCATCTATTCGATCCTAACCGATCTGGCGAGGCGAAAATATCTTCGGATTTGTAGATTTACGCTTATCTCAGAATCAGGAATTCCCACGCACGCGGCATAAAAGTATTGAGCATCTGGTAAAACGGACAGCGAGGTATAGAGAAGCTTAGGAACAATGAGTTGCAGCAAATGCAGTCTGATAAGCACACGTACAGATCGTTCGTTAGGAATCGTTGCCCCAATGATGATTAAATTGGAAAATGGTATATGAGCATCCGATGCATAAATATGGTAATGATTTTGAAAATTTCTCTCTCTCCCTCTATGCAATATCCATATTACAATAGTTTGTAAAGAAATGATAAAACAAGCTTGGCTCCCCTGTGTTGTAATATTTTATGCTTTTTTTCATCTATCGGTTTAAACCCAGCGTTATTCAGAGTATATATTACATTGCTGTGTTGAGGAGACAATGTATACCTAAGGGAAGGTGGGGCAGCACGGAATTCCTAATTTTCTCAGATTTTTCTGGAGTATAATGAAAGTAATAAGTTGCGATAATATATAAGAAAAACATTATTAAAATATTAACCTTGTAAAAAGTCATATATTTGGTATTGCACCTTTAGCATTTTTAATATTTAATGGTTTTTCAAAGAAGTGTAAACTTCCACCCCCCCTGGGGCAAAACGGGGTACTATGATACAATCATGAGAAAATATTATAGGCTTAAAAATTAACTAGAAAAACTTTGAAAAATTAAAGGATATCTTGGGTGGAGTATGAAATACAAAATACACACCATCGTCCTCACTATGTATTCCGGCACCCCTATTCTGTGATCACTTTATGCAACTGACAAATCTTACCCAGCGCTCCGCTGAATATACAGCAAAAGCAGTCGCCGTCTTCTCCGATGCAACTAGGAGGAGGATACCCTGGGGTTACCCCAGAAGTACCCCGTTCTGCCAAACATCCTCATATTTAGGCTAAACAATTCGCGACAGTATTCTAGCCTAATAAACATTGACCATTCAGAATGTAGAGTACGATTCATTTAACAGAACGCTTTGAAAATGCTCAAGTATTCCTACGAATTACTATTTACATGTGTCTGTAATAATTGCCCAAAATTAAGAAAACGATCACTGTAAATTCGACTTAGTGTTCTGAAACACAAATGGGCTCGGGATGGCGACAATTGCTTGCACACAAGTCTGGCATATCCGATGTAATTGAGTCGTTTTTCCTTATTTAATAGCACTAATTGGACTGAAAAAAACCCTTTATCCCGTTTTTCCATACTACCCCGTTCTGCCCCGTGTTCACCTATACAAAGTGAATAGAGCTTGGCTCTTAATATATAATGGTGAAATGAGAGTAGAAAATAAATGGTGTAGTTTAAATAACAAAACAGTATGTACATATTGTTTATGTAGCAGAGAAGAATTTCCGCATTGATTTAGGATTCAATCTTAAACTTAGACGCTAAATGGTCCAGATCTGTGGTGGAAACAATCGTAAGACTTACTTAAGTAAGGGGAATAAAAGTCCTAATACTCAAAGTAGAGGCAGAGTGTTTTTTTTGGCAAACAGTGAAGTCAGCGAATCACTAACTGACGAACTTATAAAGCTAATTATAAAGCTTTAGAAAACTAAATCATTCTAAATATTTGACACTGTGACTTTCAGAGTCTGTAGTTTTAAACAATTTCACTTAATTTCATCTCAATTTCTAGTTGCACAATTTCTGAGAGCGAATAAGCGAGCATCATCGAGATACGGTCTAAAGCAGAAAGCGAGTTACATCCTAAAGACAACTGCCAACGATATCAATCAGTTTGAACAGATCTGCAGGAATACATCTCACTTCCCTAACAACGAATTGAAAATCTGATTACATCGGCGCGTTTTCTCGACAGAGGTAACCGTGACTGCAACGAGATACTTAAGACACTGTAGTACCTGAAGGATTGTTTCGCAATTCCAATGAATCGGATTCTGCGTGTTTTCAGTGATTAGGGCGGGATTGGAGAGAAGTTCTCCAAGGATGACTGAACATTTTGAGAAACTAGGATGCGTAGGAATATTTGGAAAATGTTTCCACAAAAACTCTTCCAAAGATTAGGTTACGAACTGTTAGAAAATAAAGCGTGGACTCATTAATTAATCATCGCTATTATACATATATATATATATATATATATATATATCCTCAGAAATGAGTATTTTATGATAACGATCTGGGTTCTCCTTTCATAAAAGATTTCCAGTGCTCCCCATTTGAGCAATTTCATGCTTCCTTCGTCTTGCTCTTGGTATTTATTCGCGTTTTACATTATCTGTACTTCTTTAGTATTTTCTTCAGAAAATTCCCTTTAAACCCCCGACGAAAAAATAACAATTCAATACCGTAAAACGAATGAACTATGAACTTGAAAACAATCTTCCAAGCAATCCTTAGTAGCACAGAATCCGTTGCTACCCCGTTAAAGTGCCCAATGTTATCTTTTTGAATATTTGTTGATTTTTTCGTTTACAAATGTTCTAAATATACACTGTACGTGAAAGATTTGTATGTATCACCATCACCGATTAAGTTCAATTTACAGTAGTTACTCCGATTCAGCGTTTCTAATGAAAGAGCTCTAGCTAACCGCAAAATGTAATCAGAATTCCAGAGAGGAGTAAAACACTCTCCGGCTAAACCAAGTTAATCTCCTATTCAATAATCTAATTTTTAACGCTTCATTTATACTTCTTGTATTCCGCCTTCATTTATGACCTTCTTCGTGAGGAGATTTCCGTTCCGAGAAAATGGGATATGAATCATACGTAACAATCGTAAAGATTAAAATTTAAAAGAGGATCATTTGTCGAAATTATTTGTTTTGTTAATAAATCTGTGGAAAAAGTACCACTTATCTTTCCTGCATTATAAATTGTGAAGTAGAAAGTTCCAACCTACGAGTGGTATTAAGAAAGTAATTATTCAGATGTGAAAAAATAACTTCATATTATAGATGTAATAAAATGCCATTTAGTTTTTTCTGATAAGCAAGATACTAAATTAAATTTTTCGACGATGGTTGACCAACATTGGTTGGCCATTAAATTTTTCAAGTACACCATTGATTTTGAAGGCTTATAAACAAATTTCAATCTCTTAGTATAAGAATAATGAGAAACTTTTATCTGTAAAAAAAATATTCTCAATATTTTTACTGTCTCGTATAACAGTCAATGAGTAGGAATGGTCTTTCAATACCAGGCTTCACTAATTTGTAACGGTTATATGTTCTATAAACTCACGGTACATATGATATTACTATTTTCTTGTAAATGAATTCTTAACATTGGGAAAACAAGAGAAAGTGTCCAAAAAATAAACTGCTCAAATAAGGGGATCCTTACACGGAGTTTATTATATTTATACATAATCAATTTGATTGCAAAACACAAGTATCCCGGTTATTTATGCAAAACTGGTATTCTTTGAGTCACTAGCTTTTGTTTTAATTAGAAAACGAAGTTTTCCAGAGAAATTAGGCAAAAAATATAATGAAATTGCATTCAAGATATTTATTTACAACACAATTTGAACCAAATAAAATTTAAGTCACCTGACGTCAAACAGGATATTTTTCTAATTGATACACTTTTAATGAACGATTACGATAGTTTCTAATGATTTAAATTTTAAATACTTATAAAATGTGTCGCTAATGATTTGAAATTGTTTTTGGGGAAATATTTTTCTCATAATTAATTTACATTGAGCCATATTTTAGTTTCAAAATTTCCTTGGTAACTGATCAAGAAGATTGCTATTCTTAATTGGGAGAAAATGAGGGAAGACTACGATAGAAACCTATAGAAATTCAATAGATATATTATAATGCTCATTTACTTGATACCCTTTAAGTTTGTCGACTATAGTCCACAAACTTTCTTTTCCTTCTGAGGTCCTCTGTCAACTATAGCCCACAACCTATAAAACACGTTTGCAAAGGTGATCGATCTAGGACGTTATTATTACAAAGGGTTTTTAAAATTCATCCGTAAATGAAAAGTGTTTTTATGCTGGATTCTCGAAGAAGCGGCAACTCTTTAAACTGTTTATTGAACCAGTGAGAGATTTTATTAGTATGAGAGTTAATTAATGATTGATAATTAATACGATCGGCTAAAGCGTTATGTCCTTTCATTTTAGGGAAAAGATATAGGTTTGGTAAGAAATATAGAGTTTTAGCTAAGTTATTACATTATTGCATGGTTTTAGCGTGCTTTTGTGTTAAAGACCAATATTTTTCATGGTTCCTGGGGAAAAATTGAAATAGGACTTCGTTCTTAGTGTGTTTAAGAAACTTGCGGATGTAATATTTTATATGATATGCGTCGTTGTTATAGTTGAAACGGATGAAAAAATAGGAGGTGAACTTTACTCATACCAACAGTTTTCCAGATCGAACAGAATATTTTGGGAATCACATTGGCTCCTTCTAGAGTCAAGGATATTGAGTAATCTTACTAAAGGTTTCGAAAAGAAAAGCGATATTGCGTCGTCGTTTCTAAGAAGGCTTGTCATTGCAGCCAATTGTCTCTTTTCATTTTCTTCAATTCCTCATAAGAGTTCACGATTGACATCACACAGCAAGGACATGCTGGGTCGTCCTCTCATATGCTTCCAATTTCCTCCCCAATACTTAATGAACACGTTATGTCTTATTAGGTGACCAACGAGTTTAATTTTCCTGAACTGTTCGGAGAAGCGTCCTTTTCTAGCTTCTTTCAATACATACTCATTTTTTTTCCTCATGACCCTACTTGTTTTCGTCAGTTTTCTCCATAACCACATTTCGGCTGTCTTTTTCTTGTCTATGTCCGTAGTGTCCGTGATTCACAATTGTAAGACAGTACACTCCACATGAGCGTCTTTACAAATAGCTTCCTCGTATCAATTGAGAAGTAGTTGTCGACCAAGAGGTTAAGCTTCTTTTGGAAACTTTGTTTGGTCGATCCTTCTTTTAAGCTTCCGTTTTCATTTGTTACTTGGCTTCCTAAGTAGCAATATTCTTTTTCTTGGACAATGGTTGTGTTTCCTAACTAAAATTTAGCTTTTATATTTTTGTTTAACCTATCCACCACCATCATTTTCATCTGTTTTGTATTAATATATAATTTTAGTTGATTCCGTTCTTTTCCCAGAGTCTCGATTGCGTGGTCCATATCCTTCTCAGATACTGCAAGAATAACTTTATCGTCAGCAAACCGGATACTATGATTGATTCTGGCATTTACCGTCATGCCCTCACTCTTTAACTTTGTTTTTCCCTTTTCTTCTTATGAAGAGATTGAAGAGATAAATGGGACAACCTTGTCTCACCCCTCTTCTTGTTTCTACTTCTTGTCAATGATCATTGATTTCTGTGGTTTTTGATAGCTATAAAAGCTGAAATTTAGTCTTCTATCCTTCCAGTCGATTCATATTTTATTAAAAAATTAGGAAAAGCAGCTTCTAATCTATCAAATGCCTTTTCAAGATCCATAAAAGTAACATGCGTTCTCCTATTTAACTCTAACCTTCTTTTTAAGATCAATTTTAAGACTTGCTTCTCTTGTTCCTTTACCCTGCTTAAACCCAAACTTAACTTCTCCAATATATTGATCGATTTTATTTTTAATTCTGTGCTTTATAACATTGATAAAAAATTTGGTGCATGGGATGGAAAGGAGATAGTTTAGTAATTATAACAATCCATTGAATTCCCTTTCTTTGGGATCAGAATAGTCTTACTCTTTGTAAAATTTGGTGGCCCATTCATAATAATAATCAAGGGTCATATTATAATTTTTATTGAGTGTTTTTAAACCTTTTTAGAAGTTCTGCTGTTATTCCACCAATCCACCAGGTTATTAAGGCTTTTAGGTGCAAATTCAAACTCCGATCTAGTAATTGGGGGTCCTAATGTGTCTTTGGGGACCGTTTCACTATTATCTATATACATAAATACATGTCTTCTATACATTCTTTCCACCTAGTACATACGTCTATACTTTCAAAGAGCATGTTGCCGGATCTATCTTTTACTACGTGATATATGGATAATATTTACTCCATTACATGATTATCTATGCAAGGGTATTCAAGCACCAATCAAAAATATCTACCAAAAGGAATGAAAACTAAAAATGGGTGAATTGGTGGTGAATCGTTGTTGATAGAAATAAAATGGAAGTTTCTTAGAAACGCAACTGCAGCGGATAAGAGGTGGAATGCAGTTGCTTAGAGAGGTTTTTCCACTTAAAATTGATCGCAACGTGACTCATTTCCATCAGTAATCAACACTCTCTTAAATTAAATAGAATAGAAAATAGGGAGAGGGTTGCATACACTTAAAAGGACATCGCAAAATATCGATATAAAATTAAATTATAAATATTCTCTCCGGGATAGTCTAAAGAAAAGAGGTCCTTGCAAATTAATCGTTACTAAAGAGCAAAAAACGTTGTAAACAGAGGCACGGCTATCGTATTAAAAGAGAAAAAAAAAACAAACATTTCAGAATTTAATTTTTCATGGATATTTTATCTTTCCAGCGGAAACAAAAAAATTTCTCTTGACGCACTTAAAGCTTAGAAATCAGGTTTTTCTCTCTTCTTAACGGATATTGTAGAGGAACGAAGTTAAGAGAAACCATCAATAAGAATACAGATATGCTTCAATGGAGAAATTTCTCGGTAATCCGTTTGCCGCCAATACACTGGAAAATACATGCTCAGCGTCAAATTGGACAAAGGAACGATTTGGTAGAGTAACGAGGAAATGAGGTCGCACATCCGATTCACGCTCTTGGAAATAATCTAAAGACAAGCTTGATTGAAACGAAGGAGAGTGTTCCCCAGACAAGGACCAATTATTTCGGAACATGTTATGGGGAATCAAGGGAACGTTGTTTTCCATTTTGTATTTTGGCTGTGGCAGTGACTGAAATATGTTTTCTTTGTTGACATTCGTTTTCTTCTTTAATTGGGTCGACAAATCGAAATAACTTAAGCATATGGGGCAGATTATTTAATTCCTTCTAACCTTATAACTGATAGTCTCATATACGAAATTGAGTTCCGAAAATACTCACCTGAATACAGTTCCTAAAATGGTAGAAAGATTAGGAATGAGAATTAATTGGATAAGTGAAATTCCATCACGCAAAATAATTTATTGAACCTGAAATATGTGTTCACTAAAATCAAATTCCTTAGATACTACTCTGTCTTGCAAAATTGAACTTATTTTCTGTTACGAAAACGCAAGTAATTGATCCTAATAGGAAGTTTCACGCGGATTTGAAAAATGTAAAAGGTTCCTACGCAACAGCGTCAGAATTTCCGGGAAATCCGGAAAAAAACAAAAATTCCGGGTTTTCCAATATTCATCTGTTAATTGTACAAAATCCTGCACTTATCCTATCCAAATAATAGTAAAACAACGAATTGAAAATCAAGATCAATAACCATGATTTATTCTTTGAAAAACGATGTAATTTTTCTCTCCAAGCGGATTAAAGGCAGGAGCACAAAATGGTTTAAACCAATATTTTTTATTTGAGCTTTTTTCTTCATCATCGCAGCCACTATTGTTGGCTATAAAATACTATATCATAGTAGAAACTCATATGTATATCAAACTGCGCAGAGGAACATTTCCCTCCAAGAAAAATACAATTAACACTCCGTCAGTCGCGCTGTTGTATTCTGTACAACACAGGCGGTTTTTCGGGTCCCGTTTCTACGTGGGTGGTCCCTTGAACCTCATGCCCGGGTCTATTCCTATATCGCACTTACCATTAACTTGTAAAGGCGTCAAATGCTTCTTTTTAGTCCTAAACCGACTGCGAAAGCGATTAAATCTATGAAGTAACGATTGTTGTAACATATACAACGCGCGACCGCTTGGGTAAGTTTTTCGTTGGTGAATTCTATTCTTGCTTATCATAACGTTTACATGGAGTTTTTCATTTATTTCGTCATAAACTTTATTAGACGCATTTCAATTTCGGAACTAATAGTCATCTAGCTTTTTAGATACTCTCTGAACGCATGTAAATAAATAAAGGTGAATAATAATATTTTTTACTAAAAGTTGTTTACTTCTTAAATTATTTCTGTTAAACTATATTATTACCTGAAGTTTGGTACTCATAAATAATAATTAGTTCAATTCATTTTACAATTTTGGCCGAAAAACGATCTGTTGTATGGAATACAACGCGCGACTGTTCGTGTTATGAAAATAGGCGCGACTTATGAAAGGTTAACCTCTTTCTTTTCATTAATTTCTATCTAGATTTCGTGCGAGAGAAGACAATAATTCCGAATACGGAAAGTTGAGAAAATGCCACTACACAAAATAAATTAGGAAGTGAGTCGTATATAAGCGAGTTTAAATTACGAAAACACACGTAAAACATTATTTCCCTATTTTTTTGGCGTAATTTACCATAGCTTTTACGTAACTGTGAAACGGAAAAGCACCTCTTCACAAGCAGAGTTGGTCGCCGTTTTTGCGATTTCAAAGTAAACTCTCTGGGATTATAACAAAAAAGGAACCATACTTATTTACATACGACGTATATTTTCTTTTACATTTACTTAGCACAATACATGATGTACCAATATGAATATCTCTATTCTGCGACGCAAGTAAACTAAACGGCTTTATTTTTTTTGGGAAAGATCACTGTCATTATACATCTAAGCCGTATATGAAATTTTAGCTCGGAGAGGTCCATCAAGGTAAATAAACTGGGGCCTTAAAGTTTTCAGTGTTTCTCTTATCTATTGTACCATTGGCCTTATATCAAACAATTTCGGTCCTCGTGACTCGGCTAAACCCGCCTACTACTGTTCTCCGCCAGAGTCCACCACTACCCACTCTATTTCTTCTAGAAATCGCATATCTTGCGATGATGGAGTCATGTTTGGTGGTCCATGAGAGATCTTTTTCTAGGTTTTTCCAGTCAGGGTCCTCCAACTAGGGCCTTCCACCCCTTCAATATCCATCCATTACATGAATCATTCAGCACAAGATTTAAGTGAAATGGTCTCGTAACTACTGTTATTCCAAGGGTATTTCCTTTTAGTTATTCCAAGGGTAAACCAAGCAGAGCGGACACGAATATCGCCGAGGAGCGGAAAACCCTCTTAACCCTCGATAATGAATTTAGTAGAACACATTTCCTACGATGAAGCGTCAGTTTCAAGAAAACTAAAGTCGCAAAAGACGAAATATATTTTTTGAGCACATATTTGTCATGTTGAATCGCAATGTTTTCTATTTTTTAATTTTTAAATTCCATGAAGTATAGTCTAAAAAAATTGAATATAAACCAGACTATTTTGAGACTAATTTTGGGTATGATTCCTCGGCAAAGTTGCCAAACCTCTCCATTTACAAGTTGGGGTGGTGAAAGTGGAGGATGGTTATTGAATTCAGGTACCTGTGTTATGCTAGTAATATCATTGTACATATTCTGACCCATATAAACATTTACATTTAGCACCGTTGAATTAACTGACAGCACCCACCACATTCCTTGAGACAAAAATGTTGTTGAGTTATTGTACGCACATGTATTTTGGTGCAATCAATCATATTGTGTTTTACCGTGCTTGAGCGAATACTATCAGTAAGTTGCGTCGTAGTAGGTTGGCACTATCCCTGGGATACAAATTCTGGAGAAACTTGGTTCCACCCGGAGTTTCGGGTACCCCAATTGCTAGTGCTTAGGAAATTTAAATTCCGACTTCCAAAAAGAAGTATTTTTCCTGTATAATTATCCAATGATATCAGTATTCATTGGAAATACAGCGTCAATGAAGCACTGTAATGCTTGGGGACTTTACTATTCTATGAAGTTTGCTTATGGATCAAAATTATGATTCTCCAAAACAGTTCCCTCATCCCGAAAGCATATAATTCTAACTAACGTTAACTTCAATGCCGAGAGCTTTCCAAATGTTGAGATGTAGTCTCATCCTTAATATGTTTGAAGCCATGCGTCTCAAGGCCTCGACGCCGAGCTTGATTCGCTCGCTGTTCGTTTGCAGAGGAGATTTTCAACATTATACTTGTGCTTGCGTCGTTCGCAGGCATTGAAAAATATTCGTTTTCCATGTTCTTAGAAAAATTTCGATTTTATCGTCTCTAGGGATCGCTGCTTACACTAACTAAAAAGTAATCAATCGGTTCTATGCATTAATTCGAGGTTTTTTGACCCAAAGTTGTAGAGAAAGTGAAAAATATTGTGTCGAAACTCCGGAAATTGAAAGATATGGGTTCAAGTTACTATTTTTTTTCTTCAAGTACAACTTTGGTTCAAGTCGCAAATTAAAGCTAATCATCACTTCCATCATCTGTGAAGCGTTGCTGCATTTAAAGATTTATTGGAGATTGGATTTATTCTGAGTTTTTATTTACAATACTAAACAAAATGAAGCATGTTAATTTTATTTATCCTATTTTTTATGTATTACTAAAATAAACTTTAATTTTGGAGGAAAAAGAAAATTTATTACCTGAGCTCTTGCACAAAAAAAGTCAAAATTTTAGGTCACCATTCACTAGAAAGAAGGCACAGTTTAATAATATTTATTGTATACATTCAATCGAAGAATACTTAACTTGATGGAACTCCGTAATTGGATCATACTAAATAAACTTTCAAAATTGTTTTGTGGAATTTTGAAAGTTTTTTTAATATGACCCCGAATATATGTTGTTATCGATCAACTTCTGTAGAAAAATTTTGTGTGTTGGTTTTTATATCAGATTAATCGGTTACACAAGTTTTAATCACTAAAATATGATTAGAGAAGTTAGACAATTTTGGACCCCCATTTGGACAGTTTAACAGAAAACGATTCATATCCTTTTCATTTAAATTATTCACGACTCGAAATACTTGAATTCATATGAAATACATCGATTTATCGTAAAACCCCGAAATTAAAAAAAAAAAGATTTTTTGATTTTAATGATTCTCATAAGAAATCATCTTAATAATTCTCATAAGAGATCATTTTAATGATTCTCATAAGAAAAAACTGTTTTAGTTGATGTCAAGCTAATATCGTATCTTCGTATAACAGATCTCATAACGTTAGAAAAGCTACTGTAAAATAAAATTACTTTTACTTCATTGCGGTCCATAGAGGTTTTAATCATTGCTATATAAATGTTTCCGAATCGAAATCCTGGCCTCTACGTTTGATTTTATTCAATTCTCTTTTATTTTCGCGCATTTTGAGAGCCGACGACGACTGCTAGAAAAGGGACTCTCTTCGATTCTAAGGGAAATGCATTATTTAAATTTAAATAACCCCAATCGTCAGGGAGTGTTCTATCCAACCGAGAATTATTCAAGAAGCCAACCAATCACAGCTTCGGCCCACGGGGACTACCGACGAACTTGTTGAAAACCAGGTCAAATCTCAGAAGGTAACTGGAAACCAAGTCACAGGTATTTTTGAAAGTTGCTCTCATAGGAAAGGTGTGAGGGGAAATCGAGTATTCCGATCACGTCACGCCGAATCACGGAAAAATCGCGACGCTCTAAATTCCCTCCTCATATCTCCAAGTCCCACAAGTTGTCGTCCGGCAAAGGTGGCTTCCGAAGGCACCCGAATACTTGATAAGTACGTTTTCGAACTGAAAATGCCGGCAAATATATTTTTCGACTTTATGTTCCCCTCGCGAACATCACGCCGATTTCATTCCACACCTGGTTTCTATAGAAATGCTTCTTAAACTATCCTAATACCGATATATATATATAAATATATATATTTATACATATATACATAAATACACACTAAATATGAGTAACACATCAATACGGGCCGTAGTCAATATGAGTCAACGGCCGTTATTTATTGATTAATTCCTTTTTACCTAATTCTCCTCACACGACTCATATATTACACTATCTCAGAGAGGATCTTCTTACGAAAACTAAACCTTCAGTGGTACACATTTTTTTAATAATATATCGATGCTTGTTTATAGAGAGGAATTATTATGATTCGCTAATTTTTATTCTTTTACATTAGTAAAGCTCTATTAACATCAGTAGCGAGTTATTTGCCTATTGAAGAGTAATTCATCTAGTTGCTTAATGTTAAATTATTATTAGGTCTCCATTTATATTCCCCTGTATGTGTAGCCCGTAAGCCGCCTTGTACCAAAACATTCTCCCAATTGAGCATTATACATAGCAGGGATAAAATTACGGCCATTTTACGGAGAGTTTTCGAAAACACTTGTAAGGGACAATTCGGTAGGATAGAGAATTCAAACACTAGGAAGCCCCAGGAGACGCACTCCTTTAAATTAATTATCACAGAAATGCCACCAAATGTGTGCGTGTTCGACGCAAGATGGGTGCAAAAGCCTCCCATTTGAAATACATTCCGGTGATTTTAAATATTTTACCGTTATATCTATATTATAATCATATTTATATATTTAATTATTTTAATAACTATATCGATCACTTATATATATATATATATATTTCATTCGAATAAATATCTGAAATACCTGGAAATGATTGCACTAATTATATTTTCTGTATCCTTTATGATATCAAACTATATTTTACAATCTAATGACAGTGTCTCCACCATCATGGCTTTACTAGAATGTAAGGTTACCTTATATTGATGAGTAAAAGAAAGACAATTTTGACGCGAAATTACAAATTCGGAGCTCCTTTTTTGCGTCGTCCTTTAATCCGAAATAGAAGTCCATCTAGAAAATTACATTCTGCTATTATCGGAAAATGGAATATTGTGATCGAAGCTAGAATATTAACAATGTTATTAGAGATTACTTCCCTTTGGAAATGAGATGAGACTCTCCACTAGGAAGGGTTGTAACTCTTTTATATGCTCTTCCTTAACACGACGGATCTGTTTCTACTCTAACACAATGAAAACCACGTCTTACTCAAATGCAGTAATACAAGGATAATTTAAGAAAGATAAAGAAAAGTCGCTAGTAAATGTAGCTCATCTGGGCACTGGGTTTCTTTTTGTCTTCCTCAAGCAGGTCGATAATAATATTCGCTAAGTCTTCTTGCCATCGAAAATACGAGGAACATTTGAGAAGTAAGTACCGTTTTAGCATAAAAAAATTAAAACAGGATTGAACAAAAATAATTTTAGTTTCATCAGAAAGTTCCTATTTTTACTTCTTTTCTACATATTTTCCACATTTTCTGAGATATTTATCATATCGAACGACACGCTATCGAAACACGCTTCATAAAAATTTGCCACCAATGAAGAATCTATAGATTTACTTCATTTTTTACAGCGTTATTATTCTCGTAATTCTGACCGCTCTAGGATAGTTTCATATGAAGGAACAAGTGGTATTTAGAAGGTGCTAGGTCGGGGCTGTAAGGCGGACGACGATTTTACCGAATGTTTGCATTAACTTTCCTTACCAATCCCTGAATGATGGCAGGAGGCCACCTACTGCTTTCATCGTCTTGTACATTCCTCTTCCTTAAATTGTCGCACCCACTTTCTAACCATTCTATCACTCATCACATTTTACCATAAATCTCACAGTTTTGACAATGAATCTACCGCACTTCACAGTCGGCGGGAGAGTCAATGGACTTAAACATTTCAAACGATGAAACAAAATGTTAAATGCAATCCACTGATACTGTAAAGGCGTCTGTGCAATGCCATAGAAACGAGGAACGATGTGCGCAAATTGGCGAGTTTCACGCTACTGCGGCAGTAGTACGAAACGGTACTTACTTTTCAAACATGCCTCGTATATTTAAGATAATCAATCAAAAAGTGATGTGTAAGGAGAGATTCATTAGTACAGTATAAATTAAGATCATACCGATAATAAAATCCTGGGAAAAGATTGCATTGACGCGGTTTGGTACTCCGAATGGTTGCTAGAACACTGACCAGGAAGTTGAAGAGGTTGATGAGTCCCAGTTACCTCGAAATTTTTCAAATCTGTTACTATCTGAAGTGTTAAGGGAGATATTTTCATGTTCAAAGTAACTCTATTTTCCTAGCACGTGTATTATTTAGTAATAAAGATAATAGACTTACGTCTGTATACAATATTAATGTACTACATAACAATGACTACTATTAATGACTACATAACAATGACTTAAGCGATAATAAGAAAGTGAAAATGCGTGATAGAATACAACATTTATTGATAGTATATAAACAAATTTGTTTTTTTTATTTCACCCAAAATATTTAAATTTTTCTGGATCCTTGCATTTGGCCATCTCTCCGAGTGTCCGGGTGAGACATCTGTGAAAGATTTACCCCATTACCTTAAACTGCATTTAATCTGGAAAGCGCTTGATACACGACAAAATTGTTAAAGTGAACTTGACATTAGGACCTAATTAAACGTTTAAGTTAACTTTAAAACCTATTTTGAAGTTTCATTTGCAAAAAATAATGAGGCATCTCAGCCTCCTCTAGAGGCATATATATAGCATATTGAGGCTTGGTAATCAGTTTTCTTGCGAGTGACATATTTTTTGCAAAAATATTGTCGTTTTAACCGAAAATAAATGCATGACAATTTTGATGTTTTTGTCGAAATTTCGTAACTTCGAGGCAAAAATTCTCACAGAAGATATTTTTTTTTATTTCGAAAAAAAAAAAAAAATTTGTAATTTCTATTTCAGTGGGCCACTTTTGCCGGTATTACATTTCGAAGAGAAAAAAGTGTCAAAACGCTCCACCTTAGTGCTTACTAAACGATACGTCATCTTTTGATCATGCATACAATTCATTCTACCGTAAATTTAATTTTGAATTGAAATTTAAATGTACATTAAAAATGTTTTCCTGAATTAAGCCTTAATCAGTATCACCTTAAAGTTAAATTGATACTAATAGGGCACATATATCTAAATATAGCACTAGGGCGTCTATCCTTTCAGTACGAGATGCTCTTGCAGCCAGCGAGGCTACATTTTGTCCAAGATGGCCAGTCACTGCACGTGGATATTAGATGAACCTATAGCTACAAGTTTTCGCCCTTTAATTCAAAATATTCAAACATTTTAACAGATGCCAACCAGAAACATTATACTCTATCTTATAACAGGGCGGACATAACAGTATCTACGTGAAATTATGCTATAAAACTGCGTTAAAATAAAAAATCACCGTGAAACTCTTGCAGATAGGCAGGTGCATTCCAACTAACTGACAAGCACCGTCAGTAGAGGAATCTTGTTGTTTTCCTCAAAAATACTACGACTGGGGCATCTCACTCGGAATTACTTTATAAATTTATCACTTCATTTCTACATGGATTGCTTAATTTGTAATTGATATGAATAAGCTAAGCAATTTATAATTTAAACTAATACAGAGACTTAACTAAACATCAATCTGCAATAATTGCACAATCACGTGTCCGTAACCAATGAAAAGTAAAGAAAACGGAAATTTTTAGAAAAATCGATCCGTAGCAAGGATCAGTTAAGGACCGATTGCTTGCTCGTCATATGGCTGATGACAACATAGATTACAATACAAATACTTCATGAAGTATGTCATGAGAATCGCAGTTTATGTAAATATAAATGCAAAAATGGTCTTCTAATTTTACGATAGGATGTTTCGAGAAACTTCCACGGTAATTATGATTAAATACCTATTTCGTGCCTTTAGGCATAGGTGGAGATCTTTGGATTCCTAGTGCCAAGTTATGCGTTTTAGTAAAAGTCAGATTTAATCTGCTTGGGGAAAAACATGATCGAAGCGGTCGCCCACGGTGTTCATGGAGCGTTCCTTTGGGCTAAGAAAATCAAGGAAATTTCTTGAGCGTGGCACACGCTGTCGCACGTCGTGACACGTCTCAAGGCGAGCATTGACACGGCAGTCTCTTCGCCGAAGAAAAAAGCCTCCGTAATTGCACTTGGTTGTTCTGAGAGACAATGAGAGCCAGCTGTCACATGTCCAACAAATATGCTAAGGCGGAAGAAACTCTTGAGACGGTGTTTTTAAGGTGGCGTAGAAAAACATTTGCAGCATAAATGAGTGTGATGACAAGAGGAAGAAAGGGACACCATTTGACAGAGTCGAATTGACCGGGTTTCACGGGGAAAATTGACAGCGATAAGTTTGAGGAAATAGTTAAAAGTTGTTCCGAGAAATAATGTTCCGTGGAGAAACGAGGCAACTGAGGATACGCAAACACACACAGATATATCTATTATGTATATACGTTTCTACGGATATCTATTATATAGATATAGACACTTTTCCGGAAGTAACATTTCCTAGTAATTTAGACATATAGATGCAGATATTGTAATGTAGACATGTTGATGTAGACATTTCCGGTAACTTACCTATAGGGGATTCAACTTATAATCATGTTACACAAGTATCATTGACTTGAGATTTTTACGACGTACTGGCCGGAGCGCGCAACCACCAGAATGATAATGACTTTGACCCTAACGTTCATGGGTTCAATTCCAGGAGGCCCCAAAACCCCGATTTTTTCCATCGAAATGCCTTACGGGGATTAGTATTTGAATTACATTCATTGGCAGTGTTGCTCTTAGATATGATTGAAAGCTGCTGAGGTATAGATGATGTAGAATGATGGTATTAATATCACGGATAAGTCATTATGATTCCCAAGGAAAAGCGAACTTGAAAAAAGTCTGACAGGGCCGGTAATCGAACCCGGGATCTTAATCTATCCGGGAGGATGCCTTAACCAACTAGGCTACCCGGCCAGAACATTTTTACACGCCGTTTTGGGAATTTTCCTGGGTGCACGCCCTTATGTGCAAAGTCACCTCAACCCTTTCCTTATGTCATTATGATTCATTGACAAGGACCGCTTACTAGTGAGGAAGGTTCACTCCTCATTGTACCTAGAAAAGCTCGTTCCTTAATCTTGTTAGTGGAGGCCATCATTCCGTGAGACATGATTAACAGAGAGTTATGACAAACTTCATTGATTCGAAAATATCTTTTTCTTACGTCGTTTCTTTGAAATGTGTTCCGTTGGAGGACGAAGGACCTTCCAGGCGGAGAGGAAGAGAATTGCGATAACGAGGGAGAGCAGATATGAATACTCTTAAACTGAATGAATATTAATGCGTCCGAAAATTCGACGGAAAATTTTCCCTTCACTGAAGTGATACGAACAAAAACTTTTCGGGTTGATAAAACAAATAAAGGGATTCCGGAGGTCAAAGAAAAATGTTTGCGAGCGTGAAATCAAAATGGACCCTTTGAAACAGGGAAATTTGTCTTAGAGGTCCTCTGAATGAGATTCTCTTATTTATATTTTAATCTGAAGACGCAAAGCACCTTCAGGATCGCGAAGCAAATTAATTTCAATAAATGCATTCAGCCGTCCATATTACTCAGGAATTCGGAGAATCGGTCGATATTTCAAGTGCTGAGTAATATTTATTACTTTTCACAATTAAAATAATTTCAGTCTCAAGCTCTAAAACCAAGCTGCATCCCAAGTTCCGCCTCGACTGACCCTCATCATCGTTCTATCGTTTAGCCAATTTACGTTTCACGCATTGAGTTCTACAAATTGAAGAACCACCTGTATCATTCATAGAGCTCCTAAAAATGCTGTCTATTTTCAATGAGAAGAATGTTTTAAAAGTTTTTAAATTCAACAACAAAAGACAGTGCAAAATTAATATTTTATTGTATTTCGTTATTAATCTTTCATCTTTTGTGGGCCCTGCTTCGATGCTCCTCAGAACATTCTCGGGCCTACGACTGCTGGATAAAACGCGTGACCGCTTAAGTAACTCTCTCGTTCACTTGTTTCACGTGCATTTAATTATACACTTTAATCATAAACCTGCCTCCGGGTTCTCGCGACTTTGGGCGAATGTAAGCTAACCCTTGGTAATATGATATGTCCCCCTCGAACGCTGACACGTGGCCAAATAACCAAATTGCACTGAAAATTGAAATAACATATAATTTGATTGGAGTAAATTGAATGATACACTGTTTTTCATAAATTTGAAACCAACGATGATTAAACACGTGAGTATTTTTCTTGAGTTGATTGAACTCAAGAAAGATTAATTTTTTGAAACTAACATAATAGGAACACGGCTGTGCTATTAATGTTATGGGTTTAATAAACTCCAACTACCCGTTAACTCCGTCAAACAACAGCTGTTTGGAGCTTTCCTTACTCTTAATGTTAAGATCATAACCTATATCATTTGCATTTATTAGTTAGGTCGGCTTATTTTTATTGTTTCGCAGAGAGAAAGACCTTTTCTAAGGAAGGCAATTCGTGAGTTTTTGTGTTAACACTTTAATAGTTACAGATAATAAAACAAATATAGCGTTATATCATCTTCTTCTGGCAAAACTGAATATTACTGATGACTGAGTTTTATTTAGTGCTCAAGCACTATATTTCTGTTCAAGCAGTTGAACAACATGGTAGACTCATGTGAACTAACTAACATGTTTAGTTTTCCTGTTCCTCAGAAAACTACCAGGAAAAACCTACCATTTATTTTAAAACACACACAAAAAACTACTGTTATTACTCACCAATACTCCAAGCTATGAGAAACTGCAATGTGTTATGTGAAGAAATTGATACGCACAATGCTAACCTTGAAACATTAAAAAGAAATTTGAGACTGCATTGATTTTAATTATACTCTGTTGTTATATTAATTCTCTTCTTGATTGAATTTTCTTTAGTTTTATCATATTTATTTTATATGATTGACTATATGTTTTTTGTTTGTATTTTCTTGGTATCTTTATTGATTTTATTTTCTCGTTTGTGTTTTAGTGATTGCATTCTCTTGACAATATTTTCTGGGTTGTATTTTCATGATTATATTTCATAGACTGTATTTATATACAGATTTTATTTTTGTTTGTATGTTCTATTAGTTTTTCCTTTTTGAATTTTATCGATTGTATTTTCTTGATTATATCTTAGTGATTGAATTTTCTTGATATAAATTTATTGATTGTATTCTCAAGGTAGTATCTTATTGAATGTACTTATTTTTCCTGAGTTAATTTCTTATTTCGATAGTATTTTATAACAATTTAAATGCTTTTATTGTAATCTATCATTGGGATAACACCCTTTACCAACATTTTATTATAACTGATATTCATTTTCAATTTGAAAATGAGGGGAAAGAAATACTGGGAATTTCCTAGAGAGAAGACATCTCAAACGGTCGAAAGACATAAAAAAAGACTCTTGAGAAGCAATTAAGGTAGGTAATAAACAAATATTTGAAGAAAAGTGCACCAATGGTTGGAATAAAAAATCTTAGATACTACATAAAGATTATTTTCTGGTTTATGCATTGAGAAACAGTGCCCAAAACTTGAATTATACATATTTATCTATATGTTTACAAAACATCCAATATTATGTGTTGTATTCTCTTGCGCTATGCATAAAGAACGAGAAGTATTAGAAATAAAATCCTTGTGATTGTTGTATATTACTCTCAGAATACGAGTATACTGATAATTGAAATCGCATCATCATCTTCTTCGTCAAAACCCTCTGAACGTGCGTATTATTTTACATGGAGAAAAATTCGAAAGTCAACTTCGATAAATATCTTTATCTTTATCGAACTTGACTTTCAAACTTTTAGTTTTCAGTTTTCGGGAAAAATTGTCAGAGAGATGGTCAATACCCACGAACGAAAAACTGGATAAACATAAAATCCAAAATATAAATGCCTAAAAGCAAATTGTGAAAAGATAAAAAATCGAAAGATACGTATAAACATGAAAAAAGATACAAAAACTATTGCCAGAAAAGTCTAGAAAATGGTATGCTTACTTCAGAATACGATGAAACATGTAAATCTACAGTGATACAGTACAGAAGATAGTATAGCCATAGCGGATTAAATTTAGTATTAAGACTATGCGAATGGCAGTAGAGGAAAACGGAATACGCTGGAAAGCATCTCAAATGCGTAGTTCTTAAGGCTAAAATATTTGAGTGGGAGGAAAAAATAATAGCAGAGCGTCCGCCTTTTTCCCAAGAAACCCGACGCTTCAGTCAATAAAACTCCTTTTTTGAAGAGTAACGATGATTTTTGAGGAAAGAGAAAGGAATCCACGAGACGGACTTTTATATGTTTTCCTGTAGAAGCGTCTCATCCAAGCGAAAGACAAGAATGATATTTTCGCGATTCCTTGAAACGGGAAAGACTTTTATGTTAGCAAAGTTGTTTCTGTTAATATATAAGTATAGATGTATTCATGCAACCGTTGAATTCAATATATTCTACAGTAAAACAATTCATCGACGTAACTAATATGAAATACGGAAAGTGTTAAAGCATCTTTGCAGATGGAACATCTTCGGGAGATGGGTGTACGCCCAGGAAAAATGCCAAGGAAAAACGAACTTGAATAAAGTTTGACAGGGCCGGGAATTGAACCCATGATCTTCCACTATCCGGGAGGCTGCTTTAACCAAGTAGGCTACCCGCAGAAAACTCACAAAAGCGGGTTGTTAGAATATTCTGGCCGGGTAGCGTAGTCGGTTAATGTAACCTCAACCGGGTTCTATTTCCTGCCCCGTCAGACTTTTTTCAAGTCCGGTTTTTCTTGGGATTAATATGAAAAACTTACAATTTATCATTTACAATTATTATTTCTAGAAAATATTATACAAACTTTGTTAGCATGCTAAACGGGGCCTTAGGCTTACGGAACGCCCCCAGGAGGACTCTGGACCGTAATAACAATGATTTGCAAAGTTTATCATGACTACTCTGATCATCAGCACGAATCTGTATTAATCACAGCTACTGACGGCGGCGCCCTAAGCATTCGATGTCCCTAAAATGTTGATTTTTCCCGTGAGAATGCATTTTACATTTATTATATTGCAACAATATATTGTTTCCGATTAAAAAAGTTTAATTTAAGTCATAAAAGGTGGCTAAAAAGTGAGATTTGGACAGCAGTAGCACGGATTGTGGATGTAGATGACCAGGGAGTTGCATCGCCATCATTTAATTCTCCCTCTTCAAATTGCTCCGTTTCTCACATTACATTAATGAGACCTCTCTGACTAAATTTAAAATTTGTAAAGAATACCATACATGTATTTTTTTAGTTTAATAGTATTGAACTATTTTTGGTAGTAATTAATGTTAAAGTATTATTTAAAGTAGAAATGTATATTTTTCCTGTACCAATAAAAAAATTAGTAACACGTAGAAACAATCCGGTTTTCGTATAGACTCAGAGACATTTTAAGTTAAAATCATTTTACATTTTAAAATCTGTCCTTCAGACGTTGAAAATAGCCTTGTTCACTTCTTTTGACATCCTACCAAAAGTGCATCCAGGTATGCGAAAAAAAAATATTGCAGACTGTAGTAAGATTCTCGAGATTCGGATCAGGAACCAGATGAGAAGAAAAATTATAAATAATTTCTTGTAGTTTCGCTTATCACAAAATGGGATTATAAACCTGAAGCTAAAAATCGCAACATCACCATCACACCATCGTGAGAGTTATAGCTATTCGGAATTTGGTGTCTTTATTCCCAGTCATTAGTCTCAACTATTAAACCATGAATTGAAACAGTTGGACACTCACACGCACGAACTTTCTAACTCGGATTGGATATTCGATTCGTAGTTCTATTACAATCGCAAACAAACACCCAAAAATGCGGTGGCAAAATCGACTCGTAGAAAAATTCGGAATGTTTAAAAGATTCCTACTATTTTCATAATCTTTCGTTTTCAGCCCTTGTTTTGCTGTCGAAAATGTGCTGTCGCAGGTTGGACATTTTGAAAGGAAAGAGATCAGAAGCTGTGGTTGCTTGGTAAAAGTCAAGGAGGCGTATGTGTCTGCCATCGGTAATGCGTGAACTCCAACCTACTTCGGCCGATAATGAGCCTAAAATAAGAGAAACAGATACTAGCAAAGTTGTTTTAAAAATTCTTTCTATTCGCGAACGATACGCGATAGCAACTTACTTAAGAAGTAGTTGGAACGTTCGGTGCTTACACTCTCTGCCGCATAAGCCTGATAGTAGGGTATTATGTAGGTGCCTCACAGTATTTGAATATTTATGCATCTTCGACTTTAAAATGAAATGAATATTGCCTCGAAGAATGATGATTTATGACAAAATGATCCATAGCAATGTTTAAAAGGTGAGAAATAGAAGAGAGTCAACCATTATATGAAAACATGAAAGTAAATTTTAAAAAAACATAATTATATATATATATATATATATATATATATATATATATATATATATATATATATATATATAGGAAATCACAAATGTATATAGTGAGAGTGATAACCTAATCATTATATATATGTAAAGGAATAAAGTAACGAATAAAAGGTTGAGAAAGGAAATAGACAATGGTGGTGCACCGCGCCATGATTATCATTTTGGACTAGAGAAGAACAGAATACACCGATGACTCGACGGAATGCATTGTATCACATCTTTGGGCAATTTAATCGGAATTTCCGCTTAACGAAAGCACTCCTCGCACAATGCAGCAGCGGCACTTAGTGAAACACGGAGACCAGTTCTTGTTTCATTTTTGCCCCAACAAAGCTACTTTTGTGCTCCCCGCGGTTTTTGTTTCCATAATTGGCGTGTATTTGGGTCGAACTATGAAATTCAGCTAAATCATGAGTCCGTCGCACGGTAATCGCTTTTTGACGTCGGCTGAGGAACGGAGCAATTAAACGGATCATCAATCATCTAGGCGCCCTTGCGGAGCGGTGGCTGGAGTCGGAACCATGGAAAACGATGGAAAAATGGCGATGAAGTTATCGCGATTGATCCTTCTTTATTAATAACGGCTAATTATTTCGGGTGCGTCCAAAAATTGACTCCGAGTTTTTTTTTAGGCGTCCACTGACGAAAAGTTCAACCGTGAAAGATGGCGTAGCATCGAACTAATGAAGTTTCTTTCGTAAGAACTCTGCGTCGACTAATATCTTATCATATTTCTCCGCGCGACGGTTTTAAAAGGTGTTTAAGGAGAAAAGTTCGACGATAGCATTTTTCACAGAACGCTCTTGCTCCCTAATATTAGAGTTCATCAAATTTCCAGGCATGTGATCATCGCCATGATACAATACAGATATTCTGTATTTTAGTGCGGCTTTTGAAAAGTCATAGTGAGACAAAAGGCTACAGAAAATTAATAACACGCGTTCGAAAGACAATTAATTTTAGTGGTTATCAGGTTTATTGGACGGATTTTATTTGCTGGAATTAAATCCTTAACCCTAAACAGACTACGGATGCCATATTGCATCATCCGGCACCTACTATTATTTCATTTTGTATCACAGAATAGGAGAGCTCGATGACAATGTTGCAATTTTGTATTTGTTTGGCTGGTTTTATAAATGTGTTTGGCATAATATTTTATGGGTATTGTTTTCAGACAATCACAAAGCGAAACACGTAAGAAATTTAAAATAGTTACAAAAAAAAGTAATTCCGGCTTTGGAGGGTTAAAACAAAATAAAATTATTAGAATTAAAATAAGAGGGCAGTTTGGAAACTAACCACCATTTAGCTATACAATCCACCTAGATAAATTTAAATAGCATTTCCAACCAATACAAAAAAACCAGGTTAGATTTGGTGACTAAAATATTTTATTTGGTAAATATTAGTACGACTGCTTTTCGCTATTTTTCAACTCAACTGTCCGTTTCGCGTTTTTCAGTAGCGTTTCAGCAACTTGCAAATCCCCACAAAAATTGACAACCAGGAAATTTGTCAGCAATTTGAAGATCTTTAGTGTCATGGAATGCTCATGTGTGAACATGGAGAAAGAAACGTTGAAGAAAGTGGAGTGAGGATAGCTGATAGAGCCAAAACCGGGTTGTGCGATGTCCCATGTGAGTCACTAATGGCAGAGGACCTCGTGCGCTAATAGGGAATGTTTGCTTTTCCATCTTTTAGAAATTGTGCCCACTGGTTAAGAATTGGTGCTGCAACACCTTCGCTCATA
The DNA here is from genome assembly GCA_947579665.1 of Sympetrum striolatum. Lineage (NCBI taxonomy): Eukaryota > Metazoa > Arthropoda > Insecta > Odonata > Libellulidae > Sympetrum > Sympetrum striolatum. The sequence continues at coordinate 73,599,530 of OX388349.1, forward strand.
ATGTTTCGACTTTACATAGCACAAGATTCGCGATGAATATCCATTAAAGAAAGATTTTTTGTTTGGAAAAATCTTTTCTCACCATGCGTCTCGTATTTTTCGGTGATTTTCATTTCAACACTTATTTTGTGTAGTGAGCGAACACGCGGCAGTACTAGCATAGTTCGAAAAATTATAGATTGCGCTATTGACGGAGCCTAACATTGAATGGCGGCGGAATATTATAAGAATATCTCTTTCTTGAAAATGGGCTATTTTTTTTATTCAGAAACACGATTCAGGTGATTTTTCAGATATTGTTTTTATTTCATATTGCCTAATTTTTATCAAAATTTATCACCTTCGATGCATTAGTTATCTGCTTTTCCTATATCTGCCTTGAATTCATGAATAAAATCAGTAAAAACAACACTACTATGCAACTGGAAGGATATTCTGTAGAAACAAGGGCAATAAGAAATCGTTGCTCACCATTAGGGTGTGCGTATACACAACCACATAACAAAAAATCAGATTTTGCGTAAGAAAAAGAGCGACGAAAATGCAGTGAAACAATACGGAAGAAAAAAAACGTATTGAGATATCCCTCGGGGTTAACAAGGCCTCCGCAGCGCTTTCCATGAAAGTGATTGAAAGAGGAAAAGGGTGCATTAACCACGCAAAAGTGATTTAGGGCGGCGTGCCTCGGATCCCATTCGTCACAACGTTCAATTACGTGACATAATTCATCATACGCCCATTGGCGGAAAGGGGTGTGTCCGAAGGGGTGACAACGAGAGGACGTGACGGGGGTTCGTGCTAAGAAAAAGGCCCTCTTAGAAAGGGAATTTAAGGATGAAGCATGGATGCTCCCACGACGGCTAATATTGGCTTTCGGCGATGGAACATTAATAATGACCACACTCTATTAAATTAAAATAGGTATGAACGCGTGTTTTATTGAACGGTGGATTAGTAAATTGGAAGCTCTCATTAGGCGTTCCATACATAGTTGATTGCGAGCGGTGGGCGAAATTTTAATATTTCAAATCTGCGCCGGTCTGTAAAGCGGCTATTACGTGCGCGGGAGTTATTATTTGAGGTCAGATTGGCTGCCGCAATATTTACATTCATTTTTTGAGGACAGAGAGGAATAAAAATGCATTCAAATTCCGATAATTCAAAACTGAGGAAAATCAAGAGGCGAATGGCAGCGGATTTCAAAAGTCCAGGTCCGAAATAACAGCTGAAACTCGAAAGACATCATAAATAACAAAAAATGAACGAATGCCAATCGATATTTTCCCAGAGCCTATAGCATTAAAAGAAGGAATGTATTTTTTGTTTAATATCCATGTCAACTGGACAGGTGGAAAATCATTACATAGATTTAAAATTGCTGGGTGGAGAGCATGTTACCAATTAAAAATGGAAATTTAAAGCGAAATCACGGGATGAGAATGAAACGCTCGTAAACTGAGTGCAAACTTAAATTATACAAACGAAGATAAATATTCGGAAATTTATGGATCAAGTACTAGGTAAGTTATGAGATCTGTTAAATGAAAAACTTCACCACATTTGGTAAATATTCCTTACCACTTACTGCCGCATAAATGTAAAACACAGTAATACGGAAAAAATTAAATTTCTATTTTATGTCTTTATTTCTCTAATTACTCTAGAATACCAGAAAAGGAAGGGTATATATTATCAACAAAGTCTCCAAGGAATCTCCTTTTATCTTTCATTACTAACTCGTAGAGGCTATACGAATATTAATCTCCCTGAAAATTTCTTTGAATTAAAAGTGACTCGAGATTGTTTCGTTTTATCTTATTTGTGCTGTCAATTCTATGTTTAAATTTAACTACTACTCCAAGAATTTCACAGCCATTTATAGAAAACTAGGTCTTGTAAATATTAACTTGTACTTATAAAGTATTTCGTCCCTTTGTGGGGGATTTTGCCAGGAAATGTAAAGGTGATTATCTATGATTTGGTAATGCTGAAGGGGATTATAAAGTATAATTTCGTTTTAAAAAATATAAATCAAATGCACGTTAGTAATTGGTCAATTGCAATTAATGATTCGCTTGAGTTGATTGAAATATTATTTACTTAATAATTGCCTTAGGAAAGTGGGTGTGAAAAATTGCGCCAATACAGGGACTCGAACCCAGGTCTTCCACTTTCCGGGCAGTTATTCTTGCCATACCGCAGGAATCCCACTTCAGTTAAAGAGAATCTGCATCCTCTATAGGTATAAGGTGATTCCGGTAGAGATGGCCAGAAAGAGAAATTTAGCTTTAAAACCTATTTAGAAATATTATTTGCTAAAATTTAGCCAAAAATTGTAAAACATTTAGAGAACAATATCCATTTAAAATTATAATGAAATTTTCAATTGGTATAAATGGGGGCTGGAATAAACACCGTCGATATGTGCGAAAAGAGAACTCCTAACGGGAGTTCGTTGTAAAGTTAAACGCAAATTTCGAAACTTCGAGGCAAAAATTGTCATAGAAGGTATTCTTTAATTAAAAAAAAAATACATTTGTAATGTCCATTTGGGTGGGCCACTTCTGCCGGGTGTTACATTTCGATCAGAAAAAAGTGGCAAAACTCTCCACCAGTGATTACTAAAGAATAAGTAATCTTTTGATCGTACATAAAATTCATTCGACCGTGGATTTAAATTTGAATTGATACTGAAATGTAGAAAATGTTTTCTCGAAATGGGCACATATACCTAAAGATAATACTCGGGCATCTATCCCGAGGGCGTCTATCCTTTCAGTACGGGAGAGATGCCCTTACAGCCAGTGGGGCTACACTTTGTCCAAGATGGCCAGTCACTGCACGTAGATATTAGATGAACCTATAGCTACCAGTGTTTTCCCTTTAATTCGAAATATTCAAAGATTTAAACTGATGCCAACCAGAAACATTATCTTATAACAGGGCAGAAAAAACAGCACCTATTCGAAATGATGTCATGAAAAAGAATTAATCGCCGTAAAATTCTTGCAGGTAGACAAGTACCTTCCAACTGACTGACGCACACTGTCAGTAGAGCAACCTTGTTTTCCTTAAAAGTACTACGACTGGGGCATCTCTCCCGGAATTACCTTAAAGGTATATCCGGAGAAGCTTCTTTATATAATGGAATCGATCCTAAATTAAATTCCCAGTTTGAGCCGTGATGTTGTCCAAAAAAGTAAGGCGGCGCGGGAGTCGATCTGCTGACCATAGGTCCCTCAAAGGGATGGCTCGCCATGGGATTTTTAGATATGAAACTATGGGTTTAAATTGAAGCACGATACCTAGAAATTGAATTGGCGGATATGCGAAGAAATTATCAAATTCGCAAAACTTGAAAACAAATTGATATATATTTTTTCCTGCTCTGTGCTGTTGCCACTGATATTTCATTAAGACCTCCTGAGCTCCGCTAAGCTCATCAGTAGGTGCTTAACCAAGGCAACAGCAACAATGGACCGACACGCACAACCGTTTCCTGATCAAAAAAATCCGATCTGCCGGGATTCGAACCCGGGACCTTGGGGTCAGAACTCAGGGCACTCGGCCAACAAGGCATGAGAAATTGACTAGACAATTTGGCTTGACGCCTTGGCTTGACGTCTTGGATCGACAAATATAAAGCGATTCAGAGTAAATAAGTGATCCTAAAATTTGAATTCATATTATTTTAGGTACTCCTTCAATTTAGTGTCCCTAATATTATCCTATAAATACTTAACTGATTTTGCTCCTGCTCTTCCTCTCAACGCATAAGATGCTTTCTTTGTCTTTTTGCGTAATTATTCTCTGTCTTTATACCTAATAATCCTCGTCTGTTTTTTCCTTACTTAGAGTTACCTAAATGTCTATGTTATATACAATTTTGACTAGTATATACTGTATGTATTATTTCGATACTGTTTTTTTAATAATATTCTTTTATTTTTCCTCATAGTATACTTTAAGAATGAAAAACCATGTACGGTTTCCTTATTTTTTTTATATTATTTTGTATATTGCTATCTTTTTTTCTTTTTTATGTGAGCTCATTCTTACTTATGTATTGCATGTAAGTACTTATTGATAGTGTATTCATTAATTTATTTTCTAATGTTTTTCTTTTTCCTTATCTTTTAGTTATTACTATCGGTAGGTTTGCGCAGGTTTTTCACACCCCACTTCCTTGTGGGTGTTTTCTTGCAGTGGTTTTTTCCTAAGAATCTCTTAGGTTTTTTACATCCACAATTCCTCTAATTGTTTCTACTTCTAATTTTATAATTAATGACGATGGGTTGGATGGAAGAAGAGACTTTTAAGTCTCAATCTCGCCCAAAGAAAGACGATTTATTATTATGATTATTATATTAAATTACTCAAAATACATATTCCTAATGAAGTTAGAGAAAAAGAACGATAACACAATAATTGTAATTGTATGCTACTTTGTGATTGGGATGCATAATGTCCATTCGGTGACTCTTTGATATTCCCCGGCACATTCAATGCACGGGAGGAATCGTTCCTCGTCCATCGGAATCGAATTTCCCTTCATCGCGTGAATCATAAAACAACTTTCTAATAAAAAAGCTTTCTCAGTTGACAACGCATGACGAAAGGGCAAATCTGATATAGGAGGACATCGTAAATTAATGGGCCGATTTATTATTTTTCGTGTGTGAGGTCAAGCGAGCGAGTGCACTGTAATCAGTGAGCAGAGGGGTTAAAATGAGGGAGGACGACAATTAAAAACGGTTGCGATGAGATTTATGCGTAGCGTAGGAGATTGTCATCCTTGCGTTGGAGTGAATTTACGATCGGTCGCGGCGGGGGCCTTCAATTTGCTCAAATTGTAGGAGCGGCTTCAACGAGGACGCTCACTTGTCACCGGAACGCTCTTCTTATTTAGCGGGGATGTTCCAAAAAAAAACGGAACCTGATCTCCAATCCACGCAGCACCCTTTTCCATCCCCCGGATACAATCACACGAATTTTCTAGAGGTCGATGGAAATGTGGAAAATTTCGAGGAGTTGCCGTGTTCGTATTCCACGGAGTTTTATAAATCCTCCGGGATGAAAGTGACTAGGTCCCTGATTTCCCTAACCTCAGCCTCTCAGACTGAGTTTCAGTTTAAAAAAACAATTATTTGTTCAAATCAGGGTTGATTCGGCGCGGATTTGATTCTACGCCTTCACTGGTTTTGACCAAATTATGTAAAATAATTGCGTGATGGAGATTTGTGTTTGACAGAATCTTTAATACGTCAAGCAGTTGCATTTACATTCACATAAGTACCCCGCGAGCCGCACTAAGGCGTATGGCAGGGGGGGAAACTAGTTGATCTAGAATGTCATATTTCAACATAAATAACGTCTTGTCAGTGAAAGTTTTAGTTGGTTAGTTAGTCGAAAGTGAAATTAAAGTACATTCCGTAAGTATAAATGAGGTCGTGATTAGGTAGGGAATGGTCGAGTGAGGTCAAAATGTGATTTTCGAAAAGATAACAAAATCAGCATAAACCAAAGTATGAGTCTTTGTTTGCTACATTAATTTCAAGCAAATTGTCAGAAAATAATTTTCTAATATTAAATTATTTTATTAATATTTAAATAAAATTACATAAGTACCGAAATATTAATATGAGAGGCTGCATTACCAGACTTGAGACCGAAATATTCTTTTAAGAACGAGTCATTTGTCAATCGGAGAATGGGTTACTGCCACTTTTATTCACCACTTTTCGGTCGTTTTCTTGTCATCTCCCATTTCATGTCCCGTTTCTGATGTCTATATTGTAAGCCTAAATTTCTATTCCTTGATTTGATCATCTATTCGTTACACTCATATTCACACAGCAAGTGTAAAGAAGTCGAGTTGCTCTGTGATTTTTTGACCGAATTAATAATATTACAAAAGGTTAATGACCGATTGCCTTGTGTTCAAACATTCTACTAGGGTATTTTTCAGCATTCTTTGATCTATATGGCACTTATTTGCGACCGTATTATATCTTACATTTTACAAATGTTATTTCAGCTTGTATTTTACCCAATTTTTCATGCAAGTAAACATTAGGTGAATATTAAGGCTTTTGCAAGTAAATAAAATCAATGAATTCAATACCTCATTCGATTCAAGTAACGCAAATATAGTCATAGGTACGGAGTCTTGGCTAAAAGAGGAAGACAGTTCGTTAGAAGTATTTCCTAAAACGTTCGAAGTCAACAGAAGGGATAGAGAAGGAAAAGAGGGCGGCGTTTTTATATGCGTTTTCTAGAAACTTTTCAATTATTTTGTTTTGAAAAGATTTCGACGTTATTTGTATAGAGATCGAAGACAGGGTTAGCAAGCTAAAGTTTCATATTGTTGGGGCGTACCGACTCCCCCGGGGATGACCTAGGGTTATTAGAAAAGCTCGTTGAAATGACCTGTAACGGACGATAAGTCCACCTGTAAATTTTTTGCAATAATAGTAATATAGGTAAAATAATTTAGCCTAAAGATTGTCACGATTACAATTGTGATACAAAATCAGTTTTCTGCCGCTACGCCGTTGGAAAGCCTGTTAAGGGTAGCATTGGAAATAACTGAAGCATGATTTTGGTTACTTTCCTGGTTTTTATTCCTAATGGACCGTACGTCTTTCGCTGGACGTCCTTCACGTTTTAAAACTCATCAATTTAATTATACCAATTTTAAGTTTTAGTTGATGTATTAATAAATAAATCTGGTATAGCTTTATAGTTATTTGTTATAAGGGAAGAGTTTGAGCAGTTTTTTTAGCGTTCGGACTCCGTGTTAGAGAGGAAATGTCTTCGGAGAGGTAAAACAATGGATACAGATGGTCCAAAGCATAGAGAGTTGTGTATTTGATGCTCTTCTACATTCTGCAAAAGGGGGAAATCAATCACAAAAGACGCCAAGTAAACAGGTGATGGAGGATGGGACATCCTTCGAAAGGCGGAAGACTTGACTGGAATACATTCATTCGACAAAGAAAGAGACAAAGGAGGATTTTATTCAATTTTTGTATCTCTCTTTTTTATATGAGAAGCAGGATGAATGCTAACGACCGAATCTTACGTCATCGCCAACCGTTGCGAAGTAACACGCCTTCTCTTTATTTTCCTTTTTTGCCCCACCTATCGGAAGGGAACGAAAGCGTAGCTATCAAAGGGAAGAAAGGGCTTTATCCCCTAACAGATGTCACTGCGTTGTCGAGGGCGACGGAGCAGAACACTCAGTTGTTTTTTCTTTTCTCTATCGCACGACTATTTTAATGGCGAGTTTTCGGCTGCTTTTCCTTCTGATGTCTAGATTCTTCTGCGGCCTATGCACGCGTGCGAAAGGAAACTACGAAGAGCATTCGAAGGAACGAATATTTGCGCTCTCCCATACATCCCGAGATAAGAGCCTTTTATTCGAGCCAGTGGCAGGTTGATCTTTATTCAGAAATAATTCCAGCGAAATAGCCTACATGTTTACCTCATATCTGTAAACCGTTTAATAATCTAAATCTATAGCATTTATACTAAAATATACGTACATAAGTTTAATAACAGAAATGTTTCACCACATTTTTAACTCGTAATTTATCAATAAATGTCGTGAATATTTGCCACATATTTACAAAAAATATTCGAAAGCTATTGAAATCGAAAATGTAGTGAGTATATTTAACCATACAGTAATTGGAATTTGTTAAAATACACTGGAAATGTAAAAAATGAAGATAAATTCTCAAATATCTTTCAAAAGATCGTTACTTAGCTACCTACTTCAAAATTTCCTTTGACCTCCCAAAAGGGTTAATCTTTAGGTTAAACTGTACTCCTTTTAAATTTGAACGAAACTTATCAAAATCAACTTATTTTCGCAAAATTAAGTGAAAGGAAAGGAACAATAGATGATAATAGATACAATACTTAGCGATTACCTACTAAATTGTGTATATGGATATCTTTCATAATAATTACTTATGTCTATATCTATCTATTATATTCCATAGATGCCGAGTTTTAAGTTTCTATGTTACCGGGAAGGGATTGAAAAATATTAAAAATCGCCGCAATGCATTTTAAATCAGAGAATATTTGCGCTGGCCTAGAGTCGAACCAAGGATAATCTTCGAAGGTGTAAGGAAAAGAGTTGAGGTGACTTTGCACAGGGTGAGCACCCAGGAAAAAGTTTTCAAGTACATTCTTCCTGCAGTCACATGCATGACGTCGTCATGACATTGTGCCTCGGCGGCGTAGCGGTTAAGGCGCGCGCCTGCCGTGCAGAGGGCTGGGGTTTAATCCTCCGCCACGGCAAATTACCTGCCGGTATTTTTCAGGGAGGCCACTGGTCGACCTGTAATTGTTTAAAAATGGATACCGGAGGTAGAACTCTGGGTAATAGTAGGCGGTAGAAGCGTAGTGCCGGCCACACTACCTTCATTCATACCGTTAGGATAAGTATTAGCAGCCATAACCTGCTAAATCCCAGAAGCGTGAAACGCTTAGAAAGGGAGAAGAGAATACTATTACATCGTCAGCGACCTATGATAATTTTTTACACGCTAACAGAAAAAACAATTTCGAGGAAATCGCGTTTAAAGTTTCCAGTCTAACTCTCTTTAATTTAATTGAAGTCTCAATGCAAAAGAATGAAGATGTAAGGAAAAGTACTGTAAGGGAAAATGAAAGGACCACATTCACCCGAAAGCCTGTTAATTCCTCCATTATATAGATATAGCAGTGAAATTTTCGGGTTGTTTTCTGTATATTTTAAAAATATAAGAGGAAAAAATAGAATTATAAATAAATTTTAGCATTAGGTATATATCTTCAACAATTCAGCAAAATCTTAGAAATATCCGCCGAAACGGGTTTCGAATCATATTTTTTTTTTCGTTTTTTATTGATGATACGGTAATCATTCCGCATCCGGTACTAATTAATTAATTAATTGGTCATTAGAAGGCCTTTATTAGAAGGGAAATTACTTTCCGTTTGTATACAAAATCAAGGAGGTCCCAGAAGATTATATTATAAACCATAGAAATGTCACCAATTGTGCCCGAGTTCGACATCAAGTGGATGCAAAATCCTCCCCAAATGGGAGAATAACTATAGTTACTTAAGGTAATTTGTTAGGTTTTAATGCAGGTTTATATTTCGGCTTTTTGAATACAATTTTAAATGATTTATGTTCTTGTTCCAAAACTTGGAAAATTTTGCCGTCAATATCAATCAAAAGGCAACAATGTATACAAACGCAAAATTATTCAGAAACACTATATTACAACAGTTAACAACCGCTATTTGTGTCAACGGATAATACGTGTTTAAGTTATAGTTACCGGATCAACAGATAGCTACAACATTCTTAAATAAATTGAAAAGTAATTAACGTTTGATTACCATAGTTCATGAATATAAGTGCTTAAAATAAAAAATGAATAGAAATTTTCAGAATAAAATGCTATGCTAATAATATTTTTTCATGAGTTTGAGGTTTAATATAATTTTTAAAGCACCAGAAATAAAGAGAATGATAGCCAGACTACGTCACGGTAGCAGATAGACATAATTTAAAGTTTAATCAAAAATATATTGCATATACATTTCTTTAATGTTAGAATTTAAATGCATTTGAATTAAAATATTTCTAAGGATTAATCCAATCCAATCCTTGTATCGGGAATATTTATATTTTGGTGACTAAATTTAATTTCAATTCCGTCATTTCTTGACGAGAGAATTCACTAGTAAACGAACTAACCACAAATTTTGTCAATTAAAATGACGATTTAAACCAAAAACTAGCTTGAAAGGTTTTCGAACGTAAAAAGTATGTCAGTGATAATTTAACTACCACTGCGAGAATTTTATCCATTGCGATTTTAACCTCAAATCAATCTACCCTGCCATTCTAAAGAAGGTGGCCATCTCTTCCAAGCGGTTTTTTGTTTCAATATGTCAGTTTATTAGAGCTATGCAAACATTAATTCAGTCCAGGAGAAGGCCATTTCCTCAGTAAATGCAGATATAGGATTAGCAAACAGTCGTCTCCTCAGGGCATCCCACTCAAACAAGTACTGAGAATAACGGGTGTAAAGGAACATCCCGATACATACGATGGTTTATTCACTGAACGGTTACTGGCAACGCAGTGATAAAATCCTTATAGCAATCCTTTGCAACGATTGCGTCCAAAATACTAAAGATGCGGAATGTTTGAAGGAATTCCTTCCTTATTTAATAATACTTGTAACAATATTAACTTAGAAATATAATTCTGTTTTCGTATCATTGTAATCCGACACAGCAAAACATCAGCGGAATTTTTTTTCTCCTCGGAGGTCGTTTTCTACCAAATGGGATTTTTCTTTGTCGTCTGCTAATACATTCCCCACGCACATTACTTCCGCTCAAAAACATCATCAGTGTCTTTAAACAAAATACAAGTGCAAAAGGAGGACGCATTCACTCGAGTTTAAGAATTTTTACACTTAATTTCAACGTAAAATTCATAATTCACAAAGCAGCGGAAAAACTACTCTACAAAGAACTCGCATGTGCAATGAAATGTACTTTGATTCTAAAAAAGTGGCGAAATAAATGTTGTACGACTGAGATTTTGAAGGGATATTAATACAGTGGATACGAAGCTCCAATATAATGTAATAAAGAAAGCATTAGCGTATTTGAAAATAAAAAAAAAGAATTTTACCATATTTGTGTATCGATAAAATTCTAAAATACCTCCTCATTAACTTCGGACCTTTCACCAAGGATTGGTGGTGTATTCAATGGTGACTCTCGTTCGTACTAAAAGTTATTACGCTATAGATTTTGCACTATATTGAAAATTACAACGGTATGGATTAAAGTATGAAACTATTATATTATCCCCATATTTCAAAAAATCCTTCTTCATTCATAATACACAGAGCATAGAAAGATTTTCATTGAAATTATTTGAGGAATCGCGAGGAGAGATAAATTGATGGCAATATCGATTCGAGCCAATATTTCCCTCCCTTCGATTATCGATCTAGATCGATCTGAATTCCTTGGATTTTAATTTCTCTCGTTTGAGGGAAATGAGAACAAACGGAGTGAACGCAGTATCAGCACTTAATTCGATGCTCTCATACGATTCGGAACGACACTCTCTTAATGACGAGCCACCGGATCACCTTCTATTTAACATCTAAAGTGACGAGAATGAGCTCGACCTTAGGGGAAATACAAACTCAATGAGGCAACCTCGGTCCTCACTGTCCAAAACCCTTACACAAGGAACGACAGGAAAAGAAGAGAGAGGATGGAAACGAGGGTGGGGACATGAAATGTTAGGACAAGGGAAGTTGGAAAATGTTAAGTTAAAAATGAAGAGGCCCAACATTAATATACTAGGATTATGCGAAGTATGGGGGAAAGATGGGGGAGATTTCCGGAGTCATTTTCTGTGGGGGAAGTACTAGCCAGAGGGGAGTAGCTGTAGTGTTGAACAAGAGAGCGTGATAAGCCGTGATTGCCACCGAGCTAATAAGCGATCTGGTTATGTCGGTAGAAGTTAAGTCTGAACCAGTAAACACGCTAATAGTTCAGGTGTAGTTGCCCACTGGTAATTACAACGAAGATGATGTAAACTCTGTGTATGATCAAATAGAAGAGGTAATAGGAAGAGTTAAAAGCTATTACAAGAACCTCGGTTTTTATAGGAGACTGGAACGCGGTTGTTGGGCAAGGAAAAGATGGGGAAGAGGCGGGAGAATTCGGTTAAGGGAATACAAACGAAAGAGGACAGTAACTGAAAGACTTTAGCAAAAGAAATAATCTCTGTGTAACAAACACTCTCTTTAAGCAGAACAACTGACTGAGGTACACATCCCTACCTAATTAATTTCATTTTGGTAATAAAGAGGCTGAGAAATAGTGTTAAATTCGAGAAGCTATCCTGGTGCTGATGTAGATTCGGATAATAACCTGGTGATGATGATAACGAGTTAAGTTAGAAAAGATTCTTTGGAAAAACCATAGTACTCAAAAAACTGTGGGTATGGTTAAACGAACCAAAATTAGGAAACCATGGGTAAGAGTAGAAATGACAAATTGAATGGAGGAAAGAAGTAAATGGAAAAGAGCCAACATTAATCATGGGCGTGGAATGGACAGAGCATTGACAACAAACTAAGGGAAACAAATAAGGTAATGGGAGAATGGTGGAAGGGTCAGTGTAATGAAAAATAAAGGTTGTAAAGAGGGAGGGCCGACCTAATGTATAGAAAAGTAAAGCAATTGACGGGGAATAAAATAAGCAATAAAAAGGGTACGGCAAAAGACAGCAGTGTAAATATATTAAGGAATCCAGTCACCATAAGGGGACGATTGAAAGAATATGACAGAGAATTGTATGGGAAAAACTTGGAACCCACCAGCATAGAAATAGAAAGTGAGGTAGATGTTGAAGAAGGCGATGTTGGATATGGATAGTGAAATAGAAAGGACATGGTGGGAAATGAAAGGGAATAAAGAATCTGGGGTTGACGAGATCCCAGTGGAGCTCCTTAAGAATCTGGGGAATAAGGATAAGAAAAGTTTCTATGATTTAATTAGAAAAATGTATGATGAGGGGCGATGGCCAGAGGATTTTGCCAATACTGTCTTGATTCCTTTACAGACAAAGAATAAGGTTACAGAATGTCGGGACTATGGTGCAATGTCTATGTAAGAACCCTGCAAGCCACCTTTCAGCGTGTGGCAGGGGGTGCAGGCACCTTGACTCTATTTTTCTAATCCGTTACATCACCTGAAAACGTAATTTCTCTGAACTTATCTAATACAGTTATACTTTGAAAGAGTCTTCTATCTTCTAATGATTCCCATCCCGCGTCCTGTAACATCTGAGTGACACTAGCTGTTTTATCGTAGCAGATATTTACAATTAGTGGCTCTAAGGACGATTTAGCTAATTACAGGCCTATCTCTTTAACATCACTGAGCGGTTGAATTATGGAACATAAAATAGCTAGCTCTTTAATGGGTTTTCTTGAAACTTCCAATTTCATAATTAGGAATCAACACGGTTTTCGTAAGACTCGTTCTTGCGAGTCTCAGCTGGCTTTATTAGTACACGATGTTCTAAACTCTGCTGAAAAACATAAGCAAAGTCGATGCGATATTTTTAGATTTCGGAAGGTTTTCGATGAGGTACCTCATCATAAATTGCTGTACAAATTAGAAGTTGCGGGTATCAATGCAGAAGTAATTAACTGGATGAAAAACTTTCTCACCGATAGAGAGCAACGAGTAGCACTCGATGGTATTAGTTCCAACTTGGTTAAGGTGACCTCGGGCGTCCCTCAGGGCAGTGTTATTGGACCATTTTTTTAGTATACATTAACGATCTTAGCAATCACATTGAAAGCAATGTTAGGATAATCGCGGACGACACAGCCATTTATAAGGAAATAGATAGTTCAGAAGATAGATTAACCCTTTCGAACGACTTAGATAGAATTATGAACTGGTGCGATGATTGGCAATTAGAGCTCCATGTAGAAAAGTGTTCAGTAATTAACTTCTTCGTAAGAAAATCTATAATATGAGGTTTTCATATCACAAGTTTAGATAAAGATACAGGAATTCCTTAATATAACGAGAATTTAAATAAATGTACTGGAAATAATTTATAGCATTTATAAGTGGCTAGTGATTCATAATTCTAAACCTTACGAAGTAATATGAACCTTTGTCTGAAAAACTAACTATACAGTTTTAAATGTTAGGGTAAATGCTGAAGCATTACAAGGAGAAGCAATGAGTATCGTTATTCTGCATTTTTAATGTACTGTAAGTTAAGCTGTTATATGTACTGAAAATCTTCTCAAAAGTGATAAGAGTCGATTAGGAAAGGATTAATGTTGACTCTAGACGTCAGTCATACTGATCCGGCAATATTTCAAAGAATAAATAAGAATTTCATCTAAATACATACAAATCTGTATTCGGTAGAATTTTATCAACATACAAATGAGTATACCGGCATATCTAACGCAGTACCTATATCTTTTACCATTATCTATATATTGTTCAAATACAGTCTAATAAAAAACTAACTATCTATTAGCTATAAATTCTTCCTAGCAGTATCAGAACGACCCATATAATATGGAGCTCGCATTATATTCGTTACAACTCATGAAAATGTACTTATACTGGACTTAGTTGAGTAAATGTATTCTTTTTATTAATCCTCTATCCTCTAAAGATTCCCATCCTGTGTCTTGAATCATCTGAGTAAGGCTCACTATCATGCTAATTTTAAAAATGTATCTCTTTCATTGTATATACCTTTCTTTCTAATTCCGGAATACGATACTAATCGGCAGGGGCCCATTCACTACATGCACACTCAAAGTGAGGCTAAGTAATATCGCTCGTCATCTTTTTCTTCGCTCTTACCGACTATTCTCTTATTGAAGCCAATTTTTCAAGTGATGTATTACATACATATGCACTCCATCACAAATGTTTTGCTAGAGTTAGAAAAGCGAATGAAATATCCGTAGTAAATGCTTATAAGTTACAGAGCTGTTATTGCTGTGCACACGGTTCAAATAGTTTATGACGTAACGCCCAAATTTTGTATAGTGCGACCTAAATTCCATAGCGGCTCTTCATAGCCTGCTTCAATCTCCATTGCGACGCCATCGTTTCGTAGTTTATTTATGGCTACGCATTTGCAATATTACTTATGGTGACGACATCGTATTCCTTATTCGTAAAAATACGCCAGCATATCAATCGTCGTTAAATCATCGTTATATTTTTACTTCGAACGTATCAGTCCAACCGTAACCGAATGATAAGAAAATTATCATTTTAAGACAGAATTCACCTTATTTATATTCTTTTGGCAATACATCCTTACGCATTCTCTTTGCTTATATATAAATAAAATAATAATTTTCTGAGAATATATGTGTAAAATCTATTTTGCTGTATTTTTCAGTTTCATTTTTCTGTGCTTCCCTCTAGAAAGCAATCCTAAAAATTATTTTATATACGAAATATTATAAACTCTTCCATTGCTCAACATATTTCTTATAAACTACGGTATAAGTTTTTGAAAAAATTTGAGAATAATTCGTTCGCGCTGATGCACATGGTACGCTATACTTGTCACATACATATTCCAAAGTAGAAAAATCTTAAAACGTAGTCATTGCATCATAATTGCTTAATATATTTTGCAATTAAAAAACCTGAAAAATTAAGTCACCACGATGTTTTACTGAACAATTCTCCGCCCCAACACGGCGATGATAAAGCAGCAATCATTTAGGGAAGAGGTTGTGAAGAAGAGCTTTCATTCGATCGCAACAACTAGATGGAGCCAACAGAATTAATACCCTTCGCATACTGCTGGAAAAATTAAAATCAGGCGAAGTACGGGCGCAAATCGCCCTTTAGGATAAACCTATCGCAAAAAACTACGGGTTTAAAATACGGCATGTAATAGAAAATAATTCTAAGCCCTGATTAAACTCTGGGGATGCGGTGGTGCAAAGGGTACAAATGCGATTTTCTTTCTTCTACCCGGGGAAACTGTTTTTGGTGGGCAACCTTTTCCTCTCCCCCAGCATCCCTCTGGTCCCCATGGGAACGCCGCCCGAGAGATGATCAAATAACCGTGCAAAGACCAAGTGAATGGCATTCCGGTCAAGGCATCAAATTACTCGCTGGAGGAGAGGTTAAGGTTTTTAAAGGATTTCGGTCTGTTCCTTCACTTCTGTTTATTTCCGAGAGAGGGTGTTGAAACGTATTTTTATATCGAGAGATTTTCATTTAAACTGATATATTTATGTTGAAAATGATGTGCCTAAAAGGAGAGATTCGAAAGAGTAAATGTATTTTAGAAAAGTTCAACTCTAGTTAAAAAAGGGTATGAAAGTTATTATTTAAATAAAAGAGGAAGAAAGATAATCTTAAAGAAGAGTTGACGATAAAAAAATGATCGTCTGCTGGATGTTTACTATGAGACGAAGGAAACGAAAGTAAAGATATACTGAAGTAAAATCAATTGACGATGCTGTCACTGTGTGGAACTCCATAACGTTAGTAAGGAAAATAACACTTTGTCTTAGTTCCATAGAATAATTTATTGCGCGACCGGTTTCGACTAAGGTCTAGTCATCTTCTGGCTATCATATAATCTTTTGCCAGAAGATGACAAGACCTTAGTCGAAACCGGTCGCTCAATAAATTATCCTGTGGAACTAAGACAAAGTGTTCTTTTCCTTACTAACGATATACTGAAGATAAACAGGAAAATCTAATTACAAAGTACTAGTATATTATTAATTTTTTCGGTAACAAGGAAATATTATTCCAATCAATTATTGAATTAGAAGATAAGTGTTGTTGCTTTTCACTTTCTTTAGTGTTTTTGTTAAACAAAAAGAGAGAAAAGCTATATCGGACTGTTATTCACCACATATTATAGTCACCGGCGGCGGTGACGGAGTAGTTAGCCACTCCGCCATTAGAAAATATGACTTTGAAGAATGAGCGGTGGAGTTTTTATAGTAATTAAGGGTCATTTGATTAGTCAGCGGGATGATTTCGTAGAAATAAGCACGAGCGAAATGATTTGGTGCTCGAACCAAACACAAAAAGGAAGTAAGATTTACTTTTGTTCCTTATAACGTCCTCACGATGGCGAAACTGATAGCTTTGATGATTTGCCAGAGACGTTATGACAAGAGAGTCCATTTACATGCGTTTGATGCTGAAGAGAAGGTAGTCAAGAAACGTTTTCGGCCATACGTCTGACTCAGACTGAACAGATTAATTCCTTCCAACGACGGGTAGTAGATTCGAATTAATGGATAACGGAGGGTGAATAAATGGGAAAAATGACGTGAAAACCAAAGAAACTACAACTGTCGTACCGAAGAGATTCACCAAATATCAACATCTACATTAATATTCTACAAGCCGCCTTTCGGCATATGGCAGGAGGTTTAAACATGAGCTGTTTGCATTTTAGATTTTTGGATGTATACACCGCGAGCCACCATTGGCATGTTTCAACGGGTATATTAACACCGTTATCCTAATCTAATCTACTCTATTGGTTTCTCTAATATACAGCAAAGATATCGACCAGAAGTAATGCTTTGTTTTTGCAATTACTTCCTTGTAACGCTTTCTCGATTATTCTGAGAGATCGCGCTCGTTCTTTAGAAGCCGCGTTTGAACAGCTTCTTTAGCTCTTTTTATCGCGAATCGTTAGCGGAAGGAATGAATTTTTAAAGCGACTTGGCATCGATTTTTCTGAATTTACGCTTATTATCGGATCGACCGAGATTGCAGGGTGATACCGGCTGTGTCTTCCACAAATGTATTTTCCCTAACTTTAACAACCAAATGCAGTTAAGGTTCTAGTAATCTTTCTTTCAAAGATCCCAAACTCTATTAAAGATTACTAATCGTAGTATCGTTAAACAACGCATCACCTTGGGCTGTTTCGTTGCATCCTCCCGATCCGCGAATTTTGAGATGCCTAATCTACGAAATCCAACAGCTTATCTTAAATTAACTGGTTCAAGTACACACCGTTTTAATAATATTGGAACCTAGTGAGGAGGCTATATCTTGAAGCCTATACATATTTTGCGATGCAGCATAATCTCAGCACTGCCATTTACTACCTAATTTTTTATTTCTCACTACATTAAGTGCAAATGTCGACAAAAATGGCAGCAGCATTTTACGCGCAGTGAACTACGCTGTGCATTTTGGAAAGCCTCAGAAAAACTAGGGAAAACTTCCAGCCTAGCCATTTATTTGCTTAAGATTATACGTACTATTCTATTTTCAAAGATGCAAGGCTTTATTGTTACATTCGTTGTCAAGTTATTGCCACTTAATTAAGAGTATTATGTGTATTAATTAAGTGTATATGCAAGGATGTTAAAACTATTTCAACAGGGGAACGAATAGTTATCTCCGTGTACACAAATTAAATCTATGGGCGGTTTGATCCATTCTTAAAATTACTTTGCCATGCCATTGGGCTTACAAAATAGATCTAACGAAATTCGCCGTGTAAACAGGATACATAGATGATGCACTATCGAACGACATCACCGCGCGCGGAAAGTTTATAATGAGAAAAAAAGAGAATCGCGAACACGCGGACCTTAATTTGGCAAATTACGGATTCCTTGGTAGGCGAGAAAAAGTGGTGAACGCCATCGTCAGCGTGAGGGATTGTGGGTAAAATGGAGCGCTGGCTGAGCAAACAGCTTTTTATTTCTCTTTTGCGGAGTTTTGCGGGAAGCACAAGAGATGTCCTTGGGTTTGCCCATTAAAGACCACTGCTTACTCCGCTGACCTCTAGCATGTTCTCAGCGAATCCTCTTAAGAGATCTTTTATTCTACGATGATTGTTTATTTATGCTCAGTTACTCTGGATGACATAAAGATCATGTCTCAATAGCCTTATGACGTTCACGAAATGCCATCAATGCCTCAATGGATTCTTGATGTGGAATATTGTTCTCGCAACTTAAGATTTCTCCAATTAGAGGAAACGGAAATTTTCATGATCATCGCAGCATGTCATAAAAGATTAATTCATCATATAAATTGTTATCTTTAGCTCTAAGTTTAATTTTAGGCTAATTCTTTCAATATTAGTTGATAGCGCGATTAAGAAGTGCATCCCAGCGTTTACACGTAGTTCTTTACTTGAGCATACTTGTTTTGCGTTATTGTTTCCTTCTTTATTATGCCCCTGATTAATCGATGAGGATGTAGACCTTGTGATCATCAGAAATCGAAGGTTTTGAGGTTTTCCATAGAATGTTAAATTGGAAGAAATCAAATACACCGGTGAGGATGAAGAAGAGACCCAGCGACGCCGTGTGCGTCTCTGAAAGAAGATGGATGGCTAAGGAGTATAAGGTAAGAGAGAAAGCTATTACGAAAGACGGTGGATAAGTTAAAGGGATGGAGAATATGTCACCTAGTTACTGATTGAAGTTAAATAGGGAATCCTGGAAAACATGAATTCACTCATATAGATATGATGATGATGATGTGTTAGGTTTTCTCTATATCCCACAATAATGTTTTCTTTCACGATATTTTTAGTCTTTGTGCTTGGTGTTAAAGAGTAGCTCGATTGTGCTGTATTAAGGCAATAATTAGCATTTATTGACTCAATTCAATTTAAATCCATCGGACTATGAGACATATTGTATTGTTCTTGTAACGCTCGGGTTGTTAATTTCAGTTGAATTGAAAATGCTACTTGTATGCTACCTCATAAATCGACTTCTTTATGAGATTCCGAGGAAAGCTAATTAAGCCAATGCTAAGCAGGGTAACGTGATGGACGAAAACGTTCACTGCCTTTTCTCACACTTAAAATATTTTCTCTTTTACGCTCAAACTGTGTTTAACTCAAACAATTATCTATTGGTGGAAGAATGAAAGAGATTTGTCGTCTCCAGATTAAAATCCATTTAATTAGATCTTTAGTAATTGGATTTGCTATTTTTCAACACTTAAAATAATAATTTCCTCATTTATAGGGTATTTCGTAATTTTCCATTTTCAACTTTCGGAATTTCCTGTTTTTTACTCAGCGATTGACTTTATAAAATTCGATAAAAGCGCGCATCCAAACGCAACACTATTTCACGTGTTTCACTCTGAAAAGGGCAAGCGCATGTGCTTGAGTCGAGTAAGAAATCAAAGGGCGAGTCAACTGAAATTCAAGCGCCTTTTCTTACGGTGGCGTGTGACATGCGCGCGTTTCTTCCGCAAAGGAATGCACCGGAGATACAATGCACAAGTGATCTCAATTAAATTCCCCGCCGCAGTTTCGTCGACTTTGATCTTCGCTCCGTGACTTCCTGAGAGATCCATTTTTCAGAAATCCTTTCTATTAAAGCGGAAGTTATCGCCGGGCGGGTTTATGAATTTCCTCGTCGGAGAGAAAGTGGTTCTTCTTCAACGTCGTTATGGAAATAAACACGCTTTCTCTGAAATACTCTGAATTTCTCTGAAAACTTGTACCAAACTTAGGCACAAGGAGGCACACTACTATAAAATATTTATCGGTGAGTTTAATCCTAGTATACGTCAGTAGGAAGCCAATGATATTATCTCAGTATGCTCAATGCATTTCAAAAGTATATTTAAATATTTTCTTGATCAAGTAAGTTAATAATGTAATGTTGTAATGTAAAGTAAGAAAATTCCCAAAGAAAAACGGACTTGAAAAAAGTCTGACAGTGCAGGGAATCGAACCCGGGATTTTCCGCTATCCGGGAGGCTGCCTTAACCATCTAGGCTACCCGGCTTGTTAAAAAAAAGAGGCTTGTTAAAAAAAAGAGGCTTGTTAAAAAAAAGAGGCTTGTTAAAATGTTCTCGCTGGGTATCCTAGATAGTTAAGGCAGCCTCCCGGATAGGGGAAGATTCCGGGTTCGATTCCCGGCCCCATCGAACTTTTTTCAAGTCCGTTTTTCTTTGGGATTTTTCCTGGGTACACGCCCTTATGTACAAGGAACCTTTAACCCTTTCCCTGGAACTGCCACATTCTTAAGTCAAGAATACCAATGCCCTTGAAAAGAAAGTTCCTCAACCAATGCATTCTTGACCTATTGAAACGGAACTTGGGTCTTAACTCAGCAATATTATGATGGATGCATATTTACTCAACAGGTTAAAAAACTTATGTCTCCAGATACCATTCCATATACACAGCACGTCATCAACACATCCAACCCAAAAATTAACATATTTTAATAGAAAGGAGTTGTAAGCAAACAATTCAAGTTCCAAATTATTCGTGAATATTTCAGATAACAGGGGAGATAGAGGAGTACCCATAGCAATTATGTGTATGATATGTTTCATACACAATAATTTTAATTAGTTAATAAAAATCATACTACTAAATCGATGCATTAGTTCATAGTCTGTTATACGTCACACAGTTGCAACTCACCAAACTATAATGAATGTCGAATACGTTTTTCTCAAATACGAGTTCACATATTCGGTCTACTCACAAATTCCCGTTCAATAATTTCGAAAGTTTTCCGCAAAATTTGATAACGTTAGAAGTCATTGAGTTGGCGGTGGAGAATATGTTGTATCGAAAGGATCGATATACAGCGTGCTCCACTCCAGATACACGTGGGCAGCAGACAAATCACTCCCCATTGAGGAAAGTAGGCCAAAAAACCCGTCTTATGTTTAGAATCCGCTTTTATAGATAAAGAGAGTTTTCCAGAACGACATTCAGAGGTCTCCACTCTCGCCGTCAGCGGTAACAAACACCATCGGCGCTAAAGGGACGATTTGACGGCGAAGGAAAGTGCTGTCAAATGGGACGGGCGAGGAGGAGGGAGGTCATACGGAGAAAGAGCTCGTTAGGAGATAAAAGGAGAGTCTATGGCGCACAAAAAAGATGGGGGTAGAACACGCGGGAATAGCACGGCTAGGAAATTAAGTTACGGGAGAGCGAGCAGGTGAGGGCACGTGCACTTGCCTGCTTTAATCGGGAATGAAGACGAGGAAAGGCCGGCATTCGTTATGTCTGCGGTGTTTACACTGCCGCTTTGATTGACTTTGCTCAGTTCCTTTTTAGGGACAGATGAAACCTCGCCCAATTCAGATCGTTTTTCATTTTCAGTTGCGATATCCGGGAATTGCTCGGTCCAATTGAGTTGCGAAAGTTGTTCTGAGCCATCAATTCAAGAAAAAAATAGTCAATTCTCGAGTCAGATATTCTTTGGAATATTTTGGTCGTAAATAAGTATTAGTTTGAACTTTAACACCGCCATCACTAGTTACTGAAAGCACTAGAGGGGTACAAACAATGAGAAATTTCACAACATAGTTTCACGTTGCCAGTTAAACGGAATGTTTCAGCATAGCAATGGAATGACATTGTGAATGACGCTTTCGTAATTTTGAACAAGGAATCCCCAGAGCGTATGTTATTATATTTTACAGATAATCAGTTTCCAAATTATTATTTCCACGCATCCAAAGCTACTCATGATTGGTTTTCAAGCTGTGTGCGCATTACATCTTCAGTTGTATAATTGAATCTAACAAAAAGAGATCCTTTTAACTAATTCAAACATTAAAGAGTACAAATAAACCCTTCCCAGTTGTGTAACATTGCTACAGGAAGGTGTCAATTTCCAGTAATAGCTTATTTCACAAATTTAAAGCTACTTAACGTGGATAGTTAAATGCGTAGGAAAACAGCGACCACGGAAGTGGAAACGGCTTAATTCCCGATTCAAGCAATCCAAATCACATTTCTTCAACTCGGACGTCCCACTCATCCAAGATGCATAGACAATCGGAGAAGGCGGCGCCTACATTTGTCTTGCATAATTCCGGGCGGAGAACACTGCGAGATGGATTAATAATCAAACGAATAATAATGCGCGAAATGAGGCGAATGAGGTCTGAATCGGTGGAGCTGCAGCAATTTGCTCCACGTGATATATTCATGCCTTTACAATATGGATTCCGGTAAAAAGAATCCCTCTTGCAGAAGGACATGCCCTGTTTCACACATGCATTATAAGGCTAGGCGATCTTTGCATGTTTCTTCATAAAGATGATTTCGCAACTTGCATTTGTTTTTTCATCGGAGTTTCGGAAATACATATTCCTTTAATTTCCCATTCTATCATGCTTCTGAAAACATGACTTTTATGAAATACTTTCAATAGTTATGCGCATATTTCTAACGAGGAAAATGAGAGAAGGATATTATAACTGGCTTTATTCAATAAGAATGATAAATTTAAAATCTCTAATATTAAATAATTCGTTATTAAATCGAGGAAGCTGTTCACTTGTTTGTTTGGTATTGGGCGTGTTTATGTATTTTCCTGGTTTTCTTAGTTTATGGTAAAACCCTTATATTGAGAATTTTTTTTTTAAATATTGAGAACGATATGACAATTTAAAAGCTGTCGATTATTGATTTCTGACGGGAAATATAATCGCAAAATTTTAAAGTATAGAGTCCTAGATTTGAACTAATCTATTATCATAAATCGCATAATTAATTAATAATTAACTCAATTCAAGTTTTTTCTTAGAGAAATTAGGCTTTCTTCCAATACTCGTAGAAGCAAGTTGAATTAAATATGTATATTAATTGTCAATCTTTACCATATAAGTTGCTCTGATTTTCAAACCATTCGTGAAATGTTAACAATCTTAGTAAAGAAGCACATGTTTAACTATCTATGGGAGGTATGAATTACCTAACGTCAGATTTGAGTTCAAAATCTTGTAAAATTTGAAACTCTCGAGCTAGCAAAAGGCAAAACTAACTTTCAAAAATAAGAATCACTAATGAGGATATGCAGTTTCCTTCAGACCCCGATATAATTCACGCATATCATTACCTAAAAGGTCCTTCGGCGCTTCCCAAACGCTCGCAACCTGAGACGCAGAAGCACTGGAAGCTAAAAATTGCTGAGGTCATTTCGCACGGGCTGGGAATCGAAGTCGAGACCACTTTTACTACAGGCGAATGCGCTGCCCACTGTGATATACGGGAGGCGGAGGATGCGTGTCCCATTGGGGTCAGAACTGATGTCTAAATCTCGATGGACCGATATCTGACATCAAATTCCGAGTTTTCAATCACTCTTCAATATGTGAATCTTTCTATTCGATAATCGTTTAAAAATACTATAACAAAAAATAGTGCTTATAGGAATGTAACCCAAATAACAGCGAATTATTGCAAAATGACTCGTGTTTTGGAAGTTTCTCATTTGCGACATCTTTTAATGTTCATGATGCATTAATATTAATTAATTAACTAAATTAATTCATAATTAATGATAAAGTTGTTGTCCTCTGTATTGCGTAAGTGGAAATGTTTCCCATTGAAAATAGTGAGCGAAAATCGATAGTAACTGGTCATATCAATTCAATATTGATTTGGGATTGTGAACTTTATGAATTTGGCGATTTCAACTTCAAAGGAAATTAATGAATACGTTTCTTAAGATGATGGACTTCTTAAGAGATTGCAATTATTCTTCGTAATTTGAATACAATGTAGAATAAGTACTGTATTAAGAAAAGATTGAATGGAGTACAATGACCATTTTTAATTCACGCAACCTTCTCAGATAGTACTTCTTTGTAACGGATCAGTTTTACTCATGCGTTTTACTTGGTGAGTGTCCCAAATTTCGCCCATGTATCTTATACCGCTTAGGCGTCCTTTAAAGCTACTATTTGCACCATCTACGAATCTATGTAGTTACCCTGACGTTCTGAGGTGGTGACTTTTATAGTTACCCTGACCTCATATCGTCAGAGTAACTACATAAACTCGTAGATGGTGGAAATAGTAGCTTGAAAGCACGACCAGCCGATATAAGATACACGGAGGATATTTGGGACACTCACCTTATCCAAATTTCTGGTTGTTTTAATGCACTGTATCAAATATCTTGATATATTTGCTTATAGCCTCAATCTTGTCCAAATTAAAAATGCTTCATTTTAATATTATTATCACTCATTCTTTTCTGAGCTAACAGACGGAAGGATTGATGTCCAAACCTCGTTTCGAGTCCTCTACAGATAGGCTGCGGACCTCCATTTCTAAGAAAGTAAATAGATATGTACCATGCAAGAAGCATTCCCATATTATAGACCATCTCCGAATGGGCGACCGATCTTCCGTTGAAAGTCCGCCGATGGCACAATGCCTGAGATGCGGTCATCCACCTTCAGACGTCTTTCTGCAGACAGCGGACAAGATAACTCAAGGAAAGAATGTATTAAGTGAAAACATACTCCATGATGAGTCGTAGAGACTAAATTAATAACGGGGCAATGAATGCGGGATCAGGTCTTCTCTTGAAATTTTTACGGTGTTATCTCTCAAAAATCCCGCTCAGATGCGTTTTTCTTTCGTCCGGAATTGGGGAGAGAGAAAGTGAACCGCTGGTAGATAGCGTTAGTATCAGAGGAGGGAGTTTAGCTGGTCGTTTGAGGGGGAAAATCCCCCACTCGCAGCTTCCCTGAGTCGGCTATGTGATTGCACGCTTGAATTTATTATGACCAATCCTCCCTCTCTCCGGATCCCCGCCGACTGGACTGCCCTCTTGCGGTCTCGTGGCCAAACATGCTGACTAGTTTCAAATCTTTCCTTTTGTTCTGGAATTCCGGCCGAATTTCCATGCCGTCAGGGTTGCCTACATTTCAGTGGCCGTGATAAGAGTTTTAGCGAAACTTTAGGTCCCACAACTCTAAACACATACTTCTCCATTGTTACGGATAGCGGTTTTTCGCGACTCATCCGAGGCAGTGGAAAACTTCTCTGACTTTTCGTCCAAGTATTCTTTTCCGTAGCGCACATTTGGTGTGATTTATTATAGATGAGACGATTCGTGCGGATATTTTAACAAAATCTCTCGCAATATTGCAATTAAAGAACAACAAGAAACCCATTTTTTCATCATCCGCCCAGCAAAATTATACCACTTTTTTATTTTGTTACTTCTTTGGCTCCGTTCACATTATTGAAATTAAAAACAATTTTCACTCTCCGTAATGACTCACTGTTCAATTCTATTAATGTGTATTTATTATTTCTAAGGCGTACTTACTGAAGATGTAAATACGCTTGTGAAATTGGTCGCACGTTCTATTCCAATTACAGGGTCTCTTTTCATTGCGATTTATCTTTCTTCGAATATCGATTTCCATAAAGCTTTCCGCTGGAAAAAAACTCTAATGCTATAAAGGAGCACAGAGTTTTCAGCGCATTATTGTTATTTTAAAACATTGTCTATGGCAAGTCAAAATAGGAACGTACTGTAAGAGTATTTATCTCTGGATCTTTATCTACTTTGTGATTTGTGACTATTTGACGTGACCCATTGCAGTGAGCCAATTGGTGGCTAAATTAACTCCTCAGTCGTAAAGGATTTGAGATCGCCCTTAACCTTAGATAGTGTTTTACATCCATAGGCATAGAACCAGGCAGAAGATATCGAATCTCTTTGAAATGAATCGATAATAATAAAATTGAAAATAAATGAGGTTGATGTAAACGGGGAAACCTTTTTAAAGTTTCAAGGCATAAAAGGTATTAAGCTCAAATACACTCGTTTATAGGACGATGCCTATAAAATAAACAATCTAGAACACCAAGTGACATTTATTTATCAGTTAAAAGACGTATTGCGAATTAAATGGAAATATCTCTTGTTTGGAAAGGCAAATTGCACATAAGGGCGTGCACCCAGGAAAAATCCCAAGGAAAACGGACTTGAAAAAAGTCTGGCTGGGCCGGGAATGGAACCCGGGATCTTCCTCTGGGAGGCTGCCTTAACCACTAGGCTAGGAAGATATATATAGATAGAGGAAGATCCCGGGTTCGATTCCCGGCCCAGTCAGACTTTTTTTAAGTCCGTTTTTCCTTGGGTTTCCTCTTGTTTGGTTAAAAACCATGGACTACAACAGAAAAGTATAGAAACAAAGGAGTTTTTGAAGAAAACGTTGAATATGAAACAGATCAATTAACTAATGAGAGTCTTCGAAGAGTAAATGAAGAGTGATCTTAGAAAACCATTGTTTAAAAGAAAGAGAAGTTTGATAAGATATGGATTAAGGCTTTATGAAAAACTAAAACAGTAGTAGAATAAATTATATAAGGAAATAATTACAGGAAACGTGCAGCAACGAGCCTACATTCGATTTTACGATCATTGATAATGGAATCTCTGTTAAATAGAGTTATATATATTTACATCTTCATCAAATAGAACAAAATTCAGGTGGAAGCAAAAAAATATTTTTGGATGCGTTGAGAGCCCTAATTTATTCTATCAGGATGAAAAACAATCTACAGATGTATCTTTGATGAATTTCTTCGACCAAAAGATCGAAGCTCAGAAGCTCTAAATCTTAAATTTGAAAATTCAACATCTCCTAATTATGAGAAATATGATGCAAATATAATTCAAAGAGATGCCAACTAATAAACAGGATGGAAGAGTTTTCATAGCTTTCAATAATGTCGTAAAGATGTGCCAATGGAAAATGTATTAATCTTGTAAGGTGTGCCGATCTATTGAGACTATAGAGATATTCCATTACTAGACCCTTTTCTTATATTTCCACCCTCGTTCTATACACATACGCGTTTTAAGAATGAATATTGTGATAAGGTTAACTAGATGAAAATGGCGTTAGAAATATGAAAGCCAGGTGGTAATTCTGATGCGGCAACAATTTTCCCTCAAATCTGGCATAAAGTAAAATAGTGTACCGGCTCGCCCTTCGAAGAAATATTAAAAGTACGTACTAGTTCACAAATATAAAACCGTTTTAATTTATCTAAATTTATCTAATTGAGCGGAGCATTTTTTTAATCGGCGTGTGCGGAAAGTAATTAGCAGAGCTTAATGTAATCAAGTTTCTTCTTTAAGGTTTGACGCCTCTAAATTTAGTTACTCGAATGAATAGTATACAAACTACAAATGACATCTAAGACACTTGGTCCTCCGAGATAATCCCGAGCAAATTTAGTGGATAATGGTTAACTTCATGGAAGTTGACGTGCATGAGGTCGCAGGAGCATACTTTGGGTCTGCCTCCGCTTGACCATATAAATTCCACGCGCTCAAATCAACAAGAAATGATAGAATTACCCCATAAACCAATTTAGCTGGGTTCCAGGTCACATGAGCGGAAACAAAAATGGATATGAGGAAAATCTACTTTTTTCATGGCAATGATAACAGTGGTAGGTAAAGGGATAAGAATAAAAAATAAAAAGATGAACACTGTGTAGTTTATACAATTTTAATAAATGGAACTCTTATTCATTAAAACACAATCATATTTTTCCTTTCTCTATGGGCTCTCTATAATAATATTAGCATTTAATTACTAAATATCTGTTCATCTTTTAGTACATTATACATTGATGAAAGTATTTTACCAGATGGCAGAATATTTAACTCTCATTTCACATAAATTTCTAGTCATAATTTGTTGTGTAAAGTTTCGTCTGAATAATAATGCATTTTAAGTAATTAGTCATTCCAAGAAACTTTTATTTTTTAAACGAGTTACTTCGCAAGAACATGAGCAAATATTGAGATAAAAAATCTCCGAAAGGACGAGTTTCATCTTTGTGCACATTTGATACTAATAAATTTCTATGGAGAAGAAAGTCTCGGTACACTCCCACAGAAATAGGATATCATGGCTCTTCACGAGGTAACAAATATTGAGTCTATCTAATTGGACTGACTGACTTTCTTCTACTTATTCTACTTCTAATATAAAATTCATTTAAAATACGACTAAACCTTAAGGGGTATATTGGAATTAGAAAATGATTATATTTAATCTCATATCGATACTCAAACATGTATAAATATAAAATAAAAATTTTTTCAACTTCAACTTTATGGAGGCGAAATATAAGAAAAAAGAATCTTTTAGTGGAAATAGTTGATGAAACAGAAAATTTGGGGTACGAATTGGTTATTTATAAATTTTGTTGAATAAATCCCACTATTTTGAATGGCCAATCCAAAGTCTCGTTTAAAATTATTGATTTCAAAAGAATGGATCTTGTGGATTCTTATAAAATACAGTAAAGTAATGAACACATAATATTTGAGAATCTTAAGTTATTATTTATTTTACAGATTATAGACAAAGCTTGAAGATTCAGAGATAGAGAGTACATTATACAGGCTTCTGCCTTCGGCTTCAATGAAGCCTGCAGACGGTTAACACGAACTTTACGTCGATGTTTTAAGTAGAATATCTGCCCTGACCTAGCGTTGAACCAAGGATAATATTCGAGGATATATTTGCAATTTTCGTTGGAAAAGCACGGTTTCCAGCGATCGCTCGAATTTAAATCCCAAGGAAAAACGGACTTGAATCAAGTCAAAGAAGTTTCTCAAGTCAGTTTTTCCTTGGGGTTTGCCTGGGTGCACGCCATTATGTGCGAGGTACCTTCAACCCTTTCCTTCTAATTTGCCAGGGAGAGCCCCAAAAGTAATTCTGAAAACCCCCGCAATGCATTCTTACGGAGAAATTGGTATTTCGGGGCCCTCTGACATTGAGCACATGACAGTGAGGGTCAAAGTTTGACTTTTCCTGGCGGTTAAGTGCTATGGCTGAACGTCGTAAAAATGTCAAGTCAATGACACATTTGGAACGTGGTTAGAATTAGTATCCTAATATACGTCCATCCGGAGAAGTAACTATACATAATAGATATGTATATATTTTTGGTTATTGTGTTTGTGTGTGTGAGTTAAGGACCTAAATAGATGGTTGTAAATTGTTGCCTTTAAGTGAAGGCGAGGACAGTCATGGGAATCCACAGTGGGTCTCTTGGGAAGAGCGGTCTTTGGGGGCCGTTGGACTCCTCGATCCCCACGCGGCGGAGGCCTTGGGGAGTTGAAGCGAAAGGTTAAGCAATGAGACTGGATGTCTGCTCACAGAACGTAATCAAGCATGAGCCTTGAACTGGAAAAAAACTTATTTCCTGCAGCTATCTCATAGCATGAAATTTTTAGTGAATGATCCTGGAAGTGGTGCTTTTTGAAGAAGAGATTATTTTAATAACGAAAACCTATTGCAAATATATTTTTCTAAAATCTTATTAACTCTTACAGAATTTAATCCGAATATTTTATAGTTAAAGGTTATGGGCTATTGCTATGGATTTATTAGTACGAAATTCATGTAATTGCTCACATTACCCTCGCATCAATGCCTGTTTTGTTTTGTAATATTTGGTAATTAATTATAACCCAAGAATGAAAAACTCCTCACTTGCTCATCCACGAGAGTTCGTTCTGATGGTTGTATTTGATTAAAAGGGAAAACTACCCTTTTGCGTCCATCCATTGCCTCACAGAATCAGGAAGAGGCTTTGTTTCTCATCTTTCTAAAATAATTCATCTTCATGTTCGAGGCCAAACAGTAGAATATCCTCCAAATGGCAAGACACATAGTAACACTTAATATATTCAACAGAATAAGTAACTATTTGATTAAGCTCAATAATGCCATAATACTAGCCAATAATAAATTATTTAATTATTGCTTCCACTAATTCAGACGGAAATGCATTCATTGAAAAGAAACCGCGCGATTTTATTGCAAAATGTCAGTCTCTCCCATTGTAACTAATAAAAGATTTGTCTTCAAAAGAAGGTAAAGGCTGTTTCACCTTAATTAATGTCTAAGCACCATAGAGAAAGTGCAGGAAAGAAGATTTCAAAGAATATTTCGTTGGTAAACTACTCCGATATCTTCGGCCATTTCAAAATACGAGGAACGTTTACAAAATAGCATTTAAATCGGCTCTCACTAGAATTATTATTCGGTGCGTCTCTTCCACCAAATTCACGTCATCCATTGATTGAATATATTTTTCTGTGAAAAAATATATACGATAAAATGCTGCATTTACCGATATTATGAATTCATGGCAGTTTGGATCGTCAATGTCTGGAAAAATTGTCCCCGCTGTGCATATATATTCTATCTGTATGCATAAATCCTACCTCGATATTTATATAAACAGAACGTGCATTTTTTTCTAAAGAATTTGAAAAAACGGAGCCTCGATTCCCAAAAAGTAAGATCTAAATCAAATTTATATTGCTCTCGTTGAAATTAACATTTGTTCGCAGAGAAAGATAGTTCGTTTTGGATATTAAATTAAAGAGATATGACTGAATTTTCATCTTCAAGTGGAATGTTAAAGTAAAATACGAACGATTCAGCAATTCCTATCAATGCTACTCATAATATAATCAAAACATGGATACATTTTTTATTTTTTTTTCAAATGAAGAAATAGAAGTCATAAAACGCACTATTATTGCAAATAAATGCTGCGAAATGTTATTAAAATCGTAACAGAAGTCAAATTTTATTTTCTGTAATTTGGGATGAATATTTTTTAAATTGAAGTAATTACTTTTCCTCGGTTGACGGTAGGTGCCTTCTCAAATCGTTCTCAATTGCATTTATCGATGCTATTTCTTTACACATTATAGTCTTGCATCTCTCGTTCCTTTCCCTCTCTGAAAACCAAACTGATCTTCTCCGATTTGCCCATTAATTTTCCCTTCCATTCGCCAATTCAGAACCTTAAGAACTACTTTTACCACGTGAGAGATTAGGTTAATTTTACGATAATCCCAACATTCTGTAGCGTTGTTCTTTTTCGAAACGTTATTTTAACGTAGCGTTGAACTGGAAACATTCGATTCTATGTTTTCAGCATTATTAATTTTTATCACTTCAGAAGGATTGCTCTTTTACCATAAACTATACCACTAAATATAAATTACTCGACTTCTGCAGCTTGTTTTACCACCAGTAACAGGGCTTGCAATATTAACTGGAACCATCTCTTTTCTCCTTGTCATCGAGTGGCCAAAAAGGCAATAAACGCATTAGAGGAGAACGCTTTGGCGAATGTGGGAAACTGATAAATTTCCTCAAATGAGGAAGAAAGCAGTCCATTTATAGAGCTTATGTGTGGGCCGTAAATAATTGACCAACGGATTAAAAACTTCACTCCATGTTTTCATTGAGCTAATGCAATGGCTCAAGTCTGCCGCCCACTTAACGGCCACCAAATAAAAAACAATTATCCGAACCGCTGTAATCCGCTGGCTTCTTCCCCTCATTTGAGCGTTTATCTCAAAAAGGCGTTTTTTCTCTCTCCGAAATCCGGCGGAATTTAGAGAAAAAACACCGCGGGAATAAAAATATTTTTTTAGACTGCTATTTACGGTCTTTGCATATCGCCGAAGCGATTTTCGCACGCGCGTGACGTCGGATTCGTAAAATACAACGTGGTGGAGAGTACTCGGCTGTTTATCGGAAAATATGGCGCCGTTTTTCTTATTCTCGCCGTTTGGGAATTTCAAATCAAAGGTCCGTTTTTAATCCTCGGCCGTTTTAGCACTTTTGGCTGAGCGATTGGAGACCTTAAGTACTCACTCGGTAGGTTATAACTGTTAGATAACATCTACTTTAATTCGCTCTTATCTTAAAAATTAGAATTCAGGCTTGAATAATGTTCACGCTCAGATGAATATCAAAGTTCAAGAATCTCAGTTGATTTGCCAAAGATTTTCAGAATATCATTAGTCGTAACTTTTTGAAAATCTTCCATTTTTTTAATTAAGTGCAGTGAACCTTCCATACAATGCTTTTCAAATAGCTAATTTTCGTAAGTATTAAATACTGTTTCAAATTTAGCGTTGTCTTTAAAGAAAAATGTATAGATTTTAAAATAAACAATTTGCTTGTTTCACCGAAAGACCTACTACCATTATAGCAAATTAATGTATAAAATGTCAAGGGTCAAAATGGACATCATTAGATAGATAGCAACTACTCCACTATTCTACAAAATTATGAAGTTTTAATGTTATGGATGAGAAAATATGTTTACTGTATAAATATTTATTGTAAATATACAGTATAATGTTTATATACGTATATATACTCGGTAGTTCAGTTGGTAAGAATACCTGGGAAGTGGGAGACCTTGGTTCGAGTCCCAACCAAGTCACTATTTTTCACTTCTTCTATAACCTATATAAATTAATGCAAATTATTTATGAGTATCTATACAACTACATATAGAGCATTAAGAAATGTAAAGAATGCATTGGATTACAAATGGATCCATCCAAGTGAAACATCCGAGTTCTGGGAATATTAAAGTCGTATTATAATCACGTATTATTACGTATGCAACCCTTCAAAGCAAAGAAAATTTTAAAGAGAAGAAAAATGAGATATGATATTAGAGTGAGTTAAGTGTTATGCAACTTAAACTGTTAAATTTGCATTAAGATAATATTTGAAATCTTGAATAACTATGACACTATTTTGTGATAACAATGTGTTAGATAATGTTTAACATTCTATGAAGAGGTTTCCCTCCCGAATAGGGTGACTTCAGGGATTTTTATTCATCTGTATGCCACTCCTATGACTACCACTAGACCTGTTGCAAATCTATAGGTAATAATAAAATATGAATTTAAATAAATGTATCAATTAAATTCAAACAAAGAAGTGTAAAATGCAGAGAAAATATTTACGGATTAAAAATACCTAAATTACACAAACAAAGTACTGCTCAAAAATCTCCATATCAAAGCGAATTTAAGATATAAAATAACGAAAAGTGTTCGAGATGTGAAAATTAAGTGCACCGTGAAATGTTGGTGGACGTTTATGTAGGCATCTCATTGAAATGGAAGGATTGGGAAGAAAGATTTTCCTGCGCCACCAATCTATCTGTGATCAAATAAGAGTTAAGTGAATTGACGGTTTTTCGTTCTATTGGAAGAGGCTGATCCGCCTCCAGAAACTTTTCAAAAGGTTGCCCATTTGAAAAAGCCACCATCATTATTTCAAAAAGTTTGTACGAAGGGAATCCTCAAAAGATTTGGGTACAAAGAAAGCATGCAAATTGGAAGAGGGGATCCATATCTTGATTTATTAAATGCATTACGTCATTTACGAGGAATATCTCATCGAACATTGAACGAAGTTTTCATGTCCTTATTTCACTGAACCGAATGACAATTTAAAGTAGTGAATCTAAATTGAGTTATTTATGGCCAAACATCAGTGTAGCCACCTTTATCTCTGTTACTTATGAAGAATTTTGAAAAAACTTCTTCATAAAAATTAGAACTACCTGTTTATATCTGTTAAGAATGATATCACTTCATAAAAGTCTACAAAAGGTTCTATTAAGTAACCATTTTTCATTCTTAAAGGCATATTATTTTTTTAAATGGTTGCTAATATTTACTCTCTCATTATCAACAAAACTAGAACTTTCAAAGCTAGAACTTTCAAAGCTAGAACTACGAAACTCAAAAAAAAAAAAAAAAAACAACTTAAGACGGGTCATTTACAATTTATGTACTCTAACAATTGAACACACTCGGGTTTATAAAAAAGAAATATCAAAATCTTCAGATCCACAATGAAATTATATATTGCATCTCATGAAAAGTTTGTAAAAATATAACACATATAGAAAGAAATCGGCCCATTTGATTGTGGTCAAACTCTCAATTAGTCTATTATATGGATCTGAAATAATATTAATATTAATTCCATGAGAAAAAATATAATAGCCAAAGATGCAAGTAGTCTCGCGATGTCTTAGAGATGTGTCTCAGAAATTCAGCTTGGAGCATCAAAGCAATATATATGCATAATTCAGATGAATTTCTTTCTCAATATAACCGCGCGCATTCTAATCACCGGAAATGTATTCTTTTACGAAAAACGAGTCATTTTACTTGGCAATGATGCCATCACGGGTTAGAGGTCAAAAATAAATTTGTAACAGTTCAAAAATAAAATAATAAGCAGAATAAACTCTACAATAGATAACTTATAAATCAATTATGAAAACGAAGCGTAAGAAGGGAAAGTCTTCTCCATATTTGGCAATTAACCGTGAGATAAGAGTACTTCAAAGAACGGAACTTTAGCCCAATTTCTTTCTCTCCGATGGAGCACTTTTAAAGAACCATCAATCATTCTATTAAGGGCTCCCGGATAGTCAGGTGTACAACGGGTTTGCCTTTGGTGAAAGCAGCCCCGGGTTCGATTCTCCATGAGCACGAAATTACCTAAACTGTCAAAGCACTTTTAAAAATACTGCTGCCTTCTAATAAGCTGTGTATTTCGTATAAGCGAATGCTTCAACAAGCAAAAGTCGGAAAGATGATCGTTCCCTTTGTGGAAGGGTTTCCAATAAGTTATAAATTACGTATTAAAATAAAAAATTACATCATGGTGCATCTAGCGATAAATTCAAAGACTTGTTGGTGTCTGAAAGCGTACTCATCTTACGACGGTGGTCATCCCACTATAGGCCACCACAGTCTACTCAACCAGAAAAACGTCTCCTAAGGTGAATTTAAAAATTTTTCGCAAATAATAATTTTATGAAATTTAATTTAATCATTGCTTCGGAGATTAAACCCATTTTAAGTTTGTGTACTGAATGAATGCATATGAAAAAAATTCTTGGGTGAATATTTCCGAATAAGACAAACTTACACGCTAAAAATCATGCAATACAAAGTTAGATGGTTAAATAAGAAGTAATCGAGCAGAGGATGCATATAAATACGATGTATACGACGGGGGAAATATTGAACTTTGTATGTGGAAGTAAACGCCATACTACGTGGAACGTTTGCGGAATTTTCGTTCGTTTTGCCATAGTTCTCGTAATTTTGAGACGAAAATGATATTACACGACCTAAAAAAGAATTTTCATTTATTTGTTTTCGAAAATCTTCGAAGATTTATTGGTAGTTTCCGTTGGGTATGCACATATTCCAGGGATCACTTCAATTTCAACTCTCTAATTTGCCTGGAAGTGCATCCAAAAACCTTTCCAAGAATCCCCAAAATGCATTATTATGAGAAAAATCGGGATTTCGGGGCGACGAGCCAATGGTAGCTAGGATCGGTCTGAATAAATCAGGCGGTTATTCGCTACGACCAGTGCGTCGTTAAAAAAATTCATTTCAATGACACTTGTGGAACACGTTCAAAATCTGTATCCATCCTATATATATAGGATACAAATTCAGTAATAGATCAAATTCAGAAATAAAGTAACACATAATTGAGTTAATTTGGTAAATTTGTCTTAAATATACATTTGTTACGTGAGAAGGGGCTGAAAATTTCCTTGGATAGGCTATTCCAAGCCACTGCCGTTCTGGGTACTAACGAGAATTTTCCAACATCTCTTCTGTCCCCCTCCGTTCTGACTTTCAATCCATCGTCATTTTTCCCTAAAAACAGGAAGGCAGAACAGGAACCTATCCTGCAGATCTTTCTAGAATGACTCTCACGTGTATATCCGATACCTCTGCGTATAGGTATATTTGGGGAATTTACTAACTATAATAGAAGATGTGTATTTCTGCTGGTGATCATTATACAAAGGGCGAACTAATGAATGCTCCTTGCCATGGAGAACTGATAATCTGCACATGAGGCCTTCGCAGAAAATTTTTAATCTCCTCATCCTCTACTATGTAACCCATTTTAAAGGATAAGCTAACAAACTTGTTTAAACTGTTCGCGAAGTAGAAGAATGATTGGAACGGAAAGAGCGATAGAAACGGCGTTGGAAAATTGTGAAAAAGAAGACGAAAGTGGGTGTGATATCAATGGCCAAAATCCACTCACGTTCGAAGAGGTCCGTCCATCCATTGCCCGAAGGGAGGGAGTACCATTCCAATGCTTTCTACTAAATTAACAGGAAGGAGGCGGGCTTAAGCGGGGGGATAAGATTGCAGGGAGTGGCCGTAGAGATATGGGCAGAAAAGGAAGATATTGAAGGCATAAAAATTCTTATCGAAGAGGAAAATATGGGTAGGTAATGAGAGAAGGGATACCTTCGGGATTTTTCGGAGGATTGCGAGGCGCCGAATTGAGAGATTATCCCGTCGCTTCAAAGGGGGTGTGGCGTTAATTTACTTAATTGAATCGATGAATGATTAATCGCCGAGGGAATGGCGTTAATAATTGAGCCGTTTAATCCTCTAACGATTTGCGAAATGACTCTCCTCGAGACGATCCCTTCAAAGCGTCCCCTTTTTGCTCATAATTCGCAAAATTGGTTGCTTAACACTTATAGCTAAACACTCTTGATGACTTGTTGTAATTTGACGATGCCTTGACTTTTAACACGTTTCTTGATTCGAATTATTCTTTGATGTATTTTTCCGTGATACACGGATAAAGTAATCTATTTTTTTGGGAGTTTCATCTGGTATACGAAGCAAACCAGAAGACAGAACTTTAACGGCCTTTTTGGATCCGATAACTCGTCTTTTAAGAATCGATTCTGCCTGAGCGTGAGTTTGATATATTCTGGTTTCCTTTTTCCTTGTCTTCTAGCTATAATTCGTTCCCTCCCTTTCTTTTCATCTTAAATTGGAAAAGAAGTCATTTAAATTTATGCTCTTTGTATTTTAGATATAGAATATTACAAGAAGGAATATCTATTATATATATAGACGCTTCCCCGGATGTATTATCTATTATATATAGATGCTTCTCCGGATTCATTCATGTATATAGAAAGAGAGGATACAAATTCACAGGCTAAACCACAAGCGTCATTGACATGAAATTTTCACGACGTATTGGCCATTACTTGTAACCGCCAGAAAAAATGATATTTTGAACTTCAATGTCATGGGTTCGATTCCAGAGGGCCCCAAAATCCTGATTTTTTCCGTTTAAATGCATTGCTTTGATTTTCGGGAATTAAAAAAAAAATACTTCCCGGATAGGTAGAGAATCAAAACTCTAGGAACCTATATATATGGTCATGATCTGAGGAAAACATAAATGACTTTTATGGAAAACATCCTGGGTTCGATGCTAGGACGATGCAAATATCTGCCCTTTAAAATACGTGGGAGTAGTTTTTCATTATTTTTTTTGATGCACTTATCGAAATGATAGGAAGTTCATGCTTGGCTAGAAGATGTATGGTAAGAATTGGTTTCAGGAAAATCTTTTTATAAGACCGTTCTATTCCTGGGTTCGATGCCAAAGCACAATAACTTTTCTCTCATAAGGAATATAAGGGAAAAGTAGGATGTCGTTTGAGGCAGTTGCAGCCAATATTTCTGCTTGAATTTTCACACATAGTTAGAGATGGTGATCTTCTGTTGTGCTGAATAGTAAGTTCACCTGGAAGACCCGGGTTCGATGCCAGACAATTACATTGCAGCGAATTTTAAGAATATTTTCAATACATATTTTTTTTTCTTTGAGGACCGTCCCGATATGATACCGATA
The DNA here is from genome assembly GCA_947579665.1 of Sympetrum striolatum. Classification (NCBI taxonomy): domain Eukaryota; kingdom Metazoa; phylum Arthropoda; class Insecta; order Odonata; family Libellulidae; genus Sympetrum; species Sympetrum striolatum. The sequence continues at coordinate 73,637,492 of OX388349.1, forward strand.
TGAAATTAGGGTTGTCGATCCGCTCGCAGTATGCAAGCTACATTTTACTCGTATAAATATAGACGTTTCTCCGGAAACATCTACATTTATTATACGAGTAAAAGTAGCTTGCATATTGCAGTACAGTAGAGCTCCAATTATCCGGACTCCGACTATCCGAATTGCTGATTATCCGAATCGCTTTAGGACACCATCGCATGTAGCAGTTCTAAATTCGCTGGTAAGCATAACGGTAGAAACCGAATAGACCTACACGAAAAAAAAACACACGTGCCTGCCGCTGGGATGAGTATACTGACTAAAAATGTTTTATAAAAATAATATTTAATAATGTAAATACTACATTAGTTTGATTTAGTAAAAGTATTTTCATTAGTATTTAGAAGTTATGTACGCTTAACATGCCAAATTGTTCCCATTTTTTAAATTAATTAATACATAGCTCATTTTTATACTATATATGTAGTTTTTCTTCCTTTTTCAATGTAAATACAGAAGTTAATTAATTATCCGAATTTTCGGTTATCCGAATTTTTTATTATCCGAATGAGGTCCGGTTCAAATTGATTTGGATAATTGGAGTTCTACTGTACTGTACTTCGCAAAGTTTTATTTGGTTTGAAAATTTAGAATATAGGAACCCAAATTTCTCTTTGTAAAAATCGATTCTGTATCCAAGTGATGTCGAACGCAGGACTTTTTAAGATTTCGCGTTTCATACGTCACCATTGAATTCGTCCCGCATTCGCGACTGGTGTCGGTGCGCGGAGGCCTTAACGGAATCGATTGCATATTTCTTTCTTCATCACCTGCACATTCAGGTTAGCGACCGGAACTCAGACATTAACTTGCGTTAGATACGAATCTACATTTAGTAGTCGAACCGAGAAATTAATTATTAATCCCGGAAATTCTTTTCTCCGTTAATATTTAAGCGTCGGAAGTTTGAGTAGATTATGAGAAAGCAAAGAAATGGGAAATCATCGCCAAATAGAAGAAAGGATACCTCCGATTTGGTTTCTCGGTAACAGTTCAAGATATGCTTTATTCGTTTCATTATACGTGATTTAGGTATGTACTGATGAAGGTTTTACACAACAACACGAACTAGTAAGGAATGAATATTTACATAAATGTGTGATTTGCGCTTTAATAGCCTTTGTATTGAGCCTAAAGAGCAATAATACCATCCAAATATTGAAAAAATATCAATCATGTGAGATTTCGTAGGCATGCATCCCATCTTTGGTACGATTTCTGTCAATGAAAATGAAAAATAGTCACCTTTTAAAACTATTAACATGTATCATATAGATTGATAATTTTTTGACCAGATTTTATTTTGTTAAGTACCTAAATTATGATGATTGATTTTCACTGCACATCGTCGATATACTGCAAAAATTATGTCTTGAAGTAGTAAATTAAATATTTCTCTATAAATTCAACTCAAAGACACTTATCGTGTTACTCCAACAAGAGTATTCATTTTCTGTAATTATGGTTCCATCCATCGTCCCTGCCAATAGCACAGAACGTACCATTGGCACCGCCACTATTATGCCAATAACGCGTTGTTTGCTGCGTGAATACATTTGATTGATTCAAGGGCTTGAAATTTAAGCTATTTATTAGTTTTCGCCATCATCATTATGGTGTTTCTGTCCTTGTAGGACAGACTTGTTGTTTGTCTCTTTTTTGGGACTTTTAAGTTTTAGACAAATATTAATGTTAACGTCCTTGCATCTAAACTAACGTTTGGCTTTATACATGAGATAATTCTTTGCGCCAAGAGCGCTAATGTTTCCTCACCCAAGACATGATTACAAAGATTAGGGACAGAGGACGCCCGTGGATGGCAAAGGCAGTTGGATGGAGAGGAGAGTTGGCCTTACAGAAGTGGTCACCCCAAACTAGCAGCGTAAATGGGGGATGTGTCACACCGCAGTCTCCCTTGGGGATAATGGCAGGAGTGATTCCGATGTTCCTGAACAGTAGAGACTGTGAGAGTAACGGACCGAGGAAAGATGTTATTTAACTTTAAGTAAAGGCACTACATTTCACAGTCCGCAATATTTACACTTTTCCTTCTCATCTACTGATTCATATACGATAGTATACAATATTAGAATACGATTTTTTATAAATTATTTAAAATAAACAGAATTAGCTAATTAGTAATTGATACGTAGCTGGACCAAAGAGGAATAATTCTGTCGATGAATCACAATGACTAAATGTCCTTACGCAAAACTTATTTGATACAATAACGCAATTAATTAAAATAATTATATTAGATTAATAATTGGATGAATTTTAATCATTTAAATATTGAATTATTAGTCATTTTTCAAACGTTTTATATATCTAATGCTATATTAATTTATGCTGAATCTTCTTTTTATAAAGTAATATTATACTTTATATTACCTTTTTTATATTTAAAAATCTGAAATGCATTTTAAGAATCTCTATTTCAAATAATGATGTTATTTATCTCCCTTTTAATATTTTGCATTTAAATGATTTTCATTGTAATTAAATTATAAACAAATTAAAATTAAAATATCCTCAATGCAAATATGAAGGTTAATAACATTTAAAACACATCTTTCATTGGATAGTCCAAATAATGACAAGGATATTATCCTAGGTGAATGATATAAGTCAATTAGGTGATCTGGGAAATAACAAGACAGTCTAATAATCGTTGATCTATTACCATTTTCGTTACAATTTCAAGAATATGTATATTGTATCATTTCAATTAGAACCTGGATCATAAGATGTATTCCATGCATGGTAGCGGATTAGGAGATAGATGAAAAATTAGTTGAAAAAATTACAAGAGCTCTAACCATCTCACATAATCCATGGTATGTTTGCAGTTTATTGGACAGTAGAAAATATTCTGCACTTGATTAGTATATGATAAGTTAAATAGAAGACCTAATAAGATGAAAACCTTAGTAACTGTTTCCGTCTACAATGATCAAGATGAGCAAAAATTAGTGTATGTTAGACAACGTAAGTAAATTTGAGATTCAGCCATTTTGATTGGTTCTACTAAAGATTGAAGAAAATCAGGAGAGTAATAAGCCCTGAAGGAGGATTGGAACATCATCTCTTCTATTGTAAGAACGAGGATAGCGGAATGAGGAGGCAACCTAAGCGAGAAGTAATTTAACCTTGCTTTCTTCACAGAACCAGAAAGAGGAACAAGTTCACGCAAGTGAAATACTTTGACTCTATGAGTAAAACTTAACTTTGCATTTCCTTAATAAATATAAATATTCTGTTTCACTCGTACTTCATTAGCTTTCTTATCATTACAGCAATGAACAAGAGTTAGGCAAAATAAAGGAAAGACGCATTTTCATAGATCTTCTTTAGAAGACATTAAAATATTCGATTGCTCAAGAAATAAGAGCAGGGCCATAATATTCCACGATTGCAGTAAATATATTTAAAGTAAGCTAAAGAGAATTTGAGCGGGGGGACAATGGAACGAAGGTGTGTGACCGCAGGGCCCTAGAGGGCAGGCGAACACACGGATGAAATTATCGGAGTCGATGAATTCAGGTACGCCGTCGATTCCATCGACCGTCTTTTTTCACTTGGCGCGTTCTTTTTAGCACCACCTGTAGTTCTGCTAACCGCTAATTCACCCATTCCAAGATTACTGATGTATCAAATGTGATTAATGAATTTGGCTGACCTTAGATCGATACATTAATGTTAATGTCACACTCGAATTCCACCATCACCGGAAAGGTCACAGGAAACTTGGTGGCAAACTTTTGCGTTTACTTAACAACTGCAGAGAAAAACCAACTTATGAACTAAACTGGTGTTATCTGGCATAACGCTATCAAAAGACATCCTCCAGGTTCAACAGATTGAATACGTTGAAGCATGCCCTTATTTTCTTCGTTGATTCTATTCGTGAATATCTTACTAACGGATTTCTAATACATCCTTCCCTCGAAGTAAGGCGGAAATATAGCATTGTTAACAACGAAAATATTTCCACAATATTATAATTAAAAAATCAACAGAAAAACACTGAGATGAAAGGAAAAGTAACTTTGAATAATGGATGTTACGAATAAGATTCAGTTCAAATAAGTCATCAAGGTTTAATCAAACTGGAAAAACCCACAGCAGTTATATAAATAAAAGTCGTCATAAAGAGTGCGCTTCTAGACAAGACTAAGTTAATTTTAATCTAATTTTGTTTCCATAAAAATGGCAGTTTTGTTTTAATTAAAGACTCAAAAGGAGTGGAAACTCATGTAAAAAGAAGCTAAACTAAGACACACTTCTTTAGATCTCTTTTTACTCTCCGTGAAATGTAAGTTCACCATTATCCAAGACCCTTTTCAACGGTAATGATTCAGAGTAAGTGTATGGAAACCGGAAACTACATTTTGATTTGGACGATTTGAATTCGAAAAGGATTTCCTGGTCTGTCGACAAAGGATTTTAAATCGCTTGGCTCTGAAAATAGTTTCTAAAACGACAATCATTACAAAAATCATTGAACTGGATAATGAATAGTGGTTGGACACTAGAATTGTAATCCTTTGTTAATCATCGATAGATAGTGAATGAAAATATCGTTTTATATCACACAACGTACACTCAAAAGAAAGCATCTCCTGGAAGGCGAAGTTATTTTATGAAAACCTCCGTCAGGATTTCGCTTTAGCCGAGGTTCCCAAATAAATCTGAAACAACTAACCCAGCTCTGCCTATAACCAAATATCAGCCTTGGATGAACTCTGACAACCCAATAGAATAGTTCACTTTCTAAACTAATATAGGGCGAATATGAACGATAAGCTTTCTCAACCCTAAACTGCCCAAGATGAAGTGTGGAAGGGGAGCTTCCACAGCAAGGAAGTGTGGTGTGGAAGTGCTTTATTTTTATCCACTGATATCCGCATCCGTCTCATACATTATCGACCCAGAAAATAGTCAAAGCAGACATCATCGGTGTCCTCTACCATAGCAAATCTATTCACTCTATCGGTACATCCAACACGACTGTCGGAACTGTTTACAGCCTGATCTCACCTTAAAGGAACTTCTCTTGGAAGTGTCTTATACAGTATTACAATTTACGTATTAGTTAAGTCGACAAAAAATTCGCCTTAGGAAAAACTATCTTAATCCTCATTTTTCTCGTCACTAAATCCCCACTTTCAATCTGGGATTGAATAAATTTAAACTAATTTAATCTTTTCATTTTCGTGGAGTTTTGCAAATCCTTGTGCCTTCCTTTTTTGGACCTCATGATCCGCTGAAAAACAGATATAAGTGTAAAACACAGAGTGCATCGTAAACCCACTAAAACTGACGTTTTTTATCTCCATAGCAATCCTCACCCATTACATCGCAAGGCGATCAACTTTGGGTCACCACGAGGACGATGCCGCAGTAACTATCACATCTGCGAACCACCATCCGACAAAACAGATACTGCTGGAAGGAAACAGCTTCGAATAATACGACGCGGCTTCCGACCGTTGAAAGGGCTGTTTACGAATCGGAGATGACGACCAAAAGCAGGAACCAATTGCAACTGCATGCACCTTATGTCTTCAATGTTTCCGGTCAGATCTCCAGAGAATTGAAGAAAAACGTAATATCCGACCAAACCAATCCGGGAACTTAAAGAATTCGAAATGCATGTCAAGGAGGACCTGGGCCTAAGGACACCAGGAATACATCTATTTAATTAATGGCTGACTTAATTGCCGTTCATTGCCTGGAAAAAATCACAAGATCAAACTGGAATGCACAAAACGCCACACGAGGGGAAATTAGCGTGGCTTTCGTAATCGCAAGGAACTATTTCAACAGAGATGCCCGCTTAGCAGAGCGTGGGATTGCATAATTGAGGAGAAGTCACTATTTTTCAATTCTTCCACAACCTTAGGTTAAGTCGCACGCTTTCCTGTGCTAAGCCTAACTTCACTTCCATCATTTGTATAACAAGAGAGATTGAGATTCTTATATAAAAAAATCTGATGTGGCCAGCACATGACTTTCTCCATATATAAGATGTAAATATTTATCTAAGGCAGTATTTTCGAACTCTAGATTCCATCTAAACTTGGAAGATGAGTGATTAATTTATATATTATTATCTTTTACGTAACAAGCAATATAAATAATGTTTTTTGGGACATGTTCGAAGAAAAATGATGAAATTGGCCTTTCGCCCACAGCGCCCAGAGCGCCCACAGAGTACATAATCAGTAACTTCCGGTTTATCAGTATTTCATGAATAACTCCTAAACAATCAGTTAAACAAAAATATGTTTCTTACAAAAGTTATAGTATAACACATTTTCTAAAACTTTTATGGATTACAGTATATACCTAAATATCAGAGCAATGGAGATATTTTGCAAAAACGGAAACAAGCTTCGAAAAGTAAAGCTCCACTTTCGGTTATTCGATTTATTCCAAAAACTGATAAACTCTAACGACACCAATTAAAATACTATATGTGAAATTTGGTGTTAATACGACCAATATTTTTCATGTTACAGTGCCCACAAAGTACATAATCTGCTACTTCTGGTTTATCAGTATATAACGAATAACCCCTAAACAATTAGTGATACAGAAATATGTTAAATACAAAAGTTATAGTAAATTACATTTTATAAAACTTTTATAAATAATAGTATATACCTAAATATCATATTTATGGAGATATTTTGCAAAACCGGAAATTGGTTTCGAAGAATAAAGCTCAACTTCCGGTTTACCGATTTACTCCAAAAACTAATCAACTCTGACAGCACACACCACAGTACTATATATGAAGTTTGGTATTGATACGACCAATAGTTTTCACGTTAGAGCGCCCACTATCGCACACACACACACACACACACACACACACACACACTCATACACGCAGACATCATTCCGAAAATGTTTAAAACGTGTTCTAGGGACCCCAAAACATGTATTTTCGTTGAAATCTCGAAGCCGATTTTTTTCATGAAAACAATACTTTCTCTATACTTCGTATATGGAGAAAGTAAAAATACATCCATTAAGAAAATGAAAAATTCTCATATGATACAAAAGGTTTTCAGAATTTAGATTTAATTTTATGACATATGGAAACATGAGTTTTTAATAATTTGGAAACACCAGGGGTTTCAATAAAATTGCTTTGGACCACGAACTTAGAAAGTATAGGACTGGAAACTGCTGAAATGTTTTGGTTCCCTTAATATCCGCAGCCGCGAGATGGCAGCACTGAAGTTCGCCCTTTGAAACCATAATCTCATATGAAGTAAATGGTGAAAAAGCACGATTATGATACATATGTAATAAAGAAGAATATTTACCATAGATGGAATTAAGAGTAATTGTTTTATCCATCAATAGGTACTTTTGAAATGAATACAAAATATTTGAATAAGACGGATTAATTAGCAAATCCGAAGAATATGTGCCTTATGTGCAAAACACAGGTAACTTTGTCACCGTAAAAACATTCTTCGTAAATCACTGGAATGCGATGAACCGTACCGTAGAATGGGGTGACTTTGGCCGTTTTTTAGATTTTTTAAAAATATTTCTGTATTAAATTACATTCTCTATGCTCAGAAAATTTAAATTACATGAAGGTAATTCTTATTCATGCAAATCTAAATATTTTTCTTAAGCAACGGAATTTGTTTAAAAATATAAAGAATAGCTGCCTTAGGCACCCCAACCGATGGGGTGACTTCGGCCACTAAATATCTTTTCTAAATATCGCCTATAAAATTAAAAATATGACTAATATTACGACCATTAATATATTTTAAAATCTTTAAATTATTATTATATTTAATCTTTGTTTAATAGGTACTAAGATAAGAAGTTATTGACTCATAATAACGTTTTTCCACTTTATTTATAAATTTTCAAAAGAAAAAGAAATTTTTACATTTTTTAATTGTTTTCCTCCAAAAACAAAAAGAATGAAAAATTCTTGTGGAAAACTTCTATTCACTGTCACTCGAACCCTTTTAAAACCTTTTTCAAGCCTTAGAGTCAGTGTTTTGTTTCTACTAATGAATCTTCGAACCCAAACAATTTCTGGAATTTTTGTCAAAGCACTGAACATTTACTTTTTACTGTTCAAATACGTTTGTACTCAAATTTGGATATCACGAATACTCATAAAAAATTAACAGCACTTCCACTAATTTAATCTCTTTTTCACGAAGAAGCACTGTTTGGCCTCCAATTGTCTTCAAATGTTTCCCATCTTGCTGAGTGTTACTGAGAGAAGTTAACAGACTGAGGTTTCGTAGACTTGTCTCGAGAATTCACGATTTTCAATTTAGTTCCCAATGACAATTGTACTGTCAATAATGCAAAAGAGCAAGACGGATTTGCTGGCGATATGTCAAGACAATATAAATTCTAAAGTGCAGGAAAAAATAGCTACTTTGTGAAATTTTAGATATTGTACTGCAAATTTACAATTTGTGGAGCAGTGCACGCGTGGCCGAATCACCCCGTTCTACGGTAACATTGATGTAAGTTGGAAAGTGCGACCACGTTGTGTGAGTTGGAGATCTTCATGGTCGCTACTGCGCTTGAAGACTTTTGATATATTTTAAGAATCCTTAAGGTATCCTTAATCTTAAAAATGCCTGGTCATCGTTGCATTGCACCAGATAAAGAAACACAGCAAGTGTGCTGTTTGCCAGGCAGCATCAATTCATCCGGGTCATTCTCTTGCCATCCAGTAGCAAAGCTAACAAATATGAAAAGTATGGGGGGTTTAGTTCATCCTAATGTAAACCTTCATACTTTCATCCTCAAAGTGGAGGAACAGTTTGTAAAGCACTGTGAGTCAAATGATGTGCTTGAGTGCATAATTACAGAGTTACTTGAAGGTGACGAAGAGATAACTTTCCCATGCTTTGAGCACGGAAGTGAAATCATAGCATATATAATACAATATTATGTAACTATGAGGATTAGACAGCATGCAAAGCTTATAAATTTAAAGAAAGTGCATCGAAAAGGAAAACTGCGAAACTGTCTAAAACTTAATGTTTGGTCAATACATTTTTAAACCACTTTATCCTTTATGTTTGTATATTGTATAAACCAACTTCACATTTCAGCCTCCCCAAGATAAAATGTAGTCCACGCCAGTCATTAAAATTTGATACTTTTGGATTTATGTATGTTTCAACAATATTTGACCGTTTACTCATTTCCTGGAGACTATTTCTGGGAACTTCGGAAAAAAAAATCAGGAAATGTATCTACGAGGGTGGTCTGAAAAGTTTCTGACCCCAGATTTTTCAGACATCTTGAGAAATTTTTTAGAAATTTTCAGAAAACATGTCAAGAAATGTTGAAATGTCGGAAACTTTTCAGACCACCCATGTACATACATCCTGCGATTCTTATTTTAAAAGACCTTGTTGAAAGTAGATGTAACGTTGGTAATTTATTAAGGATCAATTATTTTCTGTGTATCCAAGCAGAACACTTCGCTGATCTTCGAATAATGTTTTCACAGCGACGAAGTTACTTGTGGTGTGCCCTGAAGGCAACCTGCACTTATTCTTCGGATTTACTAATTTGCCCATTTTATTCAATTGTTTTAAGTACTTATAAATGAATAAATCACTAATTCTGAATTCCATCTTTGGTATATACTACTCCGGCAAAGAAAAAGAGGGAAAAAGTATCATAATCGTGCTGTTTTTTCCATTTACTCCATATGAGATTATGGTTTCAAAGGGCGAGCTTCAGTGCTGCCATCTCGCGGTTGCGGACATTAAGGGCGTCAGCCGATTGTACAGTCAGCATAGGGGAGCTTCAGGGGCGTGCTTTGGACAAACCTAAGACAGCTCAGAATGGGAGAGCAATTAGCTGTAAAGACAGAACAGGAATAATTATCTTAGGAAATTATATCAAATATGGGGAGTCCTCCATTTAATTAGCATTTAACGGAAACAATCCTAAACAAGAAGGATTAAAGTAGAAGGAAACTGATGACGAAGGAGTTAAAATTAACGCATTCGGAAGAAAAATTTCGGCTTTGTCAGAAAGGAGTACATTAGGGTGTATAAGAAGCTTTTATGTTCGGGGGTTTGCTCAGATAAAGGAAAGATAATTAAAGGAAGACAAATGAGGAAGTATTTAATAAAAACAGAGATGGAAACGGAGATTTCATTAGTTAAACTACAGAGATGCCGAAGAAGGAAGATCGAAGGACTCTCTTTAAATAAGTCGACTCCAATGGAATTGACTCAAAAGACAAAGCGGTTTACTAAAAATGTAAAGATAAAGAAAGAAAATGAGTGAATTGATCTTTTTAAAAGTCACTCTTGATAAATATATGTCTCAAAATGTTTCAGAGAAAGCGGTTAGTTGATTATATTAACTTATAAATCGTAGTATAACTTTTATAAGAAAAATTCCATATACTATAAGAAACGTTACATTTTTTCGCGACTAATCATTGTACTCTGCTTACACTGAAGAATAAAAAAATAATGCTGAAATATTATTTATACCAATTTTTATCGTTAAAATCTTTATGGAAATAATAATTGTGAAAAATCTGGAAAATGTACGCCTACATAACTCATAATCGTATAAAATTCATGCATCATTACATAAGATTCTTTTCTCTTATAAATTATTTTCCTATATATTTCAAAGTGAAAATGAAAGCCACTATTCACCATGATCATCACAAATAAGGGAAGAACTACAACAATACATAGGACGTAATTTATCGAAATAATAACAGGTTTATTTAGGAGGGTGATATTAATAGATTCTCTCTCACTTAAAGGCCTATGACAATGATTTTGCTTTTACGAATCCATAAGAATAAGTCAGTTATGTTATGTTACCTATATTCAGTAGTATGAACATAGAATGAACTATGGAATGCCGTTACAAAGTACGATCGTGTAATACAGAGATGAAAGAAAAGCATTAACTTAAGTTTAAGTGATGTTTAAACTGTGACAACTCTTAATCAGACCATGGAACAGAGGGGGATTCTCGTTTCCGAACTTATATTTCATTTCTATAAGATACACAATTTTTGTTTAGGCAATATCTTTTGGTTACGAAAATATTTTTTACGGAGCAACACGTAATGTAACGCAAAACTAGATAAAAGTTGTTTTGGGTACCAAAGATGGAACCATACCGACTAACGTATTAATCTCGTCGACTTTAATTATTGAAATTAAATTTACCGAAAAGGGCACAATCAAAATTACTTATAGAAATGCAGCTAATTTAAAATCACAGCTTTGGCATAAAATGTTGGGGCTTCCAAACCACCGTCATACTTTTTGCGCTGTAAACTTATCCTTCAGCCGCCATTCGATGACATCAGAAAAGCTGAAACAATTATCGTTGGATCGAAATTAATTTCGGCATACGTCGAACGTTCCCAACGGCATCCAATCGCGACAAAAATCCCGATAAGGAATTTAATAATGAATGACGTAGTTCTTTCGCTAATAGCAAAACAGAAGGATTCCGTCGGAATTACAGCAAAACTTCATCCGCGTGGCATTTCATCCTCTAGGAGGGATTTTTCCGGATATGTAGAGGATCCCCATGTGGAACGATGACACTGCAGCGCATCCCATTTTAAGAGAACTGCGAGTGCATGAAGTAACAACGTTGTTAATTCTGGCACTTCAAATGCCTTATAAAGCAGTGATTATTAGTTTTGTAAGATGCTTTCAACAATACTACTACTACTTGAAGGAGTGAGAGGAAAGGATGGGATGTTTCTGAAGATTATTGTGACTCAATTGCGCATATTCCATGGAAATAAGACGTAAGTAATAACCAGCATATTACTATATAATCGATTTTGCGGCCATTTTGTGGAACACCATAAAGGAAGGAAAAGAAATGACTCTGTCTCAGTTCCAAACGAAGAAAATTTATCAACATACGACCGGTTTCGGCTAAGGTCCAGTAACCTTCAGGAAGATAAGAATAAGATAACTACATAAAGCAATTCAGCCAAACAAACTGGAAATAAACGGCCACAAATGTGGATATAATAATGATAATCGGTATCTAAATCGCGAAACTTTATTAAAGAAGAGATTTATCAGAATGCTGGAGGATGCCGTACTTCAGAGATTTCATTTCTGTTTCTTACTAATGATGCTACTTTTCATATCTTGAGAATGGCGGAACAAAAATATAGCTTTCATAATCTAAATTTTTGTATTCTATTCATCCAAATTTCCTATTATTTGGGCAAGTCGAAAATCAGGTAAAAAAGAAGCCATCTTTGCAGAAAAAAGAAAGGAACATTTTCCAGTTGGATTTTGAAATAGATAAAAATTGTAGAAAACGAATTTTTAAGGCTTGGCTAAAAAATCGAAAATATTAAAAGGAAAAGGCTATTTTTATTGAATTAATTTTTATACGGAGATGTGAATGTTTTTAGATGCGTCTTCAATCCGTTCATCTAATTACACGTTGTTTAATAAACAAAATGACAGAAAATAGCTGAAAAGTTTCAGTATATGTGTCTTTTAACAGTTAAATAAACTAATAGTCAATTAAGCTTCCTTCTAGATTAGCAAAAGTTTACGCTACATGTGGAAACGGTTTAGTCAGATTCCATATTAAAAAGCCTTGCAGATGGACGTGGTGTAAGACACGTGACAGTTCATCGCAGTTATCTAGTTGTTTTCCTTACTTATTCTCTAAATTTGCCCGAAAATGAGGTCCACCATTTTGTTGCTTTTAATGAGAAAAGACCATCTTTGAGCGCCAAAACTTTAATTTATCAAGATATAAAAAGTAGTATTAGATTACTACCGTTACGCATCTTTATCTTTACCAACAGATACTACATACTACAGTACTAGATTACTACTACTATACTAATACTAGTAGATTACTACTACTATACTAATACTAATACAGTACTAGATTACTACCGTTACGCATCTTTATCTTTACCAACAGATACTACATACTAGAGTACTACTACTATACTAATACTAGTAGATAACTACTACTATACTAATACTAATACAGTAATAGATTACTATCGCTACGCATCGTTATCTTTACCAACAGTTTGTTTCGAAAGTCTCCATAAATCAACGAATTTGCATTTTTCTCCAAAAAATCCGAGACTAATTTTCCGTGAAAATTTCTCAAGTTTGACGCCCTGTATCTTTTAGACGCTTGAGAATATTAAAATTCAACAAACGGAAACACAAAACTCAATCTTCTCGAAATAAATGTGCGAAGTTTCAAGTTCCATATAAAAAAACATTTTTGATCCAATGCCCGGGTTGTTTTGATTCCAACACACTGTGAAGAGTTACTTTGATATGAAGGTTCTAATCGAGTATATAAGAGAGAATTAGGTAAACAAAATGGAGGAATTTTATAAATTCATTTCTCTGTATCCGCCCCTCATAAAAAAATAAGCATTACCAAGTCGTCGATAGTTTTCCAAGTAAATTTCACCCTAATTGCTACATGTTTTAAACATGGGAAGAGTTTATTCCAAACAAACTCCTACTTGAAAGTCAAGGGTTTTACTTACCTTAATCAATTTCTCTTAAATAAAGGTTACAGGGAGAAGTTATTTGGATCTTTCTAGATTTAAGATATATTTAAATATTACATGACTTGAAGAAGACTTGACTCAAGGCATGTAAAAATTGCTCCCTTCGAGTCTCATACGATTTCTTTTGCATTTTTCAATCTTCTTTGATCCCAATCGGTGACAGGAAACAATTCTACCGAAACTTAGTTCCAGGATTCAAGTCTTAGATAACCGGTTTTATTTTCCCTTTTACATCAGCGAGGAATATACTGGCATTCAATATTGATACAAAATAAATACAGAAAATATAAAACCATACGATCTATTTACTATGCGTGAGAAACTTCTTCATAGATATGTCTCTATCTGTGAAAAATATCTAAGCTATTTACTTGATTCACGACACGGAAAGCTAAGCCTATGGCTTTCTTTGGAAGCCGTGATGTGGAAGGAGTGTATTATTAACGCGATGATCCATTAGAGGGAGCCATGTTAAACCCCTTGTCTTTAGCCCTAGTCGACGAATTTAATGGATGAAGGCGCGCAACTTCGGAGGAGAGGTAAAGAAACAAAAGAAAAACGATTAAGACAAATGACTGAAAAGGAAGAATGAGGATTTCCAGTCGGCATATTAGGTGCTCGTGATGATTTCACCGTTAATGGAGAGAAATTTACGCAAATTATATAAAATGCACCAAATGGTGCCTTTTCATTCTCTGCATTGCCATAATGTGGAATTTATTTCAATGGAAGAAAAAAAGACTCTGAGAGAGAAAATGATTAAAGTATATTTTAAGACCGCAGTGTGTTTTTAGAATGAGAACAGAGGAGAGAGGCCTTTATGGACGTTCGATACCAATCGAAATTCAGTTACTTCCTCAAACAAATACTAATGTCGGGATATTATTTCATATTGTTCATTATTTCCAGAAGAAATGAAATACAAAATATCATATCTTGGCTTATATATCATTTAAATTTGTTTTCTTCGTAATATTTGTGTGATTCCAAGTAATACTAGTTGCAGGTAGGTAATAGGATATCCCTTTAAGCGTGGCCGGTGAATTGGTCCAGGGGGAATTCGTACGCGGGGAATTCGTACGCGGGGAATTCGTCCGCGGGGAATTCGTCCGCGGGGAATTGGTCTCCCGACAGATTGCTACGCGGGGAACCGATCCCCCGCGCTGATGTTGTACTACTGTTATTCAGTCTTATGTTAATTAACCGGGGGGAGGGGTTGGGTTGGTAGTACAACAACAACAGTACAATAGAGTCATTATGGGACCCACACAATTATGAGGGTTAGGCGTTATGTGAGATAAATGTTCTTCCCATACAAAAGTTATATGCCGAGATATGCCGAACCCACCTTATTGTGAGGGTCAGGGCTTAAAGGGTTTTAATGCTTCATTATAAGTTTTATGCGGCCCAATGATGCATAAAGCATTCAGTTGGAAAACACGTCTGCTTTCGAATGTGGGGTTCCGAACAACAATCTTATGCTCAAAAAAAAATTATAAAAGAACTTGTTCCAAATTCTTCCAAACTTATCAATTTTAAATCCTTGAATTATAGCCTCGAGTTTGATTGAATATTAGTAATAAAGATGATGTTTTGCTTAATTGAAGCAATAAAAGGTGGGCTCCGTTTTCGGCCAAATATCGAGATTAAATAAAGAAAACAACTAAATAACTGCGATGGATTATGAGGTGTCTTATACCACGTCCTTATACTAAGCTTTGAAGTATGGCATATGACAAAACTATTTCAATTCACCAGCTACCCTGGGATTGCGGTGGATTTTTCGTAAGTGCTGTGCAGTCCGGCTTGATGGCATAGAATCCTCAAATCCAGTTTCGCTATCTTTTTAGTGATGTGAATTCCGGAAATCATCCTCTTTCATGTTAAATTCTTACTAACCATATCAAAAGTGACAAAAATGTGACAAATATCATTGCGCTTTTAAATAACAATTTCGCCTTTTTAAGTAAATTACGATATTCTTAGTTGATACGACGCATTTTTAATGAGTTATTTACCATGAATAATTAATTAAATAGTCAATGTGCCTCATAGAATGGATCCCAAAGGAAAATATGGAAAAATGGAGCGTATATGAACCAAATTTAGCTGTGGCAGCATATTTAAATGGAGATTACAGTTTAAATGAATGAGTCCGTGTTTATAACGTCCCAAAGAAAACTATAAATAAGTACCCTGAAAATAAGAGCAGTTTAGTGTTTTCGGAAGAAATTTAAGCGGAATTAGAGCGACACATCCTAAAATATGTAGAGAATAAAATTGGTTTAATCTTATCGAATGTAAGAAATCCTGCATTCGACGTTGCAAAAAGGAAGGTAATAGCTCATAACTTAAACGTCGAAAAAGGCATTGCAGGAAAAATGCACTATAACTCTATGCTTTGATGAAGAGACCTACCAAATTGTCATGCAGATAGCTTCATTCATGGCTGGGATTCAATGAACTAAAGACCTACAAGCACAGTACAGAAATTTCCAATTCTTTTGCTTCGTATAATTTTTCGAAGAGTGCCGTCATAAAATAGGTAGATAACAACTGAGGGAAATTGAGTTTTAGTTTTAAATAAATCGTTAAGAATCGTAATTTTAAAGTATTTTCATAAACTGTAACAACCAGATAGTGACTAAAATCTGTTAGCCTTTTCAGTTCAACCGCAATTCATATCATACGTGAAAAATAAGATATAAGTCATACTCAGCTATTTGATTGGGCTTTGAAGGGTAGTAAAATTTGTCGTATATTATTAAAGCGTACATGTATCTTTGCATAAAGCCGTTAATCATAGGGTCTCGGTATACTTTAAATTCTGTGCCAAACAAAAGACTGAAGATGTTGATAGTTTAACTTTGGAGGACGCTAAAATTTCGATCCGCTTACGAAATTCATCGAACTCTAGTGAATATAGTCAATTTAGAATCTCATCCGATTGAATGGATCTGTAGAGCATAGATACGAGTCGTATTCGACACGTGGAAGAAAAACTTCCTTGCATATCATTTCACTCAGGAGACACATTCATTCGGCTAAAAATAGTCCCTAGCCCTTCTTTTATATCATCCGTAAAGGGGAACCAGAAACCAAAACACAAATTTCGCTTTCAAAACCTTTTGAGAGAAAAGAAATAAGAAGGGGTCGGCAAACTCGGGAGGAATATTGGTCCATTAAAGCCAAAAGGGGAAAAAAGGAGAAAATGTCGATCCCTCAGACAGATCTGGTCCAGCAACGATAAAGGCAACCTCTCGTCTTGACGCCTATTGTCCAGGCTCTCAATCGGGAGGGCCACCGTCAGATGGGCAGCAAATCTCTGACGACGATCTCACGTTATTTCCGGCGAGGAGATCGTAAAAATCGGACAGCTTGATGGTTCGGAGGGAGTTGTGAAGATGCCACGGAGAAGGCTGGGGTTATTAAGGAAATGTATAAACGGAATGGGGGAAAGAATTCTCAAATGCGCTCTCTGCATTAAGAGACTCCTTTCTGAGAAATAATAAAAATGCGAAATCTCTTTAAGAGCCACTGCATGGAAAATCTTAATTTTTTCTTCCCTATACTTTTGGGGATTTTTATTGCCTCCTCCGCCATAAATGAGATTTTGTGAGAAAATATCGCCGTGTGATGTTATTACGAGTGGAGTGGATGAGAAAGTAAATTATGCAAGGAAATATTACTCGAGCCAGAATTAAATAGGATTAGAACTGAGTCTGTGATATTAGGGCCTCAATGGAGGAGTAATATGATCTATATTGCATTGCTCAAGAAATGCTTACGTAAGTCAAACGATTGTTTACCCTCCCCGATGTAAGTACGAATGCATTAGAAGTACATAAAACTAGAGTGAATATCGAAGTAAAAATTGGCAACAATTTTCGAAAATATAAACTCCACGGCAAAGACACATCATCCCGTCGCTTCAGAGTGTTCGCTTTAATAAAGTCACAGTAATTGCGTATTTTCATGAACAAAAACGATGATGAACTATCTTTTGGTACATTATATTTTATAAATATTATCTGCTTTAGCCTGCTTATTTAAGTTAAGGCTCTAGATATTAAGGGAAGGTTTTTGCTAGATGGTTTTTGAGTGGCATCATCGTTTGGGTACAATCATCGTTGTTAAATTCCAACATTTACCCAACTATTTAACTACGTAAACAAAACAATTCAGATTAATAAAATAGGTAATGGAGGATTAAGCTAATTTTGCTGAAGACTTTAAGGTATTTCAAAGCTGAAATCCGAAGATGGTGATACGAGACAATACTTTACGTAATATAATAATATTATTTAAGTGAAATAATTACAGATAGGTGGATATTTATTCAGTGATGATATTGGAAAGAATTGAACGCAAACGGAATGAAAAGGAACAAAAGCTCAAAAGAGGGGTTTGGGTAGATTTTGTCACTGCATTTTTTCAGCATTTGTAACATTGAAGAGGCTTTATAGCAATGATAGGAAGTAGAGTGGGGGTTAGCTAAATAAATAGTTATTAACGTTGTTACTTTTGACATTACCGAAAATAAAATCTGTACGAAACAATTTCAATGGCTGAGAACAGTATGAGTCAGTTTACGTAAGTTTAATTTAAACGATTCAAGATAGGAAAAAGTGATGGAAGACCCTACAGTAAGCACTTATTGACTATGAGACAACTCTGGTATGTTTCGCTTCATTCCTCTTATACATGTAAGAATTTCGTTTGAAATATTCATTTCGATATAATTATAATAAATGAAGTTTAATTATTATTAGAGCCACACAATATGTGTAACCTGATATATGATGTTCATTTACATAATTAACTTTTATCACATAAAAACAAGATTACAAGATATCAAATTTTAATTTCAATGCCTGAATATTGAATTATATATGATTTTTCTCTGTATTTCTTTTTTTCATAATTGATATTTTAAAAGAGGTCATGAAGAAATGTTGAAAGGGAGCTTGCGTTGGTGCGAAGAGGTAAAGAATAACTTTGTAATGGTCCATGCGCAAGGAAGATTGTTTAGCGTTGGTCAAAGCTCTACTTTGATAATCATAAAAAAATAAACGCAAACAACGCTAAGGTGATTGGAAGGAGGCATCTTATCTTATGCCTATCTTCTTGTGTAAGACAGACACGATTCATAAATCACCCATTCATAAGCCTCTACAGTTATCTCATGTTGGGACAAACAGCATCAGAAAATTAAGATAGTGAATAAATCTATTTTTTGTTGGGAATTGATCGCCAAATCCACAATTTGTATCTTTAATACACGGTGGCTGGATGTCCGGATGCAACAGCCAAAGATCTTAGAACTTCCACTTTCTAAAATTTCGAATAAGCTAAAACTATAAAAAATACATACACAAATATTGCAAAAATAAAACAGATATAGTTAGAGAAAAGAAGTTAGCAGCAGGGAAAAATGAGAGTGCAGAGTTGAAGATTGTACAAAGTTCTCGAAAAGGGAGATACGAACAGAAAATAATTTTCAGACTCAGCAACCGGAAAGGATACTACGAATCAAATCTGCTTTTTCGCCAAAACTATTACACCATTTTGATTTGCTTCTTAATAACCAAGCAGTTAAAAATATATATTGGGAAAAGGCACCCTCCAATTGGAAAATAGTCATATTTTTCGAAATACATGGCTCCCGGATAGCCATGTGGACAGCGCGTTTGTCTTTGGTGAAAGCGGTCCCGGGTTCGATTCCCGGTGGGAGTCAATGTACGAAATGACCTAAGCTGTCGAAGCACTTTTAACAATACTACTACTACTTTTCGAAATACCTGTGCGGGCCGAGCAAAGCCTAAATAACTATTGAATTTTGTGTAATGTTTTAGTTATTCTTCGATATCTTCTAAATAAGACCTTACAAAAAAATACGCTTCTTAAAAATTTTAAAAAAGATAAATTTTAAACCTAACCTCAAATCTCTATGTCTAGAAATATGTATTCAGAAATCATCAGTTGTTTTCAAAAAGTGAGGAATTTCGTTTTGGTAAAGTATTTTGACAATTATCGGGAAAAGTACTCGTACCATGAGGAAAATTATTTTTTTTAAATGAGAACTATATTTATTTAACTTCGATCGGAGCTGAAATTATAGGCCCACAACAATGCTTCATAAAGTGGTATATCCCTTCCCCTACACTCACATAACAATGTCTTTGGCGGAAAATTGAGATTGAGACTAAAGTTTCTTTCATCCAACCCGTCGTAATAGATTACACAAACATTAAATGAATGAGGTGAGAAAAGGTGAGATACTTCTTCTGAGAGTAGAGATTTTTAGGAATGAAATATCCACTGCAGGAAAACTTCCACGAAGAAGGGGGGTGTGAAGAATCTGCGCAAATCTACCGATGGAAATGAGGAAATAGGAAGCAACCTCTTCATTGTCTTTAAAATGACCAGAAATATGGGGTATTCCCAGTTTATAGTGAGTCAAAAAATATGCGTTAGAATCTAAAATCCCCAGCCCTTATTTAGGAGTACTAAAAGTGAAAATTTCCTGATTTGGAAATAAATTCAGTGTGACGCTCTTTTAAATCACTGAAATATTCTTTGTATTCTTACAATTTAGGAATTCAATAACAACATATATATATATTCATCCTAAGGAATGAAAGTTAAGAGATTTAATTAAAAGAAATTGTTTAGTCTAAGGACAAATTGAGTTAAAGCTATTTCTTCTTTGTCTTACTTCCGACTATATCTATAATATAATTCTGAATACATCATAATGAATTGGATTTAATTAGAATTAATGTTACAAAAAATGTCTTTTTATTACAACACATACATACATGAGTGTTTTATCTGTCATCAAGAACATTCAAAAATCCCTTTTCAACGCCATATCCTTCACTTCCTTGTAGCTTACCCCACACTTTAAATTATCCAGCATCATTTGTCTTCCCCTCTGTTTTCCTTGGATTCTGCCTTCAATTACTGTCTTTAATAGCTCCTCTTAATATTTGACCCAACTTTCGATGCTTTAACTAAAGCCCTCTCCCCCCCAACCATCTCCAGCACCTTTGTGTTCGTTTTCCTATCAACCCCTCTTACTTTTTCCATTTTACGCCAAGCCCGCATCACATAAGCCTCCAAACGTTTGACTTCCTCCTTTCTTAATGTCCACGTTTCACACCCATGAAGGAAAAAAGTTCACACCAAGGATTTTACCAATCTTTTCCTGATTCCTTTATTAAGACATTCGGTCATCAGTTTACTTCGCTTTGAAAAGACTTTTTTGATATGGGCTATTTCTTTACTTGCCTCATCTTTGCATCTTCCGTTTTACGAAAGAGTACCTTCCATGTAAGAAAATGCATCCACTAGCTCTAGTTTCTCCCCATCCGCCCTTATCGTTAATTTGGATTTCTTTCCTCAAGGTCTTTTTAAGATTTAAGTTGGTAATTGAATACATTAATTATATGGTAATAAATGCGTTAGCTCTAATGAAATTTACAAAAGATACAATTATTTCTGTCAGAGAAAGTTCTTGTTTTAAATATTGCTGCTACATACAAATTTAAAAAAAAATTATAAATTCATTAATTACAATCATGAATAATTTATTTCACTAATTAATAAGGGAGGTGATGCCGTTCTTTCGACTAACCTCATAAATTTAAACAGGTGAATTTAGATAATTGTACGTAAAGCATATTTAAAATATAGTGGGAATGAATTCCATCCTAGAATAAATGATACTAACAAAAGCATTTACAGGAAACATTGGACATAAACGATTAGATTATGAGAAAGAGTCGGAAAAGAGAGAAAGTTGTAACAAAAATCAAATTATTAAATGGAAGTAATAAACGCGGAGATGGCATATATGTGTTTCGCGAAACAACGGTTTCCTTTATTATGATTTCCAATAGAATAAAGGATAATTTTAAAACACATCTATATTATACGATTGAAGCAATTTCAAGTAACGGTTAATAATTAATCATCGACACCATAGATGCGGGAAACCGCCGGAAAAAGATGACCTATTACACTTATGCTGCGCCGCTTATGAGAATTTCCCACAGATAAGCCCGCCCTCTTTCCATAAGGGATCGCAATCCAAGGAAGGCACTGGGTGACTCGCTAAAGACATCCGGGGAGAAAAGTGATTATTTTGAGAGCTCTACTCCGCCTAATGATCTGTTCAGAGAGACGTCGCACTCAATGTTGATAAGCACCACCCCCGCTCGAAGGAGGCGTTTTTCTCTATGGGCTTACTTCCATGCCGACATCATTATTACGGCGTGTGGCGGGAATATCCCAGGAGGTTGACTTGAAAGGCGGTTCTATCGGCCGAATCTTGCGTTCGTAAACGAGACGGAGACGGAAATTAGGAAGCGTCTATACATTATTATCATTAGCTCACGGTGACTTTTAGAATACATTAACCTGATGAAATTACGGGATTATTCTAACCTTTATGCAACGTTACAACGCGTATGCATCTTGCTAATATATACTGTTTTTTCTCAAAATTAGGCCTGAGTCGTTTTACACTGAAATATTTCGGCATGTCAGGCAGCCTAGGAAAAACATTAAGGATGTACCAGAAGATTTAAAAGCGGTAATTCAGGGTATACATATAAGGTATCCTGGTCTTCGATATACTGTTTGTGTAGCCATTAAGAGTTGTCTAGCTAAACATCAATTTCAATGGCCTCAAGTCTTGATGCAAATCCTAAGCAAAACTAAACCCATGAATGCACGGAATTTGTCTTGTTTAACTTAAATATTTTAAAAAAGTTCTTTTTATAATCATTTTGACTGCATAAAAGTGGTCCTACTATATGGATGCCTTTTTGCTCAGCGTAGAACTAGGCTAGTAAGAGAAAACAACAAGCTTACCTGATATTCCATCGTATGTCCACCATTCCTCCCAGCTTGCTCGAATCTCTGAAAGAAAAGATAGATATAATAAGAAAATAATACAACAAAAATGACAATTTTAGTTACACCGTTTTTGGCTGAGTGAATAACAGTTTGTTAGGATCTACTTATACATCACTTCTTTACGGGGCTAAGGACGGAGAACACCACATCATCCGTGAATTTATGCAACCCGCGTATTATGAAAGCATACTTATTGCATACATTTCAAGGATATTGCCTTATTTATTTATTTAATGTAAGCGCTGCAAGTTGGTATTAATACCAGGTGGCAACGGTTGAGGGGGATATTAAATTATAATCCGTCCGGCATTCGCCCAAGGACTGGAGGGAAACCCCTCCGAAAACTTCCCGTGGACAGTACACATCTTAGCAGTAGCAATAGCTTAAATTCGATGCTGTGGGCCTTTACTTGGTAGTATTCCATTACAAACAGCAGCCAGGAACTTTGCAACTTGCTCCTGGCAACTGCTTTTAATAGCAATTAGTACAATAAGTCAAAGAATTCAGATAAACAATATACAAACACC
This sequence comes from Sympetrum striolatum, assembly GCA_947579665.1. Lineage (NCBI taxonomy): Eukaryota > Metazoa > Arthropoda > Insecta > Odonata > Libellulidae > Sympetrum > Sympetrum striolatum. Next base: position 73,660,577 of record OX388349.1, read on the forward strand.
TCCTTATTTCGATGTCTCTTTTTCTCGCGAGAATAAATTCAATTTCAAGCAAAAGTGCATCATAATTATCAATAGAGATCTCTAATCCAGCGACTTACCTAATAAATAATTTACCCCTACTTTATTATCTTTATGATTTTCTCTAATTTTGCCTTGATTTTTATTCTTTGATTCCTTATCCTTCAAGGTATCAATGTCAGTAACAGTTTAAAAGATTAAATAAGGAATTTACAAGCATAATATTAATACTTGTCGATCATTTCATCGACGACATCAGTTTCATTACAGACTTCATGTTTCAGGACTCTCCTGTGACGTTGGCACCAAGATGCGGCCCGCGAGCCACAAATGGCCGGCTAAACCAAGCATTGCAGCTCTTGCTCATAAAAACTCTCCTATATTTTCTGAGAAAATGGACGTATAATTTAAATACAATGTCAATAACAGCTTTCTCTTAGGCCTAAAATATCATTCTTACTCATTTTTTAATAATATTGAAACATCACAGTTATATTGATAAAATGTCACAATAAGAAAAAAGATATAGTAAGAGTAATGAACGTATGATGATAGATATTTGGACCTTCTCTTATAATATCTTTAATTATTTGCGAAGATGAGATTCAACAAGATGCCTATTCGATTGAATATGATTAATATCTAAGATTAAATTAATGTTAATCACGGTAAGTCTGTTACATTTTACTCTCGCCAAGTGTATTCATTCTACAAAAAAAATAGTCTCTTCGTAAAATAAAATAAAATCTTACGATTTAATATGAGGATCTGATTAATGTTGGATGCAATACAGAATTTATTAATCTAACATTATTGAGATGAATGTATTTATTTCGAATGTGGAATATCTTTTTCAGTTTTTATTCAGAAATATATCAGTTTTCCTTAAGATACTGGTCCAGGATTTCCCCCCTTATTCTCCGTTAAATTATTCTTATAAATGCATCTGAATGCCATAAACATTTTATTCCCAAAGTAGGATTAGAGTTTAGGCCTAAATTACAATAAAATCACGCTTTTGGCGATTAAGTCCGTCTCTGGCAGTATTACAACGAGTCCAAATAGAGTAAAGACGCATATCATTACCCTCGGAATTAACCATCGCCAATCCTCCAATCCAGCTGAAAAAATAAAGTTCGAAGTCTTTGTCATCTTTATTTCCTGCTCCGAGCCCTGAAAAAATCCTCAAGTATACTCTCTGGGGATCTCATCCCTTTTATTGTCCTCAAAACTAAATCTCGGGCTCTGTGAGAGGAGTCCATGAGGCGAAGATATTGAAAGTGCTGCGAGAGAATCCCAATGGACATGGGATTGAAAAAGGAACAATAAGAATGAAGGGAAAAGAGAGGACATTAAAAAAGTGTTATATCTCAAGTGTAAATAATACAATACTCAGGAAATCAAATATCGAATCGAATAGCATCAACTCCATTGGATAAATAGCTGACTTCGGACAGCCATTCAAGTTCATCAAAAAATGTTTATTCGCTATTATCTTTGGTTAAGTATTCCTAGCCATATAATTTACCAGTTTCATATAACTCTTAATCATTATATTCAATATTATATTGTGTCAAAAATATATTTTCCTAAAATATTATGGTATAGATAGAATTTCACACTCCTTGTGGAGGTAATCAAAAAATATTTTGATTGAATAAACTCGATTGTTCGACTATGATGTGAAACTTCAAATTCCAATTAAAATTTATTACATTAAAAATACTGGGGAAAATAGCGCCGTCTCTCATTTTAGGAATTTTAACTTCAGTCGAGAGAAATATTTAGCTTTAATGCAAACCTAAAAATCTGTAGATATAATCCACGTAAGGGGATATCCTAAGAATGCCTCTCCTTAATGGAGAACCTATGAGATACATATCACAGTAAGCTTTAAGATGGTATGACTTAAAATGCAAACATTAAGTTTCAGTAAAGATTACAACCTATGAAATAATTCATAAAATAATGAATTTAATAGAAGCTTTTCCATTGCGTGGGATACTAAGAAAAGAGAGAGACATTTGTTAAGAAAGAATATAAGATAAAAATAGAGAAAATGAAGAGAATGAGAGTGATGAGAAGGATGTGGAGTGAATTTGGATGGAAAAATAGAGAATGAGAAAAAAGAGAGCTTCGAGGGGCTTATGGGAAGAAAAAGGAGGTTTTACTGTAATGGTACATTCCCCTCAGACTGGATTTCATCCCGGATGGGAAGAGATTGGTAGATTTAGGGATGGAAAAGAGGATTATTTTAAAAAACTGTAAAATAAAGGGGAATAAACCCGGGAATAACGAAATGGTGGGAAAATAATTACCTGGCGATAATGAAACTTCACGGATGACAATAGATGAATGTCGTGAGTGAATGATTTTTACATTTTTTACGTAATTAAGTGCCGAGTTTTAATCAAACTGAAACGCGGAGGGTTGGGAACGAATACACAACTTAGCAGAATCTTCTCCATTGAAAGGATGCGGAAATGATTTCTAGGAATTATGATGAGTTCTGATCATATCGGTGCAAGAAATTATTCCTGATTGAGTGGAAAGAGAATTAAAATCGCTCCATGGAAAGAGGTACTTCGCAAGTCACTAAGAGTTATTAAAGAATTGAAAATTAAAATCTATTCCAATACCTTAACTTGAGCAATCTTAAGATTTTTTCGATAATTTTCAACTTAAACGATCTCGTATGATTGTGGAATGAATTCTGTATTGCGGTAACGGTATAAGTGCTTTCTTTTGTCATTGTTTTTGCTATTACAAACTTAAGCCCGGATAAATGTAGATTCTATGACAATATTGTATAAAATCAAAATGAAATAGAACTGCATTTTGGTGACAAGTTATGTTTTAATCCTGATAATCATAAGTAACATCTGATACTTATCATTTTGAGTCCTTTGTAATATTGTAAAGCTTTGATATAGTATTGTTTTACTATGTAAATCATTAAAATATAATTTTAATTTGAAAAACCCAGAATCCGAAGTTTTGTATATAACAACTCTATTAGTTATAAGAAACCCAAGGAGAATCGGACATGGAAAAAAGTCCACCAAGGCCGGGAATCGAACCCGGGATCTTCTTCTTTCCGGGAGAATACTTTAACTAGCTAAGCTACCGAGGCAGAACAATTTAATAGTTATGTTTTTCGTGCCACTCATATCTTTCTGTAATAATTTTAATGATATAATCATCACCTGCCATTCATTATTTGGACTTCGCTTCTTTCTTCAACTACACCACCATTTCCGCCATAAAAAACTTTTAAAGATAACATTTGATTTTAGAAATGAAAAATAAAGATTTTATTGCAATAAATATCTCCAAAATATAATAGAGTTCTTCCCCGTTTTGCTTTATTTCTGTCGTAATTACCGTAAATTTGGTGTAAGCTTTGATGCAGATAACATATGGTCAATCAGTTAGGTATTAAATAATTATGGATCGATTCCTATGATTTGAGATTTAGCCAAAGAATCAGCTGCAGGTACATGCGATGCAAAAATAAAGCTCGAGAATAGAAACTCGGAGCAATTTAATTTCAATTAACTTGATGTTTCGCCTGAGGATTTGCAAGAAGCAGAAATTTCTAAGGAGTTTTAAGGCTGGTTTCAAAGAGGAGTCAACTGTTTGGCAGATAATCGGCTTAGGAGTTCAGAAGTAGAACGAAGAACTCACATTGGGGGGGATATAATCTTTTGCTTAACATCTCAATGTCTACATGTATGCTGTAAATTTGATGAATATATTTTATCACTGACAATTTTTCCAGAATCAGGAAGCGTTTTACTATTATTATTATTTGCGTATGAGACTTAATAATATCATTTCGAATGAAAATTTTACTATGACTTTAATAATACAATAGAATATGAGTGATGAAGGAAGAGAAAAACGAATACACAGAGTTAAACAGATGCAATGACGTGCTTGGAAATAAATCATTTATAGTCAAAATACTGATAATATCACATAACTGTTTCTTAAAATTAAAATAAATTAGATAGTTTTTGATTTTTCTTTCTTATCCCAATGGAGCAGAAATCTAGCTCTGGTGCCAATATATTTAATTTGTAGATATTTTAGGTGGTGCTTTCATAAACAATACAACCGCGGCTCATTCTCAAAATCAGGCTCAGCGAAACTGCATGTGATCCATTTCAAAATGAATGATATAAATTACAAATCATATAATTCAGTCAAATTCATAAGATTCTCATTTCAAATTGCGAATAAAGATTTTGAACCCGTAGATTTCTCAGGTAACGCTAGATCGAAATAAAATTATTTACGAATCCAATGCACCGAATTTTCAACGATCAAAATACAACTTTATTTCATCCATACTAATCATAATTAGTATAATTTTGAGTTGCATTATTTTTTATTATGTTGGCTTTTCTGAGTTCAGAATAACAATTAAAGTAGTTTAAATCGTTTTAATATCTTTTCCCAATGGACATAATAAGCCCTTAAATTATGCTTCATCTCCTTCTCTTCCTAACGGGTTACAATTGTTTGCGGCGCCTGGTTCTAGTGAACTTTATCTGTAAGCATATCTCTTTGTTGTGTACTTTAAAAATCTCTTTTCAAATAAGGTATTAAAATTTCGAGAGCCACCTCGGATTAAGAAAGAATAAATACGTAAGTAATTGGCTAAAATTGCAAAAATATGCAATTTTTTCAAATTACTTCAAAAAACCAAGGGTAGAGTTAGCTAATAGATGTGAAAAGGAAGAATGTAGTCTTTGAAATATTTTTACAAGCCAAATGCAGAGATTAGTAAAAAGGAAGGCTTATACTTCTACCAATGAATTTTAACTAGTTTTATATTCAGAACTAAGGCCTAATTTCCTAAAGGCACCCTCAAAGAAAATAATACCTTTAAATTCGGTCGTCATCTGACTGCAGCCAAGACGGCTGATGGGAATCGACGCAGGACTCATCAGAGCGTGAGTCGGCGTGAGCAGACGCCGCAGTTGACGGCTGCGGCGACGCTGGCACGCGACAGCGGATATTCACGCCCGATCACTTCGGTGACTCAAATGAAGCGAAAAGTGCGACGACAGAAGAGTGGCCACTATTATCCATTCACCGTCACGAAGAGACGAGTTTCTCTACGCGAGGTCGTGTTTTTCAAAAGGGAGAAATTCGTGCCCCCAAGATGGTGAATGGACAATAGAAGAGCATTTAATAATGCAAATACAGGTGATTCATCTCACCTGATTTAAATTATTTTGCATTTTTATGAGAATCTATAGGGCCAACATATGGAACCACACTATTATTTTACACACACATTCTTACAGTGCCAGAAATACGATCGCCACCGAAGGAAATACTTTAGAAATGTGGTTCTAAAGAATATTCTTGGTAATCAGCCAAACATGAAAGATAAGGTCATATCCTTTATGAAGGACACAGGGCTGTTTTTACAAATATAAGGAAATTTTGGATTATCTGATTCTGTTTTACTTTTGGGCAATGATAATATCCTTTTTTTATGTCCTACAGTATTTCTTTTCGTTTAATTTTTGATTTTAAAACTATTTATACATCTTTATGTATTTATTTTAGCTTTTTACAACACAACCATTATTGTATGGCGAATAAAGATGCAATTATTTTGTTTTTAAAACAATGCTTAAACATAACAGGTTAAGGTGAAAAATGGCCAAAGCTGTCGACGCACCTAAAAAACCAACTCTACTACTACTCAATTATTTTAATTAACACCGAATGATAATAATCTCGAATTTAGGGTCAAATTTCTTGCGACGAACAATCTGCTATCATTAAATTAACAATTTTAACTTCTGGTGAGAGCTATTCAAGCAATTTAAACCTTATAATTCTAGGAATGTTACTTGAATTAATGTGTCAACAACTGTACTCGAATTGGTTAAGGAAATAAAGGAAAGAACGAAATCTTAAGACATGTAATTTAATGTATTATTGTGTGATTGTACATTTCGCCTCAAGAATAAGGACAGACATCAACAGAGATCAATACGCGAATAGCAAACACCAAAAATCTGCAGATGATCCAAATTTTGACTCTGGCTCAATTAATAGGCCAACCATAAGATTTTTTGGTTAATCCAATTCTAAGCTCTGCAAAATTTCTGTCTTTATACAGTATTTATAGATTTCGTTTCTTACGCTTGGAAACATATGGACCAACTCTCTCAGATTGTCATTCGGTTAATTTTTACAGTGATAACTTGCAATTTGTAAAATTGTTAGCCAAAAACGTTTTCAACATTTTGGTTAGGAAAAGTTGTCGAAATATTTACATTTGTATTAGCAATGTTGTAAGCCTCTGCTAACTTCGAAAAAAACATGCAATTGGAGTGTGAGTTACACCGTTGTGACTGCAAGAATAACAGAAATAAGAATTTGTAAAAATATATTACCTAAACTTGCCAATATCTACATTATCAATTTTTATTTATCTCCGTTCTACGCTTGAAAACAGCATATTAACACTGCAGGCGGCCGAGGGGAAGGGCTTAGGCAGGCAAGGGGAGTGTGCGCGCTGTTGCCAAATGCTATCCTGGATTGTTGTGCCCATTCTTTGCAATTGGATTTTAAATACCACTAAACAGCCGAAACTCGAAAAAGGGATTGTTGGAAAGATAACGATGAAAATTTGAAATTAACGTAATAAAATTATTTAAACAAAAATACCAAAAAAAGGTCCTTTTTGCTAGTTTCGGCTTCTTCATGATATATAAGATCCAAAAAAAAACCTTTTAATGAAATACGTGTACAAGACCACATTTTTGTGGACTTATACACGTATTTCATAAAAAAGTTATTAGTAAACATGAAGTTCCACCAGATCTATTTGGACAATATTCATTATATGAAATCCAACTGCAACACTCTCCAACAACACGACCATGCCGTCGTTCCTGAACCAAAAAAGTTTCGGTGAATAAATTATTTCGAAATTAGCGTCGAATCTTTGATTGATTCAAAAATTGCGTCGAATTAATGAAATATTTCATTATTAATCTATTACTGTGGCATTACTTTCGTCGTTGGGATGGTTATTTATGGATAGCGTAGTGCAGTACAAGAAACATGAGGATCCGGTGGATTTGTAGGAATGAAGATGGAAAGTTAAATTTACCCTAAAGAAATATTTACGGCAAACGCAAACGCAAATATTTAAGGCAACGCTAGCAAGATGGAATGATAAAAACTGATCACTACAGACCATAGAGGCTGTTGGCATTAATGTAGTTGCAGCTGATGTCACCGAAATATATATTATATCATATTAGATCATTATCCTGCAATGCTATGAAACTTATCATTTATGTCTTCCATTGAGTTTTTAGGTTTCCAGCTTAAGTTCATTGCCGTCAAATCCAGAATAGCATTCGGCAACGGCGCGCACACTCCCCTTGCCTGATCGAGCCCTTCCCCTCAATTTTTGTGAGCGTAGAACGAAGATAAACAAAAATTGATAATGTAGATATTGTCAAGTTTAGGTAATATTTCTTAACAAATTCTTATTTCTGTTATTCTTGCGGTCACAACGGTGTAACTCATTCCAAATGAATGTTTTGTTTCGAAGTTAGCAGAGATTTACAACAATGTCCATTGCTAATACAAATGTATATATTTCGACAATTTCTTCACATCAAAATGTTGACAAAATTCTTGGCTAACACATATACAAATTGAAAGTTAATAATATAAAAATTAACCGAATGAAAATCTTAGAAAGTTTACTCTTCTTTTTCCAAGTGCAAAAAACGGGTACTTTTTTCGAACAAAGTACGGTAAAAGTAGAGCTATGGCAAGTAAAAACTTTAAATGCATATTTGTAAACGTAAAAATGAATTTTCAATCAGATTATTTTTATTTCATTGAAATCGGTCGATTTTACTGGAAGCAATAGCTTCTCAAACTTCATGGACTAGACTTTTAATTACAGACAATAGATATTGAGTCCACCTTACTTACAACTTAGAATATCTCTGTAAATAAAGATCGAACTTAGCCGATATATGCAGCCTTTGCAGAACGTTTAGAAATAGATAGAATATTTAGATATTTAAAGTAATATTTATTACTCCACAAAGAAATTTGAATATTCTTTTATCAAATATCATTATTTTAGGGAATTTTGTCGCAATCAAAATCTTATTTAACCACTTCAAATTTTTCAAAGCCATGTAAACTCTGAATGGAGCGAAACTTAGATAATTGGTTATAAAGGTATAGCCATAGTAATAATTTCGTTGGCTTGAAGATCTAAGAAATTAAAGAAAGTATATGAAAGGCTGCGAAAGAAAACATCGGAAGAAATATTTATTGTCACTTTTTTCATCTTACAAAATTTTGAATCTCAGGGAGGATGTTGACTTTTCAACTCTCCCATCCCTTAGCCCTCGTTCCAGTAGCAAATCCCCGGGACACAGCTTCCTCCGTGGTCCCTGTCTCCCCATGCATCGTTCCCTGCACCGACGCCAGGCGCGGCGAGGAAATTCGGCGTCGCCCCCGTCGGCGTCCGAGGGGCGTCAGCCATCCAAACCTAGCGATTCCAGCAAACAGCAAAAAAACGAATCCGCAGTATGGGAAGGCGCCAGCCAAGTCGGCGCCGGGTAAAGCGTCTGCAGTCCCCCCTCGCAATAGGTAGAGTAACTTTATGTGGAGATGAGAGATGATCTCTACAGATGTAGGCTTGGCTCTCATGAGAGCATCCTTCGCAAAATATCAAATCTGTTGTAAATCATTTCGATTTTGGTTGGATGTCCACTTCGTCACCTATTTATCGCTTGAGTGCTCCACGGTTAGAGAAATCATTATGCTTGGAGGAAAGCTATGAGAAAATTTATCACATTAATAGTGATCACTTAGGATGAAAATCCAGTCATTCTTTATAAAATTGTTGGATTTCGCTAACTTTTGTTCGTCTTTGAGTTAAGCACTTCATGTTCCATACTTTTTTCGTGGTATGTACTTGTAAAAATGAGGCTATATCAAATCGATGACGAGCTACTAACCGCATAGAAAGACTTGGTTCTCTCCCAGCGAATATGACGAATGAATTCCTCTTGGTTTCTCAGCCGGATTAAATTGGTGTTTATCACCAATAAACACCAATTTAACCCGGCTGAGAACCCGAGAGGAATTCATTACTAACCGAATATTTCCCCAGATATGACGATAGTAGAATCATAAACAGTCCACCTAAATCCAGGATTGTCTTATAGGACGGATACAAAAATATAGGTTGACATTATATTAATTAAAACCATTAAAATAGTGCAAATCACTCACCAATGAATTTAACACAATTTTTTTATGTAGCAGAAGTGAAATAATATTGATACTAAATTAATATTAACAGTAAAGTGATTGAGCTACTGATAGTCATCACCAGAATGCCCGAATCAACACGAATTTTTACAGAAATCGCAAGGCAGTGCTGCCATAAGCAAGAAAATAATTTTTTTCATTAAAAAATTATGAATAGGACATAATTCAGAATTCGCTAAATAGTACTAGTATCCAGATGATGATTGCTAAATTAATGGGGATTTTTTAATTTGTGAGTCATCCAGTAGAATGGATATATGTTAAAAAATATTTGATGAAAATTTATATCTCGTCTTTACTGCAGATACAGTAGAAATGTGTAGATAGAAATATACCATATTACATATTTTTATAATTCAAACCCTAAACATTGCATTAAGTGTTACCATTAGATGCTCGTTTTATTGCTGAAGTCTAAAGGGCTGATTAAATCTACAACCGCATTAATCGACTCATAGCTTCTAATAAAGAATTGAGATTCATTATCTCGAAGATGGAAAAAGACCCTCTTTCGCCAAGTCCATGTAATGCAATGCTCCTTGGAATAATAACAAATATAAGAAATTAATGCCATTATTCACTAATATCGCAGAGGATTTCAGATAATCAACGTTATTTAAACAACTATGACAACATCAAAGATAAATCCTAAACGAAACGAAAAATAATTGTTTCATTAAAATAAGGTGGCAGGAACAACTCCAATAAATTAATTCTGTTTTTACTCTTGCTTGTGAATGGAAAATCATGAATGAAATAACTTATAGTTGTAAGCTAAAAATTATAATAAATATCAATTATCAATACTGTGTAACTTCCAATTGTACATAAATTCTATAGCTGAAACTGTCACGACTTGAAATTTAAAAATATGTTTGCTGAAGCGAGTGGAGACGCGATTAAGAAAGGAAGACGGAGATGGAATATTCTGTCTGCAAATATGGGTTTGGGGGAGAAAAAAGATTCAAATCTGAATAAGCAAGTGCGTGTAAGAATTCGAGGAGATTAATGGCATCCCTTCTCTTGGAAAGAATGCATAAACAGAACGCATTAAAGCTCGTTCACACAGAAATCTGTTTGAAGGACACTCGTTCCGAATATTGGACGCTGTTCTTACAACTCAAATGCAGGAATTCGGATCCGAACGATATCTAACATTTGAATATAAACAGAAAATATAGTGCATTTATATATATTTTTGAAACACCCAAAAATTAAAGAAACCATTACTTAACCGCATTAATTTATTTTTCGTCTAGAAATAAATAAAAGAAATAAATTTACTCTCTTTCTTTAGTTATTCATTTGTTATTCTAAGCAATATTTAATAAAAGCTATTTGGTTACCAAAATGACCTTCTATTAAGGGAAGAGTAGTGAAGCAGAAATAAGACAGAATGTTTAAAAAATAGGTTTCTAAGCAGTGAGATACGTAGCTGAGTAACGATTTGCAGTCGGTATGAGAACAAATAGTCCAAACAGCTTCTCTGGGATCACTGAGCAGACGATTAGTAGATGGAGTCCCACTGCGTCACTGATCCATTATTTCCGCGGAGTTTTATGCATTTAAAACTTGGCGCAGTTATTAACTCAAGCCACTCCAGCTTGAAAAAAGGTGCTATCTACCGAAGAAGTTAGCGAAATTTTTACCAACTGCGCAAAATGGTACAAAGTATCACCTAAGATATTGCATTTTCAAATAACGTGGAAATTGTTACCGTTTAGCAACTAAATCCCCTGGAAGAATATTGTTTACCAAAAGAATTTTAATCCTATTTTGTGAATGAAAAGATGTTCTGGGCCGAGAAAATTTGTTTTCGATTTTAAATTACTTTAATTTACTAATGCTTTGATCGAAATGACTTACACGCAAATTCCGTAAAATAAAGCTCCGACGATTTTTTTACCAATTCCTTGAACAGCAACTGAAATTATGGCGTTCAGTCGATTGGTCAAACTTTCAAACACTTAATTTGTACAACAATATCTAACAATATTACGGTAATTTATTTTATTCAGCCCGAAGGCCAGTTGGTACCTCACCCACTTCGACATAAGCTACTAAGAGTGTGCAGAGAAGAGTGAGGCTCACTAGGCAGGATGAGGAGTGAGTTAGTTTGCGATTGCTTTCCTCACTGAGCCAGAATCCTATAAGCGGAACATATCCACTCAAGTGAATGACTCTACGAGTAACACTTTTCTTGGCATTCCGTAAGGAGAGACCAAAATCAGTGCAATTATTCACTAATACCTCAGAATATTACGATAGAAGAGTCAAAAAATTGTGAGACATGTTATCGCCAGAAATAATGAGAATGAATAGATTTTTTTATCCCAGGGCTTATATTTCACAGGAGCTCACAGATAATATAGATTAAAAAACTGATATATCCGATACTTAAAATTTCCTCAGCAGTTAGATGAATCCATACAGTAGTCTCAATCTTGCCATTAATAATCTCGAATTCTATTCTAAATTATTAATTATTATAATAATATTTACCCTAACCATTCTCCTTATTTATCCTGTTGCTCAGATCTGAGGTTAGATCTTCGAGGAAGCAGCATGTATAACTATTTTTTGAATGGAAAATAATTTGATTCACCGCAATTCACCGCAAGTTTCACAGGAAAAATTATTTGGTACGTTCAGTACTGACGATGGTCTGGTGTTTGTGAAAAAAAAAACAGTTAAAAAAATAATAATCCCTCGTATTTTTTTAATATGAGCCTTATACTCAATATAATATTCTGTTTATTAAAAGTATTTGAAAATTTATTTTGGGCTGAAAAATGGTTTGTCTATTATAAGCTTTTGAATGTCCTACTTATTTGTGTGAAAAAGTAAATTAAATGTTGAACAGTTACAATTCTATTCTATTAAGGTCGAATATTATGATGAGTGAAGTGTTACTATTAGTTTAACCACACGATCCGTAATTTTCGGAAAATTATAAAATAACTTTCCATAACTTCCACATCATTATTTAGAGTCCATCTAAAATTAATAAAAACGCGAGGTCACAAGGTTTAAAATAAAATGAAAGAGCGAACACACATTCGAACGATGCAGAAATCCAACGTGATAAAGGGCTTGAGTGCCCGGAAAGACAGCATTTTAATGAAAGAAAAAATCCTTCGCTTTAGAACCATTCTCACTGCAAGATTAAAAAACATAAAACTAGGACATCATAGGCACGAAATACAACGGATTTTTCGTCAATGCTTCCTGCAGTTTTGTTCCTCGAGGTTGCTGGACTTTATCAGATCATCGGACGTTAAACCACCGGAGGTGGTTGCATTGAATCTGCAAAATATTGACTCCGTTCCAAAACCGAACCGCCATCAACACCAATCTAAATGTGCTACTTCTGGCGCCGAACTTGAAATATCCAAAAAAAGGAGGATCGTCGTTTCGATAACACATTCCTTAATTTATGAACTTTAAAAAGAAGTGACTTTCAGCGTAACGCTCGCGAAAGTTTGCGTTTAAATTTCACGAATGGTATTCCAGAGATATTTCGGCTACTCATCTGGTTCGAATTTAACATAAAAGACAACTAAACTTTCCTGAGGATTGCAATAGTTGATAATTTCTACTTGTGCTGTATTGTTTACGGCGTTGCGGAAGGTGATACGGCAATGGCAACAGACATTTGAAGAAAAAATGAGCGAATTTTGACCGATGTATTTTCTTTCGGGAGACACATCTACTGTCTAACTAATTCACAGAGAACACAAAGCTTTGGTAAACCAATCCTGGGGCTATTTACATCTACTAATAACTGCTAATTAAAATAACCAGGGGTCAATTTATCCTCATAAACTAATGAAACGTTTTGTTAGACAATAGCGAGTTAGTGTGCAATTATATCGCCATATAGAGCAAATTGTTAATCGCGCAGGAACACTTCCATGTTTATCCACAAATACAATAATAATGATGTTTCCGAGTCGAAATAAAAATTTAAGTAAATGCTTAGAGTTGATTGACTTGAAATAATAAGAATATGCGCCGCAAAAATTCAACGGATTTCTTTTACAGCTTCAGTATTGCGTATTATAAACATTTAGAGGTTTAAAATCTTTAAAACCAGTCTTTGTCGGCATTCGTACTCTTACTTCCTGGAATTCGGATGAAGCAAGAAAGGAATGCCGCACTATAATTGTACCCTGTTTTATCCGACTACCGGGAAGTACGAGGAGGAACGCCGACAAAGACGGCTCTTTTGGAGATTTTAAACCTCTAATTAATTAACAGCCGTCTTCCAATGTTTCTTCCTTACATATTATAATAGTGAACAGTGATATTTTCATTTTAATCTTGCAAAAAATATTTCACAGTAGTTTCGATTTTCTTTTTATGAGTATCTGGTGAGCCTTTTAAAATATTTTTCAAAACCTCCAGTTGATTTTATTAAAATAACGTTATAAAAATAACGAAGGATATATAAAAATAATAAGACCTCATATATTAGACTAAACGTTATCAATTTATTACGTAATGATTTTATAATCAGTTATGAATGGTGATTTGGTCAAACACATCATGACTTTCTCTAAGTCAAAAGTACTATGCTTGTAAAATCAACATCTATTTACCCTCAAGCGTACAGTGATTAAAATTCAGAATTATCTGAGGACTTCTTTTCTTCTTCCAGAGGATATTTATTTAGTTATATAAGATGAAATAAGTATTGCCAGACAGAAAATTATCGATGAATATTTCGAAGAGGAATTCAGTCTCTAAGATAACACCAATTGATACTATATATGGACGACTGTAAAATGAACTTTTGTGAGTTAGTTTTAGCTCAAAATTTTAATGCTAATTATACTAATCGCAATGCTAATGCTTAATTTCGTTATAAAATTCACAAAGGGCTTTAAACTCAGGAAATGTTATCGATGAAACGATGGAGTTAGAGATAATGTATCGCTTTTAGGCAATTTACGCGAAATTTACAAATTACTATGCCAAAAGTAATAATGGAAAAGACCATGAAATGTTCCATTTATTGCGATCATATTTTTACATAAGACTAGAATCGTACAACAGGCTTAAGTCTGCCTATAATTCATGAAAACAGATCACTCTATACATGATCCCGTGCTTTCCCTTTTTTATGAGCACTGGTTCGATCTGCTAAGAAGCTTAGATGGGAATTGAATTGTTTACCGTTTGAGTTTTAAGCGATGAATATACATGAACCAAAGAACTCTCTGGAACATGACTCTATGAATAATAGAAGAGACTTTAACGAGCTTCAGAAGCGAAAAAATGGATCGGTTCCAGAAAGAGAAATTCAAAAGGCAGCAGAAGTACAAGCTGATGCATTTCACCGCGTAAATGGGATAATACATTGTAAAACGCGTTTAATGAAAAAGATTAACGCTATATTGAATCTTGGTTAAGTGCGTTGAAAGTATACTGGAAATATCTATGATATATAGACGTTTCACCGGATATACCTATATATACGAGAAAAGTTGCAAGAATTCTGCGAGCATATTAGTTATACAAATTTAAATGTCATATCGAGATGGTCCTCGAAAAAAACGGATTCATAAAAAGGGAAAATATTCTTTAAAATCGCCGTAATTTATTTTAAATAGGAGAAATTCGCACCAACCTGGAGTCAAACTCACTTACATTTGGTGACAGTTTTATTAATATAAATAAAAACAGCGCGTTTTGTGGGATCTCTATGAATTTAAATTCCCTATCCTATAGGGATGTAGCCGAAAATATTTTCGTAACAGTATCGAAAGTAATTTGAAATTCCCGCCGTGCGTTTCAAATAATAGAGGCGCCTTGTGTCGTGTCCAGGATCTTTCGATAGATGTGAGTACATATAACGCCCTGATAGAAATAAAACTAATTCAATTCAAATTTTTAGGTGGATATCTTACCGGGGACGTTTTAAAATAAGGCGACGCAATCCCCATATAAAAAGGGACCTGTGTTCGATCCAAGAGAGCCTTTCACATTGCCATATGCATTTCAGATGGGGATAACGCAGTCTTGATTTTTGACCTTCCCGGTTTGATATCGACTTCAAAATATGAATCGAATAATTTTTATATCTACCAGGGCGTTATACGTATTCTCATCTTCCAAAAGATCCTGGGTTCGACACCAGAAGTCTCTACTATTTGAAACGTATGGTGGGAATCTGCAATTACTCATGATACAGTTTCGAATATATTTGCAGCTACGTTCCTGAAGGATAGCGAAGTCAATATCATTAAGTTCAAAGAAAAGGTACTCTTCGTTATTTATATCTATAAAACTGTCACCAAAAGTGCATGAGTTTGACACCAGGTAAAAGCGAATTCCTCCTATTTAAAATAAATTGCTGCGATTATTCAGAATATTTTCAATCCCTTTTTTTTATTTTGAGGTATCTTTCGATATCGAGAGGTATTGAAGTATACTGTGATACCGAATTGAAAATTGAATAATCAATATGCTTGCAGAATTAAGCAACTTTTACTCGTAAATAAATAAATAAATAAATATACATATATATCGAGTCGATGTATAGAAAAAGTCTTCAAAAGAAACTCTGTAATGCCCTTCCGGTGAATGGTTCAATTCTCCCCCTGCCATACGCCTCTGGCGGCTCGCGGCGTATATATCTAAATCTAAAATATTTGCAAATAATCATAATACAAAATATAAAATATTGAAAAATGTACGTTTTTAAATGTTAAATGCTGCCCTGGCTTCGAACCAAGGACCATTAGGAATTCAGTGGATTGCGTTTCTGAAGCACGTTCATGACTGCTCTTCACATGCCGGGTTTTGGATTTCTATAATTTCGGGAAATTCTTCATTAATATATTTGAAATTTCTGACATTCAGTTAATAAGGGAGAATTGACACCACCTGCTGTCGAACCCAGAACCTTTCTGCAAGATATCATTTTGTATGACGTCCTTGTAAGGATTACTATAATTGAATCCAAAGTTTGAAGTTGAGTATCTTTCCGGGAAGGTCTGTGAAAAAGATACTCGTTTTTCCACTTAAAATGCATGAATTAATGCAAATGGCGATCTGGCATCGAACCCAATATCATTAGGGAAAGAGTAAACTGCGTATATGAAATGAATTTATGTCCTCTATTCTCAAACCGTATTTTGCGTTTCCGTGTTATCGGAAAGTGATTTTAAAAATCCTTAAAAATCCACGCAATGTATTTAAAAAGGGAGGTTTGCACCCACCTGGCGTCGAACTCACGGACATGTGCATCTTTATAATATGGAAGACCGCTTTCTCTGAGACATCCGTGTTTCCAATTTCTCTATCCTACCGGGAAGTCCATTAACTATGTTTCGAAATTTCGCAGAATGTAGCCAAAATGGCCGTATTATTGTCTTTGTTACTTACGAATCGTACTTTTAATATATAGTCAATTACGAAACTTGCCATCTTTTCATAAGTTCGGACATTTCTGACATCCTTACCATTGACATGGTATAGGCTAAAAATCCCCCTGCATTCAAATGAGAAAAACGCTTGAGCTCGGATTCAACAATTGTTTCCATGGAGAAAATTTGTTAAGTTCGAAGAAATTTCACTAAATTTTCGAACATTTTGCCCCAGTTCTTTACAAACATTCCTACGAACTTTATGTGTATTTCTTACGTAGAATATAACGTCATCTTCGAAGATGTCTTTGATGTTTCGTTGAGTATGCACGGCTTCCAGTGATCTCTTGAATTTCAACTCTGTGGAACATGGTTAGAATTTTGATCCCCTGTCATTGATAATATGGAAATATTTTATAATTATATTACTAATAAGGTTTTTCAAATCTAATTTTTCGACAAGCGTTATTGACACTTTAGAAAAGCTGGAATGTAACTAGTCTGAATAAAAGCCATGAACTGCAGATAATTCCACATTCTAAAGAAATTAGCCATGCATCTAGAGCAGCACTTGCAACTCATCGTCCTTAATACTGCGATACCACCCTCACTTTTGCGATATTTTGGCCAATTTATAAGTGTATATAATATAAAATCTAATTTTATTATCTACTATATTAAATCTGCACGCTGATACTTCATTTCAGGTCTAGATATTAATGAATATCTCTTATTCGTTATTTTCAGTAATTTTTCTAGACTTTTATGATTGTTCTTAAACAGTAAAGAAGTAGCATAAAACATGCAAGGTCGATTTACTGGATTCTTCACTTAATAGAGGCACGTTATATTCTGTTTAATTCGAATTAAATGTTTTGGCTCCTCAGGCACCACGCGGAAGAACAAAAGAGAAGTTTCATCTCTCTTCGATCAATAAAATTTAATTTAGTTTGTGATCACGAACAAGTCTACATGTAAAGAGCGGATAAAGAAACATCAGCATACAATCCTATTTTCAAACAACAAATTTTAACGAGATCAGTTAAACAGTTGATATGTTTCCTTGAGTTTTTTGTTAGAATATTATTATGAAAACTACATTAATATTATTTGCGCTATCATGGATCAAATTATACAATACTGATCTCTCTGAATGCCCTTAATATAACAAGGAATTTAGAAAAGATTCCTCTGCCTCATTATATACCGAATAAAGGCACTTTCAATTTATTTTGCTTATTCGAATTCTCATAAAATGTTTGAAAAAGTAAAACCAGCAGAAAATAGACTTAAAACATCTTCCCGGATCAGGCGAGGATTTTAATCCCAACAAAATAAAATGGGGAAAGATAATTCGTCTAAATATTGTTAAAAGGGAAGAATTTAAGGGTTCCAGGAACAGCTACTAATACGATATGCCTTTGGAAGATCGAATACTCTGAAAAATCCATGAGTAAAATGAGATCGGAAAAATGAAGAGTTTGGAATGAACAAGATACTCGGCCTAGGGAACTGCAAAGAAATTGCTCCTTGTAATTGGAACAGATTGAAAAATAACTCGAGAAGAGTGAGTCTAATTATGCAGCGGAATTGAGTCCTATGAGGAGATGAAATTCAAAGGAAAGGGAAGAGGAGAAATAATTCCATGGAAAAGGAAATATTTCTCTTTTATTCGATCGTAAGTCGCAGATTCTGAATAGTTGAAACAATATCAATGTTCCTTGAGAAAATTAACTAGGGCTTTAAAAATCCTAAGGAAATAAGAACAGTGTTTTTAGTAGAACTTGTCCTCTGAATGAGGCCTTAGGATAGTCATTAAGATATCCGCTAAATTACTCTGTAAAGGAAACAACAAGAATAACAAGACGAAACTCACTGCATCTGAATTAGTTTTGGTTAAGAATAAAGGAGAAGGAAAAGAGGCCATGTTGAACGAGAAATTATATTTTCATTCAATGTTTTCCATTGTTTCTCCGGTTTTGACGAGCAATGAGTGGGACGGCTTCAATGGTTCTACTATACAGACTGTTCGAATTCCTTAGCTCTATTTATATCCTTGCTCATTATGTATACTAAAATGTGATGATGAAGTTCAATTTGAAATTAATACATTTCTGTTGTATCATCAGCAATTAAATTTCGTTATTTGTGTGTATATCCTATATCCATAGTTATGCTACTTTGGATTCAATGTGCAAAGGCTTAAAAAAAATTTCTCCGTCTGCACAAAGATGGGAAAGATCTTGACTCGCAGCTGTATGGAAAAGTAATGAAAATATTGCTACGCATATTTCGAGTGATTACCTCAAATTAAAGGGAATAGCGCAATAGAATTTCGGATTGCTTTTGTACAGTCCTGGCCAAAATTAACGCAGCACCGGCCGTAAGGATCGCTCGGGAGGTGCTGCGTTAATTTTGGCCAGGAGTGTACATACTAAAATTTAAATTTATTAAGTGTACACATTTCAATTTTCAGCAGTAAATTTATCCATAGAAAGTGCAATATGAAATGGTAATATTATAAAGCTAAGTCAAATATTGAAAAACTTTTCAGATTATACTTGTACACTAACAGTTGTTGTGAAGATATTGGCCTACAAATTTCGAAACGTTTAAATAAAATTCTTCTTAAAATCTTTATTTAAAGTTAACTGCTTTGATTACATTAATAATATCATATGATTTCCAACGATTCTAGTAATAAATTATAAAGCCACGTTTAATTCGTAATTAACATTAGAGAAACTTTAAGAGATGCATTTTTAAAAATTTCTAATAATGTATCCTAAGTCAAATATTTTAAAATCATGAAAATATGCCTATCATATCTAAAGTTTATAGTGCAAGCTCCATAATCTTATATAATAATCATCAATGTGTATATATTTATATACTTATTTATCCGATGTCAATATCTCCCGTAGAAACGAAAGCATGGGAGAAATTTTCGAACATTAATTTCATGCACTTCACGACGTGATAGGGTTATAAAATTCTGGGAATCGTTAAACGGCCAAAGAAGTTTTAAGTTCTGATATTATTTTCTAATAAGTATCCTTGGTTCGACTCTGGACTGTACTCGTCTATCATAAGAAATTACGGCCATTTTACGGAGTTTTTTTCTAAATTATTTTAAGCGACATACCAGTAGGATAAAGAATTCAAAGTCACAGAGGTCACAGAAAACGAGTATTAAAATCATGGTAATGCCACCAAATATGCGTGGGTTCGACGTCTGGTTAGTGCAAAATTCTCCTATTTGAAAGACATTCCGGTGATTTTTAAGAATATTTTTGAATCCTTTTCCGATAACATGGAAATGTGAAACCTAGCAAGTGAACAGAAGTCATTAATACATTTCATTTACGTACTTTACCGTATTTCTAATAATGCTTGGTTCTATGCCAGAGCGCCATTTAAATTCCTCTGTGCATTTCAAATAGGGAAAATGGAATCTTATTTTAGAGCCTTCCTGGTCATGGGTTCGACACCAGGTGGCTCTACAATTTGAAATGCATGGCGGGAATTTCCATTTTTTTATGATTCATTTACTGAGAAAGTGGTAATTTTATGACCAGGCATGTGAACGGAAGTAATGGATGTTTCGTAAACACGGTTAATCTTTTACCTTATGATCCTTGGTTCGAAGCCATGGCACCATTTGCATTCTACCATTCAATCCAACTGTAATACGATTTTTCGTTGAAGATATTCGTGATTTTTCGACTTGGCATTTTAGATACGGTCAGAGTTGCTCCTACCAAATATGCAGAATGAAGGAGATATTTGGTACTTTTTCCACAAAAATAAGTACCAAATATAAATTTTCCACAAAAATAAGTACCAAATATCTCCTTCATTCTGCATGATGGATTTCCACCATATCTCGCCCGATTCTGTGAATTTTATCCTACCAAATAGTTATTTGCAATGTCATCTTACAAAAAGGTCCTGGTCTTGATTCCAGGCCACTTGGATACAGAATCGATTTTTACATAGAGAAATTTGGATTTCTATATCCTAAATATTCAAACCAAATAGAACTTCGCAAAGTACTGTACTTTAAACATATGCTTGAGAATGAAAGCAACTTTTACTTATGTATATAATGTTGTCAAAAGATTGATAAAAATGGCCCTAATTATTTGTAACGTAAATTAGAGATTTTTTTCGGATATTTGATATAAATACTTACGATTTGAATACATTCCTTTGCGGATTTTCCGTGATACTGAGATACTTATCAGCATTAACTGTAATCTACTACATACATACATGAGTGTTTTACCTTTCGGTAGGTGCATGTGCACTCAAAAATCCCTATTAAGCGGCATCTCCTTCATTTACTTATTGTTAACCCCACGTCCATTTCATCCAACACGTCTTTGTTTTTTCCCTGAATTCTACCTTCAATTACAGTCTTCAACAATCCCTCAATATTTTTAGACTACTACAAGTAGGAAATCAGTGGAAGGATCTGTTAACGCCTCTATGTATTATACAAACATATATTGAATTAAAATAATAATGAGAGAATAAAGAATACCAAGTAAAGCATAAAATAGATTGCATCTATTCATCTCAAAATTCAAACTTCTTCTGCGATACTTTGAGGAATTCCGAAATCGAGACTATTGGATGCTCGAGAGGATTTCTGTCACCTGGACGTTGACGGGATCACGGCCCTCGCTCGTGAAATTTCAATGGCGAAAACTTCACACTCGGAAAAATGAGAGCGGAATTCGAAAGAGGGGAATAACAGATGACAATAGCAGCCCAAGATATTTAAAAAGGAAAAAGCTGTTTGAACTCGGTGAACGGTATTCTAGAGATTTGGAGGATTAATGCGAAGTAGAGGAAGTGAATGGAATGAGTCCTCTCATAGCTGCGTTGGATATCTACTGTAAAACTCTCAGTGTGGTACATTCATTCGATGAGAGTAGATGAACTAGGAATGTAAAGTTCATTTTTATTCGGCATACTTTTTAAAGATCGTAAAATTAAATTTCAAATAGTGATAGAACGAAAATGTGGATAATAGCGTAGCATAGATAAACTATGGAGATTATGGAGACTTTTCGTCATCAAATATTATTTTTTTATAATATCCCGAAAACCTTAAATTATTTGAATGTATTGCGTTTATTGCGATCATAGCAGCTAATGCCGAATATTAAGATTCTTCACCTACATTATGCAATGCCTACGTCATAACCAAAACGCAAAAATCGATCTTAGTAAGTTATGAATAAATGACAAATTGATTTGGTAATTATTTTATTAATTGAATTTAAAGTTAGTAAATGAGTCTCTCCTATAAATTACAAATTAGTAAATAGCAACATTCTACCGAGATGTGCCATAGTAAAGAGAAATAAATTTTATCATTATAAATATTTTTGTTAATTTTAAAATAAATACTTTTTAATAATTTACAGTTTTCTATTAACTATTAATAAAAAATATCTGACAAGATCAATAGCATGATTAATATCAATTTCCTAAACGAATTTTGATATCACCTTTATGCGACAAATAAAATCAATGGTAGCAAACTATACTATGTGGAATTCCATAGAAATTGATTGAACAAATAAATTCACTTATACTATTTTCCACCGTATAATATTTCACACATGACCGGTGTAAATAATTCACCTGAAGTTAACTTACAAAACCGGTCATTTGTGAAACATACGGTGGAAACGAGTATAGGTGAATTTATTCCTTCAATTTATTTTTACGGCAATGTTTAGCGCAATATTGTGATTATTCTGCTTCTATAATATTGGATGGTAGGCGTTTTTTATTTCACCAATTGTTGCTATTGTAATTTAGTCGACAAATATAAATCTATGCGACTAAAAACGCCATTCAGATGCATGCGTCAGCAATAAATGTACTGTTTTAATGATCTAAATTAAAATTAACTGTAAAAATCAACTTTTAACAAAACTTTCAAATGAAGAAAAAACTATAAAATCTAATCAATTCATTGATAGTCAGTTGACTTCCAAAAGGATATGAATATTGACGATTAACTTTCGTTTTTGACATTTTATAATGCGCATACTATACAATGATCAAAGATATGCTACAAATGTTAAATATCCTGAGAATTGCATTAATTAACCCTAAATTAGAACATTTATCATCACGACCTCTAAAAAGAAAGGAGCAGAATCTTTGAATTATATACATAAAATCACACTATTATTAAAACTTTATCATATTTATTTATTTAAGTTTACATCGCAAGTTGACCTGGCCAGGTCGCAATGTTAAGGGGAACAAAGAAATTAATTTAAGCTCGGCATTTGTCCAAAGACGGGAGGGAAAACGCTCCAAAAACCTCCCGTAGGCTGTACAATTAAATTACACTATACATGTAGATACATAAGATATAAAATCTATCATACATAACTATATATATGATCTATCATTCAACTAAAATAATACATTACATGGTAAGGTACATAGTCACATACATATGAATAGATGAAATGAATCTAAGAAATATAACTCGAGATAAAAATACAAAGGAGATAGCTGTAAACTACACTATTATAAATTAAAAACCTAAGCTTACTTTTGAAAATTTTCTCGAGAAAGAGTATTTTGCTAAGTATATATATCATTTCGAAAGAATAGGCACGCTGATGACGATAAAACATATTGTTTTGTACTATCGGAGACGATTTCTTCCCATTCATCCATCCTTGCTAATCGTCGAAAGTAACGATATAATGCTTTTTAAGCATGAATTAACTCCTCAGGAATGTTTTTTATTCGACTGGTTTCGTCAGTTATCATCTCGAGACCTGTGGAACAGACCTGAGGCTGGACTATTGAAACCGGTAGTCTCTTCAATTAACTTGTATGGAAAAGTACACATTTTCTTTCCTCCGAACGAGGTTTTTTTAATCATTTTGGAGTAAAACCGATGTGCATTTAAAATTTATTCCAAACATTATATTCAAAATGTACTATTTTCACTATAAAAGCGGAGGGATTTCTGTGGGGAGGTAAAGAGGCATGGGCATGTGGGCGGAAGAGAAAGTATGACGAGGGTGATGAAACACTGCTCTTAGGAAAAGTGTGGACGGAAAGGTTAAAAGGGTTTACGCGCACTTCACCGGAATCCTCCGGTGAGCGGCGAAGGATTTAGGATCGCATCCGGAGCGATTTCCGCCCTTGAAAACGGAGAGCGTGTTGTATTTATAAAACCCCTCTCCCGATCAATTATTGATGGACAGTCACTACTGCTAATAGTCTCGCGTTAAAACTTTAAGTGTTGGCATTTCATGTCCGAATGCTTCAATTATTCAGAAGGCGGGAGGAGGGGAGGAGAACGGAGGGGTAGCGACTCGGCTAATTCGTCTTTATCCTCGCGATGAAGGTCATAGAATGCAGTATCTCCTCCTCCTTTAAATCATTCGAATTAATCTCCTGAATAAAAATATTTGACTAGTTTATACAAATTCTCGGGACTGAAAACCCATCGAATTCTTAATCATTCTCAATTTTTCCGCTAAATGTTCTCGAAATTCTTTGCTGATTTCCGGACGTTTCACCCAAAGTCCATCCACAAGAGTTTTGAACGTGAGGCTAGTTCTGTCTGATTCCAAACATCTGAGCGAGTGCATACGGAGTTTGGATACTAGTTTTTACTTTCCCCCTATACGTAGTATAGAGAAAGTATTGTATTCGCAAAAATCCATATTCAACAATTTAGATCCAGATTTCAACGGAAATAGATATTTTTGGGCCCATAGAGTTCGTTTTCGCTATTTTCCTGAACATGTCTGTGTGTGTGTGTGTGTCTGTCTGTCTGTGGTAAAAAACGTTTGTGGGCGCTCTATCTTAAAAAGTTATTATCCGATCATTTCCAAAATTCATATTTAGTATTTTTCTAACAATGCCAAGAGTTGAACAGTTTTTTTATGAATATCACTTAACCGGAAGTTGCGGTTTATCCGGAACAAAATTTTGTTTCTTAAATATCTCTGTCAGAATGCAATATAGGTATATACAATTATATACGAAAGTTATAGATAATGTACTTTAATACAACGTTTGTATGAAACATTTTTTCGTAACACTGATCGTTTAGGTGTTTTTCTTGAATAATGGTTAACCGGAAGTTGTTGTTTATCCAGAAATGGAAGTTTTTCATACATATCTCTGTCAAAATGCAATGTAGGTATATACATTTTTGTAAAAAAGTTATAGATAATGTATTTTACTACAACTTTTGTTTGAAACATTTTTTCGTGACATTGATTGTTTAGGATTTAACAATGAATACTCGCGAAACGTAAGTTGCTTTTCATCCAAAAATTGTAGTTTTCTTAAATATCTCTGACAGAATGTGATGTATTTATATACAATTATGTACAAAAGTTATAGATAATGTACATTACTACAACTTTTGTATGAAACATTTTTCTGTAACACTCATTGTTTTGGAGTTATTTATATATTACCGGCATAGGCTTCCTTTTTCTATAAATACGGAGAAAGTCATGGCCACTTCAGATTTTTGGTTTTATTTCAGAGGATTCACCTCTAAGTAAATTAGAACAAAAATCATAGCCCACTTGTCATGTTACGGGTTTCATATTTAACTGAATAAACAACGACAATTTTTGAAAGTATGCGGAAGATAGATCGACCGAAGGTCACCATGTGAATTTTTCCAATATATTCAGTATTTACATTGCTTATCGTACATTAGAATCTTAAGCGTAGCTTGGATAGCACACCACCAATCGGCGGGTACCAAAGGAGAAGAAATAGAAGAACCAAAGCGGTGCGGTGGAATGAGAGGGCAGTGTGGAAGGCCACGCTATTCCGCTCGCTGTTCGATTTAACGGTTTGGAATCACGGAAGCGAGTTCACAGATCGATTGTTAGAGCAGCAGCGAATGTGATGGTCAAAGTGTCTTGGGATGATCGGTGGGCCTCTTGGAAAAATCACCCAAGACCGTTTGGTGCGATATTTCTTTCGGGGAAAACATATCATCGAAAAAGCAGGCATTTCTCATTCTATGCTCCTCACTATAGATGGGCGAGGTTGCTCTTCAGTAGCATGTAATATAAAAATGCATTAAAAACATCGCGTTGCATGTGATCAATGATAAATGCTTATTGTATAATTTCATTATATTTTCCCTAGGGGGCGATATGAGCTTTCGGCTTACAAGAGACCTTTTATTACTTTGAGGTAACGAGACACCTATTCCACCTCTTCCGTGATTCTGATATATAAAAGGGAGTAAGAAAACTATACCTTCCGATGTTTAAACTATGGAATTCCTTTCGCTCTCTGATAATGAAAAAAAAATCGAAAATAACACTTTTCATTGACAAACAAACCCGGAGTTAAAATTATTTATTTATTTAAGTTTACGTTGCGAGTTGCCCTTCTATCCAGGTGAAAACGTTTTAAAGGAACATAAGAAAATGATTTTAAGCCTGGCATTCGCCCAAAGAAGAGAGGGAAACCCCTCCAAAAACCTTCCGTATAGAGCAATAAAAGACATTATTTTGACAAATAATAATTATCTTTGTTTTAACCTCTGATAGGTAGCGCTTCTGCCGTAAAGGTTTCGGATTCGATGCTATCGGAGGCCCAACTCCACAGCTCAAGAGCATCTGGCCTTAGAAATTAAAACCAAAACAAAAATAGTCGATAATATTTGTATTCATCGGAAGAAACGGCCAATCCTTAAATGACGGAATTGGTGTATATAAGAAGTAGATAAACGAAAGATCGCATTAGTGTTTAACACAGATAAAATAAAAAATAAAATAAACAACAATAAAAAATATGTTTCCTGATTTCCAATTTGTCATATTTGGGTTAATTGCGCCAACTGTTGAATATTAAATGCACTTTTAAGTGGAAAAGTCAAAAATATGGGAATAATGTAACCTAATTGTAAATCTAGGTTCTTTACTCTCGAACGAGGAATATACGGCTAATGTCGATTAAGTGGGGCATTTTTCAGGTAGTAAGACTGGTAGAAGGGTCGTAAGCACAAATCGTCATAAAACTGACCCTTATTCGGCTGATGACCATAATCTGCTGCATAACCTTCACACCAGGGATTAGTACAGGTACACTGGCTATATTGAATACTATTTGAAAAATTATAAACAATTGAAATTAGCAACTATTTTCTGTCATCATCATATCCTTCGTCCAAAGAGAGGCATCAGCGTTTTTTTGATCGACCTTCTACTACGAAAAATAAGGATTTTTATAATTTTCGTCTTATTTCTTCTTCTTACGTCCATTATAACGTTTCAATAAGACGAAAATTAAGGATTTTCATAGTCTATTAGAAGCATGCCTGTGAAACTGGCGTTGGGATGGGTTGGGCTGGTGGGTAGGGTTTCATGTCATTTGAATTATAAATTTTGCACCACTTCTTCAGTTAAATATCAAACCCAAACCCTACCCACCAACCCAACCCATCCCCACGCCGGCCAATCTGTCACAGGCATATTTCTAATAAAATATGAAAACCCTTAATTTTCGTCGTAGAACGTCGATCAAAAGACGCCGGTACGTCTCTTTGGACGAGAGATGCGACGAAGATAACAAATTGCCATGTGTTCTAGCAAAATTATTTAAGAGTGTAAGGTAGATAAGTGTAATTAAAGGTTGAGTACACAGAAGCAGGGAAAAATGAAAAACCTGTAGAATGTTATACATAGAGGGGGTGATAAAAATAAGTAAATGAAAGATCACTGAGCGGAAGTTTTTAAAGGAAAATGAACCTAAGGAGGGATAGAATCGGGCGGTATAAGGCACGAGAGGGGTAAATTAAATCCACAACATAAATTATGCGTAACGAAAAATGTAGCACAGCGGTGCTAATGCACTTTAGATATTCCAGGGAAATTATTTAAACCGAATGGAGCTCGAAGGCCAACTCTTTTGAAATTCGCAGAAAAAAGTAATGAAAAAATAAAAAGAGATTTATCGAGTCTAAAGCAGTGTGACCCATTAAAGCACCACTTGGCACCTTCGCCTATGAATATTTCAGTCTTTAAAACGTGCGGCGGTCAATACGCGTGACGGGCGAGAAGTTCGTGACCCGAGCACACGATCAAAAAATGAGTAGAATGTTAATGAGAACGTCAACGCACGGCTTGTTTTTAAGGATCTCTTCGGATGATTGATGTTTTGACTAATAGGGTTGATCAGGCGACTGGGAATCCCAATCGATGGGAATGGCGTTTAGAAATACCTATACGTTTCCAACAAATCCTTAAGTCTGTTACAATAACATTTATCTTGGAAACGTTTAGTTCTTTGAGAAAGTATTGCTTGCTGATATATTCCAGCACTCATGTTTATTGAGATGATTTTTTTATTAATTCCTTTGGATGTATATAGATAACTATTCTTACTTGTTTACGTATATATTAACTCAACTTATCCACATTCAAGTTTTTCATTTCTATACTAAATAAGGGAAATCGCTTAGTATAATATTTTACTTTTTCGATAAACTAAATTGAGACTGAAAATGATTAATCGAAGATGAATGATGTTTTTAAATCTCTATGCTTAATGAATTGAAGAAGCCAATTGGACGAAATCGTGGATGCACTAATGCAACCATTCCAAATCGCTGTTTCAAACCCAAGCATGCAAAGGGAACCCGAAGATTAAATTTACATATTTGTAATGAAGAAAAAACACTGTAAATTTTCCACCCACCCACCCATTTTCGCTACCGGAGTAGCATTCCGGTCTCCAGCACCCCTTTTTCCTCTTAACATTGGAATTGCAGAAGTAAAGAAAATAAATGCGTGTTTCAATGAGCTGATTTTTTTTAGAATATGAGTTCATAGGTTCGGCTTTCATAGGAGTTTTAGGATCAGAATTTTATCAATATATTTGGACCTCATTACTTTTAATCCGTATAAATAACACGCGTGAAAGGAAAATGGTATGATCGTTTGGGCCCTCATCTCACCAAAGCGACTCTCACTTGACTTATTGTTCATTTGCAGAACAGTCCCTAAAAATCTAACCTAATAGGAATTGTTAAAATGTAACCTAATATGAAACTGGATCAGCACTAGAAGATGCTACTCCGGTAGCGAGCAAAATGAAAGTATGGAAACTTTACAGTGTTTTTTCTTCATTACCTTAATGGCTTTCCACTAGGTAACGCCTGATCATCTAGATTTCATGCATATTTGTAATTATTTATAGGAGGAATATTTATTTGATCAAAATTCAGCGATTTCTTCCGTAGATTTCCCTTTTTCCTGGCTCATTCCCCCTGTTGATGCGATCATTAGGGCTCCCTCTACAATATTCATTCTCTCTATATTCATCGCTTACAAGGGAATCTATTTCAGTGTTGCTTTAAATATGTCTTTGACGTGCCACTGACTGAGTGTCATCGACGCAGACGATTTTCTTTCGTTCAACTCGTTTACAATAGCTTATTTCTGCATATCATGAGGTTTAACGGGTAATTTTCAATTGATATAAGCTAACCATCTAGACTATGGAAAATATATAATTTCTTCTGTATATAAATGGTGACCTTTTAAGTTTAAACGGCTGTTTCTCTAGTTGGGAACCTAAGAAAAGTCATTATAGTTAAAAACTAACTGACACAAATACTTGTTACTGCTATTAAAGAGAATTGAATAATCTAATAGTTAATTTCATTAACAAGTCATAAATTGTCACTTTAAATTATTTCATAATTTATACCACAGCATACTGGGTGAGACCTGTTTAAAGAAATAATGCTCAATGTATAAATAACACATAATTACTATTAGGTAAGATTTTCTGGGACTGCAAATGAAAAATAAGTCAAGTGAGATGAGATGAGATAAGGGCCCAACAATTATACCATTTTCCACTCACGCGTGTTATTTATACGGATTAAAAGTAATGAGATCCAACTTTATTGATAAAATTACTGATCTTAAAACTCCTACGAGAGCCGAACCTATGAACTCATATTCTTTAAAAAATCAAATCAAAATCAATCTCTACTTCAGCAATTCCTATGTTAAGAGGAAAAGCACTCACTTTCCAAACTACCTCAGCCCTAAAATCTCATTATTTTGTCTTAATTTGTTAATAAATACGACAATGTAAGGCTTCGAAGCATACGCTGCTAGAGGACTGAAAAAAATATAGGAAAGTAGAGCTTCTGTGGCCCAAATAAAAGTCGTTAGCGACCGCCCTCGCGTTGCCATTCCTACTAACGTATCGCTTAATTAAGGGTATGAATATTTTATTACACTTCTCTTCGGTTTGACTGAATATATTGAGGAGCTGCATTTTTCATCGCGGGTAATCGTTTTATAACGACCATAAATAATAAATGGGAGCCGAGCATTCCTCGTAAAATTGCAAATTGCGTAAATTCATTCAGAATGAGGATTACAATTTTGGATATTCCATTTCCATTACCGTTCGATTGATGACTCTTCTAACAATGTTTCAGGACTGAGCTTATTTTGACCCTTTAAAGATCGATGTAGAAGAACACTAGAAATGAATGAAGAACACTATCCACACTAGATTTATTTCTTCTACTGTACTAGTGTTCTTTTTCATTCATCGCCTTCCACGAGGTAACGCCTTCGCACATCGAACTCATTTTAAACATCAGTTTGCCGAAACATTAAGCATTACTTTAAAATAGACGCGAAAATTTGAATTGTAAATGCAATATTTCTACTTCGCGAATTTCAGAAAAAATAAATGTGCTTCTATTGACTGAGAAATCATTAATGGAGGAAATACAAGCTTACAAGTACCAGGTGTAAAATTTTGTAAACGGAATTTTTTTGCAAAAATTACACTTCTGTTATTAGAAAATTATCGTAAGTATCGTAAATTATCGTAAAGTATCGTCTTTATCCAATAAAACTTGCAAGTCCTTGTCTTCAAACTTTTTCGATGGTTTCCCCCGGTCCTCGTTTCTCACGTCAAAATCACCACTTTTAAATTTTTTAAACCACTCGACTAGCAGAATGGCCCGTTGATTCTCAACGGGGATATTAAATTTCATAAATACCAGTGTAACCACCTTGATCGTAAGAAATATATCATAATTGTTGATAGATAGCAAATACCAGACTTTCCAAACATATATACTACGAAATGTAAGTTACAATTAAGTCTAAAAAGCTGTATCAACTTAATATTTAATCTTATATAACTCGTCAACAAAATTCGAAATTTTAAAAATTTTCCCC
Organism: Sympetrum striolatum; assembly: GCA_947579665.1. Classification (NCBI taxonomy): domain Eukaryota; kingdom Metazoa; phylum Arthropoda; class Insecta; order Odonata; family Libellulidae; genus Sympetrum; species Sympetrum striolatum. Next base: position 73,691,571 of record OX388349.1, read on the forward strand.
GTCTTCTTATGGAATCACGCTTGAGCTCGGAATCAACAATCGCCTTGATCGTCAAGGGAATGAGTTGTTTACTACATGGAAATTTAGACAAAATTTTCGTATTTTTTATCAAAATTCTCGCAATTTTGAATAGCAAACGATATTTCACGGCCATAATAAGAATCTTTCATCTATTTCCCTTCTCTTTATGCTAGTTTCGACTTCCTACGACTGTTCTTTCTAATTTAGTTTTGCAAAAGAAATGAATCATGCAACGAAAAAAATGAACTTTGCGTGTATTTCTTATGCAAACTGTTTTACTCGTCTGGGTTCGAACCGTGGACTTTAGGCAAATTTTAAGTACCACTTGATCATCCGGGGGAAGACATTTAATGATGTTAAAAGTTTGAACATTGTGCGACGTCTAGTTTTTGAGATTTTGCTAAAAGTGTTACATCCCTTTTTTGAGGACGGACGGACGGACACGTTACTATCTTAATATATATAGAAACACTGAGTTTTGCCAAGAGCATGTTCACCGTATGCTTCGACAAGCATTCTATGCGATTCTGCAGCAGTTTTCTTCAAATGATAGTAGAAAACCAATGCTGTCCGCAAAGCATAGTTCGTAGGCACAAAACTCGACATTATTGCGTGTTGACTTCGTCAGCTGTTAGAGGGAGAAGATGGAGCTGTAGAAGCGGTCTTTAAACTGATAGCGAGCACCATCTATAGGGAGATTACGGTTTCATACTTCTACACCTGGTATAAATGCAAGCTTAAGTTTTACTGCAGAATAAGATTTGATGTTACTCAAAATGCATATGTCTCAAAGTAGCAATTCATAATTGAAAACTAAATCAAATGCAAAAAGATGATCGCTGCGGTATCACATTAAATTTACATAGAGATCGGTTCAGTCGAGGTTGGGGGTATACAAAAGATATGCATAACCTTCTTTTCTCATTTGTAAGTAAGTTAACTGATTCCTGATGAGCAAGTGAAAGTTTCGGCGAAGGTGAAAGAGGTCCCAGGTTCGATTCCCGGTGGGTGCCCACGCGCACATGACCTGAGCTGTCGAAGCACATTCAAGAAACAACAAATGATCAGTTGAATTCCGAGAAATGCTTCACATGTGAACCAATCAATTCATTGAAATATAGGAGATGCAATAATAGTGGCTCTCATGGAGAGCCCACGTATCCATCCATTCTTTATCTAAGCATCTACATCCAGAATCTCCTGTATTTTGCAAATCTCTTGAGTTTATTATAATATATTTCTTCCTAGGTATCCCCTTCCTTTCTTTCCAAGCACTTATCCTTTGAACATTAACCCTAACACACTGTAATGTCTTAGTAGAAGACCCAAGAATTTGACTTTTCTTCAAAGCATTTATTAGTTGCCTCTTTTCCTTCACTATTTCAACACTTCAACGTTCGTTTACCTTTCCATCCAACTAATTTTTAACAGCCTTCTCCACATTTCTGCAGCTTCCAGGCGGGCTCTCTCCCTCTTCCCTAAATTCCAACATTCGCTTCCATAGAGAAAAGTGCTCCAAAGCAAGGCTTTTGCAAATCTTTTTCTTATCGCCAAATATATATTTTTGCTTGGTAAAATATTTCTTTTGCCTTAAAAAACTTCTTTTGTTAGGGCAATTTTTCCTTTCAACTCAACTAAGAACCCATTTTCATAAGTTAGTACACAGCCTATACAGCAAAATTCTTTCAACAGTTAAATATCGTGTTTTTTTTAATCTTTCTACTTTTTTGTAGCTTCATGTGCATTCAAAAATCCCAATCAATGCCATCTCCTTCACTTCCTTGTAGCTTTCCCCACCCTTTAAATTGTCCAGTATCATTTGTCTTTCCCTCTGTTATTCCCCTGAATTCCGTCCTCAATCGCATTTTTCAGTAGCCCCTCTCCTCTCAATATCTGACCCCCCCATTCCTTCTTAATTCCTGTCAATTCTTAATCACTTCAATTAAATCCCTCTCATCGCCAAACCATCTCCAGTACCTGTATATTGATGTCCTTTTAACCCAGCTCACTTTTTCCATTCTACGCCATACCAACATTTCAAAGACCTCCAAAAGTTTGACTTTCTCATTTTTCAATATCCACGTTTCGCATCCATGAAGCAAGACACTCCAAACTGAGGATGTCACCAATATTTTCATTATTCCTTTATCAAGACCTTTGGTCATCAATTCCCTTCAAGCCTTCCTTGGCCAAGGCAATTCTTTTTCGAATCTCATCTTTGTATCCTCCATCCCACGAAAGAGTACTTCCCAAGTAAGAAAATATATCCACCTGCTGTAGTTTTCCCCATAAGCCCTTGTCTTTAACTTGGCTTTCTTTCCCTTATATCTGCATCTTTCTAGGCTTCTTTCACCATTTCCTCTGCATACATATTAAAAGTTTTTGGTGAGATTGTACACCCTTGTATACCCCTTCCCAAAACTGCCAAATCTGATTTCACATCAGCTATCATTATGTGGGTATGTTTGATTCAGATACAAATTTAGAACCAATGTTCCATCTTTCCAGTCCAACCCAATTTTCTTTAATACCCCCATCAGTTTCGGCCACTGGACACTTAAAGCCTTTTATAAATCTACAAAACATACATATAAGTTCATCTTAACTCCGTGGCTTCGTTCTGCAAGTACTCTCATCACCCCAATTTCATCTCTCGTTCCTTTCCCTCTCTGAAAACCAAACTGGTGTTCTCCGATTCACCTTTTTATTTTTCCCTTTATCGGTCTATTCAGAACCCTTAGATGTACCTTTGCCGTGTAAGAGATTAGGTAAATTTGTACGATAATCCCAACATTCTCTAGCCTTGTTCTTTTTCTGTAAAAGAATCAAGATAGTCTTGGTAAAATCCTCTGGCCATTGCCCTTCATCATAAATTTTCCAAATTAAATCGTAGAAACATTTCTTACTATTATCCCCCAGGTTCTTAAGGAACTCCACTGGGATCTCGTCAACCCCCGTTGCTTTATTCCCTTTCATATCCCGCAATGCCCGTTCTATTTCACTATAAAGTAGCCTAGGTCCAACATCGTCTTCTTCAACTTCTTCCACACTTTCTACTTCTATGCTGGTAAGTCTCATGTTATATGTCATATTCTTTCCATCCTTATGGTGAAGAATTTCACTGAGTAGGTTTAAAAGCTTAATTTCATTGTCAGAATTAAATTGGAAATAGTGTTCCTACGAAATTGATACCAAAAGATAGGAAATTAACAAATTTTAAAGAATAACCTGATGATGTAGCGACGCTACGAAACCCCAGTCGTGTCTTTCGTGAAATAAAGTGGTCTAGTAAACGTTTGGTCAGTTATGGAATTTTTACAAATTAACTAATGGTTCATATTTTTCGAATGATGGAAGCGAAGTTTGACGTAGCACAGGAAAGCGTGCAACTTAACCAAAGGTTGTTCGAGAAGTGAAAAGTAGTGACTTGGCTGGGACTAGAACCCAGGTCTCCCTTTTTCCGGAAAGGTGTTCTTACCAACAAAACTACCGAACCACGTCCTTTTCACTTCTGTAAATGGGGGCTTATGAAACCGGTCAACGATTAAAATATACTGTGGGAAAATACGAAGTATTATCATTTCGAGGGCTTATATGTTCAAGATAAAGCGGAAGACCTGGGTTCGAGTCTCAGCCAAGTCACTATCTTTCACCTCTCTTAGAACGATTCTTATTTTGTTCGTTTTATGACATTTTTGATGACGAGAATTTGGTGAAACAAGACGTAAAATAAGCATGATTTTGCAGTAATATACAACCATTTACCGTGGGGATAATATTGAACTCGACTCGAATGTATATGAAAGATAAAATCATAAAAAATGTATGGGGAAAAAGAGCCGGCTTTTAGTGATTAATAAGTATTAGCCATCAATGTAAATATGGATATCAGCAATAAAGTTTAACAAATGATTTAACTTTCTATACTGAAGATGAATTGAAATTGTACCTAGTGAATGAAATTTCTAATTATAAATGTATTCGTTGTCAAAATTAACATGGAAAATATTGCCATTAAAAGGATTCCTAAGTTAGAAATCTGAACAGTTGTGGAATTTCCGTACATCAAAGTTAAAACATAATACCCAAATCAGTGTTTTTTTCCGGAGGTTCCATATTTTGCGAAATTACAAGGGGAATATTTTCCTTTGTAATGTGGTACAGGATAGAGAAAAATGTATCTTTCATTTTCTTTTGCCCCAGTCTTGATCATGGCTGATTTGAAATGAAAGCTACTGAGGTATGAGTGAATAATTGCACTAATCAAGGTCTCCCCTTACGGAATGCCTAAAAAAAAAGTCTTACATTGTGTTCACATATGAGGGCATGTTCCGCTCATAGCAATCTAGCTCAGTTAGGAATGGAAGGAGAAACTACCTCACTCCTCATCCCGCCTAGTGAACCTCATTCCTCTCTGCAACCTCTTAGTAGCTTATGTTGGAGTGTACCAACCGTCCTACGGGCTGAATACTTTACACTTATTCCCACATACTTATTTAACATTCACGATTAATCGCGTACACAACAATCATAGTCCAGTCAGTATCAAGCGATGATTAATGCAAAAGAGGCCAATAGCAATTCCCTGCAGAGATACGCAAGAAAATTGAAAGCAGAAACGGCTGCTATGTCACGCACGCCATTTGATATGAGAATATTTCTTATAATTGGGCTCATTCACGAGCCCCAATCGTCATAGTATGCTACGAAGAGACTGATAGCATCGAAATAATTCCATTAATGCGATTTGAATTGAGAAAAATATGCTTTTGAACGGCCAGCATTGTATTCATATGACAGCAGTGATTGATGAATTTCATGGTTTATCACAGGAATATATTAGTAAATCCACAATGAAAATATTTTGTTATATTCCCAAAAGTATATGTTTAATCTCCAAACCCTCGATAGCAATATCAGAAATAGATTTTGAAAACTACGATTACACTTTTCGCAGTACAAGTCGGTCCAAAAAAGTTGGACATTTATTTATTTTAATTTGTATTTATTACGATATACTTAATTTCGATTCGAGTTTTTAGAACATTTCTAGCGCGCAGTTAAATTGCGGGAGGTGAGGACAAAGGATAATGTAGGAGGCTCAGAGAGCATCGGAAGTGTAGAATAAATGACTAACATTCAGTATGTAGTCAATACTACAAAAAACGTGGACATTATCACGAAATGAGGATAGGAAACAGGTGAAAAGACATTTTTATTATTAATATAATGATGATAGAATTTTATTTACAACAGCAATATAAAAAATGAAGAAAAATATCACAATTGTACAGTTCGATGATACACAATTTTGTGCGTATAATAAGAACATGTTCATTGCATACATATAGTATATAGTCGAAATTTCATAAAGACATAAACAATAAGGTGTCAGTAATACAGTAAAGCAAGAATATAAGTACAAATTGAAAGAAAGAAAAATCGTAAATTTAAGGGAAGAAACAGAGAAAAAAAAAGAAAGTATTGGGAACAAGGAATAGGAAGGAAGGTTCAGCAAATATGTGATTAAAGAAAGAACTGAGTTATCGGATCCTCATTAGAGTGGAGATATGGTGTTATATGAAATCATAACACCAAAAAAAAGTCATACCATCAGTAAAGATGAAGGTGTTAGTAAATGATCAGCAATGCGGTATTTCAGAATTTCGATAAGTTAAAGTTAATTACTTCACACGCAATTTTCTGCGGCATGTTCTGCTTATACTTATTCTAATACTATGAGGCTTCTTTCAGTTAGTTTACGTAACTGTATTCAAACAGGATAAATAGCTAAATTCAATTTGGATATGCAAAATTTATAACAGAATGAATCTTTAGAAACACATCTGCTCCATTGAACTGATCGAAACTAGCTTCCTTATCATTTATAGGCGTTACTGCATAAATCGACACTCACTTTTCCCAAACAAGCTTGCATCTCAACAAAATGTCGACACATTCCAAGGAAGAATATACTTAGAATAGAAGAAGGACATTATTCAAGTGTATTCTACCTTGGGATATATCCTGGGGGTACGCCTTCTCGTGCAAAATTACCTTACCCAATTTCCTCATTAAAATGTTGGCACATGGGATTATAGGTGTGTGTGCGAGTTAGCTGTCATAATAAAAGCAAATAGACAGAAAGTTAAAAAATATATATCAAGCAATAATAAGTATAAAAATGATATAAACATACTTACTTGAATGCATAAAACAATCTGTGACACACAAATATTAAGGCGCGCAAAATATCAAGAAGACTAAAAAAATTAAGTCCCTTCGATCGATATTAAGGATTATGTAAAAAGATGCATTAAGCGCTCATGCTTCAGAGATAGTGGCATCAATTTTCTTCGGATATCTGAAGGAGATACTTTGAATAAATAGTGTAGAAACGTCCAGGATTTTGAGACTGCGATACAAATAGGGTTCAATGAGGAATTGGCCCTAGGAGAGGGATAATTTTTATTATTGCTTTTTTTTGTTTTTCAATGAAAATGTCTTGGATAATTATTCATTCTCATACCAATTGCTTGAGGAGCCTCTTTGTGGTGCAATAAACTCCATAACCGATTCCGCTTTTTCCTCGCCTGACCGTAACTTTAAGTGTATCGATGGGAAAATAAATATCTTAACCACAATTCATCGTTGGCCAATCCTTCAAGTAAATACTCCACCAATTCTGGAGGAATAATTCATTTAGGAGATATAAAACGTTGAATTAATCGGAGAACAGCGTTCATTATACGATCCATTCAATAAATGCTGTTGAGTCTACCTTTTCATCTTCAACTGTTGGAAACAGAACGGCCTAACTGCAAAAATTTCGTCTGTTTTACAATGCCTTATTCTAGAATAAATATAAATTATCGTCGAAAGAAAAATTAATTAATTAATTAAGAAAAAATTAACCATGTGAAAGTACATATCGTATACAAATTTTCCACTTGCTGCCTAAAAAGCACCTCCTTTCTTTGTCTTCTAGAGGGTTCGATGACCCGATAAACAAACTTTCAAATTCTGAAGAACAATTTGTTGAAAATTAACTTACGCGGAACATTAATCAGCAGAATAGAGAAAATGAGGAGAGAGGAGGCGAGTCACAGTCACGCGACTTCGTAAAGCGGAAGGAGCAGAGCCGAAATGGAGCAGAAAATATCACGTCGTCGGAAGCGATGAAAGAAAGGAAAAAAGAAAGAGCTAATAAGCTAATAAGCCTCCTGTTGGTTATTTAATGAGCGTTTGTGTATACAAATTTCTATAGCGATTAATTTTCTCCGGCGGTTTGCGTTGATTTATGTGTGCGGGGAATGACGTGACTGAGGCCATTACGAATGCGGCGAAGGGATAGTTTGCGGAGAGGCCGATGGGGGGCGACGTGATGCTTTCATTCCAATGTCCGCGCAGGTGCTCGAAGCTGATACTTGGTGACAGCGAGATGGCGATTTATTGCGCGGCTTCGATGTTCATTAATTCGCGACCACCTGTGTTTCGCTAAATTTGGGAGCCAAAAATTCGCCAAAACATCCATATGCAATGAGAGGCCTGATGATCTTGGCGCATGCTTCGAAAATAAAAAAGCATTCGTGATTCTTACATCCGATTTAATTAAACTCTGCGGTGGAGTTGTGCTTCTTACGGATATTGATTATATTTCTCTAGAATTAATAGCTGAAACTACATCAATACATTTCTTTCAATCGGGTGGCTTAGTGATTGAAGCCGTGAAAGATCAATTACGAGACAGAAATTGGAATTACACACTCGAGGTCATTATTATGATAACTATAGCTTTTATATTTACATATATTTACATTTAAACCCCGCAGTCCGCCAGAGGCGCGTGGCAGGGGGTGTAAAACACCGACATCCCTAACAAACCTGAAGATATAGTATCTAATACTACGCGGGAAAAACGACCAAAAGTAACAAACTATTTGTTCTGGCAACTACTACCCTGTATCGCTTTTTTATTTTCTCCAGGAAGATCGCGCAAGTTTATAACTAGGATAACAATATCAGTTATCTCCTCCCCGAAATCGGTAGTGATAAATTTATCAAAGAGCTTCCGACGATACTCAACGTCTTCTATCACTAAGAGAGTTCCATCCGAGGTTTCCATCATATCTTTTCTTACTTTGCGCGGTTTTCACCAAGTCACTAATTTTATATTGTAGTTTTAGACATATTCTCGCTATATTTATTCTTATGGATGCTGTTTTCAGAATGACTGCCTTTTGAATAAGTGTGTGAATCTATTTGTTGAGATTGAACGTTTCAAGATGCGTGTGGAAGGTCTTAGTTGTAAATCCTGTAACCGAAATAACTCTTGGTACAATTGTAACGGTTTTCTGTTCCATTAACTCTTTTGTTTCCAGCGCTAATGGGTTGGGGTGAATGGAGCTATGTTTTCTTCTCCTGTATTTATGATATTGGCATCATTAAGGATGGCTATGTCAATGAAATATTTTTTTATATCATGTTGGTAAAAGTGATGTCTGGTATATTGTGAATTATTATTTTATATGAATAAATTGTCCTTATTATTATCATTTACATAGTGCCTAAGTAGTTGTCTACAAAATTTCATGTCAGCATTGCAAGCTAAAAGTATATCATATGGTTTTACATCAATATTCTTTTATCCTGGGTAATGTACGAAGAGAATGTTTAATAAACGTTCATTATTTCATTTTTATCATTATGAAAAGTCGAAAAATACACAATAAGACTTTAAAAATTATTATCATCATTACTGTTATTATCTTCTGCTCATATTTCCTTATTTCAGTTCAAATAGCATTTGACGCAATCGAGGATATGCAATGCTGCACTTATGATTGCTTGGGGATCTTCTAAAGAACTTTCTCTGCTTTTTTAAGTCATGATGATGACCAAATCGAACCGTTGATATTAACAAAACTATCAAAGATAACTGGAATCTATTTTGTTTTCATCAAGAAGTCAGCAATTTAGGGCGATGTACAGGTGAGACTAAAGAAACAAAATTATTTGGAAAAGAACTTACGAAATGGATCCTCTTAACCAACTGAAAATAGAGAGATAGTATACTATGGAAAGAGGGAGATAGAGAGTTTGAAATTTCTAAGTTGATGACCAATATCTTTCCAATCTAAGCATATCTAAAATGTAAGTAAATATTTAAAATAGAGAAACAATAAAATCTGTGTATAATGATTGCTTAACTTTAGATTTATTGCTACATCGCAATAAATCTAAAGTTAAGAATGATCACATGGAGTTATACGAATTTAGATATTATAAAAAATAAGATGACTATGAACAATTGTATTGTGATGCTATAAATCTTGTAACAGTGATATTAATAATTATACTGAACATCCATAGCTTCATGTGATTCGGAACCTTTAATAAGGTATAAAACACCTTGTCTCAAAATATTTAAAATGCTATTAAATATAAATATTGTTATTAGGAGCACCAACTAAAAGTAGCAAGTATGAATTTAATTCGCCTTAGTCCACCAACCAAAAGGCGACTATTTAAGAAAGAAAGCCGTTCGAAAGCACTGAATTTACCTGGAATACGGAAAAGCTTTCTCTAATTGATTCTCTATTGTTTTGAAGGCTCTGTGTTTTCCTCTTTAAACAATAAATGCATCGTAGAGCTTTCGAAAGAAGTCGAGATTTCAAATCGCCTTTTAATATTAAAAAATCGCCTCCACTATAACTTGAGGATTTGACTTATGAAATACAAGAATTCCATTAAAATAGGTCATTATACCCTTTCTCAAGACAGATGTTTCGAAAAATTGACAATATGAGTCATTTTACTCAGCCAAATTGTATTCTGAATTCGCAGAGGCATTAATTAGGAGGAAGAATGAAGTATCGGACTCCACCGTGTTCTTGTTAATCTCCAATGTCTCAAAATGTAAGCAGAATTCATTTAAGGATGAAAACTCATGGCAGAAATAAAAAGTAGATTTCCCCATTAATAGAATCACCACTATGCTCATTATATCATCACCATTATAATTGACGATGTATTCGTTCAAATGACGTACAATTTCCCGTAGCAAAAATATTCCATGAAAGAAATTCTCAGCTGTTTTCACTGCTGTGTGTGTGTGTGTGAATGAAGCTCCTACAAAATGTGTCTATACTAATTAGTTTTACTTTCTCCTCTTTTATTCATTGAAATATATAAATAATAGATTCATTATATCTCATTATTCAATATATTTCCCTGTTATTGAGTATCTTTGTTTCCAGTTTGCACTACGAGATATTTAGATTCAGATTATTTGTATTTGGATTTTAATTTGTCATTCACTTGTTTCAAAATATTATATATATACTATAACTTTTGTTAAATTAAAAACGCCGTTATTAAATTTCCTCATTTATAGTGACTGTGTTTCTAATGACGACGAAAAATAATGACGAATAATGTTTATTAACGAAAAACGTTGTATCAGTAGTACCATCGATAATCTATTAATTTAAAATTCTAACAGGATGCATTGCTCGTATTAGAGTAAGCTGAATGGTAATATAATTTCCTCAGTAAAGAGTATGGAATGAAATCAAATTATTCGTAGTAATATTACGACATTTCATTGAAAGTTTAATGACATTTCAAATACATGATCTATTCTATGTGATCTACTCTAGAATTCAATCAAATTTAGTAAATATATAGGATTCCATAATGAAAAAGATATCCAAAATTGAATAACATCAAAATGTATATTTTTAATAAATCTTATTTTGATATTTCAACGTTTTTGCTTGGCTCTGTTAGAATTTGATGTTAAATCAAACTAAACGTTAGTTCTTTGAGAATATATAGGTAAGCAGATATTTCTAATTGAATTTCCAGGTTCAAAATGTTCTACGTCTGGCTTATTAACTATGCTAAACGTCGATAGTGACTAGCTTTGGTCAAAGGAACCTCATCTCCAAAATTTTATATTTTACTAAAGAAAGTCACGAATAAAGAAGAACTTTCAATTAGGGTCGACAAAAAATTTTTGTCCGCAAACGTAGAAATGAAATTCAAATGAAAACGCAAAATTACGAAACCAAGGCATCCATTTCCATGCATTCTGGATGTCACTCTTCGATCTCACTTTTCTCTCAACAAATACTTCTTTGAAACACATTTCTACCCACACAAAAGATTTCCTGCTTAAAGTTTTTAAAATGAATGATCCACCAGCATCGATAACCTGCTTGCAGGTAGATATACAAATGTATCTAAATTACGCAAAAAATCTCTCTTCATCAAGATAAACATTTCAGTAAGGGATAAATCATAATAAATGAGATTTCAATGATTTTCCGCCTAAATACGGTGGTAAGGTTACATTTTTACAAGAAGATTCCTTACACAGACTTATTACTCCGTATTATTGGCATTTCGCTAGGGACTGCTTAGTATTCCTTTACTACAGCCTTCTTCCATTAATAACCGACACGCACATTGATTCCTTTTTAATTCCTCCCGGAAACTCGGAAGAAAATTTCGCATAACCTCCTCCAATTTCTTGCTCAGAGTTGCCAGATGGCGGCTGTGGCCATCCCTTCCGTTAGCCCCATTCTGGAAGGAGGGTTAAACACATCCGGGTCAGGGTACGGCAGGGGATGCAGAAATTGGTGGACAGGGAGGGGGTGATCGTGTTAATAACTCCGTCCCTCAGAAAGGCAAATTTAATTTGAATTTCAATGCGGCACGCCAACCGACCTTTGATTTGAATGTAATCTTTTCCCTCTTTCTGTATGCATCGGAGAGGCAGTGCGATATGCCTTTCCGACATGGAAATCCAAAGACAAGGCGGCGTCGAATGCACCTCTCTGTTAAATAGTCCCGTCGAATGGGAATTCCATGTATATCCATCGAATTTCACATGTTTTAAGCGGGGTTTTAGTTGGTTTTCAATCGATGGCTCCGTGTGGTGCGGATAAAAACAAAACGTTGGTACGCGTTGTAAATGATAGTGATCCAAAAGGAAGAGGATGACCAATGAAAACCGTTTCGGTTAGATGGAAGGCGTTCTGAAGGCATAAGATTACAAATCATAAAATGTAACTAATGAAGTGAAACTTCGGAAAAGACGAAACTAAATTATTTTGTAAAGATTGAGTTGTCCTTCCATCAATCCGAATGCGTGTACTTACAAAAATTCCGTATTAATAATTTTTAAGAATATGTAAATAGAAATATAAATGCACACTACTAAAACATTGTTCAAGTACCTGTCCGATTAGATAGAGCAATTTGTGGATTCATTAAGAAGCTGTCACAAATACTCCTTCGATTATATGGTTACATATCTTTTAGTAAAGAATACATTTTGAGAAGTGAAGTGCTGGGTTACTAATTTATAGTTATAGACGCCTATTTTATCCCTATCATCAGAGCGAAAAATACTAAATTTTGAAATTATAATTATATGTAATTATAATTATATGTAATTATAATTATATAAGTAATTATCCGTCCTTGCGATTACTTCCATATAATGCTTCGTCGATGCTTCTCTCGTTCGCTCGTTACTGGCACTAACATTTCACTTACTTCGTCTATAAATTCTGAACGAATGAACTTTTCGAAAAGTTTCCGACGATATTCAGATCTTCTCATCTGTAGTGAATTCCAACCGAGGGACTCTATCATTGCCGTAACGCTGCCATCAAACCTGAAATCCCCGCAAACGAATCGGGCTGCTCTACGCTGGACCATCTCTAAATCTGAGACTAAACCTACTTCGTGCGGGTCCCAAACCGCACAGCAGTATTCTAGACTCGGCCGAATAAGAGAAAAACAAGCTATTTCTTTGACTCTCGATGAGCATCCTCTCAACGTTCTACCAGCGTTCCTCCATTCTATGCATTCTATTCGCTTTTCCTATCGCATCTCGAATATGTTCTTTAAAAGATAAGTTACTTCTAAACGTGACTCCTAGGTATTTGTTGTCGTGCACTAACTCTAATGGATGCCCTAAGATTTGGTACTGTGCATTACTGGGTCATTCAATCTAAAACCTGTTCTACCATAATTATAAATAACTCCTTATTCTAAGTTTCTAACTGTTTCCAATGGCCGGGTCAGCTCTTTAAAGAAGTTATCTTTTACTACAGCTGCTGAATCTTCGTTCGGTGCGTAGAATGCTATCACTGTTACGGTATGGTTCTTCATTTCCATATCCATTACCAGGATTCTATCATTTACTTGTTCCCATGACTCAATACACTCTATGTATTTCTTTTTATTGCAATAGAAACACTGCTACGGGCTATTTCTTCCTTCGTCACTCCACTATAAATGTGCACATACCCCTGTCTGTTCTGTACCTTTCCCCTTTTTCTTTGTTTCAGTAACGGCCACGATGTCGATATTATATTTTCCTATCTCGATGAATACCTCCTCCAGCTTTGTTGATATCCCCCGAACATTCCATGTATCAATTCAAATTATCCGTTTCCGCGCCTTTTGTCGTCTTATATTAAAGCTCTCCAAATCCGAGGCTTTGTTGAGAAATTTTTCATTTGAATGTTTTTAAAGGTGATGGAGTGCAGATCCAACGTCCCAACCCCCAACCTGGAGGACCAGGATATTTTGTCAGGATTATCTTCCCATGAACTGGCTATCTTTCCAGACTTAAGAGACCAGTTTTCCCTGTAGCGGGACATACTTTGTCTGGCTCCTTCGCTAGGACCTGCCCGGCTTGGGAGACCCTACCGGTAGCTAGGCTACCACCGGCATAACTCTCAACCTCATCAGAGCTCACATACCCCTCCACTACCACTGAAGGTGCCTTCGGCGGTGTCCCTTGGAGGGATGCAGACTGAAAACTGTTACGGTCGTGTATTTACCGATATCCTTGTGATTACGTTTTCAGCAAATTTAAAGCTTTCCCATGTACTTGTATACAATTAAATAAGAGCAATATTAAAAAGAATGAAACTGACTTCCAAAACAGTACAAATTCACAATTTTTATATTTTTTCTATAAAACAGTCCATAGTTTTGATGTAAGACTCTGCAAGAAGAAGAAGAAAAAGCTCTTTTTCGAAATTTCTTATGGATGCATAAAGAACTGAATGAAATTATATCCACTGTCTCTCTCTGCCACACTCATCTGAATCAAAGCGATTCATGTTTTTGTCCAAATTCTGTATCATTATTCAATGTTATTCGTTGAACACAGTAAATGCGTTGTGTAAATATTTACGTATATTTATATTATGAATTTTAGTAGAAAGATTTGTGCTCTTAGAAACAGCGTGTTATTTACTCCTGCTAAGGCTATCCATGGAGTTTACTGCATAAACAAAAGACAGTTCCTGAAGACGGACAGGCATAACGAAAATTGAAAATTATTTCAATGATTATGTATAGTTTAAATCACAAATTAACACTTGGTAAGATAAATATGTCAAATTGAAGAATATGAATTTTGAGAAGACTTTTATTTATATTCAATTTCTGTGATGCCTATCTAACCGTCCGTTCTTCAGGAACTATGTAAATGTTATATTTTAAACATTTTGATTTTCGAGCGGCTTTCTCAACTACCACCTGCGAGCAAATTATGTATTTGTAAATAAATAAATGGTTCCCAGAAAATTAAGTGGTTAAAGGAACTTAATTCAAATCTCAAGCCATCTCCTTATTCGAGGGTACTGTTTATTATAATTTAAATAAATCCTAAATTGCTACCTATATTAAGTTTAATTAATATTAAAAGTCGCCATTGGCTTTAAATTCAGTTACGGATGGAATTTGATCTTTGTTAGGGATTTTTAAAGGAAGTACGAATTCAAATGAAAGTAGTCGAAGAACACTTAATATTTGATTCGTTTCTCAAATACTGTTCAAAATCATCGAAATCTCACTCACTCTCTCTTTCTGGCTGCATTATATTTCTCTTCCCCTTCCTTCTTGTAGATGACTTGAATCGCTTAAGAGGAAATCCGGCTAATTTCCTTGGAAACGGTGCCACCACCAAAAATGCCCCAAATGAACGCTGCTTAAGAGGTCATTTCGGAGGAAGGACGTTAATTTTCAGAGAAATTTGTAAGTCAAAATTTCGCGGAGATGTGGAGCGTGCGTCGCTAACGAAGCATAAAAGAAAAAAAAGAAACTATCGTTTCCATTTCTCGCAGTCACGCACGGTTTATTTCTGCCTTCGCAACGCATCCAATCTGATGTTAGGCAGCACTGAATGTTATACGGTAAGAATGAGAACTGCCTTATTTGAATTTATTTATGAATCACAGAAACCGTAAGAAGCAAGTAACAGTTCATTAAATTCAATTCAATTAATCGATTGGAAGCAAACTACGCATGTTCTGAGGAATGGTAATTTAACTCTCGGAGTCCCGGACTGTGGTCACTCAATGGAGTCACTTTTACTCCATAGATGATTTTCTTACCTTTAGGTTCACTATCAGCTAAAATATGTTATTCATATAAGAGTTTTTCCTTATTCAGATGGCAAGAGAGTTTTCTCAGTACATAAGAGATGAAAATGTACTTGAAGAATCATAATTTTTACTGACCAACACATCACTTTTTAATGAGGCCTCAAACATTGTCATATTAAGAATTCTTTCAGCTTTAAAAGTTGAAATACAAATAATGGAAACAATATTTTGGTACAACATTTCGATTCAAAGAATGTACATTTATTAAACTGATGAAATTTCTATTAATGACTACATTTTGCAAAATAGTATCCAATTTTTTATATATATGTCCCACATAGACTTGTTTTTTCGCGAACTATACGCGAAAGCAACCGTTTAGGAAAATAGAGTCAAAAAGCTCCCGGATAGTCATGCGGACAGCGCGTTTGCCTTTGGTGAAAGCGGTCCCGGGTTCGAATCCCGGTGGGAGCCAATGTGCAAAATGACCTAAGCTGTCGAAGCACTTTTAACACTACTACTACTACTGCTAAATAGAGTCAAGATGCCAGCACCCCCTGCCACACTCCTAAAGGCGGCTTGCAGGGTTCTTACATAGACATAGACTTGTGTTGAATGCCTTGCAAAGACCAATAGTCCGATTTTTCTTGCATTTTTTCTTGATTTGACAATACTTACTTCTCTTTGATATTGGATGCGTATCTTCCTCAATGAAATCTGTTTGTATTCTAACTCTCTTTGCCGCGTTCTCAGCTTTTACGTCATCGGATAACTGCTGAAAAATTTTTTTCTAGAGACTTTTTCTCCTGTTACAGCTTTATAAATTACCCAGGAATTTATGGCAGCAGGATCAAGTTTGTTTTGAAATGAGAGTACTGGCCAGCGCCGTGTGCAAAATCTCACTGTGTCTCTTCTTCTCAATTTATCCACTATATCAACTCCATATTTTCTATCGATGTAAAACTTGACAGTTTCCAGAGTTTTCTAAAGCTGCTTGTGCCATATTAAACAGAGAACTAGATAATCCACGTATTGGATAATAGAGGCATTAATATAATGAAATTTCAACTAAATATTTTCAAAACACGGTTAAATAAAGGAAAAACAATAAAATCTTATAAACGGCCAAAGTCTCGGAGGAAAGCACCACCACAAGGAATTCGTACTTCATGGATAATCCGATATTACTTTTGTATCGAAATTCTCCTCGACTTCGAAGCCGATGGTGATTTCCATAATGATGGATACTTATGGAAATCACCGTTACCTTCGCAGCATTCACCGGGAAATAGCTAAGTCTCTTTACATTTGTGTCGTTTTTCTATTATATTTCTTATAACCGATTTTTTTACTTATTATAGATAGCTGTTGACCGAATAAAGAACTTGTGTTGCAAAGTATGGGGAATGCTACAAGAATTGGAAGCATCAATAATTACTATTTAAATCTAGCTAGGATCATCTACGAGGATAATACAAGGGCCATTTTGAAGGGCCTTGTTTGGAATTAAGTTTTGGAAGATTTGCATGGGAAAGAGACAACCGCTAAATGTAGTACAAAAAGGACTTCCGAAAGACGTTTTTTATGAAAAATCAGAGATACAGACGGTCAGAATAATCACATTGATTGAGTTGTTGAGCAGAGGAAATAATAAGTTCCGATGAGCTTGGTCTATGGTACAGATGAGTTAATATCGTATACTATCGCTAGCGATGTTGAATTTATCAACGAATAAAATGAGAGATCCATGGACTCCTACGTTAGCTTGGAAGGTTCGCAAGATATCGCCCAGGAAAATTTCTAGCAATTCTCAAATCTAATTTAACTAATTATTTCTTATTTAGAACAAAATTATAAACAGTTATTTTAAAGCAATGGAACGCTGAGTATGAAAAATTACAGTTAATAGTAAACGAATGTCAGAAAATCAGGTCAATGGATAAATATAAAAATATACTCATAAATGGTTTTCACTTGTTGCATACAAGATGAATGCGATACTTGCTTCACTGTCTGAATACAATATCTGTATGAGAACGACAAATTCAATAAGAAGCGTCTACTTCTTATCCAGATCATAACCTTATCGTTTCCAATCCAGAGACATTATCTCAGGCATTACGAAGACTTGGAAAAAATTTAAAGGAAAATTTAGGGGGAGAAAGCGAAAAATTCTGCTTGTAAATAAGGTGCTTACATATATTTTGGTGGTAGAATGGAAAATATGGGGACGGTACATGGTGGACAGATAGAACTATATTTTGGATTCAATTAACATAGGAAGGTGAAATATATCACCGGCGAATAGAGAATTGATTAAAAACATATTACAACCCGATTTGCGCATCCGCTGTGCTAACTTTTGAAACGCCCAAGAGGAGCGCAAACAAATGAGCGATATTAATGGCATCAATCGAACTCGGGCGTATCGACCCGACGCCTGGCCTCGAGCCACGTCCCTCCGCGTGCAATTCCAAACAGTGCGATTGAGAGATATATGCAGTAATGTGACATCGGGACTCTTCGGGGCGGACATGTGGACGATGTTATTCCGCTCCCTCTTCCGCCCCCCCCCCCCTCCCCCCCCCGTGCATGTTTAGTGTCAACGAGACATGCGGGCCGTTTGATGCCACGTATGTCACGGAATATGCGAAGCAACGTCAAAAGTTTTTCTCCCGATGCCGATTAGTATTCAATGCGCTAAAATTCCCTCGGGAGGACTTTATTGATGGCGCTTTTGCAGAAAACGTAAAATAAACATGTGCGTATAAAAATCACCGTCCCCTTTGAGGGTGTGATATTTAAGTACGTAATTTTCCTCTTTTGTCAGGAACTTGCTTTCGTATCCCTGCCTATCCTTACCATGTCCTTACGCATCTTCCGCTCTATATATACCTTCAAATAATATTTATGTTGCCCATAGTATGGATGTAGCAAGCAGTAGAAGAAAAGCGAGGAATTCGTACTGAGGCCCATAGTAAGTGTTTTATCTTTACCTAATTCTGGTTATATTTTACGGTTAACGATCTGAACGAGCTCAAGAAGAAATTAGTGAAGAAAAGGATCCGAACGACATTATTTCCAATAATAATTACGGGAGATTCGATTATAACTGAGGGAAAACACATTACTCACCAATTGGAGTGGGAATTGTTCAGTCTTTAAGTAGAGGAAGTATTGAAAATAAATCAATAGAAAAACCAGCTCACCTGCAAAAATAAACAAGAAATATTATTAATTAGATGCCGCTTTAAATACATTTCAATATAATGTAAAAGACCTTTATTTCAAAAAGAGAGTTTATTTCTATTTTAGTCACGATGCGATACATCGCTACAATATGAATTACACCAATGGCGAGTGAATACATATGATATAACTCTTCATGTTTTGCGGTAAGTAGTTTTTAACTATAAATCACTTCAGAAATTTAAAAAAACATACAAAAATACAAATAAATTGTTTCAGTTCAGTGAAAGTTGAAAAAAAATGAAAATGTTTTATTATGTATGTGATGGTGAGTGATGATATCCACAAGAAATGGCCAAAAAAGGTAAACACTCAAGAAACAGAAAAATAAAATTTAGCAAACACAAACGATTTTCTGCGAAAAATACCCTCTCGATTTTCTACAGGTGTCTGGAAAGGTCTTAATAGTTCTATCGATTTCGAATTAATGCTTAAAGGAAGTGTGAAGATGCCGCGAAACTTTTGCTTTTCTTCTCCTCGTACAAATTTGCTTGCCAGTACGTGAAAACCAAAGTGGTGCCATTTTCCTAACATTGATTTGAGCCCGCGCTACAAACCTTGAATCAGATCGTCATAATCGACATAACATTTTATTATGCTAATTTCAAAATTTATAATTTTGTAGTTTTTGAACGAATTACTTTAATTACTTTGTTTCAAATGATTACAGAGACATTTTTAATAGTGAGATAAAGAAATTAAAGGAATTAAGGTATCTAGTAGCTTGAATGAATATACATGCTCCTGAAATGAAGGCATTTTTCGTCCCCTCTACTGTCTCTCGGACCCTCATACACAAATCTTGGCTGCGACCCTGCTTCTGTGCAATATTTATTCAAAAACCTCACGGAAATTTGATAACTGTTCATATAAACGTAAAGGTTTTTAAATCTATTATTTTGAAACTTTTATAGAAAACAGGTGGATAAAGGTGAACAAAGAAAAGGAAAATGAGTATTTCATAAGCAAAATCTTTTTAGCTTTAGAATCGTCTCAGCACATATCACGTTCGGTTGAATCGTCTCAGAGGAGAGAGAAGCTGCAAATTTGCTAATTTCTCCGAGGAAAGCCGAAGCTCACCGCTGCCATTCGTTCAAATCAAATGCGGAATCATTGAAAGCATAGCTTCGAGATGAAAATAAAACGTGAGTCAAGTCATAAACAAAATCTTTCTCTGAAAACTGTATTATCCATACTATTATTACAAAAATCGAGTTGGCATTGATACAGTCACGATATACTAAAGACGAGTCTCCCAGAGAAGAAAAATGATTCACGTTTAGTCCACGGTTTTCATTGATCCTTGTAAATATTGAAGTTAAGGATGCGTAGGGCTATTTTCATGGGAGAATATTTATTCATATATGTAATATTAGCTCGACATACCATCCCGTCACTCTTGCCGATCTCTTGTTCTTTTATATGAATGTTTTAGAATGCAAGTGAAAAAATTCATCGCTCTAAAGTAATGCTGATTTGGGGTCTTAGGGGTTGAGGGATTACATTACAAATAAGTAGTAGTATTATGATAAGATTAACACTCCATAGTATTATAAATCTTTAGGTTAAATATTAATTGGGAACCTTTCGCAGATTATCCACAATACTTTTTACTTCCTCCATATACGTAGTATAGAAAAAGTATTGTTTTCATGAAGAAAATCGACTTCGAGATTCCAACGGAAATACATGTTTTGGGGTCCCTAGAATACGTTTTGACCATTTTCGGAATGATATCTGTGTGTATGTGTGTATATGCTTGTGGGCACTCTAACATGAAAACTGTTTATCGTATCAACACCAAATTTCATATATAGCACTTTGGTTGGTGTCGTTAGAATTGATTAGGTTTTGGAGTAAATCGGTTTACCGAAAGTCGAGCTTTTTTCTTCGAAACAGATTTTCGTTTTGGCAAAAAATCTCCATAAATATGATACTTAGGTATATATTATTACTTATAAAAGTTTTATAAAATGTAACTTACTATAACTTTTGAATGAAGTATATTTTTGTATAACTGATTGTTTAGGAGTTATTTGTGAAATACTGATACACAGGAAGTTGCTGACTATGTACTTTGTGGGCACTCTAACATGAAAACTATTTGTCGTATCAACACTAAATTTCATATGTAGCACTTTGGTTGATTTCGTTAGAGTTGATTAGTTTTTGGAGTAAATCGGTTTACCGAAAGTCGAGCTTTATTTTTCGAAGCTCGTTTCCGTTTTTGCAAAATTCCTCCATTAATCTGATATATATTATTAATATGATTAGGTATATACAGTTATCTACAAAATTTACAAAAAATGTATTTGTATGTATCTTCCAAGTTTAGATCGAATCTAGAGTTCGAAAATACTGTCGTAGATAAATATTTACATCTTATATGTGGAGTAAGTCACGCGCTGGCCACATCAGATTTTTTCGTATATTCTGAACAGCTTAACTTGTGCTATTTAGAAAACGAAATTAGTATGTTGTGAAGCAGGTAATAATGAGATAGAGAGAATTAAAACTAACCATAAGAGGGAATTAAAATATGTAATCATCATTTCAGGGTACATCTAAAAAGAATAGTGCAGGAACATTATTACATTGATCCTACTGCAATGTCATATGATATCATATAATCATAGAGCCCCAATTAATCGGATAGTTATAAAAGTGGAAACGATAAAATTGCCTCACAATTACCATATTTTTTTTCAATGAATATCAATTAAAATAATATTTTCCTACATATATTTAATTGTAGATTAATTCAATCTAGTTGTTTATCAGAATTCCATTGGTTTGCATGAGAAAGCGTTTAGCGATACTCCAATGACAGATAGCCAATATTCAAAGTGAAAACAAGTAAATTAGTTTATGAGGAATATTTATATTTTATTTCCGCTTTACTTCTTAAGCACGATTAGGAAACAAAATTATTTCAATGAGTTTATTTGCGCTTTAAATTGATTAAAATACCGTTGTGATCGAATGGGGATTAATGGCTTTGCTCATCTCTGTCCTGTAAAATTTATCATTTACATTTTTTTCATGCTATAAATAAATTTGGCGCAATATTTTAACTACGGTTGAGCGAAATGACAGGTTCGACGATGCTGCTTAAAATTTTATTCCGTTGACCAAATAAATTACGCAATTTTTCTTGCGTTTCTAGGAAAATTACCATCTTAAATGCTCTGCACTGTTGAATGTCAATCTCAGCTGTTCTAATGATTCAATCATTTCTTACGACTTCCTAAATTACTCTTTGCTCCTTAAACCATTGGAGTAGATCTTAGAACTTGATTTATTATTCTTCTTCTAAAGCTACTGTTTTCCTAAGAGTACTATGGATAATATATATCCTTATTCTGTTTCTCTATTATGTTATTTTCATGTATATTTTTACTTTCTCCATATACGTAGTATAGAGAAAGTATTGTTTTCATGAAAAAAATCGAATTCGAGGTTTCAACGGAAATACATATTTTGGGGTCCCTAGAACACGTTTTGACTATTTCCTGAATGATGTCTGTGCATGTATGCTTGTGGGCGCTCTAACGTAAAAACTATTAGCCTTATCAATACCAAACTTCATATATAGCACTGTGGTGTGTGCTGTCAGAATTTATTAGCTTTTGGAGTAAATCGGTTTACCGAAAGTCGAGCTTTATTCATTTAAGCTCATTTCCGTTTTTGCAAAATATCATAAATATGATATTTAGGTATATATTATTATTTATAAAAGTTTTATAAAATGTAATTTACAATAACTTTTGTATGAAACTTATTTTTGTATCACTGATTTCTTAGGAGTTATTCGTGAAACACTGATAAACCGGAAATTGCTGATTATGTAGTTTGTTATTAAAATTAAAATTTATTAAAATTATCGGTATCACCACCGTTTAGGAGTCGTACCATAGCTAACCAATTTTATGGTTATTGAGACATATTTACGTTAAAATGTAGTTTTCATTTATACCATTACATAATAATGTTAAATACAACGTGATTACTATATTTCTTCAAATTTTGAATTGGAAGTTGATTTGCAATTTAAAACAAGGGTATTTATTACAAAATAATTATTAAATTATAATAGTTTCTTGCCGTTATTGATTACTCTTCACAATAACAATAATGTTCGTTACTATGGGTTTGTTTACATGGCAAACAATGCAATGCAATCCGTCTATCGCTTAGTCTCTTGCTATACATTGAGCCCTGGCTTCCCAAAAAACATTATTTATAATTTTTGTGACATAAAAGTTAATATTATATAAATTAATCACTTATATATCTTCCAAGTTTTGATTGAATATAGAGTTCGAAAATACTGTCGTAGATAAATATTTACATTTTATAAATGGAGAAAATTTTTTAATTTATTTTTATTGATACATTTGAAACTCATCTCACAATTAGTTTCTATTTATAAGATGCTGATTTTTATATAAATATGTTATCACTTGTTTATTCTGTTTTGTATACCTCTTATCAATTTTTCTTCTTGTCTTTTATAACTCTTATAATCTACTTTCATCATCAAATTTAGCTATCTATTTGTAGGCTTCGCAGGTTTTTCACACTCCCCTTCTAGTGAGTGTTTTCCAGCAGTGGAAATTTTTCCTAAGCTCTTAGCTTAGGTTTTTTTAACCCGCATAGTAGTATTCTTCTTTGTACTTATACTTCTTTGTATTTCCATTCATTTCTCATACGACAAAGGGTTAGATGTAAGAAGAGACTTCCTAGTCAAACTCGCCCTAATTAAGTCCTTTTATTATAATTATTATTCAATGACTAGACGATACGTTTCAATGATTTGGCCTCCTGCATATAATGGGCAAGATTGAGTATAAACGACAATCTGTACTACCATATTACAAACATCGCAGCGTAATTGAGTTGAACTTCCGGAAGGCAAAGATATCGAAGTTTCCCCAAAGGTGCACAGATAAGCTCTCCTCCGTTAACCTCGCGCCGTCTCTGGTAACCTACATTTATATCTCCGCAGCATCTTTCAACGTGATCATAAACGTGGCTTCTTGCAGCGCCTCCGCACGAGTTACCCCCTCATTAATCACTTTTTCCGTTCCTCCTCGGACCCTCCGCCAAATTTATCCTCGAAAGGGTGCAATTAAGGTGGGCGTTTACCCTCAGCGGCCATTCGATCCGCCCCAAATGAACGGTTACGGGAACTTCTTTTCCGCTCAAAATCTAGACTCCCGCGTTTTTTCGATTTCACTTACCACCCTTTGGGGCTGCAATTTCCTTGCAAGTTATACACCGCAGGATATTTCTGATGGGACTAAAGGGTTTCTAACGTAGGCTATGAAGAAAATTTCCTATCAGTACTACCAAAGAATGCTTCATTTAAAGCCAAGATTGGCCGAAACGCGCCAATTGAACATTTTTTTCTCTGTAACGATGCATTTTTTTTACTTTAGATATTACTACATTCTCTACGACTCGAATTTGACCAACCCTGAGCAATTGCATAGATCCGACTCATGCCGATCTCGACAGTGAATGACATTCTAGAACGCTAAATGTACTTTTGTGTTACACGTTGTATATCAAGCGTGTTATTAACATTAAAACATGTATTGAAGTTGAATGGGTTTATAGTTCACCTCTTTTCTGAAAAAGGTTCAACTTTGAAATTGAAATACATTATTTGCACATAATCTCAAACATGTTAAAACTTCCAGTAATAATCCATTTTTCTCGGTTTCAGAAAATGGTTTCAGCATCATTCACGAGATGCGAGCAGAATTTGATATGATATCCGATTTAATGAAACTTTCGTACAAAGAAGAATTTTCTTAAATTTAAACTTATACAAAAGTCAAACACGGAGAAATGGATGATTATATAAATTTCAAACTGCTCCTACTTACTCACTGTAAATCGAACTGAACAAATTTAATTTTATTAACTTTAATCCTCAAAAATCCTTTTGGACGTGATTACTTTGGCTCTAAAAGTTACCAAAATGGTTTGACTAAGACATCAATTTTTGTAACATTCTTCCAATCATCGAAATCCATCCTAAAATAAAAATGTATACACGAGTCCAAAAATATTCTTTATACAATAAAATTAGTTTCTTCTCATAATTGAGAAACGCACTTACAAGTGGAGCATCCTTTTTGTGGCCATGGTTTAATAAAAATAGACAAAACTTGATTAATGAACTGAAAAAATGACCCTTCCTGCAGATGAACCTATTTACAAAACAAGAACGTTTGTCAATCATTGAATAGGATGTCCAATTAAACAGTCTAACTAGTAGGGAATATTGAAAACATTAAATAATTGTTCCAGATATAAGAAAGGGTGAAGAAATATGCATATTTGATGGATGTATAACCTCATTATCACATTCCATTTATTTCATTCTTTCTGCGTTATTTTTCAACTAAGTATAAGTTATCTATTAGGGTGTACCAAAAAAATCAAAGTCATTCTTTCGAACTTATACCTTCTATTTTTTACTATTTGGCCTTATAAACTTACTTAATAAATATTATTGCGACTGGATTATGGTAACCCGTGCCGACTCGATGCCAAACAATTTCGAGAAATGAAAATTCGTAACAACGAAGGGGTGATCAGGTTAATGGGTAACTAACTAACGGATTCTCACGAATCTTTCAGGACACGTTCTTTGCTTAAAATAGTGTCTGGCCGTTTAACTCAATGGCATTTTGTTTATAAAAATTAGCAACGGAATATCGGAGTTAGGCAACCACGCCATACACATATATTACTAATGAATATTATATATGAATATCGACATTAATAATTTACAATAACGATATCGGTAAAAAAGTAATGGAAATACTTATTATAGTATGAATATTATCATTGACCCATTAAAAGTCGTTGAAAATATCCAGATCCTAGAAACGATTCGTACAATTCCGGCATCGATGTTTCACATTGAAATAGGAGGTAATTCGTTAGCAGTCCTCTTGAGAGGGTGAGATATGAAAGCGTTGACTGGATAATGGTTAACTCCTCTTCGGATGAAATAGCGTTCGAAAAACGTTCAACGCACCTCCCACCGGCGATTTTTATCAGCTTCGCTAAGCGTCCGATAGCGTCATAAGGAAAGCCGTAAGTCAAGGGGAGGAATAAATAACGACGGGAAGGAGAGTAAGAGGTCAGAAAAGAGATTAGGAAAATACGTATTCCGGGTATTCAATATGAGGCCAATAACTTATTCTCTGATACATTATCCACCATTTCATTGATTTCGGTTTTAATCGCAGCGTCATTTAACATAAATAATTTCCTGACATAAACGAAAATGCACTCTTCTCAGTATTCCCTATGTTTCTATACAACTGATAAGCTAGAATATTACTATATCAATTCAGCATAAGTAAATGTTACCCGCTATGACTGGATGTAATTGTTAAACAATATCCCTAAGGATTCATGAGCCGAAAGTTAGTCAATATGTTATATAAATGCAAATCGCTAAAATCCCAACTTTCAATGCCTCACCTAACACTTCATGTTGTGATAGGATATAAATATTAGCTTCAGATTTTTATCACAGCACTGCTATTTATTATTTATATTATTGAAAGTAGATATTTTGGGGAAATGATTACTGTTAATTTGAACTTGCCTTTCTAACAGGAGTATCAATTTAAATCAAAGGATTAAATTAATCCGTTATGTCTTAGACCGGTGAAGGCAAACCATTAAAATTTCTCGCGTCAAATATTTCATTTTTACTTGAGATACTTCATACATACGTCCACAAAAACGCGCCGTACTTAATGGTAATGCACCAACTGAATTGATTATAATAGTAAAATGTAATTTAAAACTGTAATCAATGGATTCTTCAGAATGCGCTGATACCTTATATTTTGCACTTCAGTGTGTGTATTTTCGTTTTAATACGTAAATAGAGTAAAATGTGTATTTTAAATTTTCTCTTGATTCAGTCTAATAATCGAGTAATACCAAGTTTTTCTGGAGTTACCACAGCTAGTCCTCCCCAAATTTATATCCTAATTACTTCAAATCTTAAATATAGTAAGCAATTGTTACTGTCATAAGATGAGAAGGCATCTGTGGCTGTTTCCATCCTTTACGAAGCAGGAGATTGGAGTAAAGCACGGTAATGGAGAAATCCGTCCCTTGGCGATACTTAAAAAAGGGCCACGGGGCGATAATCTCGAAATGTGCGGCGGAGCGCTGGAGATGGGTTTTCGATAGATTATAGGCGATAAAAAGTGGTCCGATATGAAGCGGTTATGTTGGTGCGGAGGGTGTAAAAATAAAGCGTCTAATATGGGGAGGGAGGTGATGAAACTAGGCCCATCCGAAATGGGTTTACTGCCTAATCGAAAGAAACAATGATGCAATATTAAGATTTATTAATCGCAATCCTGCATCATTGTTTCATTCGCAATTTAATATCTCCTTGCATGCGGAGTGAATTTCACTCCTGATGAAGAATGCATCGCATTCGAGATACGTATTGAGTGCTCCCAAAAAGTGCGGTCTCCTGTCTTTCTTTCTCGGAATACCGGGGAATGAGAAGAGGGACGCCGACAAAAACAGCTATTGGTGATTTTAAACCTCTAATTCCCTAACAGCCGTGCCCAAACTTTCCTTTCTTTTCTGCACCGTGCTATTCTCTCAAAAGGCTGGTAACGTTAAGGAAAAGGCAAGAAAAGCCGGATTTAAGAATTTACTCTTTTTATCTGAATTTCATCATTCACACCACGCGATTAAATAAAGGTATTTTAATTTGTACGAAAACTCAAATATAAATGAAAAAATAGGTAAAGTTATGCTTTTGCATAAGAGTCGGTTTTTAAAACATGATACACCGCTGCGGATCACATTATAAATATCTTTCCAAAGGCTTCATTTGTCTGTAATTTAGGAGCAAAAGCTCGAATTTTGAAATTAAAACTATAAAAGGTAAGAGAGAAGATTGAAATTTATCGAAAATGTTGAAAACGAGAAGACATGAAATAAGTTTCCCTTTCCTTCAGTTTCTCCGTTATTTATTTGTTTTCGTGCTACGAGGTTAAATTTCGGAATCCCTTTAGGATCACGCAAGTTTTGACGAATGAACACGTTTGCAAGCTCGGTTTTCTGCCTTAACCACCTAGGCTACCCGGTCAGAACATTTAAAAAGCCGTTTTGGGAACTGTGTACGTGGGCCGTTCCAAAAACGGCATGTTAAAATGTTCTGGCCGGGTAGCCTAGGTGGTTAAGGCAGCCTCCCGGATATAGGAAGATCTCTGGTTCGATTCCCGGCCCCGTCGGACTTTTGTGAAGTCTGTTTTTCTTTGGGATTTTTCCTGGGTACACGCCTTTATGTACAAGGAACCTTTAACCCTTTCCTTGGAACTGCCACATTCTAAAGTCAAGAATACCAATGCCCTAAAAAATAAAGTTCCTCAACCAATGCATTCTTTACCTATAGAAACAGAACTTGTGTCTTAACGCAGCAATAACTCATCGAATTCAGACAACACAAAGAAGCATGAAGCGCTGAATGCTTAGAATCGCAAGAAGAGACAAGAAATACTTCACCTGGCTGAGGACTATGATTTGAGTGACAGACATCATAGATAGGATATGATCGATTACATAGATGCCGGCTATGTGGCGAGAATATACGATTGGTGCTGAAAATCTCCAGTTCTCGACTGAATGCCAATTTATGTGATGAGACCAAAAAGACGAGCAAAATACAGATGGAATAGAGACTTATGTATGTACTTAACCGCGACGAGGAGCTCAGGACAGTGAACATTGGAAAGTACGAGGGGAGGTCTACATCCGTCGTAGGATTGTAAAACGCTGATGATGATTCCAAAATCATTAATACCTTATAATATGAAAGCTCATTATTGTGCAATATAATAAAATGTACTGCGTAAGTGAGGCAGAAAAGCCAAGAGATATACAAAACTCAATCCATTCCGCAAGAGATTTTATTTTCGACCGCTTTCCATAATCGATGGCCATGTGTGTCCATGAATACTCCCTACTTACTGCAACTTCTTTCTTTTCTAGATAAGCTACCTCATCCCTTAAATCTCTTGCCTTAGTCTTCCCTATGTATTCTCACTGTATTTATTTCACTCCCCCCTCTTCCTTCAATATTTGTCCATTTCCTCTGTCTAGGCTTAATTCTCTCCCTCTCTTCCCTATCAATCCCTAGCATCACCGTGTTTATTTTATCTTCCTATTTATTATCCTGTTTATATTCACCCTTTTCTCTTAATATAGTGAAAATGTCGCTCCACGAAGTACGGCCAGATATGATTAAATTTACTTTTCTCAATCTACGCTATCTTGGAGGTCTCCAATAGGTTGATTTCCTCTTTCCTTAAGGGCCAAGTTTCACACACAATCAGCTTAAACACCAAGGACTCTACTGATATTTTCCTGATCAATCACATTTAAAAGCTTCGCTAAGAGCTTCATATTACTAATCATCGTCGATTCGAGGCATTTGCATCGAAAGCATCAAAACGCAGGCGAAGGGAAGAAGGAGAAGAGCGATTGGCTGAAATGGTCACGTGACCCGATCGCGAAATTCCTTAATCACCGGCGTAGAACTCCCGAGAAAAATAAACTTTGGCAGAAACAAAAGAACACGCACAGTAGATAAAGAGAGCGAGAGAAAAATGAGAAAATCGACATGCGCTGCAGCCTTTTCTTCTTCGGGAAGAAAAAGAAGGAAAAATCCCTTGCCCAAAGGGTCATCCGGAGAGAAAACTAACTCCAGAAGGTCCACATGGCCAATTAATTTGTTCTGCCTCTCCTTCGGATGTACTAAAAGCCCTTTCTTCGTTCTCCCTTTTTCTGCAGATCCAAACGTCCTCGTCTTCGACGGAAGTTTCCTTCCTTAATCCCTTCCTTTGCTGTGACGGCCAATTCCCTGGGGATTCAACTCCTATCCATTGACTAGGATTTGCCACCGAACTAAATGTATCGTGAAAATCTTCAAGTTTGACAAAACAGTCGGAAATTCAGAATAAAGCGCAATACTTGAAATATCTAAACTTTTACTACACCTCAATTTCATTATGAGTCTCACAACCAGTTTCTAGATATTTGCGTCAACATCCAAATAAAATAAAAAGCTTGGATGTTGAACATCTGTTTGGATGAACTAAGAAAGGGCCTTTAACTATATTTCGGACAGAGCAATACACAAGGGTCAGGGAAATACTTTGCACTTGCCTCTCATAAGCCAAAATAAACGAGGTGAAAAATAACGGTATACGAACCCAGGACTTCCACTTTCTGGGCACTCTTTCGGAGGAAGTATTTCCATTACTGACAGGCGAAAACCGGAATGTGTAAAACCTGGTTTCTTTCCCCAGTCTCGTTGGTTTTTTTCCCTTCAATATTCTAAGACTAATCGCATCTTGGTAATATGATAAGATACATTTTCAATCGATTACCTTAAAATATATATAATAATTTACATATTTCTCTTCACGTGATGTTTTTTTGAGAGGTTCCCCTCCCGTCTTTGAGTAAATGCCAGGCTTAAAACTAATTTGTTACGTTCCTATTGAAGCTTGCCATCTGGCCAGAAGGTCAACTTTCAGCGTAAATTTAAAATAAATAAAAATATATAAATAATCAAATACGTTATATCTGGAACTGGAAATAAACTAGCAAAATCGTAAGGATGGATACACTAATCGTAGAAATGCACAATGTTGTAAAGCAAATATTTTGTCTGTCATTAAAGTTACTGCGCCAAGATATCAATCCCCCGAATGGAAAGTCTTCGAAAAAGGTGAGGATACGAGTGCGAAAGTTTCTCCCTGTACTTGAATGCTCTAAGTGGAGTATAATCCAAGTAAGTGCAGTACAACGTAGCTATAGATACAGCGTTCAATGAATATTGAGATAATTTAGGTTATTATTTAGCGTAATTCATTCCCCACACGTTTTTTATGAAGTCCATAAAAAAGACCGAAAGTAAAGGAAATGAAACTTAGATTCCTTTTCCTATTTCTTAAGACAAAATTTAACTAAGCTCAGCATCATGGTGAACACGGAAGTTTTTAGCTTTTCATCAATTTAAAAATCTGCCTTAAAAACTACAAAAATGGGTTCACTCAAATTTAAAATCTTAAATTATGTAACAAAGGAGATGATGAAATATCTTATTCTATAATCATCATCTTATATTATATATTAGATAATGAAATATCTTATAATATATTTTTGTAAATCGTCATCTTTAACTGTTTTTCGGGAACGTGACATTCATTTAAAACTATGAATACTATGAAAAGCTCATTAAAATTTGATAAGGCTTTAGAAATCTCTATTAAATCATATTATGTAAGCGAGCAATTGTGTATGTTCGTCTGTTGCACCTTTCTCACAAACAGATCTACCGATATTTTTGAAATTTTTAATATATGGATTTTTGATCCCTTGTCTATGGGTTTGTCTATAGGTATAACCGGAGAAGTAGCTTCATCAATTACGAGTAAAAGTAGCCCGCAGAATGCGAGCATTTATACCTATTTCACAACTATTTGGATGGGGCAACTCCGACCGTTTCTAAAATTTGAAGTCGGTGCATCGGGAATGGCTTTTAACGAAATTCCATAATCCACTTTTATTGAATGGATTCTTATCTCTCTTATCCCTTATTATTGTCACTGGCTCAGAACCAATGATCTATAGGTAAACGGTTAACTGTGTTTATGAAACATATTCATTACATTTTCACATGCCTGATCATAGATTTCCACCTTCTCGGTAAAAGTATAATAAAAGAATTCAAATTCCCGTCATAAATATCAAAAAGTAGAGCTGTCCGGTGTCGAATCCAGGATCTTTTTGTAATTTGAGGTTGTATATAACTGCGAGGGCCGTCCAGAAAGTAACCGCAGTTTCGAAATAAAAATTCAAGTAGTTTAGATTGCAACTATTTTATAATAAACAACTTAAAACTACACATTTGATTTACTTATCCGCATAGTTTTAAAGCAAACTCAAGTACTTTTATTAACGTTAAATCATATTTGATATACCTTTTGTACAACAATCCGCCTGGGAACGCAGCCAACCTTTTATGGCGCTTTGAAGCTGGGTCATTCCATGCCAAGTGATTTCAGAGAAGTGCGACTATCACGGATTTCAATGAAATTTAGAGTAGACATTTACACATATCTCTTATAAACATCTGTAAAGTTTTACTTTCGCCGATGGTATACTTTCTGAGATATAGCAGTTTATTTGACCCCGTGTCGCAACCTTCTTCAATATGACTATGAGATATTGTTAACTTTGATGCATATTATCTCAGGGAAACGTTTTCTGAAGGGAACAAAATTTGGCTAACTTGTACAGCTTTTTGCGCTCTATTTAACAAAATAATTAAAAGATACTGTAAAAGGGACATACTTGCAGAAAATTCACTGCAAAACTGGCCCGAATAATTGCGGATTGAAAAAAAAATTAAAATTTTGGCTTCTTATATACCAGGAAGCAAATATATGATCAAAGTGAAACTTTGTGCATGGTAACATATCTATACACAGTTTACGAAAATAAAATTTCATCTTCCTAGTACTTATCATTATTTTTAAAATTGAGCCAACATTTTACATTTTATGTTGAAAAGACAAATTTAGGATATTTTCACCCCGCTTTTACAAAAAAAAGACCCTCTGAAATTTATTTTGAATCATTTTCATTAGAAAGAGAATAATTATAAACCTATAAAAACTATATCTGTGTTTTCATCGCGGGCATTTAAGGTCCTTAAGTTAGGGACAACTTTGAGGATGAAATTTGCGAAAACGACAAAAATAGGTTATTTTCATCTGCCGGCTCTTAGAAAAGAAAGACCTTATGGATACTCTTTTGAATCGTTTCCATTTGAAAGGGCATGTTTTAAACCTCTTAAAAAAGTACACTTGGTTTTTCATCGCGGGCACATACAGCCGTAAAAATATGAACAAGGTCGAGAATATTGTTATGGTGGCGCCACATGCATCATGTCGTTCATCAACCTGCTTGTTTTATGTTGACATTTTTAGTATATTGCGTTGGTCTATGGTGACAGTCACTACCAGTTCAGGCATTTGAAGTAGTACCTCGCGTGTTGCTTGGCGGGTAGGTTGGCCTCTCGACCCAATACCCGCCAGGAAAACAACTTGCACTGCGGCCTGAAGGCGATAGGGTAACTGGATAAGAAACGTAGAACGGTACATGTCCTAGATCAGGCGTATCAAACTCATTCAAACAACTGGCCATGTACTGGCTGTAACAGGATTCTAGCGGGACACGTCATATAAATTTTCTTTTGAAGCGATAATGATGAAATATATCACTTATAGCACATGATGTAGTTTAGTGAATTCAGTTCAATAATATTCGATTGTATTTATTTTATTAAAACAATAATTTCAGGTATCGAAAAATCAGTAAGAGCTGCATTCGACGTCCGAGTCTCCAGTTTTTCATGCCAGTTCTAAATGATTACTTTCACTTAAGTACCGGAAATTATTCTTCACTTTTTGTACAACCATGATTAATTTCCTAAGCAATAAACATATGCCAGCAATGATTCGTTCCCTATCTGCTTAGCGCAATTTGACACTTCACAAAATAAAGACCATCTTAAGGTTATATTTATCGGAAGGATTGCGACAGTGAGAGATCTTTTAGCGATGAGGAGGAATTTACAAAGTAGAAATAAAAAAGTAGCATTTGGCAAACCTAAAAGGAGCTTTTAAACTGCCTAGAGGCAGCGAGAAAATTCCGCATTGTCTTATTTCCGCTTCAATTTAATGAGTTTCGATACGTTCGAATCAGTATTCAACTTAGGTTTCGTATCATA
The DNA here is from genome assembly GCA_947579665.1 of Sympetrum striolatum. Classification (NCBI taxonomy): domain Eukaryota; kingdom Metazoa; phylum Arthropoda; class Insecta; order Odonata; family Libellulidae; genus Sympetrum; species Sympetrum striolatum. The sequence goes on from OX388349.1 coordinate 73,725,129, forward strand.
TTACCCGAGGTAATTTAAAATCTCAATTAACGAGGGTTTCGCAACGTCATCAGACTTCCAAGTTTAATTTTCAAATTAAATTGCGCTTATGCCTCTATTGACTGTATACTAGTGCCTCTACTCTAATTGGACGAAGTTAATTTAATGATCATGATGAGAACTCGATTTCTTTACCCCCACCAACTCGTGTTTAAAGATACCACTCTCTTTCAATAACAGTAAAATAGTCCTACTAAGCAGAAATATGCTTCCACCTGCCTTATGCTGTGCAAGGGGGCATTAAATTCCATTTAAATTGATTTTTATGGAGTGTAGGCCGCAAACAAGAATGCACTGGAAAACTGCTGATACTAAAATGGATAGCACGAAACAAGACGCGATGATCCTTGTAACTTTCAATTTATATTACTTCGTTGAATGCTGAACACACTCTACGGTCCGCAAGGAAAATATTCTCATAATGACTCGTGAAGAATACATATTTATGAGCATATGTAGCATAGCAAGTATTATTTCTTGGCGCTATGCAGCTGTCAATTCCGAATTTAATTCTCGCACTTTTGTATGTATTTAATGATGTAGTGTATGAAATAATTCCTTTCGGATATAGAAAACTACAATTACGCTACTTTTCAAAATGATGAAAGTAAGGCAAGAGAACTTCACGAAAATAGAAGATTACTGATGGCGTAAGACACAAGATAGGGTCAACATTGTTAATTTCGTAACATTGTAAGTTTGTGCTAAAGTTTCAAATATCCGTCCCGAATCTTTTGTGGTTATTTGGCTCAAATTTTCACGTATGGAAGGATCTTACATTCACTTCTCTAAATATAAAACGCCATTTATTTTCTTTTCACTATATACGTATTTCGAAAAGGATGCTTGAAACTTTATCACGAAATTACAAATGTTTATCCTATCTCTCAGCTTACTCCATCAATCTTCTCCTATGCAAATCAAGTCCTCCAGCTTAGCTCTCATTATTTCGAAAATTAGCGCAGCAAAAGTACTCTTTGTTTGAAATTACTTATTTTTAAGTATATGTGTACATTGTACACGCAAACTTAAAAATTAAGGTATAATTTACATGCTCAAAATAAAATGTATGGATTATAAAATAATTTTTCCTATTACAATATATCAATAGTGAAGTACTTGAGGCTGTTAGAAATAAAAAGACGTAGTCCTTATAATTTTAGCGTAAATGTAAATTTTGGCGGTTTTTGTGATTTTTGTTAAGCTTTAGGCCGTTTGTACGAACTAAAGATCTAAATTAAGAATTCTTTCCTTATTTTTCTGTTAATAAAAATGCAAATACGCAGCTTTTGAGTGCTATTAGAATTCGATACTCGAAAAATCATTATTTTCGACCCTGCCTAGTGTATAATAATGCAAATTATCAATGTTTAACCAACTCTATAACTAATTGAAAATGCAATGAAGAGGATGAGGCTGAGGATGCCAAATTTTCGCACTGAAGATTCTAAAATCGAGAAATTATAAGTAAATAATCCAGAAGACATTCATGAAAATAGTTTCATTCGCGAAATAGTACAGTATTAGTCAAAAAAAGAAAATGCGTTAAAGGCTAATCCTTGACCTATCTTGTTATGGAAGGAATAAAATTACGTATTATTTGAATGACGAAATCTTTGGGAGGAGAACGGATTTCTGTAACTGAAATATCTTTAAAATCGTTCCAAGTAACTATTCCGTTCTAATTTATCCGATTACAATGTGCAATTTTACGCTTGACAAGCTCTAGTTAAATTTTTAAAGCCGTTAATACACAAACCTACAAACCTAAACATATCTAAATATATAATGTAAATTTATACGTATAGGATAATTTCACATTGACCATTCCTTTGATTTAAAGACAATTTCCCACACTCGACTTTTATACCCCAGGGAAATATGACATCACTATAAAACCCATGATCTGAAGATCAACACGAATTTACAAGTTAAAACCACGACCTATCGAATAGAAATGAGAGGGATTTGAATCCCAAATAAAATTCATGGAGATGATTATTCACTATCAACCGTGTTCAAATTAAATTACAATCTTTAGTAGTAGTTATTAAATATTAAATTTCATTTAAAATTTGCAAAATTAATTTCCGTTTGCGGAACAGCCTATCTCTTTCTATCTTCTACAGTTTTTCCCTTTTAAATTGAGCTTACTCTTTCTCCACAGTACTACCATGGAAAAAGATATAAATTTGTAAGAAAAGTGTCTCAGTTTTCGACGTCTTCCTCTCTTAGTGCTCTTTGAGACAAATTAATCCCTTTGCAACGTCAAAATCTAAGTATAAAGCTCTAGTTGTCTTTCTACGTTCTTCCGCCGCCTTAAGTATTTACCACACATACGAAATGGCTCGTATTATACAAAGAGGATGTGCGAAACAATGTCAAAGATTTACTTCATTACCTTACTCCCTGCGTCGATGCATCTAGACAATTCATCATAACGCTAAAACACTTTTCCATACAGGTAATAACTAATTGTTGATTCCTTAATTGAAAATGGAATGAGAAAATGTTAAATTTAAATAATATTAGTTCAAAACTGCGTTGTTTAAATAGTATGCGTTATAGTATGTACAATAGAAAGGTTTATAAGCATCACTTACAATGTATTTATTGTTAGTATTTTACAGCATCTAGATGAGTATACCACGGCCTTACGTTTTTGTTCTAATGCTAAACGCTATTCTTTTTCTCTTCTCCAATATATGTAAATGCCGTTTCTGCTCATTTCATAAATTACGAATTTCCCTCATAAAAATATGCCCGAACAGCCTTCTAATACTTGTTGCCTTTAAACTAATGCTCTTCTTTAGTAGTACTAGATAGCATACTTTCTTCTGCCATGTTACTATTATTATGCTTTAAATTTTCAGAATTCATCCTTCCCTGGGAAGCAGCTCAGTCATCTAAATCAAACGTCCATACTGATAATGCTATTAAAAGGAAACATAGAGATAGATGTGCTTTAGAGCTATAAGCTTTTATCTCTTTCATCATTTTTTAAAGATTTCTATATTATTATTCTAAGAAATTCCCCACGAGACGCTATATTGGCTAAAAAGTTACAAGTAATAAGAAGCTAGGGTGGACATCTTATGGACAGAGGTAGAGAGCATCAAATGAAGTAAAAGGGGAGTTTGGAAAGGTTTCCCAGCTACTCGTCGGCAGATAGCAGCAGGATTAAGGCGGCCGCCTTGGTTATCCTTAAGGCTTCGGGTTGAAGAGCAGTGAGTGGGTCCTCTGTAATCCTCTGTCCCGAGGAGTAATTAGACTAGTAAAGGGGGAGCGGATGCCGAGGATGGGAGCAAGTTCACTAAAGAGAAAATCAGGACTGCGTACGAAGTTTTCAATTATTTCTTTTTAACGAAAATCTGAGTTCGTCTCTGACAACGGAGTCAAACAGTCGCTTACAGTGCGATCACTTTCGGAAACTGTAATTAGCCATACTTAAGTACAGTTAAATTGTTCGTGCGAAATACCTTCCGGGGGAAAGTGCTTTGCCCGTCTCGTTTAAACGATAAATGTGATAAAACTCTTCCGGAGTCATATTTAGGACGATTACTCACAATCCGCTTCCGTAATTTTCTATCCATTCGCAATTCTTTTATCTAATAAACAAATTTTCATAGAAAATGAAGAGCGGACTTTATATTTTGTTCATTTTCATGAACGGCGTTCCACCAAGTAGAGTCAGTTCATATCGATTTTATACATTTTCATACACTATTCTCCATTCATGATAAGTCTACTCAAAGAATTTATCAATTATTAAGCCGCGAGTACAATTTGTAACAACTAAATGTAAGGGTATTAATACCAATAAAGGATCAAAGTGCTCTAGGAATTTTTAAGTAGTCCAAGATCAGTTAAAGGGGCTATATATATAAATTAGTAAGTGATTTTTGTGGTATCTCCGAACAGTAATAAATCTAGATAAAGTCCTCGACTCACAATCACCGAAATCACTCCAAATATGCTCCTCCCCAGCTCCAATTTGGTGACTCACTTTACCCTAAATACTGTTCGCAAATCGTAAGGTATAGCTCATAAGAAGCTCTGAAGAAAAATTATTAATTATAAGCATAGCAAATACGAGATGAATTCACTGTAAGATAAGATATTTCCGACTGTTTTCTAAGGAAAACTGACAATATTTAAGAACTTAAGGTCGTGAATTATATGTAATATAACGCTCTTTCATAATCAGAGCTGCTGTAATTCAAAATGACTTGCGATAGGGTGTGAAAGTTAAAGTGAAACTTGTAACCAAATTATTATATTTACAATAGAAACTGCGAGAAATTCAGATGACACAATGGAACGAGCTATGCGAAAACCTAAGCCAAAGCATTAGCGTTAGGAATGCTCAATGTCTGTGTATATAGAACGATGCATTTCTCTCGCTTGAGGCATGTGCTTGAGTGGACGCAATTCTCACATGCTGGAGGACAATCATTTCGCTAAGAGCACCTTGGTATTGGAAACTGTTTGCCTGTTAATACACAATTTCCGATGAGATCAGACATATTTATCACAAGTGTAGTATAACTGGTGTGAGATCACTGCCCAAACCCGAAATCGAATACTATCATTCATTCTGGAGCGATCCCGCGTACACCTATAATTAATGGCATGTACGAATAATTCCACATTTACGTGAATATTTTGTAACGCGCAGGATATTGTAGAGTAGAGAACAACCACTTTAAACTATATATATATTTATTTATATACATGAGCGTGCATAAGTTTGTTTATAGGGTGAAAACGTAATCTGGGTTTGACCTAATTACAACTTTTTATGGTAGAAATTTTTCAGTTGGCTATTGAAGAATAATGAGCCTCGAGTTTGCTCGAAAAAGAATAATCGACTTAAGCCGACTGTCGGAACATGCTCCAAGTTCTTACCACATCCTCTTTATAATGAAGCACAAGTTGACAAAGAAAATTCTTCCGCGACCTCAGAGAAAGACATCATCCGCCTAAAAATAAATATCGGCGCAACGTTTGGAGATTGGCTCGAAAGAAACAGCGATAAAAAGAGACCGAAAAATGAAGGTCTTGGAAGACGAGGGAAATCCGATTGGCAGTTACAGTTAAATAGAAGACCTCGACGACGAGAGGGAATAATTCTTTGGCCAAGTGTGGACAGAAAGGCCCGGAAGTGGCCCTAAGTATAGCATTAGAGGTATTCCGGAGACGGACATACGCTGAGACCGCAGAAAAGACAACCGCCCTGGGCGTTTTCTCCCGATAAACCCTCTCTCTCTGCACTAACACGCTCTTCCCACAGCTCCGCAGAGATTTATCCGAGAAAAAGTTGATGAAAATGCAAAAACATTTTCTCTGAATGTGGTTTTGATTGTTATGAGCAACTTGAGACTGTAATGTCTTCCTCCAACATCAGGATTTCCCAACCAATTTGGTCTGCATATATATGCACACAAACAATATTAATAAGAAGCACAACTTATTGGTAATATGATACGATGCATTTTCAAACCATTACCTTAAAACATATATAATAATTTATATATTTCTCTTCACGTGAGGCTTTTTGAGGGGTTCCCCTCCCGTCTTTGGGTGGCTTTAAACTAATTTGTTATCAAACTTTGCCACCTGGCCAGAAGGCCAACTTTCAGCGTAACTTTAAAATTTATATAAAAATCAAATACCTTCTATCGAAAACTGGAACTGAACCAGCAAAATCGTAACGATGGATACACTAATCTTAAAAATGCGCAATGTTGTAAAGTAAATAATTTGTCTGTAATTAAAGTTATTAAAAAAACATTTTCTATGAACAACTTGAGACTGTAATGTCTTCCTGCACAATCAGGATTTCCCTACCCTTTTGGTCTGAGTCCTCTCTTAGCTTCTAAAGCTATACCCCACAACTAACAATAATATGAAAAAAGTCTAAGGCATATATATGCACACAAATAATAACAATAAGAAGGACAACTTTATATATATGTATTAAGCAAACATATCATTTACAGGAACAAACAGGTTAGGCGGATTAGAAGTTCCAAAGTGCTTGGAAATCTTTCTAAAATTACTGGAGTTCATTGAATATTTCGAGAAAGTTACGAATGCATTTATTGTTCGTCTATATATATATACATATATATACACACAAACACACACACAAACATACACACAAACACGCACACATTACGAAATTAATGTTGGCATCTTACTTAAAGTTTCCTCGGGCGACAAGTAACTAAAACTCAGATTTCGGGAATTGGGGCAGAAATTCATTCCTCGCTAAACACACAACGTAAATTCGTAGAAGCGTGGGTAAGGAAGGGGTACATCCTTAAGAGCACGCAAAGCACGAAAGGCAGTCGTGCGCCAACACGCGGAGGATGGAGTTGCGTGATTTTTGGATAGGGCCTTCCGCTGCGGTCGACCTTCAAGATCACCTTGCACTTTTTCGATGCACGTTAACTGCTTAATCTGGCCTGTTCGTGACTGGCAAAGGATTTAATTATAGGTAATCTCAGTGGGGAGGTACGGAAAGGGATTCATCGGACGATTCATAAGTAAGCCCCGCTGAATGCATCTTTCCTTCATATCCCTCCTTCATTTTGATCCCGTGTGGACGCCTTCCTAATTTAAGAAGTGAAGCAGCACTACCGGTTATTACACACGGGACTGATTTCATTAAAAAGTGGACGTTGCTTAAAAATAATATAAAGATGATCTCAAATTATTTCATATCGTTTGAGCCATGACCAATTTCCCACCACTTCCTTTGGTTCCTTACGATAATTGTTTTCTTTAGAATCGTAATCTATATTTACACGGTATAAATTAATACAGGATGATAATATGTAGCTCTTTACGTTTGTACGTTATCATCATTAATAATATACTACATAAAAATGTGGTTCATTTAGTATAAATTAATTTATAAGTTAGCGAATGAATTTTCCGAACAATTCGACTTGAGTTTTAATTAACTTGTGATGTAACAACTAATAAATATTAATAGCTAATAACTATTTTGAAACTTTGCATTATCTTACGTTAAATTATTCACTTATATGATAAATATAACTTCATTAAATTATGATGCAGCACCCAAAGTAGGAACAAAAGACGACCAGATAACTTACGACAATAAATACACTAGTTACCCGTCATTATTTTATTTACAAAATGAAATTCATCACGAGATATTGAAGAAAAGATCTATCAATTCATAATCTATGGTTTGCGGATCAAACCCGCAGTGTGAGAACCTCCATTAACTTATAATTGAAACGAAAGATGGGTGATGTACGAAGGCAATCAAATCTCAATATGTATTACTTTATATACTTACAGGAATTCTATATTTTATTCAGAAATCGTACGTAGTACAAAAGTATATTGCTGTATTTCGAGTAATTGTTACGTTTAAGGACAAAGGGGTTATGGTAAATTGGTATTACTGTAGAAATTTGCACTAAATGTAAATGCAGGATTACTGCCTAAATGATTAGACAGTGAAAAGGGAATCTGCATAGGATTAAATGCAAAGAACTCAGGAGCCAACAAGTTATCTCGTAAGAGGAGACTATTTTTGGTTTTATCACTTGGAAGTGATATTTCTTTCTGTTTTATCACATTCTCGTAAACGAAAGGGATCAGAATTTCTTCGTGAATGAAAACTCAGCCAGAAAGATACTTGCAGCGCTGCTAATCTTTGACTTTTGGAACAGTCCCAATGAATGGAAAGGATGTTGCCTTTGGCTATTTTCAAGCTTGAACATTGGAATCTAGAAATAATAATCCTACGGAGAATATCTGCAGTCAATGTGTGTGAGATCCTTTTAACCTTCGATAGTGAAAGAGTATTTCTGTTATCTTATTAAATAGTTCAGCATTAACAATCGTCATTACTTATTAAAGTTTTGAAAACTTTATAAGAGAAAATTATACTTTCAAAATAAAACTAAGAATGACGAGAAAAGAATGCTATTTGGTCGTTTTATGGGATTTTCGTTCCTGTGAAAACAGGATTTATTCTCTACATTCTATTCTCTACAAGTCTACATTCTCTGCAAAATTTATTTCTTTGCCGCATTAAGACACTTATTTTAAGTCCGATTAGATACCATAATATATACCAATAAAATTTCCAACGACTTAAAACTGATTCACCTATCCGCTGACATTTGCGACCGCTACGAAAAGTTTCATGCAGCGGCAAAATTGAAAAATTTCACATTAAATTAAAACTTTCCGCAAAATGATTAAAGTTAATTACGATATCGTTGGATACGGTAAATATGTAACATATCTCATTCTTCGACAGCAATTGTATTTTTTTGGAGGTATCGAAGAGCAACTGCAAAACTGAAATTTTGGTAGCCAAATGCAACATAATCGAAGTTATTCTGCTAATAATTTCCTTTTATTTGTTTACTGATGAAATACGGGTCTTTCATAACGAAAAGTGGAAATAGATTTAGCATAATAATATTCTTATAAAAATGTACACAACAAAACTCTGGATTATTGTCCATCGTTCGATTCCAGAGAGTTATTTAGATTCCTCAATGGACTTCCAATTTGGGATGACGTAATCTCATTTTAGGGGCTTCCCATAAATAAGATCAAGTCCTTCCAAGTTATAATATGTATTCACATCTGCCGACATGTTCTGGGTTCGACACCAGGTGCGTCTCAAATAAGAAATTGCTTCTATTTTTATGAGATTTTATTGAACCCCCTCCCGATAACATAGATAATTTAAACTTGTTATGTGAATAAAGATCATAGATACATTTGATAAAAGTTTTTTATCGTTTCCCTGATGGTCCTAGGTTTCGATCCCAGAGAGCCATTTACATTACTCTATGTATTTCAAATGGGGATAACGAAGTCTTATTTTCGGATCTCCCCGGTATGATAATGATTATAAGGTTCTAAGTGTTAATCAGCGTAGCGCCAAAGTGTCTTTGATGTCTGCAAGTCGAAGTTGGGACTTCCTTCCCGCCCGTGCCATTATCTTGGCTACTAATGATCGACTACTTAGAATCCTCTTTCGCCATCGACTTTGCCAATGGAAGCTTACGTTGAAACAGAGCACTACACTTTTAACTCTATTTTTTTCGTTTTTTAGCATTTCAAGTCTTACGTTCCCTGGGTGTATTATATTCCTTTCCATTAAATTATTTAGTAACAGTGCCATCACTCGATCACGCAAATGGATATAAATAAAATATGAAATGATCTCTCCACCTTCCACAGAAGAGTGAATGCTGTAATTATTATCCTTTACATTTTCGTCCGTGTGAAAGACCCGAGTTTTGGTCATATCCTACACGTATATATACAAAAAATTTATACACATATATACTAAAAAACCAACCGGCTTGTTACCAGAGAGAACTTTATCCATAATATTCGCCGGGAAAACACCAGATCCTTTATATACTAAAAAGGTTTAAAAAGGGAATGAGGCAACTTGGCAAGGAAGTTCGTTCGCAGTGAGTCGCAACGCCTCCAATGAAGAAAGTATACGTAAGCGCATCGCACTAATCCCATCATTAACATTTATCGTGGTGCTTATTATGGAATACCAGGATAAATGCAGCATTTATTCACAGTTGAGTGGCCGTCACTTAATCTCAGACAAGTTCTCGACTGAGACAAAAGTAAATGAATAACACGATTTACTTTACCCCGCACTTACAGAAAAATGTAAAGAATTTTATTCATGTGGTGATGGCAGGAAAAATATTGCCTTTCATATTTGTGATTTTTATATATTTTTGGCGTCGTTGTTTCCATTTTAATCCCGTTGTATATAAATTCATTCCTTTATCATTAATTTAATTCAATGGCGCAACTGTTTTATGAGAGCATACTTAGATTGCAATCTGTCAACACAAGAGCTCCCAAGCCTCTTTGTTTACATTTATAATGCGACATAAATCAGATAAATTGAGATATATTCCCAATTTATAACATTCCGTGCCAGTCATCCATCGGATTCCTAATACGTCATCCAATTTGGTTGCTTCTTCACCGACATAGCATCTATATTATGTTTATTTCCACCCCGCTATGTTGTTCACTATATTCTTTTTGTCTTTCGATGAAAATTAAGGTTTTGTAGGAGAAATGAGAGGCGAGAAAGCAGACACTAATTCCACAAATAAGTCCGCCCCTTACTAAGACTGCTCATTTCGTCATAGTTTTTCATTTCCGTATTAGGGAACAACAATTCCCATATATTGTCTTACTTAAAGACTGTAAACCTTAGCAATGCAATTCATTCTCACGCTGAGACATAGTGGATATCCGATAGGAAGCTGTTGTACCTTGGACCACTTTTTTCCACTGTATGTCCAGTTTTTTTAAGATTTTTTAAATAAAACAAGCGCCTCTTAAATATCTGACTTTTTCTCCACATATTGATATGGCATGTTTGAAATAAAACTGGCTGTGAAACTTAGTAAAAAGACTTTTTTTCATGTAACACAAAGTGAGACTAGGTACCTTAAGACACCTTAAAAAAAAAAATAATAAGGAAGCTAAATTTTCAACTGATCTCGAAGTCTGGCAAAAGTTAAAAATGTATATTTTCCAAGCACTCCCTTCAACTCCAGCAAACAAATAATGTGTTTTATAAATTTCATCTGAATATCCTTTTAAAAACACCCTTGATCCATTCTCTAGAATCTTAAAAAAACTCAACAACCGAACAATACGCAAATACATCCTGAAACTAGTGGAATGTTTTATGCATGCCAAAGATGACCCGGTACTAAGGACTCGCGGAATAATCCAAATTCCTTGCGAATGTGGGTCCTGCTACATTGGAAAAGCATTACGCTCAATTACCAGCCGAGTCGAAGAACATTCCCGATTCTTTTAGGCTAGGGGTACTCTAAATTTGCGGGTGCCTGGGCACCCAAGGGTGTTTCAGTAAACGAAGCGGGCACCACGTAACATTTCCGTCCATAGTGATATTCAGGCCATCCCTTGGCAATATTACCTTTTTTCTAGTTGACGATAGGTCATTTGAAAACACGCTTCTTGGTAAATAAGATCGAAAAGGTTACAACATATATAACTTCATCATAAACTCACAGTGTGGGAAAGTCTTTATCTCTAAAGAATATTTTAGTACGGGGAATAAACATGATATGAAGGTTCTTGCTGCATGTGCACTGTTGTGTTCCGAAAAGCAGCAGCCATTGGTTACGGGGATTTTGATACCCTGATAAGCTGAGCCGAGCTGAAACTTCATATTCACAATATGAACAAAATATGAAATAGACACTCGTCTTGTTAATCTGGACGGATGCAATAAGAGGGATAATGTTTAGACATCACACTATTTTTTTATGAAACGTAAGACAAGACCAACCACGTTTCTGACCCCTTCTCCGCCGAACCTCAACTTCCGACCCTGCTATCCCTGTAATACTGTTGTAGCAAATATAAAAATATTTTTACCGAAGCTTAGCAGGCACTGTGCAAGGTCGCTTTTGGCATCATGTTGAGAATCCAGGATTCAGGCCAACCAGAAAAATCAGCAGTTGCAGAACACTACTAACAAGAAAACCATCAGATCAGCTTCGAAGGCTCTAAACGCCACTCAAGGGGTATTGGGATCTGGTTACCAAGGAGGCTATCAAAATCCGCGTGCAACAACTTCAACATGGATGATGGTTACTTGCTTAGGAGAGCATGGGAGAGGATAATCAAGGAGAAGCTAATTGTCCAAAAACGGACCAACTAGAGAGGAGCACCTGGCTGAGAAGTAAAGGTCTGCATGGGCCTGGCCTACACCCGTGACCCCATAACCGGACTGGCCCATGGGCTGAGTTTAGGCCGGGTAAAGCAGGCAGTCTATTGGGCTCGGGCCGGGCTTGAACCCTAGAATAACTCGAGAAGGAAAGAATTATACGTCCTTAAAGAGCGTTAGTTTCTTACATAGGGCCAGAAGCCTCTTCAAGTTGCTACGCAATGGTTAAAGAACATGCTAATTCTTCGTGAAGGGGCAAAAATGTTCACAAATCACAACGAGTTATTACAGGGCGGTTAATGGACTGTTTGGGCTCGGGTCGGGCTTGAGAACAAAAGTTTGCATCTACGCTCGGACCGGGTTGGGCTCGGGCTCAACGACGAACGGACCGGGCCGGACTTGGGTTGAAATTTTTGGCCCATGCAGACCTCTACTGAGAAGGGATACATATACCGGCCAAACCTTAAGTTACGTCACCTCAGAAGCAGCCCTGAGGATGATGCCTTTGGCTGTCATCGAAACGTTGTCAACTTCATTGTCACCAAATATTACATGGTTGGAAACCCGAGAATCCTTTTTAAACAAAGATGGCTACGGGATCATAACCTTAAAACAGCAAGACAAATTCATCAATTTACCCAACAAAATTTGTTTTATAAACTGGCAAATTTTTCACCCGCGTTTTGCTCAGTAAAAACGCAATATTTTGCTCTATGTGACACGAGAAAAATACTTTGACTTGCTAAAAATTAAAAACAATTCCTACTGTCACACGAGTCCATATAAACCACTCAAAGTCGCCGCAGGGAAGGAAGTTGATGTAATGGCCGAAACGTGGTACACCAATCCCCTCTACCTCAAAGACGCGTCTTGCAGTGTCACAAAACATAGCAGTTGGAGAGCTCAGTCCTTTTTAGAGGAATTTATCCTCTGTTCCCCTTCCTTTCCTTCTCACGAAAATATTCGCTTTATGGGTCACAAATTCCTCGGTTCTAATTTTCCCTCTGGTGAGCATAATCCCTCCTAATGCACCTCTTTATCTCCGTTCTCTCATTATTTTGAATCTTGCAAATTCTCTTTCCACCCATCCTCTCTTAGAATATAAGTTAACTTGCATAAAATTTCGGCCAGGAACCGTAAATCTCTATTAGTTCTAAATAAAAAGAACGCTCAGAAAAAGTTGAAAGAATCAGTTTGAACGAGACTGGAAGGATGATATAATTCCGTGAGGACAGAGAGGATAAGGAAAATATCACAATACTTCATTTTTTATAATTAGCGTGGATCAATAAGACGGACAAAAATACATTTAAATGCATTTAATAAACCCTGCAATCCGTACTAATCAACAATTGCTATCCGGATAGTTATACGATGGACAGATAACTGAGAGGTTGATTAATAAGTGTAAGATCATGCTTTAAAATCATCTATTAAGTATCATTCATTCTCTCACTTGACAAATTATTGAAGATAATGTTGATGAAAAACATACCATAAATAAACGTTAAGCACAATTTTATAAGAGATTTCATCAAGAGCTTAAGACAACAGGAAAGTGCATAAAATAAACGAAGACACAACGGAGCAACCCACTATAACAGCGTACTTTTTCAAAAGGGTCAACCAATTCATCCTTGTGCCAATTACAGTTCTTATCAATTTAGATATTGCGTAAACTTTATGCCATTCAATTTCTCGTGCACAATTTAGGAGGCAAAAGTAATGATTCGAAGCAAAGGTACATCTAACTTAGCATATCTGTTCAATAGCAGTAAAAACAAAAAGGGGCAACTGTTCTGACGTATGTTCTGATGTGTTATGTTTGCTGTTCAGATGTATGTTCTGGTGTATTATATTAGTGTTCTTTTTCATTTTGTTATATTGATTCATATAGTTGTATTTTTTAAATATTTTTATAGACTAGTATTTTAATTTGTGTATAATGTTTATGGTTAAATGAAAGATGAGACTAAAAAGTCCTAATTTTGCCTAATAAAGACCTTTGTATGTATGTATGTATTTATGTATGTATGTATTTATGTATGTATGTATTTATGTATGTATGTATTTATGTATGTATGTATTTATGTATTTATGTATTTATGTATGTATGTATTTATGTATGTATGTATTTATGTATGTATGTATGTTCAGTTGTTTGTTTGATTTTTGGCGCACAATTTTCGGGAGCGTATTAACGTGGTGTGGATGGGTTAGCTCAGCATACTGCTGTTGATAGAGTGGATCGCTAACAAAGAACACAGAATTCATATATCACGCAAAAGCACCAATCAACTATTCTTGCGGGATGTCCAGCAATTGAGACATCTTTGCTTTTTCTGAAATCGTTGGCTTCATTCTACCAAGGATTCACAATCAATTGCATTCCAGAAAAATAGGAGTTGAATGCAGTGAAGATCAGCGTGAGTGGATGGAACGACCTTCCCCTTGCTCAGCAGTTACGAAGGCCATAGAATTGGAGTTGGGTAGGCAACTTAAACAAGTAGGGGAGACCCGGGTAAAGTGGTCCTCTTAAGAGTTTACTGGCTATATCTTCTACTGCGTGTAATTTACTGATATTACACTTGGAATCAGTGTAAAGGCTACACCTTAATGCATCATTTCCAAAATTATGTAAATTTTTCAAATAAAATTACACTCGTTATCATAAATGTTTAGTAAGTTTGCAAAATGTCCACTTTACCACGGTGCATGGGCAATGTGGTCCCCTAATATAAAATACTTTAAATTTCCCCATTATTTTCTAGTCAGTACATCTTCATTTAAGACAACGTGATATTTTCATACCCGATGAGTTTCCTCTAATTGTTCAGCATCGGCTTGAATTTGAAGAATTTCTCATCTAAGGCGGGCATTTTCGCCAAATTTGATCAAGTTTGACCACCTGTATAATGTTATCGCACAAGAATGAACGTGAATTACTTACATGGTTGTATGCAAAAATTTTTCAGCAGTAACAATGCGAAGTTTCAAGTCCCCAATCAAAATACCATTTTTGTATTTTTTTCGTCCAGCTTTCTTCGATTCTACCCCAATGCATGACATTATTTTTATTGGAATAGATGCTTACTAAAAGGTGAAGAATGCTTGGTAGTTACGAAGATAATAATCACAAAAAGATAAGTCATCATTGAAAAAAATGGAAGAAAACAATTTTCTAAGCGGAAAATCTGGATATCTATATGGTGATGCACGTGTATGTAGCGATGGCTAACTCCGATTTTCAGTTGTTTCTTTTTCATAAATAAAGGCTCACTGAGTCGAACAGTTGGACACGTGTCCACTGTTTTTAAGCAAAGAATGTTCCCTGAAAGATTCGTGTGATACCATTTCCCACAAACCTTGTGTTTCTCTTTTTAATTCTTTCTTTATTGCCGGTTCTTTATTATTTTCAGCTTCCTTTCCTTCTGCTATAATGAAACAGTCAGTTGTGGCCTGATGATGACCACAAGCAGTTGAAGACGGTCTCCATAAGTGATTTTTTTTACTTTCTCCCTATACTTAGTACAGAGAAAGTATTGTATTCGCAAAACAATTCGACCTCCAGATTTCAACGGAAATAGATTATTTGGGGCCCATAGAGTTAATTTTCGCTCTTTTCCCGAACATATCTGTCTATGTGTCTGTGTGTGTGGCTGCCTGTGGTAAAAAAGTTTGTGGGCGCTCTATCTTAAAAAATAATTATTTATCCGATCATTTCCAAACTTCATATTTAGTATTTTCCTAACAATGCCAAATGTTGATTAGTTTTTGATGAATATCGCTTTACCGGAAGTTCCGGTTTATCCGGAACAAAATTTTGTATCTTAAATATCTCTGTCAGAATGCAATGTAGGTACGAGGGTCGTTCAATAAGTCCTTAGAAAAAGATGGAAAAACACTTTTTTTTGGATTAAATTTTTTTTATTTCTCAACATAATCTCCTTTCAGCTCTATACATTTTTCTAAACGTTTTTGAAAAATTTTTATGCCGTCCGAAAAATAGGATTTTGGAAGTTCTTCAAAATACTCATTCGTTTGCTTAATGATCTCCTCGTAGGAAGTGAACCGTCGTCCGCTAAGCCATTTTTTTCTAATTCGGTAACAGGAAATAGTCACTTGGGGCCAAATCTGATGAATAAGGTGGATTTTGTAACAATTCCATTTTTAATTCCATAATTTTGGCCATCGAAACAGTACAGGTGTGCACACGCGCATTGTCCTGATGCAAGAGGATGTTTTTCCTCTTCAAATGTGGACGTTTTTCTTTGATTTCATCGCTCAACCGGTACAATTATGACGCATAATACGTCCCTGATATCGTTTTTCCTTTTTCCAAGTAATCAATAAAGATGATGCTGTGTGCATTCCAAAAGACCGTGGCCATCGCCTTGCCGGCCGATGCCACCGTTTTCGTCTTCTTCGGAGCCCGTTCACCCTTAAAAATCCACTGTTGTGACTGTATCTTTGTTTCTAGAGTGTAGTAATGAATCCAGGTTTCATCCACAGTTATGTATCGACGAAGAAAATCGGCAGGATTGCGACGGAAGAGCGCCAAAATAACCTCAGAGTCGACCACACGATTGTGCTTATTCTACTCTGTGAGTAAACGCGGCACCCATCTTGCAGAAATTTTTTTCACAGACAGTTTTTCATGCAAAATTGAAGCGACTATATCTTGCGATATGCCTGTGGCCTCAACTATTTCGCGCACTTTAATCCATCGATCACTCAAAATCATATCGTGGATTTTGTCGATCGGTTTGGAAGTAGTCACTTCCTCTGGGCGTCCCGAACGATATTCATCTTTTGTGGATGAACGGCTACGTTTAAACTCATTCATCCAATTGTAAACAGTTGCAAACACAGGAGCAGATGTGCCATGAACTGCATCCAACTCAGCTTTGATTTCTTTCGGCGTAAAACCTTTCAAATACTAATGCTTAATCACAGCCCGAAATTCATTTTTCTCCATTGTTATAAACAAACAAAAGTTGTTCACATCAATCCTATTTTTGGACGGCATAAAAATTTTTCAAAAACGTTTAGAAAAATGTATAGAGCTGAAAGGAGATTATGTTGAGAAATAAAAAATAGTTACCCCAAAAAAAAGTGTTTTTCCATCTTTTTCTAAGGACTTATTGAACGACCCTCGTACATATATACAATTATTTACAAAAGTTATAGATAATATACTTTAGTACAACTTTTGTATGAAACATTTTTTCGTAACACTGATTGTTTAGGAGTTATTCTTCAATAATGGTTAACCGGAAGTTGTTTATCCAGAAATGGAAGTTTGTCATACATATCTCTGTCAGAATGCAATGTAGGTATTTAAAACTACATACAAAAGTTATAGATAATGTACATTACTACAACTTTTGTTTGAAACATTTTTCTGTAATTCTCATTGTTTTGGAGTTATTTATATATTACCGGCATAGGATTCTGTTTTTAATAAATATGGAGAAAGTCATATGTTGGCCACATCAGATTTTTTTATTTTACCTTGGTTATTTCTACCGTTATTATAGTATTCCTCAACAATTTGAGTTTTTTCGACGAATATAAATATGCACTGTTTACGTAGCATTATTTCAGTGATAGCGAATAAACAATCTTATTATTCCTCTAAAGTTTAATGCCTAAGTATAGGAAATTGATGACCAATTAATTGCTCGTAGTCTGCGATAATTATATCTTACGCATCCTGAATTCCAGAGACTTTCCTCCTCCCACGAAACGGCCCTCATAATCGCTTAATCCCCCAAATCCTCCTAAATAGCAGACATTTCATTACCCTTTCCCTCTAAATGCTTCCCAACCAACTCACCTACAAGAGGAATGCTCTTAGGTTCCTAATGCACCAGCATCTCCTTGGAAACCTACTTCGTAAACAAACAAGAAGTTTGTAGGAGATCTTATTCAACGTTTAAGGTTTGGAGTTTGAGTTACAGACTGAAAAAATACACGATGAAGAGGATTCTGGACCTATTTAAAGATGCTGAAATAATATGCAAACATCACTTCGATGAACAACGAGGGATTTTTCAATGAGTGTATTCTAATAGTTCTCTTTTATTGCATAATTATTTCATATAATCTTTTGGTATAGTAGACAATAAGAATGATAGAGACATTCTTTGTCTTTCAACAATATAATTCACGGCCGAAGCCACTTTGGTGAAAGTTATAATGAATTCATCTTGTTCGCTCAGATTTGAAAACTATATTTTTCATTGAATCAATGCGTTTAGTTGCACTGATTGAAGGTAGACTCCTCATCTTGCCTATTAAGGCTCAATCTATATACAAGAATTCTAGACCAAATACATTGCCTTTATTATTTCAATTTCTACTTTCCAGAAATTAAGAGAACATAAGTTTCCGCTGAAATTCGGAATACGCATTTTTTGTCTCATTGCTTCGCATAATTTTATTTAATGAGCCTGATTTTACAGCTACTCTATCCGTAAAGAATTGAAATGAAACATTGACTATTCCAGAAACTGATTTTTAAACGTTCAACTATATAATTGACAAATGGGTAAATAATACAACATAGTATTGACTTTATCATCCATCCACTCCATCATTGACTACATCGTTCCCAAACTGGAATCCATTCTAAAAGTGGATGACGTGAGAGTGATGCGAGGCCCGGAATGTGGCTCAAACCACTATTTAGGTATATCTAAAAATTATTTTCCATATAAAATGACAAAAAGCCACACAACGAGGAGAGTATGCAGCAAGGTTTAGCAGACACAATAAAGTACAACCAAGAAAAGCTTAGAGGTGACTCAACAAGATTTTTGTTCCAGACAAGATTGAAATCAAAATTACTGGCTATCCCAGATGGATCGCCAAATGAAATGTACGAAGTCATAAAGAACTGTATTCATGAGGCTGCTAGAGAAGCGTTTGGTGAACTTTCACCCAAACAAGGATATAGAAGAGACACTCCATGGCGGAACAGTAAAATGAAGAATCTTTTAGAAGAGATAAAGACTGCCAATAGAAACCGGTTAGCTTTTCTCGTAATTAGCTTAGCAGCCAATTTTCGGAGAGGTGTTTCTCGGAGAGTTTTGAACGGATGGAGCTGGTTATGCACATAAATTGTAGGAATTGTTATCTTCTGTAAAACATGTAAGAACTACATTTTATGTAGAACGCAGCTATAGCACAATACAATTACAATTAATATAATTATTTATCTTTAGGGAGCAGTGTAATGCTGTATCTTTGGTAGCACCGAATAGCATGAAATACACGTAAAAATAAAAAAGTAGTATCTATGGTGTTCATTTCATTTTAGGCAAAGAATAATAAAATCAGAATTATAGCTACATTGTTACCATCAGTTGAATTAAAACAAAGTTAAATAAAAGTCCAATTTTTCACTTCTCTATTGTGAAAAACGACGTTGTGTAAAAGTAAGAAATGGAGTCAAAATTATCTCGTGTCTTACAGCAGGAAAGGATTACCAAGATGCAACGTATGTAATACTGTCAATATCAGCATTACCGTTTCGGATTTTCACCTATTTTTCTTAAATCGTTTCTATTCACCTGATGGTCCGAGTCTTCCCCCTCTCCCCTACTTTAGGAGACATTGATCAAAACCTTTTAAAATGACACCGATTTCAATGGTGTTTTGGGCATTGCTCAGCCTGCACCGGTCTTCCGAAGCTACATAATCGGTAAAATACTACTGGTTTAAACAGCATATAAAAAATAAGCCATTCATGACCTTTTGCGAGGTCGAGCCCTTTTATGTGTCTGATTTGACTGGACTATATTGATTTTATTGCCGTAAAATGTCAGCACTTCCTCCTTATACATTCTATATGAGGTCTTTTCCGTATATTCGTAAGAGAGCTGAGTTCAACCATTACCTTTGTCGTTAGGGAATTGTTTACGCACACAAAATTACATAAATGTTTCGTCGTTTTTGTCTGAATTCTCTCAATTCCGACTCAACTACGATATTCTACGATAAAAATAAGAATCCTCATTCAATTTTCTTTCTTTTGGTACTTATCTCGGTTTTGTACGACAATTATTTCGAATTTAATTCTGTAAAAGAAAAACATTCTGCAATGCATTGCAATCGATCAATGTGAACCTTACCTGCATATTTCTTATGATAAACGACTTGTTTCGTCGAGAGTCGAACCGAGGATACTTTGGACAAACATATATCAATATGTAATACTCCTTTAGCTGTATAACGGTTCTAAAAATATATAATCATATCGCGTCGGGAAGTGCATGAAATTTGTGTTCGAAAATTTCTCTCATGGATTTCTTACGGGAGCTACTGACATCGGATTAATACATATAAACACGTAGGTTATTAGTACGTAAGATAATATTTTAGTGAAAAATTTTATTCTGTTGAATTAATCGATAAATTCAGTTTCAATACACTCCACTTGTATTAGATTGAGGTATAGATGAATGCTTTCCAATCACTTTTTTTCTCGCCGCGGATCTTATAAATGCCCTCAACCTCTTCATCTGAAACTACGGTGAGCGTTTTGAGCGGTCGAGTAACTCATCCAATCTCATAGAGGGTGTACGAAGGCAAGCCCACATTTTGTGTTGTAACAGCGCCCAACGATGTATGGAGCAATACGAAGGGAGCTCGAGCTTAAGGAAGCACCTTTATATCAAAGATGAAATGTAGATAGATACAAGCAAAAACGGACTCTTCATCTCCTCTTTGGCATGGAGTCCTTGACTTCCTCCATAGCTAAAATTTCGTACAGTGTATCAAATATTATTTTATTAGATTGCTAAAATTTACAGTAATACCACCACCACAGCAGAGCGGAAGGAAATATTTCACGACGGATGTCTCGATAGGTATTGTAAACTAATAATAATTGTAATTAATGTTTGTAACAAGATAATAACTACTACCTGATTTTTACCATATATTTTAACTTTGAATCACTTCGTCGAAACATAGAAATGCTTTCCCTTCTTAGGGGAAGTATCATAACATTTATTTTTATACTGTGAACCCGGAATGATTGTAAGTAATTCCGTCGTGGTGGCCGAGTTGTTAGCGCGCTCGCACGGTACCGCTCCAACCCCACGGTCCCGGGTTCGAATCCTGGCTAGTAGGATTTTTCCGATTAGGGAAAGGTCTTGTGTGATTGCTGTTGTTGATGCCTACCACTGTAAAAGTCCAGATATAGGATTTTTGAGGGGATATATGAAATAATTATTTTTTTAACCTTGAAGTTTCTGGTTTCAGCCTTGCTAAGGCCAAAATCTCGAGGTTCCGTCGCTGCTCTAGCGAGTAACTAGTACTAATAGCTATGTAACTTACAAATTAAAGAAACCGTAAAGATTATTTCGGCGAGAGTGGGTGGAAAGAGGCAAGTTTCTGGGTTGGAATTGGAGCAGCGCCTCGTTCATTAGAATAGATCGAAAATACCACTATCTATATAATTCAAAAATAAAATTCCGCCACTAAAATTGTGATAAATATTTAACCTGGCAGCAGAGAGAAAAGTAAAACTTTCGCTATCATTGCCTTTACAGTCTTTAACTTAGGAAATGGTCAAAATCACTAGCAATTAACTTTGCGTTATTCATTCACCAGAAAAGCCTTTCGGTGAAGTCCCATTCTTAAAAACCGCAACCTCCAAGGCCCGTACATCGGCCCTATTCCAACTCTCACATCCAAAAATTATTCATCCTCCAACTCGCTTCAAGTATCAAAATATTCATCTTTAGCTTCTCACCTTCAAACCCTCTCTATACCACGTTATTACAGTAGAAATTCGAAGTACGCCATTTTGCCGCTAGAGTAGTAAAAGGACTGTGGCGTTAGATCGACTGAGGTTAGACGGAATGCAATTCCGATAGGAAAGGATATTCAAGAGAGCCTAAGGATAAACAGAAGCTAAAACAGAAAATGAAATCGATCTTACTTCAATTCACTTTCCGGGCACACCAACCGATTACCAAATATGAATACTTAATAATCAGTTTTCTTGTGAGAAAATCACGTTATGACATAAGTTCATCAATTGCCAAGAATTTCCAATAGAAAATATTAAATTAATGTCTTTCATCTAACGCCCGTCATGTTTAAAGTCAATCTAATTGAAAGTATATATACTTTCATTTCTTTTTTGACCACCAAATCCTTCGTTCCACATAACTTTGTAATCTGAAAAGTTTTCCGCCAAAAAATATTTTTTTGAGTCTGTGTTTAAACTAAGTTTCGATAAGTCAGGAAAAAGGGTTCTATATGAAGACTATGGTGTAATTTCTGAAATTTTCAATGAGAAAAATTAATAGGAGCCTTTTTCCAAAAAATGGGTCAGCTACTGATTAATGTAATTCTGAAGAACATCGACTTTTATAGTTAGCTCTTTTCATCGACTATTCGGTATTCTGATTATAGAAAATTGCTGTGGAGTACCAGAAATTTTCAACCAAAGTATTGCGGTAGCTCAGTTAAATTGAATTTTAAACATATCATCATTGTTGAAAGACTTGGTTCTTTCCCGGCAAAAATGATGTAACCAATATAATGAGAGCCCCTGTTATATGGGCCGTTCTGATACTGCCAGAAAGATTGGGGAAATAGATGCTAAAACGAATCGGCCACACGCCGAAAGGCAGCTTGCAGGGTTCTTACGTAGACATAGACATATGACGAATAAATTCCTCTCGGGTTCTCAGCCGGTTTGAACTGGCAATTGCCACCCTGAGGATGGCTGCTGAGTCCGTGGCCGAAACGTCGGTGGCATCCTCCAATTTAACCTGGCTGAGAGAAATTAATTTTACATCGTTCATCACTCTCAATACTAGAACAAAGCGTTTTCTTATGCAGGCGTTAATATCTTCGGCTCGAAGAGTGTTTCCTAATAATATTAAAGATATAATGATGAAATCAACAGTTTGGGCCTGAAATGAATGGAAGTTCAGAATAAATAATTTTAAACTCACTAAAATGTATGAGTTTATCGTGTAAGTGTGCAGTTATAATTTAATTTTATAATTTAATCATAAAATAATTATCAGAAATTGGCGATAAATTTGGAAAATTCTTTGCTCTAAAACCATTATGAATATCAATCGTGTTGGAATTTAAGTCTAAAAATGGAAGCGGAGTGCCTAAAAGATATCCTAATCAAATTTTATTGAATAATAAGCACATATATATATATTTTGGTGTCTGCATTTTAGTAATGAAAAAAAAAACAAAATGGAACCTCAGAGAAAATGCAATCCTCCTGTTTGCTGAATGTGCGGGTGAGTTGTTCTAAGTAGTTTATACCTCAACATTTTAATTATAATGTCGAAGACCGAAGAATAGAGACAATTGACTCATTCTCTTCAATCCTGTACCTGAAGATGAAACTCTATTCGCTACCACAAATACGGGTGCCATTCCTCTCTCTTCTTTGCTACTCGTCCACGTGTTACAAAATTTCATGCGTCGTTATAAATAGAGCCATGACTTACAACACAATCCCGGATAGTCAAGTGGACAGCGCATTTGCCTTTGGTGAAAGCAGTCCAGGGTTCGATTCCCGTTAGGAGTCAATTTGCGAAATGACCTATGCTGTCGAAGCACTTTTAACCTTTCATCATTCGCGCCTATTTTCATAACACGAACAGTCGCGCGTTGTATTCCATACAACAGATCGATTTTCGGCTAAAATTGTAAAATTAATTGAACCAATTATTATTTATGAGTACTAAACTTTAGGTAGTAATATAATTTAAGAAGCAAACAACTTTTAGTAAAAATCTATTTTCAATTATGTCTTTCCACAACATCTCGGCCGAATCGATTGATTATATTTAGTAAAAAATATTATTATTCACCTTTATTTATTTACATGCGTTCAGAGAGTACCTAAAAAGGCTAGCTGTCTATTAGTTTCGAAATTGAAATGCGTCTAATAAAGTTAAAGACGAAATAAGTGAAAATTTCCATGTAAACGTTATAATAAGCAAAACTAGAGTTCACCAACGAAAAACTTACCCAAGCGGTCGCGCGTTGTGTTACAACAGTCGTCATTTCGCAGATTTACTCTCTTTTGCAGTTGGTTTAAGACTAAAAAGGAGCTTTTGACACCTTTACACGTTAACAGTAAGAGCATTAAAGGAATAGACCCGGGCATGAGGTTCAAGGGACCACCCAGGTAGAAACAGGACCCGAAAAACCATCTGTCTTGTACAGAATACAACGGCGCGACTGACGGAGGGTTAATAATACTACTACAACACATTGGTGCACATTCGTTGGTATAAACAAGACGGTGCCATTGATTCAGCTGCTGGACGATGTCGCAACGTGTCCTGAGAGATATTTTCGGCAATCTAGGCGATCGAGAAAGGCCGGTTTGTGGTTCGATCCGCATTCTTGTGGGGGGACGTTCCTCGCATAGTCCATCCGAAGGCCTGCGTTTTGGTGACATCCGACGTCAAAAGGGCGCTCACACGACGACGACGCGTTACCAAAAGTATTCCAATTATACGGGCGGTGGTTCTAAAAGGACCTCTGCAGGAAAGAAGACACTACTCTTTCGTGTTAAGGGAGTTGGAGGAGGAATTGCTTAGACAGAAATGTGCAAAATATTCTAGAACGGCATTTGATGGATGTAACTACTCTGAGAAGCTTCTTTTACCCCTTTATCGAAACAAGTCTTAAATAACCTTTATAAATAAAAATCGTGTTAGGATTTAGGGCGAACGAAGATAAGCAAAATACGAGAATACGGAGTAGGTAACTCGCATCATTCAAAAACCTGAATCTCCGCCTAGTCTCAAATCTTTTCAAATAACGGCATTGAAATGCGAGATGGGTCCATAGTAAGAGCCATCCACCCGGATTTTCCGGGTTCGATTCCCGGCCTTGTAAGACATTCTTCTCCATCTCCTTGGGAGGGAGACTTTCCTACTCCGTAGAGTTGTATAGAACGCTTCGTTCCTCTTGCTATGATTAGCGCAATAAAGGTAATATTACAAGAATATGTCCTCTTTACAATTTTTATCTTGCATCAAAATGTGATTTTATTTTTATTTATTTATTTAATGGGATATACCCATGTTTACAACCAGTAAAATATTTTTCAACAGAAATTAAAAGATATGATACAGTAAACTACATGATGTTACAAGCACATAATATCACTAGCATTGAATATATATTACAAATTACTTGTGTTGAAAGCCTAAAATAACTATCATAAATATTAAAGTTTGAGTTTACAGTCTTACAATGAATGAAGCAAGTGAATACATAAATACAACATTTGCAAATAGAATTGTTATAAAAAAGTTGAAGTTTATGTAAAAAAAATTCAATGATAATTGAATTCGTATATTCATGTACGAGGGTAGTCTGAAAAGTTTCCGACCCCAGATTTTTCAGAAATCTTCAGAAAATTAACAGATATCTTCAGAAAACATGTCGAGAAATGACGAAATTTCGGAAACTTTTCAGAACATCCATTTATCTATATGTAATAGATATGTCTTTCTTTTCGAATATTTGTTAGGGATGAGTTTGGATAAATTTTACACTCTGTTACCGCAGTCTATCCGAGAATTATAATACACATTATATCTTTAAGAGAAGCTCATAATAAAATACTAAAGGCGCTCTTTATATCAAATCATTTATTCCACCAACGACGGTATCTTTGAATGGCTTCGCAGTCACTCTTGCGAAATGGTACATTTCCCATTATCTGCTGTGGGTAGAGGCTCTCTCAGGTTCAATAGCAGTATTGATTCCAAGTCAAAATTCTCTCTATGTAATAGAAGCTAATGAACTGCATCACGTATTTTCTTCACCCATTTCATAGGGGACTCATTTCGAAGCATTATCAGAACAACGCAAAATTTCGTAGGATAATTCATTAGTTCTAACGATGAGGGTAAGCTAAGGGGTTCATATTTTTCCATGTCTCTCCTGAAATTCATAATTTCTGTGGTTGCATGAAAAAGGAGACCGTTCTGAGGGGAATTTGAGGGAAAATGTCTCTGCCACTTGAGTTGGTCTCTCCGTGCAATCTGACATCGGCCTTTTCTGACTCATTTATCAAATTGCCGAACCGGAGATTTCCACGCTATGGAATTCGCTTCGAAATGGGAAAATTGTTACTCCTCGCGGTAATTTACAAACTTGGTGAATTACGTGGTTCTTTTTAATGCGCGATGAGGAATCGGAGGGATTAGTTGATACATTTGCCAGAAGCATTGTCTTGGCATCCGCCATTACGGCATAAAAGCCCAAATCACTGTAAATGCGGGAAAACGCCTTCAAACACGAAATGCCTTTAGCGGTATACGCTGTTAATTGGAACGCAATCGCACTCTTGAACTGTTTCCATAGCAACGCGGTGATATTTATATATATATATTCCTATATTCCTGACATTTGTTGTATAAAATGTAAATTATGCAGGGCTGAGGAATAAAAAGATTTTATTATTATTATTATTATTTACGATGGCAGGGGAACTAAATCAGATATCATTAATAAAATCACTAGTTATTCAATGGTCTTTAGTTCTAACGACTGTCTTATAAATTACCGGAAAGATATAACATTCCCTTTCCAATAGTATATATTCGAGTAAAGATTACGAATTAAAATATGTCTGTCACTTTATCTTTTGCATTGAATCGCAGAAAACTACGGCTCTTCCTGTGAATTCTATTTTGGAAATGTCGCTATACTTCCTGAAAAAATCCAAAGCTTTTATGCAAATTAAAAGCGTAGGCGAAATCAATGAAATAATTCTGAGAAATTCCCATACTGTAACGGCTTCCATCCGCTTTCATAGACAAAATAGCTGTTCAGATATTACGTAAATTACTTAAATGAGTTTCAAATCTCTTCTTAACTCAAGGGTAAGCTTTATATTGTTATACAAGCAAATGATGTCATGATCCGAAAACAAAGAGAACGTTCTTGACAGAAGGCGCTAGATGGGGCGAAGCAGGCCACTAAAATTAAATAGAGATTTGCAATTAATCTTAAAGTTAACAGTGTGGTTTTAAATTTCTGTTAAACTTCATTCCAGGATTATTTTCAGTGTATAGAAACGACGTGACGTGCAGCTATTGAAATGAAATTGCGATTTCGGATGTCAATCTGCGTACCCTTTGCATCAATAACTCAAATGACTATGTTGATACGAAGATTCGCTGAACCTTACTTAGATGTAACAGTCCAAACGAATGTTTTTTTTATTGCAGTATGTTCTTTTATTCATTACTCAATAATTCTCATTGTATTTTCTTCTTTGTCTTTTTTCAGTGTTTTGAACCGTTTTACTCATTTATAATCTGAATATTTAACGAGCTTTTACCAAGCGAAATTATTTTTTAATGTTTGTATGTTCATTACGTCTATTATGTTTATATAATTTAACATTTGATTGACAAAAGTAGTTTAAGCTACTTAGAACTCTATAACTCAATTCCAAATTAATTATACTTTTCTGACAGAATCGTATGGTAATATATGATATAATTTAATATGCTATAATTTGCTCTTTTTGTACATTCTAACGACTTAATTTTTTTACTTGTCTTATGTAGCTCTTTTATCTACAAATCTAAATTTAGTTTTCTATCTGTAGGTTTCGCAGGTTTTTTACACCCCCCTTCTTGAGAGTGTTTACTTGCAGTGGACATTTTTTCCTATGCTTTTAGCTTAGGTTTTTAATCCACAAAGTAGTTTTCTTCTTTTGCAATCTATCTATTTCTTTCTGTTCCAACATGACAAAGGGTTAGGTGTAAGAAGAGACTTGATAGTTTCAATCTCGCCCTAAATAAAGTCCTTTATTATTATTATAATTTTTATTATAACATTAGGTTGGGGAAATATTCTCCTTAAGAAATACGCGTTGGGTTTTTTTACCGTTTGCAGGCTTCATTTCATTTGCAGAATTAAATTAAAAATAATGCTCCTGCGAAATAGTTATGAATGCCAAAATATGTGAAATTATTTTAGTATTCTTATTTTGGTATTGCAATATCGTTTAGGATTTTAAATTACGAGAATTCGAAGGAAAAAGGGAAAATATGGATATTTTTGAGGGTTATAATCAACCAGTTCCTCTGAAGAATGAAAAGATTGCTGCACTTGACTTTCATTAGAATTTATAAGAAAGCCGCACGAGATTTATGGGGAATGTGAGCCGATATATCACGATAGGGAAGCATTACGACATGCAATTTTTAGTTGTACAATTATTTGATCAATCGATCATCGTTATGTATAGCAACGGCATTGTTTACGATTGGTTGGTCATGTTTATGCATGAGTAAGTCGTTGAGCTGAATTCTGTTTGAGGTAAAACAGAAACGATTTAATCGGTGAACAGTTGCATGTGAGTGCAGTCTCATTGTTAGGCAATCAGGCCAAGAATTGCATTTCAACGCATAGCCTTAACATTATGAAATGAAATTTAAAGCAATAAATGTTTTCGTTTTAAAAGAAACATGGAAAATGTTTGAGAGATTCACTACTTTTCTGCTGAATAGCTTGCATGAGGGTTTTAGGGTTAAGGTCTTTATTATTATTAAGATCTTTATTAAAGGTGAGATTGAGACTGAAAAGTCACTTTTTCCATCTAACCTTTTGTCAATGGTATTATATACATACAAAGTTTTGTGTAGGTGAATAAAAGTAGAGAGGAAAATTTTAGGAGTGGAAGTAAAAACAAACCTAAGATGATATCTTAGGGGGAAAATATCCACAGCAGGAAATCACCCACAGAGAAGGGGGTGTGAAAAACCTGCGCAAACCTACTGATAGTACAAGCTAAAAGATGTTAAAGAAAGCTGTGTATAACATGGAGATTACAAAAGCAATAGTACTTAATTAATAAATAAATACTAATAGTACTAAATTACAAATTAATAATAAAATAAAATCAGAAACAGGAAAAACTGCGATAGTAAACCATGAGGAAACAATTAATAAGATAAAACATTCAGACAAAATTACAAAAATATAATAAAATAGAACATTCAAATAATAATTTTTTTTTCGAAAATGACATATGAAAAATGTAACAGTTAATTACAAATGCTAAATTAATAAATAAATAGGCTAACACCCGCGTAAGTTAGTGAAATGGAAGGTATTAACGTGTAAAGGATTTCTAAGGTGACAATCTAAAAATTCGCGCTATTGTTTTAGCAACCAAGTAAACAATTATTGCTAACATCAGTTATTTTGAGGAAGCTTTACATTTTGCGAAATGATGAGAAGATGATCGCTGTTTTAAGAGGTACTTTATTGAGTCCGGTATTTACAATTGAAATTTACATAACTTACAGTCCAAGGGTTAGATGTCAGAGGTGACTTATCAGTCTCGATTACTTCCTCATAAAAGACGCTTAATTATTATTCTTATTTTACAGTTATTGAATCAATGAAAGGTCTATAACCCGGTATGGAGAAGAAAATCATAAATAACTAAATAAAACGTGGATTTATCTTTCCAATTTGTTCCTTGGTTCGATACCAGAGGTTTGTTCAAAAGCGACACTGGGCTTGAGTCTTGGTCACTATACGTTTTGAACTGAACTTTTTAATTGTTTGTTTCGTCTGAGATTTTAGGATACAGGAAGACAAATTACTTTATGTTAAAATCCGTTCTGTATCGAAGTGGCCCAAATGTAGTACTTCCGAATGGGCCACAACATAGAGATGAACAAATATTCTTTTGACATAGTACTTTTGAAATAATAAATGAGCCGCATAACCTGATATGCAAATTTTTGCTTCATTGAAATATTTTAATAGTGTCGAACCCAGGAACTTTTGGCAAGATGACATTGCATATAACTATGTGGTAGGGGTTACTCTGATTCTACTATTCCAAGTCCATACATCGGGAAGGTCCTCAAACTAAATTCCGTATTCCTGTTCAAATGAATGGCAGAATGCAAATGGTGCCCTAGGGTCGAACCAAGGACCATTGGTGAAACAGTAAGCCGCGTAAATGAAATTTATTTATGACTTCTTATGTTCACATGCCAGGATTTACGTTTTCAATCATATCGGGAAGGGATTAAAAAAACTGGCTTTGACTTAACGCATATTTTTGGAATTTTTCAATGTAGAAGAGCGCGTTTTCTGATGCCCCTGTGATTTTGAATTATCTATCCTACCGGGATGTTGTTTACAAATATTTCCGAAAAAACTGCATACAATGGCCGTAATTTTTTCCTTCTTTTTATGTATCATAGTTTGCAAATGTTGCCATGACAGTAAATTGTGTCCTTTTCATACATTCTGGCATTAGTACCTACCATTAATAGATATAGACTCAAAATCCCCGTGCATACAAATGAGAAAACGCTTGAGCTCGGATTCGACAATCGCCTTGGTAGTCAGGGGACTGTTTCATTACTACGACAAAATTTTACAATATTTTCGTTCATCTTGCCATAGTTCTCGCATTTAGATTGCAACGTGGCAAAATGAGAAACCAATATAAAAATCTTCATTTAATTTCCTTTCTTTTGGTACTTGTTTCGGCTTTGCAGGACCATCATTTCCTATTTAATTTTATTAACGAAATGAAGTCCGCAAACTGAAAAAACGAATTTTAAGTGCATTTCTTACTTTTCTTATAAGGAATATTTGCCCTGATCCAGCGTCGAACCAAGGATAATCTTCGAAGATATCTATGCAGTTTTCGTTGGATATGCACGGCTTTCAGCGATCCCTCGAATTTAAACTGTCTATTTTGCCAGAAAGTGCCTCAAAAAATTTCCAAAAATCCCCGAAATGCATTCTTGTGGAAAAATCGGGATTTGGACCCTTCTGTCATTAAACCTATGATAGCGAGGGTCAAAGTCTGATTTTTCTGGCGGTTGCACGCTATTGCCAGTACTTTGTAAAAATTTCAAGTCAATGATACTTGTGGAACACGGTTAGAATTTGTATTCCCTATACTATGTGTATATTCGGAGAAGCGTCTATACATAATAGATACTGGATACGTGAATATATTTCCATTTAAGGCATATAGAAACAAAAATATTATCTTATAATAACAAATAATTGTTGCATTGAAATCTTTGCCGACAAACAGAATATTTTCTGTGGTCTGTGTCAATATACTTGTCGCCTCAGCTACAGAAAGGGATGAAATATTCCAAGTAATAAGCAAAAATTCCAAATCAAGCAAATATTCGGTAAGGTATGGCAAAAATACTTTATTATGAACGATACCAACGCTCTTCCATTGGCGCTCCAGCGTAACTTTTATTCGAAAATTATTAATTATAGATTAACAAGGAGGTTTAACAGTTCCACTAATTAATAAACAGTTCCACTTTAGAAAGGAAAACGTTCCTTAATTTCATAGTAAATACATTATAAAGATTGTTTAGATGAAATTCTCATTCAAATCACGCAACAATCAACCACTTGAACAATTGTATTATAGGTTGTACAAGAAGAGAAAAATAGTCACTTGGCTGGGACTCGAAGCCAGCTCTCCCATTTACAGAAGGGAAGAAGACGTGGCTCGGTAGTTTAGTGGTTAGAACACCTGCCCGGAAAGTGGGAGTCTTGGGTTCGAGTCCCAGCCAAGTCACTACTTTTCACTTTTCGAACAACCTTGGATTAAGTTGCACGCTTTCCTGTGCTAAGTCAAACTTCATTTCAACCATTTGTAATTGTATTACAGTATAATGGATGTACGTGATAGTAAGTTTAAAATTACGAATAAAGATCTAAGAAATTTAATAATAATGCGTTTTACGTTTTTTCTTTTATTTTTTTATATAGTTATGTAAATATTTACGACGGATGCCTTCTTAGACACTTTGAGATCGGTTACAGCATAAACTAGGTTTCGCAGTAATTATCTCTTATTTGAAGGTATTTTCGGATGTTACAATCTTTAAACACTTATTCACGAGCATCCGTTTAAGCCCGTGTACGTGTCGACGATCGAAACAAATGAAAAACGTCCTCCGACCCATGCGTTAAACATATTAGTACCCCAATCTTCTAAATTAAAAGCGTAAAGTAGTGACCATATTCCTCGGAAAAATTTGTTTACCGTAGCGCAATTAAACGCGGGGAAATACATTTATTTTTTTACGCGCACCTCTTTCGAGTTTAAATTGAGAGGTCAAAGGAAGGGAGAACAGTTAAATAAGCGAAGTTAGACAAAAAAGGGATTTATTTAACGCATTGCTTGCGAACACGTAAAAGCTGTCTGAATCCGCTTAAAAAATCTGGCGAGTTTGCAGGTCAAGTGGCAGCTGACACCGAAAAAACCGAATTTTTATTTAAAGGGCCTCTTTGCGTTCTTCGGATGATAAACAGTGAGCAAACTGGTGGAGGACTCCCTGTATCGCGCATTCCCACCAAATTAGACAAATCATAATCATAAAGAGAATCACGTATTAAATTCGCTTTCTTAAAGCGGAGGGAAGCTAACGAATAAAAGTATTCCCTGTGAATGAAGCGGCGAAAATTTCATAAGAAGAATTTCGAAAGCTTAATTGAAAAATATTGTTTGCATATACCTACGCATGTTTTCCATTCCCTGCAATTCGTACTGTCCCGTATTTGTTTATGCTGAGATGAGTTTTTTAAATGCGAAACTTTCAGCTTAATTTACAGCTGCCTCATCATTTCGCTCTTTTACATCGTTCTAAACCCAATTTATTTCGTAAAATTACTCAAAATTTATAATTATACGATATTCGAACTGTAAGGAAAATAAATGGAGATAAAGTGTTTTTCGGACGATAGATGGCAAGCTAATCGGGCTAGCCCTAACGGCGGCCGCCGTGACATTGTTTATCCAAGGCTTGCTTTTTTCCCTTAAAGATTTCCTTCTACTGAACAAGTGTTTTTATTTTCTGTACAAATTATATTCTGTTGTTCAAAGTATAAGTGTTTTTATTTTCTGAATATAGATATCAATAAAGACTCGAGTGGACGGATAAAATACGTTAAAATTTTGTGAATATTTTTTATTTCTATACAAAAAATGTCGTTCGACATTTTAATGTGCTGAATTAACTTGCGCTATTCTATCGTTATTTAATCTTTTGATTTATATTATACTTTCAAATTTTAAGAGATAAATGGAAGCTTTGAATGTTTTAATCAGCAATAATTGGTTCAGGAATGTTTTCCGTAATATTTGACGGGCATTTTCTAATTCACACGAATGCAATCGGACATATCTTATTACTCAATCCTCTCTCGCGGGGGGTACTTTTCAATTTTTCACTAAAAGTATCTCGGAACACCTGATATCCATCTGATTTGCTGAGAAGATATGCGTATTGACAAGTTCGCAAAGAGCCAGAGTTCGGAAGTTCCAACTTCTGCCGGCAGGGGGGAGGAAAAGCGAACAATGATATGAAGAAGTTGGGCTCGCAAAGGGGACGATCTGAAGAAAGATGAGATGAAGAAAAGTTTCCCTATGCAAAGGCGAAATGAAAGAAGGGAGAAATCGTATAGTATTCGAAATAATAGGGAGGGAATCATAAAGTGTGAATCAGGGGAAATGAGAAAAAATAAGCGAAATGTTATAAGGAAG
Source organism: Sympetrum striolatum (assembly GCA_947579665.1). Classification (NCBI taxonomy): domain Eukaryota; kingdom Metazoa; phylum Arthropoda; class Insecta; order Odonata; family Libellulidae; genus Sympetrum; species Sympetrum striolatum. The sequence goes on from OX388349.1 coordinate 73,758,518, forward strand.
GTTGGAATTCGAAGTAGATAGGGGAAGTAGGATGGGGGGGTTCCTTTCCTTAGTCGGAGATGAAGAATAACTAGGGCCTGTAATATTTGGGCGAAGGTGCGACGAAAATTATTATTTTCGAGGAGAAAAATGCTGAATTTCGTAAGTTCTGATTGGCAAGTGAGAGAATCAGAATGATGTGAAAGAGTTGCGAGGTGATGGTGTACTTCCGGATATTTATCAAAGTTTATAATTACGAAAGCAGTAGTTGTTCTGCGCAGGACACGTCATTGACTCGGAGGTCTTTCTTAAAACGAGCTTTGATGGAAGGCACTTCGGGATATTAATTCAAAAAGCTGCTCGTGACTTTTTAAGAGACTTTTGACTACGATGTCAGCGCAGCGATGTTGAATCCAGAGCATCTGAAAGTACCGTTCATACATGGATTTTGGTTGCTACCACCACCAAAAAATAATTCCAATACTTTACCATGTATTTTGATACTAAGTGGAGGATATAGGAGCATATAAATCTTTCATATATTTCTTATCTGCCTTGTTCATGACTGTATTAATATAAAAAATACGGAGGCATGCGGGAATTGTGGCTGAGCAAGATGAGTTTGCAAGGATTCGGTTATGAATTTCACCGCACCAATCATTTCATCTTTGGGAAAAAAGTAAAGGTGACTTTACACATGGGCGTGCACCAAGGAAAAATCCCAAGGAAAAACGGACTTTAAAAAGGTCTGAGGGGGTCGGGAATCGAGCCCGGGATCTTCCTCTATCTGGGAGGCTGCCGTAACCAACTAGGCTACCCGGCCAGAACATCTTAACCCCAAACTTTTATTAAAGTTCGTAGTAGTGCGATGGTATAATTGACTGAGGCAGCTTTCAGGATAGAGTAAGATCCCGGGTTTGATTCCCGGTCTCGCCAGACTTTTTTCAAGTCAGTTTTTCCTTGTGACATATTATCTTTTCCAGGAAGTAGCTTTTATTTATTTATATGGGCTAATAAATCTCGTTGCTATCGCCCCCAAGGCTGGTCCTGTAAAATCAATCACTGCGGGAAATAAAAATACTTCTGAGACAGAAGTATTCTCCCGTCCACATACAGTGATTAGCTATCAAGATGATTGACAAAATTCCGAATCCTCATGCACAAAACTGCTTCGATTATTTCTATAAATATATATATATATCAGACGGATCAAAAAGAATGCCGGTTTTAACGAAATGCGATCCCTAAGTCAGGATTTGTAAGAAGCACTTAGTGATTTATTCGTAAAGATTTATATTCTCTACTCCTTTTTCCCATATTTTATGGCGTCGGCTGATGAATAATGGTTTGGGTGATGATGAGGATGAGATTGGTTTCGGCGATGAATAGGTGATGGATGCCCTTCCAACCCTGCACGGGACAGACAAGAACACACAACCATTACCTGATCAGAAAAATCCCGATCAGCCTGGACTCAAACCCGGGGCCTTGGAGAGATAGCGTTTAGTGAGCTAGCTACTCGGCCATAAGAAAAACTCGAAGTAAATGGATAAAATTAAAACTGATATTTTACGGTTTGAGTGCACGTGTATGAATTGTTATTGTGAGTCATATACGAGGCGTGTTTTGTAAGTAAAGTCCGTTTGACCATAAGTACACAACGAAAGGTTATTTCAAAAAAGTAAATTTATTTTCAGAAAGAACATACTTTACTCTATTTTTCGACATAGTTGCCAAGTTTGTTCAAACACTTATCATATCTCTCAACCAATTTTAAAATACCCTCTTCATAAAGACTTGCTGCCTGCTCCGATAACCAAGAGTTGTATCATTGTAACGCTTGCCACTGAGGTGTTGTTTGAGGAACAGATGGTAATAGAAAAACGATAAAAATCTAAACAATGAAACGGACCTTACTTAAAAAACACGCCTCGGCGTGTTTATAACACTTTTGGCAACTATGCCGAAAAATAAAGTATGTACTTTCTGAAAATAAATTTACTTTTTTGAAATAACCTTTCGTTGTGTACTTATGGTCAAATGGGCCTTACTTAAAAACACACCTCGTATTATTAAATACAATGGTTGCTGAGCAAACAGTACAATTGTAATAGCGATTCCGTTCATATGCAAGAAAAACACGTTCTCTTGAAAGCAACAAAAAAGTAATGGAATCGACGGCCGTATTAATGGTAATCAAATAACGGCTGATGATGAACGAGAAAGAGCGGCTTCCGATGATAAAGAGATACGGTTAGCCGGGCTCTTTCGCAGGATGCATCATTCTTGGCTGGCCATAATACAGTCGCTATTTTAATAATAATTCATCAACGAACCGGTAATTGTTACAACAGGCACGATTAACAGCAGGACAAGTATCTGAGGAAAATACAGCAAACACCGCAACTTAATACAAATAACGTTGTACGAATTATTTTGTAGATTTAAGAATGATCTCCCAGATAGAAACAGAAGAGAAAAGAAAACGCTATATTGCTGCATTTTCAAAATACTCCATGAACGAACGTAAACATAGCGAAACAAACCAAAACGAAATAAATTAACAAATATATGTATATTATCGTTATTACTGTAAGTTATCATAATACTTATTGGTGAATCTCGGCCTAACTACACACCTTTTCCAGTCAATTGCTGCAATGTGACCAAAAATAAGCATGCCCTAACAAGTATTCGAACCAGTTACTCGAGCCTAGAACTTTAAATTGCATACAATCTGCAAAAAATTCAGCAAGATTAGAGGCATACACTTCTAACATTTAATGATTTTCTAAGATCAGGTAGATCTTCTAAGGAGCGTTCTCCACAATTTGAGTCTATGTCAAAAGGATAATATATCCCCTTGTCCTCGCCACGTTTACTTCAGCAAACTATAAGAATTTATTGACGCAACATCGTAATAAAGCGTAATGCAACGCATTTTGGTCATAGATAAACGCCAAAGTAATGATTAAAGTGGCAAGGAAAAAATAGGGCAGAGACGATAAGAAAGGGATGCTGGGAAATCGGGTGGATTTCAAGGTTATGCGGGTCGCGTTCCTCTCAGGATACTCAAAAGACATTTCCCGTCTCCTCCTTGAGGAAGATGACTCAAAGGTGAGTGCAAGAGAACTCTAGCGCTTGTTACATAAATTGACTTAAAATACTTGCCTCTATGAGATTTTTTTGGAGCACAGATGCCTATTAGCGCTTATAAACACTTCCCTCGGATCGACGGATAGTAGTTAAGAGTCTTTTAAGTATAATACACTACGTTTACAAAACATCTTCAGAAATTGACCTCTAAGTGAGGAATGATTACTAAGTTGTTTCTCTTCCGTGATTTTGCCTTCCACAAACTATCTAAAGATACTGAATTTATTTATAAAATTCTGTTTAGAGATATCTTAAAATATAAAGGACATATTTTTGCGGGTCAAATAAAATATTCACAGTGCATTTCACACATACTCAGAGGTCATAGTTTGTGCAAAAGATTCGTCTTTGAGCAATACTAGACTAATTACCTCAACTCTATAGTGTTCCTTTTCATCGAATTACTTCCATAAATATATCTTCCTTTCACCTTTCACGATACAATTATATCTTTTAAGGACTTTCTTAACTTATTCATATCCTAAAATCATGCATCACGATATTTTTTTAAGAATGGAATTCAACAGCTAAATTCATTTTGCACTCTTCCGTAATCGAAGTCGGTACCGCTCGGGCAAAAGGCGAATGTGGTACACTCAGGGATCTAAAAAGAGGACATTTGAACATATTTTGAAAAATTTCTTATTATTCATAAGTCACAATCGAACAACGGCAATAATTGAAACGCGATGCAGCATAAGAGGCTATTTCAACCAGGAATGCGATACTTATATTTCGTGATTTAGGCAAAACCGATAAAATATCTTCAAACTACAAGCTCTTATAAAAAAAAGAGAATTTCTATTCATAAGAGACTCGGCTTGAAGTGATTGAAGTAGAAGTATTTGCTTATTCGGAAAATTTATAAAGACGCGGATGCATCCTACCAATCATCTTTTAGTAAGAAACTAATTAATTATTAGATTCATAGCCATGTTATTTTACTTCGCTACTTGGATTATCTTCATCAAAATAGCGTCATAGATTAGAGGGATAGCAGGAATTCAGTTTTCAATTACGTTATGTAAATTCATCAATTTCTTTCGAAATAGAATATTATACTAATATCACAATAAATGCTTTTCAAAAACTGAACTCACCGTTAACGTCAACTTTCTGTCGCGACAATAAAATTATCGAATCAGATATTCCAAACAGAATACTACATCCCCGTTGATCCATTTTTTCTATCGCTCGAATTCCGAGATCGTGTTGGAGAGAGCCGTATAATCTAGAGAAATACGGGAGACGTGCTGACGGAAGCTCACATGTTCCTTTGCTAGGGAAAAACGGACGTGTAAAGAATAAAAGGGGCTGCGAAGGCGTCTTCTTCAAGGATCGAGGTTAACGCAATCTCTCTTTACAGCGCCTATAAATGTCCTCCGTTTAAAGCGTGCCTGCAGTGTATTAGATAACATGCTTCAATTTATCCTCTGCTTTGTACTCCTCATTTGCACAGAAATTACCTCAATCGCTCGAGGATCAAGTGCTTAATTAGTACACAGTAATCAACAAAGAATATGTGTGTGTTGGCTTCCCTCTTAGTCCTCCCCTTCGGCATTTTCTGTCTTCTTGTTGCCGAAGTATACTGCCACTACCCTGAATATTGCTGCTCTGTTGTATGCCCTTGTCTGTTGTCTATGTTTTCTTTCTGTGTGGCCGAAATCTGATTCTTCATTATAACTAAACGTCATCTGGCCCTCTAAATGTTCTTTTTTTTCAATTTTCTTCTCTACTGAGTAAACGTTGAAGAATCAAGGAATAGGTGCTGAGTACATCCGTCTCTTACGCTGTATCAATAAAAATGTAACAGCATCTACAATACTGCATGCAGAGGCAGATGTATTCAAGATTGAAAAGGGAGTTCGACAGGGTGAATGTCTATCACCCACCCCATTTACAGCGGTCCTAGAAACATTTTTAAAACCAAGGCAATGGAGAATTAACTTCAAGATTTAAAGAACTGAACATAGCGGGACATAAAGGTAGGATTGGGCCTTTATGATAGAATAAACCCAACAAAAACAAAGATAATGTATAATTCTTTTACATCGCAAGAACTAGTCATACATCAAGATCTCCTGATATTTACTCAGAATACACGTACCTTAGACAACTTGTAACAACAGGAGAGATACACAGGATTAATGACGTTAAAAGAGGCTCCTAGATAGTCATGTGGACAGCGCGTTTGCCTTTGATGAAAGCGGTCCCGGGTTCAATTCCCAGTGGGAGCTGATGTGCGAAATGGCCTGAGCTGTCGGAACGCTTTTGATAATATTACTAGATGTAAGCAGAAGAATGAAACTTGGTTGGAGCGCTTTTGGAAGGAACTCGCACATTCATAAGTCGAAAATGCCGCTGGATTTTAAGGGGAAGGTCTTCAACCAATGCATTCCACCAGTCTTGACCAAGTTTAAGTTGAATATATCTAACAATTGTAAGCATAGAAAATTCAGGTGTCTAACCGGTGAATCATTTAAATATTATTACTTCTCATTTATCTCCTGTCTTTTTAGTTCACTATTATTTTCTTTAATAATCTGTTTTGGCCGATGAACCCTATCCAAAGCCTTTTCAAAGTGACTGACACGTACATCCGTCTTAAGTTCCGTTCTTCAAATACTATCATGACCCCAATGGCGTCCCTCGATCCTTTCTCTCTGGGAAAACCGAGCTGGTCTTCTCTGATTTTTTTCCTAGATTCTTCTGTTCAGGACTCTAAGAAGTAATTTTTTGAGATATTCGGAATATATCACCAGGCCGCCGCCGACTGAGCGCGGGGCTATGGGCTGTTTTGCCGCGATGAATTTTTAATCAATTAAAATATCGTTTTTAGAAAATTTTGGATTTTTCCTTCAGTGTAAGGAAATATTAATCCCTAATGATACCGCGGCTCTTGCTACAAAATCCGCAGCTTAAAAGAGAATCATAGTTACTTCCACCCCTTCAAAGAATCCAAATAACTATCACAGCTACAAGAGAGTAGTAGTAGTAGTAGTATTGTTAAAAGTGCTTCGACAGCTTAGGTCATTTCGCACATTGGCTCCCACCGGGAATCGAACCCGGGACCGCTTTCACCAAAGGCAAACGCGCTGTTCACATGACTATCCGGGAGCCCTACAAGAGAGAGGGCTGGATTCTTAACAGCTAAAAGGCGCCATTTTAACTTCTATATGAAACTAAGTTCACCAATAGGAATATTTTACATCGCGGCGAAACGGCCGTGGCGAATCGTGAATAATATTTCCGCTTTTCTGTGATCTCCGCGGCCGGTTGGTCGCAGCCAATTGGCGGAGGGATTCAGCAAAGGAATCTATATACTTTTAGTAAAATCCTCTAGTCATTTCCCTTCATGATATCCCCTACATAAATCTCAGAAACATTTATTACCCTAGTCCCTCAGGCTCATAAGGAGCTCAATTTGAATCTCTTCTACCCACCATTGCTTGTTTGGAGCTCTGTACATTCTACGCTCATGCTTGACCCTTCTCCATATCCTTCTATCCTACATTTTATTTAAAATTTCTAAATCTCGTTTTTATTTGTTAACCTCCCAATAGATCTCCTAACCTAGACTAGACCTGTATTTAATCTTCCAGTTTTAAGTTCCTGTGTTAAGTTTATCATCACATAAAAGATGGTAATTGATATTTTTTGATATTGATATTTATTTATTAGTTTCAATCAACTTTTCTTGACAAAATAAATTTGAAATATTAAATATGTTTCAATACAAAGGTAGAGCCAAAAGGTAAAATACCTTTTCTGGCTCTAAATTGTTAAAATCATACATGTGAATTGTTTTTACTAAAAATTACCAAACTCTTTACACAATGCAGTCAATGTGAGACTTAAATATAAAATACAAGATATAAATCCAATATACAATATAAATAATAGGAAATATACACACAATATACAGTAATAAAAATCTTATTTAATATAAAATATTATTTGCATAGTACCCATTACTTAATTTAAGTCGTTTGTTTTTTTTTGTCCAAATATAAGTTTCTTTTGTTATCAAAAAAATTGCATTTAATCCAGCTGACAATTGTGCTATATTCATTTTTAGACCACGGTGTCCTTTTTTCCATTTATTTCCTTATTTCTGATGTAAATACATTAAACACTTTTCTTACTATGAAAGGTAACTGTTGTTGTGTCCTACTGAGTTTGCAACTTATTATTTCTACTTTGATGTAATTTTGTAATCGATTCTATTCACGGGTAAGTAATAAAGAACCGATACTCAACTAGTCATCAGTATATTTACAATGAGTCGTAAGATCACAAATTCAAAAGAATAAACGGCTGATTCTAGGACACAGAAAGCGACGGTTGCTCTCTGAAAGGTGGCGAGATCACTATAAAAACGACTACTGTGGAAACAAAAGTTCAGAAAAAACGGAAGCAAATTCGAAAGAGGCGGAATTGTGTCATTCCATCGACACGATGGTCACTATCGCACGCGCTCTCGATTTTACACTTATCCACCGGCTCGTTTTTTCAACGGAATTCCCATTAAATTATCAACTTAATTCTTTGCCTATGTAACTGAAGAGATTAACAAATTTCGCTGATATTACAGTTCATAAATGCACCCGAAAAATTTGTCCTATCAACGGTATTTAATAGGGCCATCGTTCCTGCATACTTTAACTCTTAGAGTACCGCTGGTATGTGCGAAAAGTGCCACTCCGTGAATCACATAGCCTTTGTGAACATCCCTTCGGTATCTCTAGAGCTTAATCATCTCTGTGCATCAAAATCGTGATGGAAATTCAATATCAAGTATTTTTACAGCTCAAATAACATTGGCCGTTTTCTCCCCAACAGTCGATCTTGCATTTCAAAGGGAAAGCTTAATAAATTAACGTTCTCAGCAGTCCAACAGCCTTTGATTTCGTTTATCCTCTTGTCTCCTTGAATATTATAGCTTTTGTGAACACGGTTGTTTTATCTACGATGCTTATTCATCTCTGTTCAATAAAAATGAAATGGAAATGCAATTGGAAGAACATTGGGGTTTTTATCCGCCGTCTTTCATCTGAGGTTGCTTAGAGAAGACCGTGGCAGTGAGATAATTGCCCAAAGTTTAAATTTAGTAACCAAATTGTGATTGATAGTGAAAAAAGTGATATTTCATTTATGGATACGAGAGAGGATATCCTTCATTTTTAATCACTAGGAAATGTATTTTCTAGTATCTACAATTATGAGCGCTAAGTACCATGATAATATATGTATAATCTTCACCATCATTTATTAGCGTTTTAGAATATATGTATTTATTGTAAATATTTTTTTTTAGTATTTTTTAATTTTACTATAAATAATTTCAAAACAAAACAGAAAAAAATGAAAAAGGTCTGAAGCCCTTGAACAAAAAGTCCCCAAAACGGCTAGTTAAAATGTTCTGGCCGGGTAGCCTAGATGCTTAAGGCAGCCTCCCGGAAAGAGAAAGATCCTGGGTTCGATTCCCGGCCCTGTAAGAACTTTTTCAAGTCCGTTTTTCCTTGGCAATTTCAAAACGTTTAAAAAATTAAAACATCCACAGTACAATTTTTGAATAATCTGAAAGTGTAATCAATTTGCCATTAGACACCGATGATGAAGTTATTAGTTCATCCGAGAGTGATGAGTCTATTACCCGTCCTGCTAGTCATAGAAAAACTATGAGAATCTTCATCGGGGAAGTTCTGAAGATTTGAATTTAGAAGAAGTTCTGGTTGAATCTCGTGAAAATGGTTGGGAAGAAGCATTTGTGAACAGTGATAACCCTCCTGAATCCCATTGAGAGTTTCTAGAGCTACCAGGACCAGGGCATGTGCTCTCTCCTACTGCACCTCCTATTAGTTACTTATATTTATTTCTATGTCTATGTAAGAACCCTGCAAGCCGCCATTCGGCGTGTGGCAGGGGGTGCAAGTACCTTGACTCTATTTTCCTAAACGGTTGCTTTCGCGTATAGTTCGCGGAAAAAATGAATTTTTGAAACGATTCGTTCTAGCATCTACTTCCCTTATCTTTCTGGCAGTATCAGAACGGCCTATATAACAGGGGGGTCGCATTATATCGGTTACATCATTGGAGAACTTGATTTCTCCGAACTTATTTAATAAATTTATCCTTTGAATTTTTCTTCTATCTTCTAATGATTCCCATCCCACTTCCTGTAACATCTGAGTGACACTCGCTGTTTTATCGAAGAAATTCTTTACAAATCGTATCGCCTTTCGTTGTACTTTTTCTAAGTCCCGAATATGACATTTCTCGGCGGGGTCCCATACACTGCATGAATACTCAAGGTGAGGCCTAACTAACGCTAAGCAACATCGCTCGCGAACTTTTTCTTCGCTCCTACCGACTATTATTTTAATGAGCCCGAGTTTCTTAACTGCTTTTCCACATATATTTCGTATGTGGGCACTCCATGATAGATTATTCGAGAGAGTTACTCCAAGATACTTCACCGATTCTACTGTCATTAACTCGGAGGCTGTAAGAATAATCATTTATAATAGATTTTCTTGCGAAGAAGTTAACTCCCGAACACTTTTCTACATTAAGATCTAATTGCCAATCATCGCACCAGTTCGTCATTCTATCTAAGTCGTTCAAAAGGGTTTTATCGAAAGAAATTTATTTTTACCGATGCTCTTCTGAATACGCTCGTGAAGGAAACAAATACTCGAGTAATTTTAATACTTCATCTTCTAATTTATCATCGGAATCTCGCGCACGAAAATGAATAAATGTAATATTGTCTGAAATGAAAGGTTTCATCGCATTCATAGTGAATATGGGTGTAATTAGGCTAGCCTCATACTGGTTTACCAACAAATTCCAGTATCACGACCCCGGATATTGGAGGCCTATTTTAAATTCAACTTATATGCGGTAATATACGGTAATATATATTTCCAATTAAAAAAAAGTGTTCCTCAACGATAAAATCGAATACAGCGATTTAAACATTTCATTCCGAAAGATATTTCATGTGTGTATAGGATCGTAGAAGTTTATATATATATATGTGCAAATTATGTATCTTCCAAAAATTAATAAATTATTTCTAGCTAAACCTGTCGAATAAATTGATAGCAAAGTTTTGTTATTTATAAAGTTAGAGCAAGACTTAATGAAAGCTGTCCTGGGTTCGATTATCTGTGGTAGCTAATGTGCGAGATGACCTAAGCTGTCGATGCACTTTTAATAATACTATTACCAAGACTTAAATTTTCGCGGCAACTTAAGTTTTATTAAACATGTAAAAAGTTTTAAGGTATACGAGTATTTTTATCCAGTTTCAGAAACTAATTTCAGCTGATGTCAATTAAATTAAGCTGAATAAACAGATTGAGGAATATGTTCTTCTTAGTCAATTATATAGAATATTTGAGAATTTAGTCAATTTATAGAATATTTATGCTAAAATAGTACAAATTTAATGATAATGAGCATTATTATTTCATCTAAAGTGGATGAGTTTTAATTTACTCAACTGAAGATGACAAGTTTGTGCAACATACCTCTAATATTACCACTACAGATAATCTCCGCCGCATAAATTTCCATTCCAGTTTGCCATCAGTTTCGAATTGCGGATTTCTCAATTTTCTCTTTAAAAACTTTTCCCGGTACATCGTTAGTTTCCAATGCCGACGTTCTATAAATATCTATTTAAAAATCCGATACCTGGGACAAACTAATGAATTCTAAGGAATTTCCGGTACTGGGACACAGATCCCGAGGAACAGGTCGGTTTAGATTAGAGACTTCCATTCTTCGAGGAAAGTTTCGAGGAATGAAATGTTACGAGGGCACGTAACCCGCAAAATGATATCGGATCAAAAGTGTTGGAATGGAATGATTGTTCTGAAAACGCGAAGTTTTCTTCCCGAGGTAATAAGCGAGCTTCTTCTCGCGGTGGATTCTTCGAAATGAGGAAGCGAAGTGACTCACGAACTGTGTAAAGACACACTGCGAAGACGATCCCGTTTTACTCTGTTCTTTTACGAAACCCTCTTTTCGTAGACTTCTCAGTTGAAGTAGAAATTTTCATATTTCACAAAGTGATGGGTGAATGAGGACAAAATAGTTGGGATGCATAAAGAAAAGCTGAAGGGCATATGCAAGGATATGATACACATTGTGGGAACATTCTGATAAAAGATAACAAACTCATCTATTTATGGGAAATGGCAAGAGTGAAATGACATACAAATTAACACTTCCAAAATAATTTTCACATCTTCAATGCAGATATAGTTATAAACATGTTTTAGATAATTTATAATCGACACCTAATGATAGTTTCAACCGTCGTAGATTAAATCATCCTTAGGCAATATATATATATTAACTTTCTCACTGTATTTTTAGTTGGTGATTGACTTTTATTCTCATAGAGGCCACATAAAGTGAAGAGGAAGCACAAGGTAAAGGGTATATTTGCACCTAAGGGCGTCACACAGGAAAAAAGGATAAAAGGACTTGAAAAAGTCTGACGGGGCCGGGAATCGTACCCGGGATCATCCCTTTTTTTCCTGTTTCTCCATCACAGCCTCTATGACGATGCTCAGATGGAACCACACCCTTGCCCAACAAGTTCAAAAAACGGCCAGTGAAGATGGTTTTTCGGTATTTCCTCGAGATCTTATCAATCATTTAATTGAAAAGGCTTATACACCAAGTGCAACAAATATTAATTATTTTAGCACTTGAAAAGATTAGTGAATATTTTAGTTGCTGTTGACAATTTATCAATATTCTCAGGAAATATTATTAAGCGATTATCAAATAAGACTCTTCTTATTAAGCTCTTACTCAAAGTAAGAGAATACTTTTTATAGGTGATTTTAAAAAAATTTGTACAAATTATTATTATTAATTTATTTTATAATGAGTAATACTGATATTTACCCTTAATATAATAATAATAATAAATCGTCTTTATTTGGGCTAGATTGAGACTTAAAAGTCTCTTCTTCCATCTGACCCATCGTCATTAATGATACAATTAGAAGTAGAAACAATTAGAAGACTTGTGGATGTAAAAAACCTAAGAGATTCTTAGGAAAAAGAAATCCACTGCAGGAAAGCACCCACAAGGAAGGGGGGTGTGAAAAACCTGCGCAAACCTACCGATAGTAACAGCTAAAAGATAAGAGAAGAGAAAAATATTCAAAAATAAATACACTACCAATAAGTACTTACATGCGATACATAAGTAAGAATCAGTTCACATTTAAAAAGAGATAGCAATATACAAAATAACATAAAATACAAAATAGAAAAACAAGGAAAACGTACATGGATTTTCATCCATAAAGTACATTATGAGGAAAAATAAAAGAATATTATAAAAAACAGTATCAAAATAATGCATACTGTATTTAATAGTCAACATTGTGTATAACATAGACATTTAGGTAACTCTAAGTAAGAAGAAAAGAGAAAAAAGCAGCAGATGAGAATTATTAGGTATAAAGACAGAGAATAATTACGCACAAAGACAAAGAAAGCATCTTATGCGTTGAGAGGAAGAGCAGGAAAAAAATCAGTTAAGTATGTACAGGATAGAGGAGATTTATTTTCATTGCTGATTATGATGAGAACCTATACAGAGCTAAAATATTGGGCTATATAATATACAGGGCTAAAATATTGTTCCAAGCAACGCTTTGAACATTAAATTAACTAAAGATAATTTTTCATCAATTATAAGATACAGAAAAACGGAAATAATGCTCAGAATTCTGCACACCGAGTTAACGGTTTTTCTCTTTTGAACATAAAACTGAATCTCATGAAAGAATTGAATCATGGAAAATAAGGCCTATTACAATAGGAGCAGATACAAATGCTTATTCCGATGCCACTACCCACAATAGTGTACCCTGTAAAACATCGGAGCTAATGACGTATGGTGCTGCAAACTTCATTAGCGTTCGAATCCTTTTTTAATGTTTTTAAAAACGAAGTGCTTCATTTGGTTGCAGTTGTATGACGCGAACCACAAAGTTACTTGGATCGGCATCGATTCCGACATTAAATATTTCGCAGTCATCAACGGCAGCACAAAATCTGACGATACACAATCTAAAATAATCGCATATCCCGACATTTACGCCGTTCCGTCCAAACGGCGCAACAGCGGGAGCCGTCTTTCTCATGAATGTTTGATTACGGTCTCTCAAAAGAACGAGCGGATAAAATCTCGTGAAAAACTCCGGGAAAGAAGATTAAGACAGGAATATAATTCTAGAAAATATTGCTGGTTTTCGTGCAATTTATTTTCGAGTAATCTAAATGGAATACATTGTCAGAATATCATTAACACATCGGAGACCCGCGATTTCAGGGAATTTCAGCTAAGAATAAATTCGCTCAAGGACCCAAAGGGGAATTTCATTCTAAGACGTAAAGGCTTATATTAACTAGTAAACTCCGCCGTCAAATACGATACTTGGCTGAAATTAACCAAAACAATAAAAGCCATAACTAATTCGTACTCTAATTTTCATAAATATCAACTATAGTAGAAATTTGAGCTAAAAACGCTAGCGGAGCGCATAAGAGAAAATCAAATTTAATTGAATTTTATTCATTACGTGACTACTTACAAGTATAAGAACTTTTTTTAACCAAGATGTTCAAAAAATCCGTTTCAATGTGCAAATCATTTCCCATTCTTCGGAAACGCATTGCCATTCTAACGCATCCTCATTCGTGACAATTTAAAATACTAATGATGGTCCCATAAAGAAACAATAGCACTTGATTGCATCTACGGATCTTTTTTCAAAATATGCAACCCTCGAATCACATGAAAGTGTTTTATCTTTAAAATTGCCTCTAACCTTTATTCTCAAATTGGTTGAACTGCACAGTAATTATTAAGGGAAAAGAGGAAGACAGGTTCAGAGGAAAATCTAACATCTATAATCTATTCTTAAGGAAAATCGTTAAGGAGACTGTTACAAATATCAAATTTTAACTGCATTTTTTCATTTATATTCAGTAATTCTGAGTTATCCCATAGCCAAAATAAAAGTCATCATTGCATTATCCTTCTTTCGGTAGGAGTCACCTGTGTTACCTAGATAATGTTGTTTGTGAGACAGCGAAATGTACACTCCTGACCAAAATTAGCGCAGCACCTCCCTAGCGATCCTTACGGCAGGTGCTGCGTTAATTTTGGCCAGGACTGTACATCGGTTGATCTCATTCTTGATGGCGTTCGGAGTATTCTGTGACTCTTTCCTCTTTCGGTACTTTAATTGATTGCATTTGACCCGTTTGTATGATTAAATTTGGAAATGAAATAAAGACTGCGAACGATACAATCATATGTACTTCTTATTGGAGTATTTACAAGTCGTTTCGATTCGAATACTTGTAGAAGTAAGGGTGAATGCCGTTCTCTATTATGTATCCTATTACTTGACACGTTTTATCCGAAGTCCAGTAGATTACATTTCGAATTATTTTCATGTGAGATCAATAAACACGATGGTGATCATAGCATTCGATGGGGAATATATTATTAAAATAACTTTCGACTCCCCATATCAAAAGGGGTTACGAAAAAGGAACATTTCCTGCAAGAATAATGCAATGGAAGTTGAGAGAAGAAAAGAGGGACGATTAAAGCTCCGTTTGCACCCATTGAACGTTTGGAGGGAAAATGATGAGGAGTAGGGGAAAATGAGGGATGATAGTCATTCCAATCGCATAAAGTTCCTAAAAATAACTACGAATCAGACAAATTCAGCGAAACCAAGTCAACATGAAGAAAAAAATAGTGGGGCATCAGTCAGAAGTTTTGGAAGGTTTCCTTTCTAGAAATTATTTCCATTTACGGATTGTTCTCCAGTCTAAATATCTTTTTGTTTGCCAAAAAGCTTAAAATGTACTTATTTTAAGATAATACTTAAGATAATAATTAAGATAATACATTTTTTTGGAAATTACTTTTATATATAAATCACGCCCATGAAGCTCCCCTATGCTGACTGTACAATCGGCTGACGCCCTTAATGTCCGCAGCCACCAGATGACAGCACTGAAGCTCGCCCTTTGAAACCATACTCTCATATGGAGTAAATGGAAAAAACATCACGAATATAATACTTTTTCCCTGTTTTTCTTTGTGGGAGTAGTATATACCAAAGATGGAATTCAGAATTAGTGATTTATTCATTTATAAGTACTTAAAACAATTGAATAAAATGGGCAAATTAGTAAATCCGAAGAATAAGTGCAGGTTGCCTTCAGGGCACACCACAAGTAACTTCGTCGCTGTGAAAACATTATTCGAAGATCAGCGAAGTGTTCTGCTTGGATACACAGAAAATAATTGATCCTTAATAAATTACCAACGTTACATCTACTTTCAACTAGGCCTTTTAAAACAAGAATCGCAGGATGCACATCGGTGGTCTGAAAAGTTTCCGACATTTCAACATTTCTTGACATGGATTCTGAAAATTTCTAAAAAATTTCTCAAGATGTCTGAAAAATCTGGGGTCAGAAACTTTTCAGACCACCCTCGTATACACATTTCCTGAAAAGAAATCGATGTTCCCAGGTATAGTCTCCAGGAAATGAGTAAACGGTCAAATATTGTTGAAACATGCATAAATCCAAGAGTATCAACTTTTAATGACTGGCGTGGACTGCATTTTATCTTGGGGTGCCTGAAATGTGAATTTAGATTATACAATATACAAACATAAAGGATAGAGTGGTATAAAAAATTTATTGACCAAACATTAAGTTTTAGGCAGTTTCGCTAATTTCCTGGAGACTATTTCTGGGAACTTCGATTTGTTTTCAGGAAATGTAAATACGAGGGTGGTCTGAAAAATTTCCAACCCCATATTCTTCAGACATCTTCAGAACATTTTCAGAAACCATGTCAAGAAATGTTGAAATGTTGGAAACTTTTCAGACCACCCATGTGCATCCTGCGATTCTAGTTTTAAAAGGCCTTGTTGAAGGTAGATGTAACGTTGGTAATTTATTAAGGATCAATTATTTTCTATGTATCCAAGCAGAACACTTCGCTGATCTACGAATAATGTTTTCACAAGTTACTTGTGTGGTGTGCCCTGAAGGCAACCTTCACTTATTCTTCGGATTTACTAATTTGTCCATTTTATTCAATTGTTTTAAGTACTTATAAATGGATAAATCACTAACTGTGAATTCCATCTTTGGTGTATACTACTCCCACAAAGAAAAACAGGGTAAAAGTATCATAATCGTGATGTGTTTTCCATTTACTCCATATGAGAGTATGGTTTCAAAGGGCGAGCTTCAGTGCTGCCATCTCGCGGCTGCAGACATTAAGGGAGCCAAAAAATGTCAGCAGTTTCCAGTCCTATACTTTCTAAGTTCGTAATATAAATTTATGAACAGTAATTTTATAAGTGCTTTCACAGCAGAATATTTTGCGTGTATGGGCGCCGACTGAAATTAAAACAAGATATTGAAAAAACTACGAAATTAAACAAAATTTAACCTAAATCACCGCAGAGAAAATAATGATTAGGAGAGGAATATTTCTGGGTGACACTCTAAGTCCTATTTGGTTTTTCTTGGCATTGAACCCTTTGTCTAACCTCTTAAACAGTAAAGGGGCTGGTTTTAATATTAATTACAACAGAAGGAATCAATACAAAATTACACTTACTGTATATGGACGATATAAAAATGTATGCCACCACAAAGAACCAGCTTTATTTAACATCTATAAAAAACCATTCTCCGACGATATATGCATGAATTTTGTAATTGATAAATGTTGGGTTCTAAACATTGTCAAAGGTACAATAGTCGTTATAGATCTCTAGATAAATGAAGCAGTTGCAATAAAAGCCATGAATGAAGAGGTATACCACATATATTTAGTGAAATCGAAGATGACGGAACAGAAATACCTAAAAGACAAATTAATCATTGAATTCTCTCGGAGATTAAACAAAATTCTTAAATCGCAACTTTCAGCCAAAAATATGATAAAAGCCATTAACACATACGGAAAAAGCACATTGACATACTCCTTTGGCATAATAAAATGTACCGCAACAGGATTAATGTAGTACTTATACGTACAAAAATGACTGCCTTCAATTACCGTCACCATAAATCTGCAACAGAAAGCACTAACTCCCACGACAGCTTGGAGGACGAGGCATAATAGATATCAGATCCCTGCATAACCGACAGGTCTCCTCTACTCAGATTTTTTTTAGCAAGAACACATGGTCAGAGCTGCATAAATTCGTATGCCTTACAGATAGAAATTACACTCCGTTAAATCTTGCGAAAGCTACCGACAGCCCATACAATATTAAAACAGATGAGCAGAAGCAGTTAGAAGCATGGGCCCAGAATAAGATCTACGGCAGGTTTACAATGAACTTAACAAACAACACGTGGACAAAGAAGCTTCAAACAAGTGGTTAATGATAGGTGGCCTCTTTGGGGGACAGAGGGATTTATGATGTCTATCCAGGACCAGGCGATTAAAACCAAGAATTACAGTAAATTTATTCTGAAAGATCCAGCCATCAGAGACGACAGATGTAGGCGGTGCCATCAAACCACAGAAAATAGTCAACACATAATAATAATAATAATAAATCGTCTTTATTTGGGCGAGATTGAGACTTAAAAGTCTCTTCTTCCATCCAACCCATCGTCATTAATTATAAAATAAGAATTAGAAAAAATAGAAGAATTGTGGATGTAAAAAACCTAAGAGATTCTTAAGAAAAAAATCCACAGAAGGAAAACACCCACAAGGAAGAGGGGTGTGAAAAACCTGCGCAAACCTACCGATATTAATAGCTAAAACATAAGAGAAGAACATACTATCTGGCTGTAAGATGATGGCACATACAGATTACTTACATAGGCATAATTTAGTTGCAAAACTCATTCACCAAGAAACAGGCAAACTAACGTTACTACTAGATAAAAAAATTCCACCGTACTACAATTATAACCTTGATTCTGTTTTGTAAAATAAAAAGCACAAATTATACTTTGACCGCAAAATAATGACAGATAAGACAATACACCACAACGGACCTGATATTACTCTAACAGAAAAAGAAAACAAAATCGTTTTTCTGATAGATATAGCAGTCCCTTTAACGGATAACATAGAGAAAACAATTCATGAAAAAGGAAACAAATTTCAAGGACTATCGAATGAAATATTAAGGATCTGGGGTATGAAACAAGTTATAATAGTGCCCATAGTGTTATCGATCACTGGTATAATCCCAAAATAACTCTTTCGTAGCCTGGAAACTTTATGTTTAAAAAAGAACATTTATGTAAAAATTTAGAAGGCTGTTATTATTTCAACATGACATATTGTGAGGAAATTTTTAAATTTTAGTTTGCAAATAATCATCAGGACATCAGAAATATTGTTCTCTGGGAGTGCTTTGTATTTACACCCGTACCCTTGTGTAATTCAGCACTGCTGAGAAAAAATGGAATTAAACGAATAATAATTTGAATTATGAAATTTTGTTCGATTACTGTAAATTTTGAAAACTTTTTGTAAATTTTGTAATTATATGTATTACATACTGCCTTCGGTAGATTTTGGGGGGTTTTCCTACCGACTAGGATAAATACCAGGCAGATTATGTAATTTTGGTGCCTATTTGTAGTTTTTGAGAATAAATAAATTATGATAATGATAAAATAACTTTATTAGGGCAAAATTGAGACTAGGAAGTCTCTTCTTACATCCAACCCTTTGTATATAAGGCACAAAAATCAACAAATAGTAGTAGCAATAATATTAATTTCACTTTTGATAAAGAAAAAAATAAATCCAAGCAATCACTACATCCTCTCCATTTTTTGAGTCATTACCACGTTTTATAAGTCTTATATTTCACCTCTCTTTCGTGGAAAGCCTACTCACGACAGTGTATAAGAATAAGTAATCGAGTCATATTCTCGTTTTGATACTCGCAACAAGAAAAGATTACGAATAAGTAATGCATGTAACGCTGTTAGTCCCAGTGTAACCGTTTCGAAATTAGGGCCACTTTTAGAAAATCGTTCCTATTCACCCACTGGTCCAATTCACCCCCCCTCCCTCAATCCATTCTGTATAAAAATAAAAGGTATTCAATAAAAATCTTCAATTTTTATTGAGAAATTAATAATTTGCCAATTATGAGCAGAGAATTGACAATTGTTAGAGGTGCTTGAAAATGTGTTAATTTTTTCTGAAATTTGTTGATTTGAAAACCAAATTGTGGTGTTTTGTGTTTTTATTATGTTTCCTAAATTTGGTTTTACTAATTTTTACAGTATCATGTAAGCAAAGGAATAATATTAGGCACACTTTAGCATAAACATTAAAAGCATTGGAAATATTATTAAATGTAAATTATACAAAATAGTATCAATCCGTTTTCCGGTAAGCTTATAGCTCGTCTTTCCACAATATATCCTGTACACTCCTGGCCAAAATTAACGCAGCACCTCCCTAGCGATCCTTACGGCTGGTGCTGCGTTAATTTTGGCCAGGACTGTACATACTTACATTGTTGTAAACGTGCGAGTAATCGTTGAAAAACTACCGATAGCCAGCACCTTGCTGAACATGATATTTTGACAGTATTTAGTTTTGTGAATTTATTCAGCTAAAGATTCAAGCTGAATTCGCGTTAGCAAAGATGTCATCAGTGATCAAAAATATGACAATAGATACTTAAATAATACAAATATATATATATTTATTTAAATCATACCGAAATTAAATTTTCCTCTCTTAAAAACGATGAATGAAGCGAAATTCGCCAAAATCCGTGGTGCTTATTAAAACTGCCGAAATTAGCGTTATTTCGCTAAATCGGCCAAAATTCGCGTTATTTGTAGGTTTTATCGCTTATTGCGAAAAACAAACACCTATATTAATCGTAGAGGATTCTAAAACATAAACTAGACAAAGTCAACCTTTAAGATAAATAGCGAAGCAAGAGTTGGAAATGATTTTCTCGAGAAATGTTCACTTGTCGAAATATGAAATTAAAAAGAAAAATGCAAGAGATGTGAGGGGCTGGCGAAAGGAAGATCTTTTCCTCAAGATTACATTAAGCGTAAAAATTCTTCCGCAAAAAGAAAGCGAAGCTCGAGGATCGCAAGGGAAGATGAACGACGACCTTTTCGTGGGTTTGCTTAGGAATTGTTTTCGGACTCTATTTGAAGATAAGGTTTCGTTAAGATGTGGACCCACCGGATTTCATCTTTGGGAATTTCAGGAGCTGAAATCCGAGAGCCACCTGTGGCCACGAGAGCATTATAATTAAGGGGATCGCCTCGCATCCGTTGATAGCTCAGTAATAATTCGAGAGGTTAAAACGCCGAATAAAAAGATTATTTTATTCGGTATTTGTTATGTGATGATTGAAAAGCGCATCGCGCAAGGAGGTGTCCCTTTTTATAATTTGGATGGTACTAAATCTGGTTGATTCGTCATAGTCTTTAATTACGTCAAAATTATTCAATGAAAGATGTTATTCTCTCATCGATGGAATAGAATAAATAGATGGAAAAAGATTAATTTAGACGCGGCATTCTTATCATAAGATATATTGAGAACGCGGGATGTGAACGTGCATCCATTTACATAGGCCACCACTTTTACACCTCATACGTTTCGTTCAACCATTACGACTATATTTGCGACTATATATTTGCTCTAAAATGGTATACACCTTCATGAAAGTTGGTAGTATAACGACCCGATCCACTTACATTGACAAAGAGTGAAGTTTTTCTCTATTCGCTGCTTGGAGCGTAAAGGTTATGTTGCGTATTGTATATTGGTTTTATCCTAATGTTTATCTAATTTCTGTTAAAAATGTTAATCTCGTATTTCAGTCACTACAATAATGTAAATCCAAACCAAATTTAGATGGATTTTATATTTTTTAATAAATTAGATTGACCATTGTGCTATAATTAATCCCTCGTCGAAAACCGTAGCGTACGAATAACAAAATACTTAAGAGGCAAAACGAGCAAAAACAGAAATGTTATTTTTGATGAATTTAATTAAAGATGAAGTATCAATGTTTTGAGTAAGCTTTAATTAGGAAGAAAGAAATGCTTAAAGGTATTTTTAGTTTATTTATTGGTAAAACGCGTTCTTTACCCGGCTGGGGTGGCGAAGTGGTTACCGTGCTAGCACTACAGCGTCAAGGTCCCGGGTTCGAATCCCGGCTGGATGGGTTCCTTCCTAGGGTTTAGATGTGAGTCTTTGTAAATGGTAAAAATTATTGAAATGGATGTACATGTGGTCTTCCTGCTTCTATTAGATAAGTTAATATTATTATTAATATTTAGGAACATCTGCAAAAGAGCATCGATTTTTTCCTTATTATACATATTTCCTTCCTAAGAGTTTGTATGTTCTCCGAGAAATGTTTTCGCTTCCCCGTACCCGAATCCCGAGAAATTTCGGTCTGGAAATCGGGAAAATCGACTTCTTGAACCGAGCAACACCCACAATGGGAACCAAACGTACTTCTCACTATGCAATTTATGGAATTTTGGACATCGCGAATTACACCATCAGTTGGTAAATGTGCCCAAGCGTCATTGAGTCATACCGATTGTTTATATCTTAGACATTTTTCCTATTTATCTAAAGTCACGATGCTACACACCACCAGACATGCGACGCCAGAATCACATGCTAATTTCAGCCCTTGTAAATGGAGCACATTTAATCATGGAGAACAGAAAACAGTGTATTTATACAAAAACATATTTACTAACACAAGCCAGGATTTGACTGCAAAGTCATCTCCAGGTGAGTAACCTTATATTTCCTTAGTTAGTTCACCTGAAGATGATTTTGTAGTAAAATCATAGGTTATGAAAATAAATATTTTTCTGTGTAAATACAAACTGTTTTCTGTTCTCCATGATGAATCGCTTCCACAAAGTGACAGCCGATGCAATCAAAACCACATTCGATCAGTTTGTTTGTGGCTAACGATTGTGATGTATAAGAGTGTTCTTGGTTCTCTCAGTCGCTTTGGGTAAGTTAGTCTATTTAAAAACAACTTGAACCGCTTATATTTTATTCCAATATTCCGATTATTTTCAATTTCAAATGATAATGTTTAGTGGCACTTTCTAGCTATAAACATTCGCGGCAAAATATACATATTTCTTAATTGTATTAAGTATTATTTTTACGAAATACATATCTAATATTTTTATAGTTTGCCGTCACAATGAGTTATGTTTATAGAGAATGTTGGGAATAATTAAAAAAAGATAAAGTTAACTATCTTGCTCGTTGCCATATATGTTCCAAAACTTAGGAATGCAAAGCATCATCAACCAGCGATCTACGTTGGCACCTAGAATGCATCCATGGAATGAAAAGGAAAAATGTCTTAAATGAATAATGATGAGCAAATGTCTTCATCTATTAAGAGACAATTCCAAATATTTGCAAGTGATTGGATTAAGAAGAAACAGCAAGAGAATTAGAAGCCTACGATGGGATATCAGTCAACACCATCACAAAAAGTGAGTTTGTTTGGGAAAATTTAAGAAGCAAGGAAATGCGGTTGCCAAGAAGTCCATCATCAGTTATAACACAAATACATGATGATTATAGTGAAGAGAAACTGTACATATGGAAATTGGATGTATCAGAAGTTGATGTTAAAGAAGTATTTCAATAGACTAGAGGACCAGTTGCAAGAATCGTAAGTGCATGAATATTCAACTGCGACGAGACCTCTCTATGAACTTTGGTTTAAGAAGAATACATGGGAAGAAAGCGGAAGAGATCTTATCCATAATTCAGGAAATACTAGAAAACTTTCAGTTAAAACTAGAAAGTGATGGGGTTGCAATTACCTGAGACGGTGCAGCTGATATGGAAAATTCGGAAAATCAACAGCGACTTTTCAACAGTTCTGCTGCAACCATGCACTACATTTAGCCGTAACAAAAATATTTCATGTTAAAACAGAATTATTTAATGAGCTTTAAAGGAATTGCAATTTGAATTGCTTCTAGAAATACTGATTTTACTTCCCTTACAAAGTACTTGAGCAACGTTAGTTGTTTATGTGAGATGGAAGAGGATATTGTTTTTGCCTCACACGATTAGTGAAGTCATTAAAAGAATGACTTTTTAAAGGAACATTTACAGCAGAAGTTCGAAGAGAAAGAATAAAGGAGGTCCTTACAGAGAGTTCTGACATTATATCAGAATCTGATCTAAAGTGTGATTTGACTAAAGTACTATTAATTTTATCACCAAAGCCTAGATATATACACGCAGAAAAAATATTTGCTTCTCTAAGGAAGGAAATAAACTCCTATGAAGCAACTCGTTATCATGATTTGAAAAAGCTTTTAGACACACTAATATCAATTCGACCAACGCCTACAGAAAATGAAAGACATTTTCCCTCTTCATTTGTTAGTAAGCAAAGATCGGGAAATTAATGCTCTATGTTTCATTTTAAAAATGACAAATAAAAACTATTTTTATAATTTCAAACGAATAAAATTTGTATTTGTTTCCTAAAATGCTTAAGTTAATGAATAAAATACTTAAATAAGTTTGGGATTATTCAAACATTACGTGATATATGTATAAACTCACAGTATAAGGTTTGGTTGGATGAACTTTGTATCAATTACATTTTTCATATTTTGAGACCCAAAATGATACCAAAGTGTTTAGCGCTCAGTGCGAGAGATGCACCAGTCATGAAATTCCGGTCGACGTCCATTTACCAAAATTTATTTACTCAAGTTTTGCGTTGAACTGTTACATAAAGGAGTGACTCAAAACCTCCGAAAAACTGCGCCAGGGCCACGGACCCGGTTGCCCCACCTTCTCTACGGCTTTTCTGTTTATTAGCATCAACTTTATACAGTCATTACAACAGATGATGAACGAAAATTACAAAAAGATTACTCAGGGAATCATAGAGAATTCCCGGGAAAACGATTTCCCGTTCTTGATTCTCGAAAATTTTGGGAATTTTGAAACACTACTTGTAATGCACGTGTTTCTGTTGATATGTTGAAATTAATCTCGTGAAATTGAAACTATGCAATTATCAGTCAGCGCAGCCATTTTGACAAAAGTGCTGCGACGTAAATTATTCCAAATTTCATTTTTACGACGAAGTTGAGATCCTACTTTTCGACCGCAGACTACATTATTATTTACCACACGTTTGGATGAATTTAGAGCGTTTTATCAATTTTTAATGATCTTAATTTCATCCGCTGCGTGGATTCTCTGGCTCCAAAGCGATTTGACCACGAGGATTTCCTCATCTAAATTCCGATAAACATTCATGAATATTTAGAATCTATCAGATATGTGGCGGATAGTTCTCATGTAAACTACACATACATGTGAACGTTGTGCTCTCTGTTATTAAATAATCATACCGGACTTATTCAGACTAATAGCGGACAACAGCAGAACAAAATAATTCCATCGATTTAATGGAAATTTAACTCAAATCAATCCATCCATTTTGGCCATGGAACGACAAAAAAAACCTAAAATTTCTTCTGTTCTAATTCTTTAAAATTTTAACTGAAAAGGAATTTGAGCCTTTTTTCAGTATTGAGCCAAAGTTAAAAATTATTTACATCCAATGATAAAATATGATTTTTTTGTTCGTGGCTGATATTTCCGATTTGATGTCATGGAAATACTATTAATATTTCTCCACACTGAGGGAAAGTACTCTACTTTTACAGTAAGAAATCATTGCGCGAGCTCCAAATTTCCGTATGCTCAGGAATTGTTGAAGATAAAGTTGAATAATAAGTGAAAATAGCACCATAAATGAAACTCGAACCCAGGTCACCTATTTTAAATTCCACCGAACTAAACCATCAATCCGCTTCGATCCCAGTGGTCCTTTCTGAGCAAAGGTGCTCCATCAGCGGTCGACCCAGAAAGCGATAAAACTCACAAAGCTTAACTGAAGCGAGATCGAAGCGGCAGTTTAGTTGGTTAGAAAATATGCTTGGAAAGTTAAAAACCTAGATAATTAAGAAAAAGAGAGTAAATTTTCCAAACTTTTATTTTACTGACGACCGGTTTCGCTACCGGAGTAGAGGTGGAGTAGCATCTTCTGGTGATGAAGACGATACCGGAGTAGCATCTTCATCACCAGAAGATGCTACTCCGGTAGCGAAACTGGTCGTCAGTAAAATAAGGGTGTGGGAAATTTACATTGTTTTTCTTCATTATCTGAATGGCTTTCCACAAAGTAACGCCTGATCATCTAGATTTCATTGGAGACCTAGGTTTGAGTCCCAGTCATGTCCCTTTTTTTCATTTCCTGTCTAACTTTGGATTTAAGGAGCCCTCCATTTCATTTAGTCCTTCAAATATTGAGACAAATCTCAACAGAACGTATAAGTAACATAACCCAGTTGCCATGGATTTAAAGTTGGAAGGTAAAATCCTATCTTAAAGGTAAATAGGGTAGAACGGAACTGGTTTACACAGTATCACAAGTATTATTTTTTCTATTTTTAGCTGTTGCACTTGTTTACCCGTTTTTCGAACTTGTTTATTTGTCGAACTTTAAGCTTTATTGTAATATCTCTATCAGCCTATAGTAATTATAGTTTTTCATTTAATTGACTGTTTTTCGGTGATATAATCTGTGTTAACTGAATCCGGAATCAGGGCAAGTTTACACAGGGTACAAGGGAATTTTTGCATTCCCTTAGAGAATCATGAAACTTTTGTTTAATTTAGTAAGGTTATTTTAAATTCTTATTGGGATCAACAAGAGTGCTCAAGATAAAACCGATGGCTTCAGCAACCGTTCATAAAGATAGCCCTTTCCTAACCTCTTCTACTTCCAACTTCTTTGCCTTTGGGTAAATATTTTTATTTCTGTTTTTTATGTGATTTCGAACTATATTTCCAACAAAACACAAGCACACACATTTATAGCAATTAAAAACTCTTAATTAATATACAGCGATGGATAAACAAGAGCGCAGGGAAGATTCACTAAGCGGGTGAATCTGCCCCCGACATCAGTCGAAAGATAAATATTTGGTAATGTATGGAAGCCTAATTTTTTAATGTTGAAATACCTTTTTATCTATGAATGACATATTTGTAGTTATATATTTGCCTGACATCGATAATTTCCAGCATCAAACTATAAAAGACCACTCCGTAAAATATTTCCGTAACGAATTGGAGAGATATTTATCTATTCACTATTGAGTTTTCGGCTTCCATCAAAGGGATTCTCTCGTTCTATAAATTTGTCAACCTTCAAGATTTTTCTAGGATAGGTGGTTCAGAATGTATACCTTCTTATTTGCTTGAGCACCAGTTCGGCGATGCAATACTTTTCTTTGATCCCAGCTCGTTGTTTACATCTCTGAACTAATATTTTATCTCCATAGCGTATGAATTATGCTCATCGCAGCTTTTTAGTAAGTTTAAAACCCGAATTTCTTAGTTAATTTAACGACATTAACATTACCATAATTATTGAGTGAAAAAAAAACTGAAAATCATTATCTCCTCAGTTCTGATAACTTTTTTGCGACGCTAATGTGTTAACCCTGTGGCTATGGATTCAACAACGGAATAATAATAACCTGACCGCTGCCACCTGGCCTGATAGCCTTATCGCAGCGTAATTTGAAATAAATTAATTAATTAAATAATATTACGTTTGGACGTAAAAGAATCCATGTAGGCTTACCAACAAAGAATTGGCGATGAATGGAGAAGTTTGATATCTTCTGAGTTTTTTAATGTGCGAAAAAAACAGCAAGTTCTAACCAATGCAGCCAAAGTTATTTCTCTAGAAACTAAAAAATCATAACTCGTTCATTTATTTGCAACTAGATGTATTTCATATCTCTCTTTCATCATTTTTGGAACTACAAAATGCTGACATTCATTCATTGTCATCAATTGTAAATTATCCACAAATCACAATTGCTTTAACAGCATGCTCTAAAAATATTTTAAATATTCTTCGTTTTAGACTTATATTTCACACACTATATTTTAATCCAGGTATCTAATCATTCTTTGTGAATACTTAAAAACCAGATGTTTAGCTTTAAATGAATCAATAAGGGAAACTGACGACCTGGTTAATGCAATGAAAAGAATGACAAATAATTCAACATTTTTTGAAGTCTGCAAATGATGCAGAAAAATACAATTTATCAGTTGAGAAACCAACGGTTAGAGGGCATAATTTTCAGGCTGTAGATGTAGTAAATTAATTTTTTAAGGAGAATCATAAATATAATGTACATCTTCCACTTACGTAAATGTTTATGTCGAGCTAAGATAAGAAATTTTCAAAGCACAAAAATATATTCAACAGCTTTCAATATTTTTTATTTTGCTTTTCGTATTTTTAACGGGAATAGTGAAAATTGTTTAAGAATTGACGAAACAATTGTGATATAACCTTTTTAATTTTGATTCCAGTGATGTAGGATGAAGTTTACATGAATTATTAGCGGAGATAATACTTTGGCAACAGGATTAAACTAAATTCTAATTAAACAGGAATGAAGATTCAAGAATGTATCTATTCCAACATTCTAGAAATCTGTCTTTTCGAGCATATATAAATTGTCATGCATTATTGAAACTCTTTCTGTGACAATTTGTGTGGAAGAAATATGTTTTTCTATGCTCAAACATAAAATAGATCCGATCCATCTTCTACAAGTTTTAGGCCGTTTTGTGTTTACTATGTGGCTCTGAGCCCTTTAGAATGTATGTGTGTGATGAAGAAAGGCTTATTAAAAATATTTTAAGTAATAGTACTAAGGAGAAAGGAGTAACGAAATACTCCAAACACCATCAAATATGAAATCGTCATTTTTGATGGTGTTTGGAGTATTTTGTGATTTTCCTCATTCATCAGCAGAAAATTCAAGATAATAGTACTAAGCATAAGATCTAATAGATAAGCGGGAATAAAACTGAAAAGAAAGAGAGTGAAATAACATAAATTGTTGAAAATTACTGAATTTTGCAAGATATTTGCTGAAGAATCAACCAAAAAGAGCACATCTACGACTTAAAGAAGGCCACAGCTTTATTCAAATGCAGACGTTTTGATTTCTGGTTGGAGATGCGAGTCGCCGTTAGATGCTAAACCTGGACTCATTAAAAATACATTTACGCTCATCAACAGTTGAGATGAATGTGTGGTGCTTCGGGAAAAAAAAATTATGCTATCAGAGAGACAAAAGGCGTACAAAGAGAAGAGCTAAAAGCGTGGAAGAAATTATAAAAGCTATGGAAAGCTTAAGCGTTAACTAAGAAAGATGACAAATATACATTTCGAGGTAGTTAATCGAATGGGTGAAGACTACGAATTGTTAATTACGGATTAATGAGTCTATTCAATGCGATAAATAAGCATGGCTGCACGACTATGCATATGAAAACAAAATAAGCGTTTTATATTACTAACCAATGATTTTCGAGCTACATTTTAAAATAAAGAAATCACCAGAGTTCGAAGTCTTCGTTGGAAATCCCAACATTAGTCATTCCTACGCCAATGAAGGTCTCAAGTGAGCAGCACAATATTTGAAATTCGTGGAAAAATCTTAATTCCAAATAACCTCTCAAATCTTTTAATGCGAAAATCTGTCGGAAACTTCGGTCCATCTCCAGAGTCGCATTTATTCACCCCAGGAATCCCATCCGTCGAAATACTCCAGAGTCAGGAGAAAAAATAAGCCACTGAGGATATCCGATTTCCTTAGATAATGGCATCCGAAGGCATGTGAATGACATGGAAATGAGAAAAAATGTCCTCGACTGGTGTATTTGCATTGCGCACGGCTAGAGGGACTTGTCTTTCATTTAACGCGTGATACTCATATTGCCCTTGCGGGGGAGGAATCTCCCTGCAATGACCAGCCTGCATCACTTAATTCTCGCTAAATTATATAGTACCATAAATGAATAAATTGATGGGTTTCTATGAAGGTAATTATGTGTGAATGATTAAATATTTACATGTGATATTATCCGCAGTAAACTGCAAAAATCACGTCTCGTGCCGAACGGATTCCTAACCGTCGATTTGTTTCGATGGTAGTATTGGTCGATTCTTAAGTTAAAAAGCATTATAAAATGCTGGAAACCAAGTAAAATTCATTGCGTAAGTCACTCTTACTTTCGTAATGCTGCAGCGTTGAATATCTGTGAATAGAATGCAAACGCTACTTCAAATACAGCATAATGAGTTTTATGGTAAAATCTTCGGAGGTGGCCGTGATTTTGCGGAAATTCATAATAGAAAGAAGATGTATACTTTTCCACAAATTTGTGGAAAATTTGTTCTTTCTATGAGCATTATGTTGTTTAAGATTCCACAAAAAGTGCCCGCAAAAATTTTGTGATTCTCCCTGCGAACTTAACCTGGAACTAAACGTACCGTGTTAATCTAATGTGAGAAAGCCCTCTTCCAAGCCTTTCCAATGCTTTTCACATTGACCTACTTGTTGCTAGATTTTCACGTACTCGAAAGAGAATATTAATAGAACTTAGACAGTGTTTTGCCAAAAGAGGAAGGAGATAACCGCTATCATTCATACCTTTCTATTTTACTTAGACTTATCACACCTAAATTTTCTTTATTTGCACCGATCACCAAAATCCGCTTCAAAGTCATGCCGAATGAATTACACAGAGTGGGCCGAAACGCCAATGAAATGGCTAAGCCTGAATGCAGTAGAACCGTCCTCACTTGGAGCCTTATATTCTAAAGTTTCCTTTAACTAAATAAAGAGTTATTGAATGCCATATTTTGGACTATTTCTTCCCTTCGATATTCGCTCTTAGAGTTATGATTCACGACCTGCGCAACGCCACGCTCACTTGTTTCGTACGTCTCCATTAATCAGTTTCCTTCGCCCTTCCACCTGAACTTATGCCGTGTTAATCTTTTAAGGGAGGAATTTATCGCCCTATAGCAAGTTACATTCTGGGATACTAAAAGAGACATGGAGAAGCTGGATCCATCCTCTCTCGCCTTCCTCAGTGGCCTTATTTCCTCCTTGACCTTCAACTTTCATTTCCCAATCCGCGTATTTGGACAACGATTTCCTCCGATTAATCGATGCATTGAAATTTCCAAATACCAAATAGCGAATCCATTAAGGAACTTAGAAGATGGAAATACCTGGAAATTAGGTACAAATATTTAAGGTAAGGACAGTATTACTCTCGTGTTTTTAACACAGACATTTCCTCAATTCCTCAGATGACTTCATATTGAAAACTATGCGATGTGCAATTATCATTGTGCATAGTGCATTGTATAATCTCATTAGAAAACTGACTATTTAGGGATCCTAAAATGACTTTAAAAAGTTCCTCTGCAGGGTATTCACAGACCTTCCACTTCTAGGAGAAAAGATTTCTAGGGAAGATGAGAAGTGAAGCTATCCTCGCCTTAAAAAAATAACAATTTTCTAGGTATTTCTTAAGGGGGATATAATAACTATTAGCATTCCTCATACCTCAATAGCTTGCGTATCATCAAAGTCATATGCAAGTATTTTTTCTCATTTCTTAACACCAAAAGACCAATAAAATATTCCTAATGATCTATAAAACGTATTTCATTCATCAAGATATTTTTATAATATCGAGATTATTAAGAGAATAGAGGATTAATTATGAAGGAAGACCAAATTTCCAAAGAAAATCAATGAGGAAAAAAATTCAGCTCCATTTTCCGGATTAGCTCTTTTCATTGATCCTATTCTTGCTCTCAGGACTGAGAAAAATCGTCTCGACTAGGATATTTCCATCGCTGACTTTCGATGGTTTTTATTCTTGTGGATGCACTGGTGCTAAGGCGTTCCGTAAATAATTTAGTTTTACCCTACATAGGTGAGGATTATCGAAACTTTTAAAACTAATTTTCCCGAAGCACAACATTACGATGAGTGTTATCCGAGAGGTGAATTTCAGTCTAGCAGAGATAAAAACAGAGCATAGACGAATGTAATCAATTGAGGTAGCTGTCACTTTGTGGAACGGAAGGAAACGAAATGACTAAGTCTCAGTTCCACACGAAGAAATTTTATCAGGGAAGGACCGGTTTCGACTATGGTCCAGTCATCTTCAGGTGGTCTGGTCATCCTGACTAGACTAGACAGTAGTCGAAACCGATCGTTTCTTAATAAAATTTTTTCCTGTGGAGCTGAGACTAAATAATTCCTTCTCCTTCCAAAGACGAATGAATGAACAAAATGAAAGATGAATCAAATCCTTAGAGCGGAATTACGAAATTGCAATTTTTATATTTCGCTATAATAAATCTCAAAAATCATAACTAAGCTAAAATTATGGCTAAATACAAGCCAAAATACAGCTAAATGAAAAAACTGGCAATCTGCAGTTAGACAATGACAAGATTATTTTTTTCTGAACTACCAAAAACATAAAAGTAATAAGAACAGAACTTGGAGAAAGAATAAGAAGATGTACATTGGCTCATCCAATACTCTCCCCATTATGATTTGAATAAATGATCCAGAATATCAAACATTTCTCAATTTTTTTCAGTTAATTCTTCAAACCGAATGGAAAATATATCCGCTACATGACAGTTCCTCCGTGACAGAAAGTTCTAGAAATTCAAAGTTTCAGGTGTTTACAAATCAACTGAGACTCGCAAACTGGAGACTCCGTAACAAATAGTGAAAAATTCTTTTCCACAACAACATGTAAAATGAGACGAGAAAAGAATGAAACAGAACAAGAGTTAAGCAAAATCCTCACCTATTCCACAAATGCAATCACGAAATTAATACCGGCGCATCACGAAGACTAGTCACGTTTCGAAATTGTCTGCATCTCTTTTAGCACCTTATGCATATATATGACGGAATATTCAGCTCCAAATCGAACCTGCAAGATCGTCGGGAATGAAAGGGAACCAAACGCAATCTGAAAAAGAGATATCGATTCCGAAGAGTAAATGAAAATAAAAACAGAACTCCAGACGACTGAGATGCATTATGCATGGCCTCCCATAAAGAAAGTGGAGCATCTGAAGATCAGAGTTACACGGGCCCGTATCCTAGGTAACGAGATATCTGTACTTACATCCTCCGACGGTTCGAAAGCGTAACATTAGCTCGCGTTCGATGGGAATTACACAGAATTAAAATTAACAAAGAAGTTTGACGATGCTTTCAGTGAATCTTCTTGGCAGCCTTAACTCGTTATAAATGATACTTATTGTCAAAATAAGTGACACTTGGAGAAAAATAAAGGTCGCACAGAGGGCTAATATCGAGAAAGGTAAGTCAAAAATTCGGAAAATATATTGAGTGTCCAGATTTTGATTCTGCGTTTTATTTCATGAATATGCAAACTATTTACTTCAGATTTCTATTAAAAAGCACATACACACAAGCACACACACATAGTCCGCGTGGAGAATATTTTTTTCTATTTTCCTCGCTTTCTGTAAAAATTTGCTGCAAGATGAAGGTCGGCAATTTTCTTATAATTAGTTCAGAAATACTCAAATTTGATCATAAAAATCATGTATTACTATAAATTAAGGACTGGTTTATAAGAATATTTATGATTTTTACGGTTCATTACTTTCGGTTAATTAATCAGCCATTTCTTTTAATATTTGGTGGCCCCAATATAATTTGTATAATCTGAAATCAAAGTAAAAGACCTGTGCAGTTTAACTACAAATTAGATAAAGGGTTTCCATCAGAATTTCCAATGTCTGGAGTCGAAATTAACATTCATAAATAGCTTTTACAACGGAATTTTCTAATCATTTTTCGTGTAGAGATCTTCAACTCAGAGAAAAGGGGGCAAAATTTGAGTAGGGATCATCAAATAGTCGAGGTAATTAAGAAGTTCTTGTCTTAGAAACTTTAGAAGAATGCGA
Organism: Sympetrum striolatum; assembly: GCA_947579665.1. Taxonomy (NCBI): domain Eukaryota; kingdom Metazoa; phylum Arthropoda; class Insecta; order Odonata; family Libellulidae; genus Sympetrum; species Sympetrum striolatum. The sequence continues at coordinate 73,791,673 of OX388349.1, forward strand.
CAGTAAAATACACAACTGAATGAAAATTATATACCATATATTATACTATAATTGTTTCAAAAAAAGATCACAATTGATATTCAGGATTTATAAAATTATGAATACTCCTGCTGAAATCAACAATATTGGCGGTACTTTTGATGAACTCAAAAATAACTTTTGCGATAGACTACCTTTTGTGAGAGCCTTTTGGAAAATTATCTGGTTTCACGCGAGTTTATTAGAAAATTATTTAAATGAATATTTTACTACATTCTCATAACACCGTTCTCTCTTTTTTTATCGTTACATTGATGCAACTAAAGGAAGACAGATTTCCACAGGTTTATTTGCACACAATCGGTTTCGAAGATTAATAAACAGATTCTTCCTTTTTTGTGATAGAAACTACGCCTTCCTCCTTGGAATTTACGTTATATTAATGTTAGTGAGAAGTTAATATGCTTTTATCAGTTGATTTGCTAATAGAATGTGGCACGTTTTTCTAATTAATACTACTTTTTACATTATTTACTTATTCATTTTTAGTTATATTTATTTAATGATTCTTTTAACTGTTTCGTACACACCTTCTTTTATATTGCTGTAAAGTTGTCAATTTCTCCACAATTCTGTAAATATTATAATATTATTATCCTCAAATTACTGCTCTCAGTGTTCAAGTCGTATCTTTTAATTACAGCGGTTTAAATGAAAAAGAAAACGAATTAAAAGGATAGGGTTAAAAGCCAATATTCACGATCGATAGTGAACCGTAAATGGAAAACTTTCCCATGTATTTCTTAGATCGCGACGAAGAGAGCAAATTGTGATCGCCCACATATTCGTCGGATAATAAGCAGATTGAGTCTCATTTGCGGGACACTAATGCACACAACGGGAACACTTAAACGCGGAGCAATTTTGGGGAGATAAACCCCTATGGTTTGCACGAACGATAGGAAAGGGAGCGGTGCCCTGAGCAGAGAGACAAAGAGAGGGTCCCACAATGTTTACTTATGCGCGAGGATTACAGAGCAGTGATGGGTTAATCAAGACTGATTTAAAGTGTTTGCGGGGCTTAATGGATCCCCCGTTTCATATCGTACGTTTGCTCTCGCGCTATTCATCATAAATCTCCAACGTGTTACTTAACTTCTTGGCTGTGGAAATGGTGTAATCCCCGAAAGGAATCACAGTTCTTGCGTTGCGAGGTCTTCCTCAGTTTTCTTCTATCCTTGGAGCAATAAATATTGCACACGAAGTGGTTTTTAGAGAGGTTGGGGAGACTTTGTCGTTTGTCCACACGCATTTGGCCGCAACCGATTAAACAATGAGTTTACCAGAATAGTTCATTAACCAGTCATCTGGGTATTTAAATTTTCGATGTCGCACCGTTGGTGGGTATTTAATTTTGAGGTGAGATTTAATTCGGTGTCGTACTTACTTTTAATTTTAGAAATAAACACCTGCAAAATAATTCCGTAAAACTTCAAGATTTTAAAAGAAACATCTTGGAAAATCCTACCTAAAAAAATGTTTAAAAAATTAAAACAATCCAATATGAACCATTATTTACGTATGCCTACATAAAAATATAACTTATATGAAAATAATCTTTTATTAATTAGCTCTTTTTCTATTTATCCTAGAGCTTTTCAAATATAACTTTGTCAATTTCTTCTCTAAAATTATTGCTAAATATTATCTTCTTTGTCAAGTATAATTGGGAAGAACGAACTCAAGACATAGACAGTATGGTTTTTATGGTAACATTTAATTTCATAGGATGCAAAAAATAGAAAGGAAACTAAGAAATAAAATCAGATACATACAAATATCTAATATCTTCAATACTAAAAAACTGAATAAATTAAACGTTAGCATTATTGTGGATACACGAAACCAAGGAAAACGACAACTTTAACTCACATTCCTTCAGGAGGCCAAGAAAAGCTCGACCTGAATGCCCAAAATGTGGGCGATGAGCCCCCAAAAGGAGCCAAATTGAGTAACCTCGGGGTTTTAATTTTGTGCGGGTTGAAGCAATTCTTATATTTTCATTCAATTTACTATTTTCAGTTGATTTCCAGAGGCACCTCGAGCAACATAGGAAGGAAGTTTTCTGATTTATCACTCAAATACGCAAAATTGAGTACGAACTCAAAATGTAATTTAACACTAAAATATTTGGAGGATATTTAAAAAATGTTGTATGAAAACTTTCCACTTTCCTCGATGGATAGTTTCAATGCACATATTATTTGATAGAAATCAATCAATAAATTTAAGTTATATTGTGTATAGAAATTTTATCTCAACTAAAGTATCCTTAGTTCTCGCGCTGAAATGAGCTTTAAAGCGCGTTTTAAAGGTAAAATAAAGGAAATTATCAGAAGTTATCGTTTCTCGCCGCAAAGAGTTATAGAGCTATAATACAATATTTTGTGTTACAAGAACAAAGTATTTTTATTTCATTTTTATGTTTAACCGGTTCTAGTTATTGCGGAACTGACAATGGGGATAAAATATGCAACAAAAAAGTCTTAATTTCAGCTTTTGAGTCGAAATTTACTGTTTTATTTGCGATCGAGATTTTTTATTCTTTGTATTTTTTGTTCAATTGCATGAAAGATCACAATATTTAACTCGGGATTCAATGTAAAATGTATATTTTTTAATATTTGAAGAAAAGAACAGTTTTCCTAACGACAATGGGATGTACGGTCAACCTAAGCATTGAAAAGGAACCGAAATTCCATAAATTACGAAAAAATAATGCAATTCGGATGTAAGCGCTGCTTCATTTACTATTAAGTAGATTTACATTTTAAAATTAGAGCCTTAAACTTTTCAGCCCTGAAAATTGCTCTTTAGTTACGGAAATCAATCAAAATATGAAAAAGGTGATGATCAGAATGAGGGGAAATACATAATCCTAATTAAGTATTTCAATTTCATCAGTTTCTCTTTCATCGAGTGGCAATAAGCGTGTGATTCTTTGGAGAATGCCTGAGAACGAATGCCTTTAAGGGTAATTTCGCGTTTTAATGTTTCTAGAAATATTACAATAAAACTCATTCAATTAAAGTTATATACTTACTTAAAACCACCGCGTAATAATTTTATTTAAAGATTAGATAGAAGAAGGGACTTTTTAGACTCAATCTCGCCTCAATAAGGACTTTATAGACCGTATAATAGATAAAATCGTTTGTATTGAACATTTAAACTACTTAATTCCTTCTAGTTTAATTTAAGCAACAACCTGGCCCAAGGGAGTGGGACGTAGTACCTGAACAATAGTGGTGATAACAATGCAGCCAAAATAAAATCGCGACTTATTTCATGCGTATCTAAATTCATTTACGATTTCCTGCAAAATTCTTTCCAATAGGAGGTACTGTTTCTGCCCAGTTGACTGTGTTAACTAAAATTTGCAGTGATCAGTCAAAACCGATGTTGCACACTCTATTTGTGACTATAATAACAGTTTATGACAACGGATCCTTGACATATCGGCCTTATCAATGCTGTTCATTTATTTCAACATTTGTTATATTAGCGTAATCTGGAGTGTTTGAAGAGAGAATTATAGAAGAACTTACTAATAGAATAAATTTGCTTTAAAACGCCTTTCGATTTGTTTTCTATCATAACGAGTAGTATCAAGCTTTATTCGTAAAGTGCGAACTGTTTTGTTAGTTCCGAAGTCCCATATTTTACTAACAGATACTGTTCTGCTTTATTATATATCTTAATGAGCACCTGTTCTCGAACGGTGGAACTAATTCGCCAAAAGATCTGTTGAATATTACGTCAGTGGCAGCCTAATGATCATTTTGATCGAAATATAATACATTTAGAATTGTCCTTCTCCTCGACTGTATGCGTTATACGTCACTGAACTGTATGAAAATTGAACAACTTTGTACAGTTGTTAAAAATTGACAAAATTCTTTTCAAACACTTTTATCTTTAAAAATTCGCAAATTGAGCTCTTATTTCTTAGTAAATAACGCAAGAATTCAATTTTCTCCATTAATTTACCGAGTTGTATTTCTTATTAAACTTCCTTCAACGCTTCAATATTCGTTTTAGTTTTCAAACTGGACTATTCTCCTTCAGATGCATTTCTACCGTATTTGGGTATTGGACCGTTGGACTCCAGCATTCACTCTCATAAAGCAAATTATTCCGAAGAAAGTTTTAAGTAATTTCCTTACTTATTGTCGGTCATAAGAGATTCCCTTCATTGCGTGCCTATGTAATGTCTTTAAAATTTACTATCTACGTAATATCATTTATTTTAATCTGTGAACTTATAAATAAATAATTACTTACTAAATATAAACGCTCAGAAGCAACTCAGAAAGTGGTTTTCCAGCGAAAGGCCCATTCAAATCGAGCAAAATTATTATAGTTCCCTTCAAAGAAGACACAAAGGGAATCCAATAAAGAGAATTGCAGTGAATCGCGCGTTTCAACTGCAATTATGTTTGAACCTGTGTCACTGGAGAGTGGAATGCGAAAAGAAGTGGCCGCAAAACGCTTCCGGAATTCCTTTGAAATTAAATTAGCGTATATTGCGATAAGAGGCTAGCGCAGCGTTAGACAGCGCCTTTGATACTCTTAGGATTCCTTTCTTATTCCAGATTCCCTATCCCATTTGTTTTTTGATTTGGATTCCATACGTCTTGGAGTTTGTGAAAGGAGCAGTTTCATCACTCATGGAAAAGCATTTTTAGCGTAGCATATTTCTTAGCTATCTGTGAATAATAAAGATTTATCTTTCCAAGACAGATTGAGGTTATCGTGATTAAAATATCGCATATGTCGGTGGGTCGAATGAACGATGCACACATCTATTGCCCGACCGCTGGATTGACCGACAGTTCGATTGCAAACAGATAGATTGAATGATATCCAAACCCATCCCATTAACAATGATATATAACATCTGAGATATAAGTATTTGAAGCAGCGTATTAATATTAAAACTAAGTCGAGATGTTGTTTAATCAAGCTGCCGATCAACTAAGCTGTCGGTCAACCGAGCAGACTGGCCATCGAACGTCGGTCGTTAGAGAGGATACCATCTTCGGCGAATTTACCACAGTGAATTGGATACATGACTATGATACCCATTAATTCACATGAATTTTTTTGCAGATGATATAGTTCTATTTGTAGTCAAGGCAGAATATCTAACTTCTAGACTTCAAGAACTAAACACAGCGGGATAGAAGATGTGATTCAAGATGAAAAAACAAAAACAAAGGTAATTTATAATTCTTGTATGCTTTTGCAGCTCAAAAAGGAATAAAACATCAAGAATAACCACTGAAATACCTTGGAATACACGTAACTGGGACAACATGTGACAGCAGGAGAGAAAAACAGGATTCATGAGGTATAAAGAAGATTGAAACTTGGCTGGCGCACATTTGGTAGGAACTCCCACATTCTGAAGTCAAGAATGCCAATGGTTTTGAAGAGGAAGGTGTTCAACCAATGAACTTTACCTGTCCTGACATATGGTAGTGAAACTTGGGTGTTATATGCTGCAATAACCCAGTAACTTAAGATAACGCAAAGGAACATGGAGCGCTGTGTACTGGGAATCACAAGAAGAGACAGGAAACGCAACACTTGGGAGAGAATTATGACTGGGGTTTTATAGAATATAACATTTATTGATTATTGACAGTATAAAAACAATTTTTTCAGCATCCTTGCATTTGGCCACCTCTCCCGAGTGTCCGGGTTATACTATAAGTATAGAGCCCCACCTCTGTGGGAGAGATGCCCCATTAGCTTGAACTGAATTTAATCTGGAAAGCGCTTGTTGTATGATAAAATTGTGAAACTTAACTTGAAATTAGGATATAACTAAACGTTTAAGTTAGCTTTAAAACCTATTTAAAACTTTAATTTGCAAAAATTTAGCCTAAAATTATAGTTCATTTAGAGAACAATATCCATTTAAAATTATGATGAAATTTGCAATTGATGTGAATGGGGTATTGAATAAACACCGTCGATATGCATGAAAAGAACTCCTTACGGGAGTTTGTTGTAAAGTTAAATGCAAAAAGCCCATTCCATAACTTTTCTAGTTAATTCCTCGAATATTCGAAGGATACCATCCTTCAAACCAGTATTGGTGCCCCTTCTTTCCTTCCTACAGGGAATATTAATCTCATCGCCTTTAATTTGGGTCATTGTGTACTCAGAGATATAAGGAAAATATTTATACAACAAATAATATATTAATTGTAATAAATAGATGCGAAACAACAATGCATAGCTACTTCTACGAGCAACCGTGTGAAGTAATTGACGAGGAGGGAAGGTGCTACAAAACAGCTTAATTTAACCGAATTTGCCTCGTTTTCTAGTCCCATAAGAGGCATCAAAGCCTCCTCTAGAGGCAAATAAATAGCATTTTGAGGCTTGGTCATGAGTTATTTTGCAAGCGATATCTAAACGGCCGTGTTGGCCGAGTGGTTAGCGTGTTCGCAAGGTATCGCTCCAACCCCACGGTCCCGGGTTCGAATCCCGGTTAGTCTGATTTTTCCGGTTATGGCATGTCTTGTGTGATTGTTGTTGTTAATACTTTACTGTAAAAATCCAGAAAATGGATGTTAGTGGGGAATATGAAAAATAAAATCATTTAATCAATTAAAATTGAACTAAACAAGTAATTTATTAATTAATTGAATTGAAATTTTTACGAAAAATAATGTTGTTTTTAAACAATAATATTTGGACTTCAATTTCAATTGAAATTTAAATATAGATTACAAAATTTTTCTTGAAAAAAGCCTTAATCAGTATCACCTTAAAGTTAAGTTGATAATATTAGGGCACATACACCTAAAGGTAGCACCGGGGCATCTTTCCTGAGAAGAGGTGGGACATTTATCCTTCTATCCTTCCAGTACGGGGGAGATTTCCTTACAGCCAGTGGGGCTACACTTTGTTCAAGATGGCCAGACACTGCACGTGGATATTAGATAAACCTATAGCTATAAGTTTTCGCCCTTTAATTCAAAATATTCAAACATTAAAACTGATGCCAACCAGAAACATTATACTCTATCTTATAACAGGACGGAATAAACAGTACCTACTTAAAATGATGTTATAAAGCTGCGTAAAAAGAATTAATTGCCGTGAAAATCTTGCAGATAGACCGGTGCCTTCATCATCATCAGCTTTCTTCAATCCGACGTAGGATGTAGGCCTCCCCAAGTACCTTCCAATTTTCTTTGTCCTGAGCTTATTTTTGCCACGTTACATTTGATGATATCTCTATTCCACCTGTCTATAGGTCTTCTTCCTGGTCTCTTCACATCTCTTGGTATCCAGTTGAGAACTACAGATGTCCAACGGTTGTCGTTTCTTCTCGCAACATGGCCGGCCCAACTCCATTTTAGTGATCTTACCTTATCTATTATTCATCTATTATGTCTTTAACTCCAGTCATCATTCTCGCCCAAGTGTTGTGTTTCCAGTTTCTTCTTGTGATTCCCAGCATACAGCGCCCCATGCTCCTTTGCGTTGTCTGAAGTCGCTGGGTATAAATATTTTTCGCTAAAATATTTGGGGATATCAATGATGATTTAAAGTTTCCTTTGCACATAAACTGATGATCAGGAACGCAATTAAATTTAAGGTGATTAAATGTTCTCATCGATCAGAATACAAAGTCGAGAAGCGTATTGGTCCATAGTTCCTCTCAAACCTCTCAGGCCGTCTTGGCCGTCCTACACCGTGCGCCCTGCAGCGTTGTCGCTACTATTATCGGGAGAGCAAGTTCCGGAAGATTGTACTTCAGATTCCTCCTCGGAAAGCTTCAAAGAATAACGTGGTATAAATTTCTCGAAGTCGAAGTCTATTTCTACTATTTGTATTGCTTATGTATGCTTAAATGTTCAATAAAACAAGAGTCCTCCAATTCGTTACATAAAGTAAATGCCAATACTCAACGGTAATCATTAAAATCAAGTATTATGAAGGATGTAGAAAATTTTAATAACATGATGTTGTTTTTCACTCAGGGAATTAGCTCCAATGGGTTCAGCATCGGTATGAATTGGATGAGTCCCGCTAAAAATCTACGTACGGGATTTTTCGCAAAATTTGTTCAACTTTGGCCTTCTATAAAACCTTAACGCGCAGAAATCAATTCAAGTGAATCTCACGGTTGGATGAATAATTTGTTTAGGAGTTACCATACGAAGTTTCAAAGTCTACAATAAAAATAACACTAATAAAATCGATTGAAGAAGCCTTAACAATGTGGGATTCCATACTAGGAATAGAAATAAAAAATTCGTATATTAAAACTTAAGTGGAATTTTCGACACAGTGTTTTTTATTTCTATTCCAAAAATAACACTTTTTTTTGGCTAGCTTATTCCAAATCTGGACCACTGTACGTTGTCACAAATTGTTCTTCTGTTTTACCTCTCCATATGAACTCTCGCAGATTTCATTTGTATCCATAACAGTACATGGATCTTTCAAAAGGAATTTAAATGTTCAAATATGCATCTTTACTTCTCCACGGAAACTTTAACGTTTCGCCTGGGATTCCTTAATCCGTGTTTGATCGCGGCTTCGCTCGATAAACGTCGAATAGAAAAACTGGACCTTAACTGGGAGTTTTTTCGTCAAAGGCTATCAATTTCAGTTCAATAGCATTTTAGAAAATAGTTTGGAAGCTACGCGGGAGTAATATGTATGGAATGCTTGGGAAGAGTGTTTCCCACTTGTTCCGCCCGGCGTCACCACTGCTCCGTTCATGTGTATACGATAGCCGATGCTACGTGCATGGAATTTACGATTATATTCACGATTGCCAACGAATCGCTCAGATCCAATAAATCTCTATAACATTCAAGTATATCCCCAATATCATTCCCAGGATTCTATGCCGTCTTGCAATACTTGTAAAATTCGGATTCTTTACAGTTTTAACATCTACAAAGCACGATATTCCACTAACTGGGTTTTTCTTGAGGATTTTTTTTTCCAAGATTTTAATCACTGATGAAATTTGACAGGAATCCTATACTTCGAGTATTATCTTCCATTTATCACACATGATATCAGCAGGACGGAGATGATACTAAAGCGATCCTGTGTCGATAATAGAACCGATAAGTCAAGACTGAATGTTGATAAATATTCAGTAGTATGAAATACAAAAGATATGGTACTCAAAGCGAGATGATAGAAACGGTAAGGGCATCCAAAGCGCCACAGAAGAATATTTATTGAAAAGAACATTCAAGGACATGGCCAGAGGAATTTTTAAACCTCTGTTAAAACACGTTTAAATGCGACTGAAAATTATTTTTTTTAAATAAAATGACAAAAGATAACATTGATGTGCTTATTTTTATATTTGTTAACAAAAGACCAATTCTTATAGACTCGTGATTCTTATATGAACCCAGAAGTGCCTTGATTGTGGTACCAGCAGTTGTTCCATTATCAAAGCACTTTGTGGTACCATTGGTAGTACCACTCAAAGGAATTGAGAAGTTAAAGCAACTGCTTTAGAATTTTTCGGCCGTGGCTATTCATTCAACGATACATGTCTCTTAAAACTGAAAGAAACTGATAGTTATAAGTATTACATAACTATTTTCTAGTCTGGCTGAGGAAAGTAAAATAGCAAATAGGGCAAAGTTCTAATCCTCTCCAGTAATACGCTAGTATCGCCAACAATTAACGGGATAAAAACATTTTAAATCATAATTTATAAAAATGAAGTAGTTCAATAGTAGGGAAGTTAAGGGTAAGTTGAGAAAATTTCTCAATTCCCCATTTATTATCTAAAGTAAAGGTCTTAAATGCATATTTTATAGTGCATTAAAATAAGTTTTTAATATGATTTGCCAGAATATAACATAAAAGAAGCCAAATTTTCGACTCAACATAACCAACAAGACATCTAAACTGGATTTGGGGATTTCTACGGCGCCCAGCCGGACCGCGAAGCGCTTACGAAAAATCCACCGCAATCACAGGGTGGCAGGTGAAATGAAACAGTTTCTTCAGATTCTATATCTAAAAACCCTTTAAATTGACATGGCGTAAGAGACTTGATATTCCATCGCTGTTAATCTGGTTGATTTCCTTACATTATCTCGAAATTTGTCCGAAAAAGGTGTCCGCCATTTTGTTGCTTTAAATGAGCAAAATATCATCTTAGAGCATTAAACATTCAACGAACTGAAAGACAAAGAGTTATGCTATCTTACTGCATTGTTGTTTTTTCCAACAGTTTCTCTCAAGAGCAACTATATATCAACGAACTTGAACGTTTTTCTAAAAAATCCGAAACTTCCCTTTTTTGTGAAAATGTTTTAAGTTTGGTGCCCTGTATCTTTTTACCCTATAAAAATTTTACAAAACGACAAGCGGGAACATAAAATTCAATCATTTTGCAATACCTATGCCAAGTTTCAATATCCGTACTCGAAAAAAACATTTTTCGCCCCTAGTCCAGGTTTTTTCGATTCTAGCCCACTGTGCGTCAGTTGAAATGGTTAAGACCAAATACCAGAATAAAATAAATGCTTGGTTCATTTTTATTAACAGTTTTTCACGATCTTCAACCACAGTATATCCATGACATGACGTGTTTACTTTTAAATATTCTTTCTTTCCTCCGTCCCTAACTCTCTTTTATGTCCAATCCCTCGGACTAATACTTACTTAAAATCCTTCTTAATTACTGCATCTAATTTCAGGAACAACCTACCTGTAGATATTAAAAATTCCACTTCTACACAATCTTTTAAAGAAAAATTGTTTGATTACCTTGTTGTTAGCACGGAATGACTCTAAAACCATAATACTGGCTTATTTATTTTTCTTTTTTGTACCATTTATATGCAAGCATATTTTGTATTATTTCCTTATGTTTATAATTTGTATTATTATCTTATGTGAGCAGATATTATTTGTATATTTTTTCTGCTCTTACGGGACTTTCCCAGAGCCCAATGAAGTTGTTATTATTTAAAAAGGATTTCCCCTCCCTCTGCTGTCAGCCTTTTTTCTCCATCTACTTTTTCGCTTTCCCCTCCATAACCCTCCCTTCCTTCTGTAACAATCCTCTTTTCTTAGTTGCGCTCTGATGATAACTATCAACTGTTAAAACCGGTCCGGTCGCATTAAACAAAATATTTCGTGAAACAGTCGCTTAGTTATTACCATAATAATGAATTTTCACCAAGTAACGGCTTTTACAATTGATTTTAAGAGTTAATTAATAAGGTGTTAAAGGAAATATAATATTCTTAAATTTGGCAACTACTTCGAAGAGGCTTAATTAACTTTCTTAAACACTTTTGATTCTTAATGCATCCGGCTAATGTAAAGCAATTGTTCTGTAGAATGAAATGACCTAACGAAAACAGAGAACGTATTTGACGACTTCCTTTCTGTTCGTCCGAGTATCAGCGAGCACTACTTGTCAACACGAGGAACACTTTCTATTCTGAAAGCGGCTGAGAAAGGAGTTCATAGAGGGGGGTCGTAAACAAGGCCTCGGTTCCGTGGTCCGAATAACTAGCCGAAGGAAAGTCGCTCTTGCGCATGCGCAGAAGAGATGATTTCTTATTTCGCAGTTACGCGAAAGCATACCCTAGCAGCGTTACAAATAATTATTTGTCATACATAATTATAATGGGTATGGATTGTATAAGAATTATAAACTGTAAGAAACTGATTTTGATATAAAAATCTAACTTTTATGGGTACGAAACCCTCTCGACCTAGCCTACCCTTCTATGCCCAAGACTTGCATTAAACATTACGAATATATGTTTAGTCGTTTGATTGCAGTTATTTAAATAACTCTTGGAGGGAATTCGGAAATAAAAGCTAGTAATTGTTAAATTCCTTCTCAATGTCCTTATTCCTACCTAATCTAAGTTCGTCTGGAAAGAGAGTTTATAAGAAAGATGCACTCCAACAATTTATTTTACAGCATTGATGAGTTTTTAGATGCTCTTTTTCATTGATTCGTGACTCTCTGCTGATTAACGCGGAAAATGAAATCCGTGATAAAGTATTTGTTTCAAGTTGAATTCCACAAAAGGCTTGCCAGAATTGATTCAATCAATAATTTATTTGGCAAATTAATTGAGACTTCATTAATGCGGAAATATTCCGAGAAATTAATAGTTAAATCATCAATTTATCATTCTCTAAATCTATATATATACGTATATAAAATAGCGTGTGTCTATGTTCGCTAAAAACTCGAGGACCGAGAGTCGATAAACTTTAAAAATTTCTACATTATTAAAAGTTGACCCCGCGCAGAATATAGGCTACTATTTATTTACTTAAAATCCACGGTTCGAACCCAATCGATTAAAAACTTTTTCATAAGAAAAACACGTGAAGTTCATTTTTGTCGTTGCAGGGTTTATTTCTTTTGCAAAATTATATTAGAAATAAGTCCTAAAAAGTCAAATCAAGCACTAAAAGTAGGAGAATAGAATAATACTTTTCATTTTGGCCATGGAATATCGTTTTCGATTCGAAATTGCGAACATTTTGATAAAATACGTGAATATTTTATCGAAATTTTGTGGTTGTAAACAAACCATTCCCTTGACGATCAAGGCGATTGTTGAATCCGAGCTCATGAGTTTATCCGTAAGAACACATTTTGATGCCCGCTTGAAATCAATACTAAGAATGCTAATATTAGAGTGTTAATAAGAAGCGGAAGAAATTTCATGGGATATCAGCTCTTGCAGCTATGAATGATATGTTGCGAAGGAACGCGCGTACTAACATACGAGATTCAGAAATTTGTCTTCATCGAAGAAATTGTTCATTCAAAGGATATAAGATTTAACATATAGGTGACTTTGCAGACTTTATTCTAACTTTATTTTTTTGCACATTGATTTGGAAATAAATATGGCCTGGTATTTGCTATCTACCTAAAGTCATGAGACATGCGTTACGATCAAGGTTGTTACTCTAGCAATTCTAATATCAATTTTAATCTTCCCTTTGAGATTCAACGGGAACTTCTGCTAGTATTCAATAATACAACTTGCTGAGTGACGTGATTCGATGTTGAATCGCTTTTTTAGATGAACTCACTTGTTATCAACTTACTTTGGTTCGAAATCGATTATCAAGGAAACGACAGGAATTAAAGAGCACTACAAACACAACATTTCACTAGTTTTTATGTGCCTAATATGTGTGTACTCTTTTACATTATTCCGTTGATGTGAAAATACCTCTCCTCTAAATTTTCCTTATTAATGTTTCCAATAAATACATATTTTTTTCCTATTCGACGAAAGCTGTGCATGAATTTAAAACATAATCTCGCAAATTAATTTGCACTTTTAGCCCTAACACTTCTTCTATTTTAGGGCAAACATAGATTAATACCTTTTTAACTATAGTCATTAAAAACTAATTTTATCTTCAATTTTATTCAAAATAAATGGTATTAGTAAAACATATTATGTTGGTAGTTAAAATCTTAAATAAAAGCAATGTGAGTCAGGAATTATATTTATGCTACATATGATAAAACAAAAAAATTATATTTTGTCTGGAAAAATAAATATATTTCTCTTTAAGATGTGAAGTATCATTTAATATGTGCGGTAGCGGTAGAATTGTTTTAAAAAGTTGTACGGAAATCCGGATTTGAAGCTCGAGGAAACTTGATAAGAATTGAAGTACGGAAAGTTTCATTTCGTCTCTGATATTCAGTCTTTCATTTTCCACTCAACGTATTTCTATTCACCCTCACCGAAGTACTTTACGTTAATAGAGTTATTCCATTTCAAAGAAACGCAGATAATTCTTCGGATTTCCGACAGAATCCCGTTCTCATGCATAATAAGGGCTTTGTCTAATTACGCCATGTTGTTCTCTCTCTTAAAAAAGAATAAATTTCTCGAGGAAAAAGGATTTGGTGCTGATTAACGATAATATCTTTAATGACTGCTGAATAAGCCGAAATTACAAAAGATTCTCAGAATATCCAATTCCGATTCCACGGAAAGGATGAGTTTATTATCACGTGTCATTCTTCTGTTTCATTCTGGATAAGGTAATCGAAAATGGTGAAGCTGTAAGAAACATTCATGGTCGGAATACGAAGGTATAGAATTTTTTTATTGATTACAAGCATCTCAGATGCAATGGAAACAGCATACGTTCGATATATGAGCACCAACAGAGTAATCTCGTGATATTTAAATACGTTGTATGTTCCCCTCGGTAAAAATAGCAATATTTCTTTCATTTATTTTTTTTCGGCGTTATGTATGTATCTCTGTGGAAATTCAGAAGTTACTGATTCGAAATAATGCTTATCTCTATTTCTCCAATTCTACAAAGAGCGTTTTACGAAGAGTTATCTCGATGCACTTATTTAAACTAATTTCACATCCTGCTGGTTCAGAGACGAAACTAAGGACAAAGTAACTAACTCCTCCGCTTGCATAGTAGTATATCTGCCTTCCTTTCCAAACCCTCTGATGCCTTAAAGTGAAGCGGTTCCAACAGCTCTTCGGGAGGGTGACAAAATACAAATAACTCGAAATCCAAATCGAACCATTATCCTGGGTATCCACAAAATTGAGATCACACGAGCTGTAAAGAGAGCGAGGTTTTGAGAATAAGGAGCATAATCGTCATGAAACCGTGATTTGGATGATACGTACATACCGGGGTATAAATATTGAATTCCTTCGCGGGTGTCACCAGTGCGTGTCACTTATAGATGGCTGATAACTTGTCACGAAGTCTGAATCAGGAAGAGTATTGATTTCCCATTGTGATTGACGCCGTTGCTATTTTATTACGCGATGGCTAAAAATAAGCAAATGAGTCGAAGATGTTCCAGAAAACAAGTCCATGCCGCAACTCGATGAAGCGGAATTTGTATTTAACCGGAATGAAAATATTTTTACAGACATGAAAGCAATCAATCTAACATCAAAACGAACTTTATCGTGCTCGACTAGTAAGCGGAAGATCCTTCGTTAGCCTTGCAATTCCTTATTTTATATTGCAATGCAGCAAAATGACTGAATTGTAATTTTGAGGTATATTGGTAAAATAATGGTGACGGATTTTTTTCCGATCGACAAATTTGCTATACGGCTCGCTCATTTATGACAGCGAATCTTTCATGTGCATTTAAACATTTTCATTTGCTTTATTTTCCTTTGCTTTTATCATTCTCTATATGCCATTTTCCAGTGGACTTTTTCCCATGCTGTGTTCATTTTCCTTTTCGAGGAATTTTTCCCTTACTTGGTTATTAGGTAAATTAGATAACTGTATGTGTAAATCACAATGACATGAACATTAGGTAGAAAAGGGAATCACATGCATTCTAAATTTTGTCTAAATCCAATAAAGTCCATTCATTATCTATCATCCTTATATCAATCTATTCAATGTTAAAACAAATACATGCCTTGCCTAGGTTTTGGAGAGTCCTATAACAGTTCCTCTTTCAATGTCTACACTTCTTTGTCTTCAATAATTATGTTATCCTATAAATTCGAAGGAACGGCAACGTAATATTCATAAGGATAATGTAATTGTCATCTTAAATTTTTTATCAAACTCCATCGTTTTTTTTTCAATATAGACGAAGAACGCATCTTTTGAAAATAGCCATCATTTTCAAGATTCAAGGTGTAATCATTCCGTGCTTCAAAGGTTGTCTTAAGTTACTATGCGTAATTGATTATTTTCCATCGATTTATATTGAAAATTGGTCCGTACACATAAAATTTATATGCAAACGAGCTCTTGTGATCTCTAAAATTTTAAGAATAAATGGAAAAAATTCAATTTCTTTCTTTTCAATTTAAGAGTGCTAAACATACTATTATTCACCACATAAGGGTGTGTAAATTTCACATTAGAGTTATGTTAAAGAAAGAGAAGAAGCAAATAGTGATTGGTTAAGTAATATGGATAGTGTTTGCTTCTTCCATAATCCTCGTAGATAATACATGTGTAGGTTTCAATATTTTCGTTGAAATTAATTTATCCTAAATCTACCCACTAAAGTAATATATAATACGCAAGATTACTATTTAACTCAAAAAATGAATTTAATAATTTATCCTAAAGGGAAGCTTAGTTATATATTGAATGAGTGAAGTAGAAATGGAAGATATGAGAGAAAAGAAAATATTCAAATAAAATCTATTATATTTTATAAAATCTATTGCAGATAAAGGTTTACTGAAGGAGTTTTATTGGTAAAATCAATAACAAATCGACAAAATAATATTTAAATACAAACACCGTTAAGTTCAATATGACATCATGAATGAAATTATTAAACAAAAGAAAGTTAGCATTAGGTCCTCCTGAAAGAGGCAGGTGCCGTCAAGATACTTATACGAATTTATAATCCTTCATTATCAATACTCTTATTAACTAAATCTCTCTATGTCAAGTAGGATATTTAAGATCCCCAGAATTATTCAACTTAATTGTCTAAATAACCCTTATATTTCCAATACCCTCTTTAATAAGGGAAATGCACATTCCATTGTATACACTAAAAATTAATTACCAATATGGAGGGAAATATATGGAGTAGCACGAATATCTTTGGATAAAATTACGGAATTGTTAGTAAAGCGTGATATAAGCCAATATGTTATAGCAAAAAGGCGTTTGCTCTGTTTTTGGGAATTATCAAATCACAACGCTGAGATTTTTTATATAGATAATCGTGTGATCTTCTAAATAATTGACGAAATTGATATTTATTAGGTGCAGCCATCAATCGGTAACTATAAAGAAGAAATTACTCAATATGCTCACATTCCCTCTCCAAGTCTTAATCCTTTCACTTGAAACTTAACGAGCAATCGATTCTTGTCAACCTGTGTCACCTTCTTAATAATGTAATGACTCCGTGAAGGAACTCAGGCAGCTCTGACCAAGAAGTGGAAAAACGGGAGCCATTGAAATATTTACTCGGAAAGTCACCGGTATCTACGGATCGAAATCCAATCAATCTGTCGCTGTTTTCTGTGACGCATTGCTCGGACACGCTCACGTCGAGTAATTTGTTTCCTCTGATAAAGGGGAGACGTGACCTGAGAGAGGAAAGAAGACCAACTGAGAAAAACACATTTTTAAATGAATCTCTCCTCTGATTCGATAGATACATTTGCCGATAATTTCGTATCATCGTCCTCTTCCCTGTAGCTCTCCATGTTTGGGTTTCTTATATCGAGCGACGCCAGAGGGCAAGGATGTGGAACATAAGAAATAATGGAATCGGAGGGAAAGACAAATAGTTCGAAAAAGAGGAGCGAAATGTAGAAAAATTGAGGGAATTGAAGTAAACAGAAAGATAATTGAAATTTCGTTGTTAAAGATCAGTTAACTAATGCATTCCCGTCTAAATAAGTAAAACGGTGGAAAAATACGAAAAAAAAATAATTGGATGAATATCTCCTTTCATTGTTTTCAAGGAAACGTTCCTATAGTTCTTTATACATGAGAAATATAGTATAAATAGCGCTGTATACTGGGAATCACAAGGAGATACAGGAAACGCAACACCTTGGTGAGGACGATGACTGGAGTGAGGGACATCATAGACAAGGTAAAATCACTAATGGTGGTGGACTGTCCATGTGGCGAGATGAAACGACAACCGCTGGACATCTACAGTTATCAACTGGATACCAAAAGATGTGAAGAGAGCAAGAAGAAGACCTATGGACTAGTGGAATAGATATATCATCAAGTACTTAGGTGTATCATGGTAATAGGAAAGCTCAGGACACAGAAAATCGGAAAGTACATGGGGAGGCCTACGTTGGGTTGAAAATGGCTGATGATGATGATGAAACTAGTGGAGTGGAAGAGTATTTTTCATTTTATTCAGATTTGAAAATGAAAACCAGAAATTTAATTATCGTAAACGGAAGACATACTACGACCAAAAGAAACAGAGAACTGAGGAGGAAGATAATACTAAATGATGGTTGGTTATGAGGAAGGAATAAAATTGGTGAGGAAGAAATAACGATGTTCAAGAGAGATGTACTTAAAAAAAAAGGACTGCGTATTAAAACACTAATTTTCAATTTCCAACCCGATGATAGCTAAACATAAATAACTAATCATCAATTAGTATTTGTAATTACTATAAATGAAATATGCATATGGAATTACCGCAAATGGAAATAGATAGATCAAAAGAAATTTCAGCGAATTCTAATCTTGAAAAGAGAAGATTTCAACTGTTAGATTGCTAAAAAATTAAAGATATCGATTCAGTAAATCATACATGAATATTTTATTTTTTCATCATCAATGCATTGAGGATAGCGAAGGTAACATGATCGAAGAATATAACTTCATGTTTTATTTTTTTCCCTTATAACAAATTTCCAATTTTCAAGAGCGAGACATTTCCTGTTGCTTTATATAATTTTAAGTTAAGGTTGAGAACATTTTTTTCAATCCTCCACTAAACTAATATTTGCAAAATACACTTTAAATAATCTGTAGCGATTGCTTTGCGTTATCTGTAACAGTTTATTTGTAAAAGCTACAAAATTTTCCAGGGAACTGAACCATAATAATCCATCTAAAAGTACTACAATATTTTGAGGCAACCTTTTGTAAGTTTGAATGGAGGCTGTACAATATATGCTTTATATGTAAATGCCACATTGATTATTCATCACCTAATCCCAAATAATGGATACTGTATTAACTAAGTTATTAAAATAATTACTGTCGTGTGTATATTTACTCGTCCAATCTCACTTACTCATTCAACGAAAAAGGAATAAACGTTTTTTCTTTCGTTATGTTGATTTTTTTCCTACCGACATCTCTCTTTCTGGAAAATTACAGAACAATGGTGGCACGAAATCGGAAGTAAGAAAGAAAATTTTTTTCTCCGATTATCATTAAAAAAATACCTTATATTTCAGTAAAACATAATTTTTTCCCAAAATATATGAAGCAAATTTAATAACTATTTAAATTTTTATCGGTAAAATTCCAATCCAGGTCACAGTGGCCTAGGTAATTACGAATTGGAATTTTATCAATAAAAACTTAATTAAATATTCTGCAATGAAAGTCACTTCAGTATTCGGCCAAAAATTTAATAAATTAACATTATCTACCAAAAACTACAAAATTTTACTAAAATAAAATATCTTACATTTTTTACATTCAAATAAGTTATGATCGATGGAAGACATGTCTTAATTCCGTATTTTAATAAATAAAAGAAGCCATGCAATATGAAATATCCCCATGTATACTTAGCTGGAACTTTAATGAAACTCAATGTTCTTGACTTATGAGTTCGAATTCATGTCCTTAGTATTTCTACAATTTACGTATCAATCACAATATAATGCAAATGAAATGTTGCTGAAATTCTGACGGAACGGTCAGCTTATAATTTCAATAATAATCCCGATTTCCATGGAATTCAACAATAACTAAGATACAACTGGCCCGTAGAAAGACATAAATGAAGATGGAAAAGTCGATCCGATTCTTGGAGCGTTAGAGGAGCTCGATAATAAAATTCCGATGATAAAAAACTGATGAACGCCGCTACGAAAGACTTTGCACTGGACTTTTGTTGGACTTTGGTTGCTATATGAAGAGATAAACACACAGATATCGTTTCAGTGTCTACGATTGACGTCAACTCCTTTCCATTTCTTCGATTATATATGCAAAAATATTTGTATCATTTACTTTTTATGTCCGACATCTGACCCTGACACAACCGCGGAAGATTTGCGTAGTCGACTATCATAGATTTTTTATGTAAAGTTATGAGTATGTATGAGTTGACTTTATCAACCGATTACGATGAAACGTATATGAGCTGTTGTACACACACCCGCGAAGGTTTTTTAATTCGAACTCAGATCTCTCTGATAGATTTGTATAAAGAATATATGTTGAATTCACTTTTATCGATTGCAGGCTTTATTTCTATAGAAGAATTAAATTAGAAGGAACGGTCGTAGAAAGTCGAATCATACACGAAAGAAAGGGAATTGAATAAAGATTCTTATTTTGGTAGTGGAATGTCGTTTAAAATTCGAAATTGCGAGAATTGTGATAAAATATACGAAAATGTTGTCAAAATTTCGATGCTGTAAACAAGCCATCCCCCTTGACAATGAAGGCGATTGTTGATTCCAAGTTTACTTACTTATCCTTTTGAATGCATTGGGAATTTAAGGCCAGTTAAAATTAATACTGTAAATAAGACTAATCAAAAAACGGATTTAAATATTATTATTTATGATATTTAAATATTAGCAATTACAAACAATATACTGTGAAGAATCTCGGGGAAAAATATATGAACATTAAAAAAAATAAATTCAAATTTCGTTTAAGTATCTGTAGCAATCATGTATTATTTATATCAACGTAATTGTTTACCGTCTTTTTCGTAAAATAAATGAGTCTTATAGTTGTGGGTTATTTAAAATCGATTTCTCTCGATCAATTCAACTGGTTGCGTATAAACAGCCTGGTAAGTTGCGGATGCATTAAACAAAATTTTTTGAACTAAGATTTAAAACGAATCTATTTGCATTGATGCATATTTAGCAATTGACGGAAATGGAGTTAGCGAAGAACGTAAAGATTTCCCAGATTCGGTGTATGTAATATTTAAGGAGTTGATTGGCGAGTTGTAAAGCTTTTGCAAATCTCCAACATCGTTTAGGACCAAAAATGTATGGCAATTTTATTTTGTTACATGCAAAAAGTCATTAATTTTTTGTTTTTAGGTGCTTCCATTCCATATTCATTTACTATCCTTCTGTTATTGGTGTTTAATCTCTGTTTCTATTTGGACATTGCGATTGTTTTTCTGTTATTTGTGTTTATGTTACACATTTTACGTAAGTTTGAGATACGGGTCAGCTTCGTAATACAATTAATATTCGCAAAGAATATTCATCAGTGGTTACTAGAGTGATATATAGTTTATTTCTGTCATTTATGTTGAATATTTGATTCCTTTGTCCCATTCTACCTGTCTGAAAATGTAACTTAAAACATGATACAGCTTATTCTAATGTGAGCTTAGAATAAATTTTTATATTGTCTTAGTTGAAGAAATTGTTCATTCAGAATATATGAGATTGAATATTGAGTTGATGAGGCTTTGTAGACTTCATTGTAACATAATTTCTTGGTATATTGGATTGGAAAGTCTGGTATTTGCTATCTATCAACAATTATGAAGCATGTGTTACGAACAAGGTTGTTACACTGGTATTTATAAAATTTGATATCCCCGTTGAGAATCAACGAGCACTTTTCCTAGTATGGTACAAAAGACGACGAGATTAAACAATGGCAAAGCAAAGAAATACGGTTAGTAAAATAATTCCTTCACATCGTAGGGGCATATATATAAGAGTAAATTCACTATAAAAAATATCGAAATTTTGCTGAGGGTTATGTAGATCATTGATTATTCTAGTGGTAATCCATATTTTTTTCGAAAAAGGGAAATATTTTGCCTAGCTAAAAAAACAGTATTAAGAACAAAAACAGATGGGACTGTTGAAATTCTTAATTTTTTGAAAATAGAATTACAGTGGGCTCTACAGAGGTCATTAGTTATAGTCCTTCCTCTATACATCATATAGGTCACTAAATATCATATGATTCATATGATATAGACATCATTTATGACAGCAATGAGCCAGAACTTAGAAAATTTTAAATACCTTAAATGGGTACTACGTTTTACTAAACATACTTGCTCTGTTTCATGAGTTAGATAGTTATCATCTTAATTTATAGATTCATAAAGTAGTTAAATTTACCATGGTAAATTAAATTTACTATAAGGTAATTCCGGGTGAGATGCCCCACCGGGAGAGATGCCCCAGTCGCAGTATTTTTGAGAAAAACAACAAGATTGCTCTACGGACAGTGTGCGTCAGTCAATTGGAAGGTACCTGTCTATCTGCAAGAATTTCACGGCGATTAATTCTTTTTACGCAGTTTTATATCATCATTTCAAGTAGGCACTGTTTTTTCCGCCCTGTTATAAGATAGGGTAAAATGTTTCTGGTTGGTATCTGTATAAATGTTGGAATATTTTGAATTAAAGGGTGAAAACTTGTAGCTATAGGTACATCTAATATCCACGTGCAGTGACTGGCCATCTTGGACAATGTGTAGCCCCACTGGCTGTAAGGGCATCTCTCCCGTACTGAAAAGAGAGACGCCCCACCTCTTCTCGGGATAGATGTCCCAGTGCTATCTTTAAGTATATGTTAGGTATTAGTACCAATTTAACATTAAGGTGATACTGATTAAGGCATTTTTCAAGAAAATATTTGTAATCTACATTAAAATTTCAATTTAAATTTAAATCCACGGTCGAATGCATTTTATTCACGATCAAAAGATGATGTAGTGTTTATTAAGCACTAGGGTGGTGTGTTTTGCCACTTTTTTTCTGATCAAAATGTAATACCCGGAAAAGGTGGCCCATCCACATTGAAATTACAAATAAAATGAGAATGTTTGCCTCTAAATTTCGATAAAAACATTTACATTGTCTTATTTTTCCGGTTGAATCGACGATATGTTTGCGTGAAAAGACGTCACTTGGAAAAATACCGATGACCAAGCCTCAATATGCTATTTATATGCCACTAGAGGTTGCGTAGATGCCTCCAAAAATTTTTGCAAATGAAACTTTTAAATAGGTTTTAAAGTTAACTTAAACGTTTTCATAGATACTAAATTAAAGTTATAATTAACAATTTTACATATGACAAGCGCTTTCCAGATTAAATTCAGTTTAAGATGATGGGGTACCTCTCCCACCCGGACACTTGGGAGAGATGGTGAAATGCATGGATGCAGAAAAACTTTAATATTCTGTGTGAAAATGTTTTTAAACAAAATTTGTTTACATCCTGTTAATAATCAATAAACGTTCTATTATATCACGCAGTTTTACATTCTTATTATCACTGAAGTCATTGTTATGAAGTCATTTCCTTAGGTGGGGCATTTTACCGGAATTACCTTACATTTTTCACCAAACTTTGTTAAGATGAAAAATCAATGCCTGAAAATCTGATGTGGCCAGCACATGACTTTCTCCATATATAAGATGTAAATATTTATCTACGACAGTATTTTCGAACTCTATATTCAATCTAAACTTGGAAGATAAGTGATTAATTTATATCATATTATATTTTCGGGACATGTTCGATGAAAAACGATGAAATTGGCCTTTCGCCCATAGAGCCCAGAGCGCCCACAAAGTACATAATCAGCAAGTTCCGGTTTATCAGTATTTCATGAATAATTCCTAAACAATCAGTTATACAAAAATTTTTCATACAAAAGTTATAGTAAATTACATTTTCTAAAACTTTTATAACTAATAGAATATACCTTAATATCATATTTATGGAGATAGTTTTCAAAAACGGAAATTTGCTTCGAAGAATAAAGTTCGACTTCCAAGTTTGGTATTGATACAACTAGTAGTTTTTACGTTAGAGCGCTCACAAGCACACACATACAAACATACACACAGACATAATTACGAAAATGGTCAAAACGTATTCTAGGGACCCCAAAACATGTATTTCCGTTGAAATCTCGAAGTTGATTTTTTCATGAAAACAATACTTTCCCTATACTATGTGTATGGAGAATGTAAAAACAGGGATCTCAGTGTTGCGAGGCATTTGGTAAATGATAAGATCAAAAACTGGTTCTAATAGTTTAGAGAATCTTTAGTTCCGTTCAATAGAAAGAAGTAGATAACCGGGTTAACGTTTCTTGAAAATGATCATAATCAAGCGAATTATTCAATTCAATTGAAATCCGTTGAAAACTGTAAGCGTCCCCTGCAGCCCACATCTAGCACCAAATATCTTCACAGAATATTTTCCTGAGCTTCTTCTCATCCCCCAGCGAAATTAATGACACAGAAACCTTCCTTTTTTATTTCCCGCAAAAAATGTTGACGAGGGTGCCCTCGAGAAAGCTTGGCTGTACGCAGCAAAATGGAAATCTGATTGCAATCGTGTGACCCCTTGACAAGCGCAAGGAGTGGATTCGAATGGGGGAGTAATGAGCGTTTTGTTTGGAAATTGGGACATCGCGATGCGCAGCAGATTAGCTGCGGCGAATCTCTACAACTACGACGACCTATCATTTTATTGCAATGCAATGTTATGTGGTTTTAATATCACTTGAAAGCGAAATAACACCTTCCTAAGTGAAGTCTTCCCAAAAATAGTTCATATGCGATCTCCATGTTTGAAATGTTTTTACTTTATACCTCGCTAGCCACCAGTGGGGTTTGTTAGTGGGTGCATCAACACCACCATCAATAATAATAATAAAACGGCTTTTTTCGGGCGAGATTAAGACTAAAAGTCTCCTCTTCCATCCAACCAGTCATACAATACATAAATAATTAATTTAAAGAGATAGTATCAAAAAGATACGAGAAGAATTGTGGATGTAAAAAACCTCAGAAATTCTTAGGAAAAAAATTTTTCAACTGCAGGAAAACACCCACTAAGAAGGAGGGTGTGAAAAACCTGCGCAAACCTAACGATAGTCATAAAAAAACATGGTAATAAACATGATTATATTTTATAAATACACTATCAATAGATAGATACATGGGATACATCAACAAGCATAGTCACGTTGACATTGAAATAAACACCTGATCAACTTAGTGATGAAGAAATAAACATTGTAAATTTTGAACACAATTTTTTTAATTGACGACCGGTTTCGCTACCGGAGTATCATCACCAGAAGATGCTATTCCGGTAGCGAAACCGGTCGTTAGTAAAAATTCGTGTGGAAAATTTACAGTTTTATTTCTTTACTTCGATGGCTTTCCACAAGGTAAACCCTGATTATTTAGATTTCACCACCATTAACGCCTTACTAGGCTATAATCTTTTCTAAAGCTGTGAGGAATGAACGACCTCAACCTCATCTGTTACAGAAATTAATATCTTCCTTCGTCGGCGACTCTCGAGTTTTCCATTCGTTCTTCACCGGAAGTACTACGTGATTATTTAATTACATCATTGAAAGAAAACAATCTGAATAGCTAATGTAGTCTATCATTAAACCCATCCATAGTTGCTTGTTTCTTAAATTCTTCAGGACTAATTTTACCGGCCGTGGTGGCCGAGTGGTTAGTGTGCTTGCATGGCATCGCTCCAACCCCGTGAACCCGGCTTCAGATCCCGGCAAGTCAGATTTTTTTCCGATTAGAGTTTATGAGGTGGGAATAAAATTTTGATTGAACATTTATGCCAATTAATTAAAATTAATGATGGTGGCTAGTAAAAATAGCAACAGTGACTGCCGTATAAAAATTAATGACAAACCAATAAAACAAGTCCAACAGTTTAGATACCTAGGAAGTTTAATATCAGACGATGGGTACTGCAGTAATGAAATTAAATCGAGAATTGGTACGGCAAAGGAAAATTTTTGTTGCTGTTATTGTTAATACCTACCAGTCCAGAGTCCAGAAAATTGAATGTTTGTGGGGTAAAAGAAATAAATTTAAAAAAAAAACAGAAAGAGCCACTGGCCCTAAATAGTTAAAATTTATCAAACATGTAGGCAAATTTGTGTCTTTTTCTGAGCTCCCACTACACCAACCACTCTTTCCTCACTCTCTCTGAATTCTATGAATACATTCAACTTTTCGTGGCAGAAAAGGCAAAGCAGTTGAGCTCGAGATCCGAGATAAGTATAATAAGTGTAGGATTCTCAGTATACTTAGTGACAATGTACGGACAGAAAAATCCGGAGTTTACTAATGCAATAAAAATTTTTAGATTAGTAATGAAAAAAATTGTTCGCGATATATTCGTATTGACTGAGAAAAAGTCTGCTAAAACTGCAAAATAAAAAATCTCTCGGAATCTCCTGGAATTTTTGCCTCCAGAATGAATAACCTTATGGACGAAGCACTCTCAACCCTACTGTTCCCTCTCATCGTTGTATCTGTCAATTTATTCAGAAACACTTCCACAGATTGAAGAACAACGAGAAAGCGTGGATGGAACAAGGACGTTAGTGTGCATGTGAGAATATCTTAGATTCAGATAACTACAGATAAAATTGAAATTTTTGCCAAACAACATCCACTAATAACAACGATTACTGTTTAAGTGAGTTGAGTTAGTTGAGTGAGTTTCGTAATCCATTGTTCAGAACCATGAAGTGATTTGTATATTGACTATGAAATATTGATGCCACGAGAAATAGGAATAAAATAGAAACAATCTAATGAATGAAAAGGTGCCAAATAAATTGAATTGAAGTGAGAAGAACCCTTGAAAATTTAGAGGATGAATAATTTACCGGGCACAGTTAACAACACAGCACAGAAAACAATAGATATGTGGAAAGTACTCTCAAAGGAATAGTAGATAGCAAATAAAAAGGAAATAAATGCAATAAAATTGTGCACCAACAATATTGAATTTCTCGAATGATAAAGAAACCTGCTAATAATAAATTGGCATCAATAATATTGGAGTGTATGTATATTTATTTATTTATTCACTGACAATTACAGTGTTAATCACTTCCTTTGAGACAAAAATTTCGATAACGTAGCCCAAGAATGAGTACACAGACTTTAGAGACACAAATACGAATCCATGGCCTGTATGAGGAACTGACAGAGTTAACAGAAAATAAAGTGAAATAAAAAAGTTGCTGGAAACGGATCTTACAAGAAAGAAAGCAGGTAAATATAGTGCAACTTATTGAATATGATTAGAGGAGATAAAAAAATACTTTTGCAAAATATATGAGCAAAACCATAATGATTCTTGAATAGCAGTCATAGAGAAGAAAGTCCGTAAGTTCACTAAGATTGTTAAGACTGTTCAGCTAGATATCAACATTAGGAACTCAATTTCCTTAACATGGATAGAAAATCGTGCAGATGCAAGAAAGGCGTATTTATTTGTTTAAGTAATCCATCAACGACAATTTATGTTGGAAAAGAATTTTCGTCACTAGGTACACCTAAAGAGAATAAATAATTTAATGTTCCTCCTCAATTAGTTGAAAATAGTTTAAGAAACAAAATGTATTAAATATTGAATCCTAATTCTTAAGAATAGAAGCGCTGGTTTCATTGAAAAGGCAGCTTGAGGATCGCAAATACCCTTCTCCGAAAATTTCAAAATTCGAAAGGATTAACATTCTATCAATTAAATAACTGCTACTTGAACAATCCGTTTAACATACTTATTGCTTAAGAGTGCATTTGTAACTGCCCATCCAAATTTTTACTGCAAAGATTTCAATATACATCACTTTTTTATTTCATCCAATTCGCGACGCTTAATTTTATCAAATTACCTTCACAGAAAATTTCGTCTATTTTCTCAGAAAAAAATGCCTAATCAATTCAGTAATTTTATCTACTTAGATAAACTGAAACAAACTGTGTAACATGCCCTGGCATATTCTGAAGCATTTCTGGGGAGTTTTGATGCGTTATAAACCAGTTAATCAATGGAAGCAATTCGTATTAAATTCCGCTGAGCACATGATTCAATTTCGCGGGAAAGAGGAAAACACTTTGCAAACGGGTATTTCCTAAGCTGTGGTGAGTGAGTTTTAGGGTTAAGAGTATTAAATTTAGTCCGCGACAGCTATATTTTTGTATCGCCTAATCGGAAAAAAAATTAAATGTCTGCGTGATAGCTTTATAGAGATAGGTCGGACTTTGAATAAAGTCGTTATCATCCACGAGTGAATAGCTGTATGGATAACCAAGCACTATCACGAAAGCATTATAGATGTATGGAATGTAGCAAGAAAGAAGATGATAGCGGACTTGTTAGGGATAGGGAGCTGCGCCAGAGGGCCCGCATTCGCCGGGAGATATCAGAGACGCCTCCGTAAGATTCTTAAACATCTGTTTCTTACGAACAGACACTTCATTCAAAGATTACGAACGGAAATGAAGGAAAATCTCAGTAATAAACCCATCAATACCAAAGGAAATCAACGTATTCGTATGATAATTAATAGGACGTCTTTTCTGATAAACGTCTTCTTCAAAATGATAAATATACAGAAAGAAAATAGTGGGACAAGCTTTGGGTTGATCCAATTTTCACGCAAGAGAATAATAACTAACAACTGATATTTATATATTCTTCGCTGCCTATTCTTCATTTATTTATTCCATGGGTATCTTTTCGAAATTATTTCCATCATAGAATAAAATATATTACTGTTTGCGTCTCAAATATAGAGGTATTCTTATGTATAGTTCATAATTTTAGAGCGACCAAAATCAAATACTTTATATCTTTTATTATTGATTATAAAGCAATATAATACATAAATCGTTATGTATGTATGTTATATATATGAATTTGTAAATAATGTACGCTCTGCTTAATTTGTGTAATTCTTATTCCTGCAATCTGCCCAGAGTAAATAATAAAGTATTTTTTTACAATTGAGAAAGAAAAATAAAACAAAGTAGTGACGCAGTGTATAGTAATAGTAGGTGTACAACGCGTCCGGTTTTGGTGAATGCGATCCCGAGTTCAATTCCCATAATATACGTTGGAGCCTCGCTTACATGACCCATACTGTCGAAGCTCTATTAACAATACTACAACTACAAGGTATGATTTAAAACGCAGTTTCAACTACTCAGTAGTAAATCACAGGTTAGGATTAACTGTTACTCTTATATATTGCCAGTAAAATGTTTCTTCCAAATTACAAACTTACTGGGAATAAGTTGTAGGACATTATTCTTCCGCAAAGCACCTTTAAACGCGTTCACCATTGGTTCCCGTAGGAAGAATTTTCTAAGAAATATCATCGGATTAATATCGTAATTTGACCTTAAGTTATTTGTCTTATTTGGAAGCGTCCGGAAAAACATCGGAAAAATTCCCACCGTACATTCCTTATGGTGAAATACTTGCCCCGATCTAGCTTTGAACCAAGGATAATTCGAAGATGTCTGCTGTTGACGGTTTCAAAAGGTTTCATTAAATCCTAAAAAGGACTGTATTTAGGAGTTAAATTAATTCGTTGTTTTTGCGCCTCTTGAGTAAACGCGTGAAAACTCATATTAAAACGATTCCTCCGGAGCAAAAGGGACCGCAACAATTCGCCTGCAGAGGGAACAAGTAACGCTTTTCGATTTTTTCTGGAACACGTCCCTAATTAATATTCCTCAAACAGCACGATACGGAACGTTAATAACCGCAGGAAAAATATTTTCAATACACAAATTTATTTGCATACTTATCCAAGAAAGATATCGTTTTTAAAACCGAAAAGTTAATCAGCCTTTTGCATATTCAGCAATTTTTTAGTCAAAGGCACCGAAAGAAAGATTCGTAGGTTTCGATGACACTCGAGCGAAGGTGATTATCATGATAAAAGGTTTTTCGACCAAGGCGAAGCATATTGCATCCCTTTCAAAGTGTATCTCATGCATATATTAATCCTCAGACACGGTTCAAAGCGTTCAGCAATCGGAATCAGAGCAGCCACTCCTAGGGAATGAGAGGAAAAAAGCAAAACATATTCGTCGTATACTTTTTCGATTGAGGGGCCCACGGATTTCGCAGTTCTTTTGTTATTTTCGCGACGGATGAGTTTCCATAGAGAGAGGCAAATCGGCCGTTGAATACCTGTGGCTCGAATCGGATATATTTTTATTTCTTTGGGTGCAAAATCCCTATCTTCCACGGCTCAACATATGAAGTGCATATTCATTCTTTACGGTGACACTTGAGCAGTATATTTTTCGTATCTGTGCAGTAATTTTAGCTCTGTTACATGACTAGGAAATTAACTCGCTGCTTTTCACATATGCCATAATATGAAGAAATCAGTTCATTAAAAACTTGAAACACCCACCCATGAGACTTCCAGTTCAAGTACCCTAATATCCTCTGCTCTTCGCGTTTGAATCGATATTACCCAGCTAATCCTCTTTAACCGTGTCTTTTCCTTGTTTCAAATACTTCCAGCCCTCTCTATTTCCAATACACTGTATCTTCCATATTTCTTAAACCAAAACCACACCTTCTAGGATTAGTAGCAAATTGTTTGATGCAGTATAGTAGTGTTTTTAATGGTCCTTCGACATCTTAGGTCATTTCGCTCCTGGGTTTTCACAGAGGGAATCGAACCCGGGACCGCGTGCAGCGACGCGCTGCCTACATGGCGAAAGTAATGTGACCAGTTTCGGATTCCGGCCAGTCCATCTTACGATATTTCACGAGAAGCGAATTTTTTTAGGTCACTTAAGCCTATAAAAACCATAGTACCCTATGTTTCTGCCATAAACTTCTGTTCTGTCAACGCTGAGCACTATGCATTAATTATTAATAATATAAAACTCATCTTCTCTTCCATTCGGGCAACTTATAAAAATTTTCTTACTCTAAGATCCACGTTTCACATCTATACACTAAATATATCCCAAAAAAATATTTTTCGCCACCGTAAGGTATCTTTCCCATGTAGCTTCGTAGCATGAATAAAATCAACTATAAATTGTGAGATATGTCGGCTTCTCGTCATTCAGAATCATCCTTCTTCTTTTTCTTGCACATCTTATTGTACATTTATTCTACAAGGAATATCCTAACATCAATTTTCCAATTCATTTACAGGTATTGGATCTTAAAATGAAGCTAGAGAACGAACTTCATCCAGCATCTATTTAATTTCTAAGTTTCTTGCGACTATTCTACTGGGACAATCACAGGGGTTGCTTTATTTCGATTTTTAACACACTTGGAGGTAAAAAATTACATCACATAGCTCACTCACATCCCGCATGAATTTACCGCGATGTATATGGATGTGCAAAGATGTAAGTTGGAAGTAAGAAAAATCTTCGACGGTTGAAAACAAAGATTAAAAATCTGATGTGGCCAGCACATGACTTTCTCCATATATATAAGATGTAAATATTTATCTACCGCAATAATTTCGAACTCTATATTCCATCTAAACTTGGAATTTGAGTTATTAATATTATATATTATCTTTGATGCCAAAAACATGATAAATAATTTTTACGGGACATGATCGATGAAAAACGATGAAATTGGCCTTTCGCCCATAGAGCCCAGAGCGCCCACAAAGTACATAATCAGCAACTTCCGGTTTATCAGTATTTTATGAATAACTCCTACACAATCAGTGATACAAAAATATGTTTCAACCAAAAGTTATAGTACATTACATTTTCTAAAACTTTTACAAATAATAGTATATACCTAAATACCATATTTATGGAGATATTTTGAAAACCGGAAATGAGCTTTGAAGAATTAAGCTCAACTTCCGGTTAACCGATTCACTCCAAAAACTAATCAACTCTAAAGACGCAAACCAAAATACTATATATGAAATTTGGTGTTGATCCGACAAATAGTTTTCATGTTAGAGCGCCCACAAAGTACATAATCATCTTCTTCCGGTTTATCAGTATTTCACGAATAACTCCTAATCAACCGGTTATACAAAAATATGTTAAATACAAAAGTTATAGTAAATTATATTATCTAAAACTTTTATAAGGAATACAATATACCAATATATCATATTTATGGATATATTTTGAAAACCAGAAATGAGCTTTACACAACGTACATAATCAGCAACTTCCGGTTTATCAGTATTTCATGGATAACTCCTAAACAATCAGTGATACAAAAATATGTTTCATACAAAAGTTATAGTAAAATAAATTTTCTACAACATTTATAAATAATAGTATATACCTAAATATCATATTAATGGAGATATTTTGAAAACCGGAAATGAGCTTTGAAGAATGAAGCTCGACCTCTCGGTCAGCCGATTTACTCCAAAAACTAATCAACTCTAACGACTGTAATAAAAGTACTATGTATGAAATTTGGTGTTGATCCGACAAATAGTTATCATGTTAGAGCGCCCACAAAGTACATAATCATCTTCTTCCGGTTTATCAGTATTTCACGAATAACTCCTAATGAACCGGTGATACAAAAATATGTTAAATACAAAAGTTATAGTAAATTATACTATCTAAAACTTTTATAAGTAATACAATAGACGTATATATCATATTTATGGAGATATTTTGAAAACCGGAAATGAGCTTTAATGAATAAAGCTCGACTTCCGGTTAACGGATTTACTCCAAAAACTAATCAACTCTGACAGCACACACAACAGTACTATATATGAAGTTTGGTATTGATACGACTTTTAGTTTTCGAGTTAGAACGCCCATTATCACACACACACATACACACACACACACTCACACACACACACACACACACACACACACACACATACACACAGACATCATTCAGAAAATGGTCAAAACGTGTTCTAGGGACCCCAAAACGTGTATTTCCGTTGAAATCTCGAAGTCGAATTTTTTCATGAAAACAATACTTTCTCTATACTTCGTATATGGAGAAAGTAAAAAAGGAGCAAGACAAGGATTTATGTTTTCGCTATATCTTTTAGAGTTTTAGGTTGCAAATATGGCAAAGAAGGAGAAGACTAATGGTATAAATATACGCTACATTAGGTTTGCCGATGATTTTCTGGGATCAGAATCAGTTAAAAATATGAATCCTCAAAATCCACAGCTTCGACAAAATGGAATTTGAAAATTAATGTGAAAAAAACAAAAGCTATAGCAATTTCTATAAACAAGGCCGAATCAATTATAAAAAAATGATAGGGGAATCAAGGGTATATGAAGAAGAAGAGACCGCGGGAATATAATTAATCCATATATAATTTCCGTATAATTAATAAGAGAATCCACCTCCGCAGCGAAAAGAAGGATAAACGAGGAAGGCACACGAAAGTGAAAGAATCTCTTAGGAAACTAACAACAGATTGGAAATTAGAAAATCTTTCACAAAAACGTTTATGTGGAGTATATTACTATGCGGATATAAAATGTGAACATTGAAAAAGAATGGAAAAGTGTCGCTTGGAAGCAATGGAAACTTACATTTGAAAAAGTATAGCAAGAAAAACATGAATAGACAAGAAAAGCAACAAATAAGTTCCAAGGGAAATGGAGAGGGATTGGATGAAAAAGAAAAGGAAGATTTGTTTTGCGGCATAACTACGTCTTAGATAGCAACCTAGATTCTAGCAACTACATCCTAGAAAGTATAATGGAAGGAAAAGCCGAGATGAAGGCCGAGAGAGAAGTTCCTTGGTGACATAGAAAGTAGTATGGTAATTATAACAAATAAAAAGAACAGCAATGGACAGAGGCTTCAATGACACGCTTAGAAGGAGATGACGAACCCACTCAAACTTAAACCTTATATTTTTTTATGTAAATCAAGAATTCATTGCAATAGCTGTCCTAATCTTATAACAAATTGCATAACCGTAAGAACAAAATAAGAGATATGGTAAACTGAAGGACATCATCTGAGCCTAAAAAGTAGAACAATACCAAAAAATATTTGTTTTTCTGCTTTGGTGACAATCTTATTTCTATCAACTGTTTAACTACAATTTTTGACAATCGACTTTCATCAAATGTATTCAATAAGCTGCAATATTTTCTTTTTTATAGGCATAAGAATTAATGAATTATTTTTCCTAATTTTGCGCTATCTTGCTACTTTCTTCTCCTCACGGAAGTAATTTTCTCTATTTTCAATCAAAAAAATTTGCACTTCATTTTTTTCTTTTAGCCCTAAAATATTTTCTGATATTTTACGCACATTTGAAGTTTTTGAGACTGATTCCATTTCCATTCTATATGGAATATGGAAATGTATTTTATCTATTGTATAGCTATTGTTCTGGCTATTTTCGATTCTGTCTATTAAAATTTGATTTCCAGTAACATAAAAATCAATGATGACTGGAAAATTTTGTTATCAGACACGGAAAAGCTTAATTAACCTGGAAAGCATCTCCGGAATTTATGTTTGTGGTACTCGGAGACAAGTCTACCAATAACTGGATAACTCATTCCGATATCATCGTCTTACCAGTTATGCGATGGGAGACACAACATAAACTATAATTTTGAGACTTAAATCCAGTATTTCTAGGCGAAACTGGGTATCTCACAGAAATTTCTGCATAGAGTCGTGGATCGAAAATGGTTTCTTTCCCAAAAATGATTACTTCGTCAAAGTACGCGAGCCGTCGAGAGGTTAATCAAAAACACCCATTTCTTCGTTCATTTTCAGGTCATATTTGGGCTCATCTTTGATCCACTTCATTTACGAATGCGATCACACGGCAATAGTTAATCCAAAATAAAAAAAGGAATAAACTGATTCTGAGAAAGAAACAACGTATATCTCCTGAAAGCTTCGCATAGGACCGAAAGAGGACGCAACCAAATTCGGCTTCGCAATAACGATGTACCGAAGGCATCCTTAGATGCGAGCAGATTTCTCGAATTGAGCCATATTATTTAGATTACTCTGTACGCAATCCACAAAACCGACGCTAAAGAGTCTATTAATCCAACACTCAGAGGATCTTCATTTGCCGCCAAACAAATTTTTGAGAAAAATCCGATCAGGTTCACAATTACACAGGCGATAAGATTAAAGGATATGTGGAATGAACTGAAATTTTTCATGAAATCATACGATTGAGCGATTTGAGATGAAATACCTTATGAACGCATTGAAAGCAATTTATCTCGTAGAAGGATAAGTTATGTTAACCAATTAAAATAAAAACCATTGAAAAATAACGAAATATGCATTTAAAATTATGACATAACTTAGAAATATAATATTAGATAAAAATAAATGTTTCCAGGTCATGGTCTTCCAGAAAACGAATTTGATATATGCGATGAATATTTCTTTATTAAATGTTTATTAAATTCAATAAATAAATAAATCACTTCAGCTCAAAGCACTATAACCAATACGAAACTAACACTGAACATATAATACTATTTATAACATTGAACATAAAGTACTATACAGGATAGATTAAAAATAACCACAGCTACCAGCCCATCATGTGGTTGAGCACTTCCGAAATTAAGTGTGATAAATACATTGCCTTTTGGATTACAGTACATTCATTTATGGGCTATCACCAAGTGAATGCCTGTTTAAATTTATTAACATTTTATGGTCGGGAATTCATCCAACAAGCACATAAAAGACCCACAAAAGTAAAACTGATGTAGTGGAATAGTTTTTAAAAATTATTTATATTTAGTGCTAGTTTTACATGAAGTAATAATAAAAAGAGAGTGAATTTCATTTAAATATAAATTTCATCGAGTAATGACAACCACTTCACTACTTTTTTAAACACGATTCTTCAAAAAGAAGAAATAGTGATTAAATCACAGCTTAGAAGGAAGAGGAGACTTTTTAGTCTCAATTTCGCCTAATAAATACCCCTAATAATAATAATAATGATAATATAATGGTTTTTTAATCTCGCTTTTCGTTGGAAGGCTACGTTGGAGTAACATCAATACATGGATATAAATTTAAGCTAAATCAGGGAAAATTAAGTATGGCATCCCTTCACCCATAGTGTTTATTGTTCCGTGGCTAATTAAAGGAGGCGACTGATTTGTCATTGGAAATTAGAAATTTCGGAAAGGAAAAGCCGGTTCCTAGCACCGACTTGAAGTTTTGAATTTTGAAAACATTCCCTCAAATTCGTTCTCACATGCTTGATTTCATTTTCAATTTGAATAAGCAGCCTTAACTTTTGAAAAACATCTGTGCATTCAAAAACTTAAATAACAAAATGTAGAAACTGTGTAGAGATACCTGATGATATTCGTCATTATTACAAAAGGTTTGCGCCTACGCTTCGTAATACTCCGCACAGAACTTAATTTTAAAAACCCAAAATCATAGACGTCAATATTTCATATAAAAACTAACAGGGTGGATAACGATAAACGAATATTTTTGCTTGTGTTGCTCCGTTTAAGCAAAAAGGACGGACAGAAGCAAAATTACTAAAATCTCTTCTGGAGAGAGAAAGAAAAACTCTAATTTCGCACTCATATTTCATTGGTTTCTCTTACAGAATGCAAACATCATTTATTATGAAATTAATCAGGAAAAATCACATTTTCTGAAAGTATGTCCACACGAGAAGAAATGAACACTCTATTCAAAGAATATTAAGTTCGCAAGCAGTTTTAATCTTAATTCCCTAAGCACAGCTCTAGATTCAATATTAACTAATTCGCAGCTGTAAGGATTGATAGCATATTTATATACCATCAGCATTCAGCAAGCAATATGAATACGATTATAATCTGAAACACGCCGATCGAAACCTTGATTTCTACATAGTTATTTCAAATGGTAAAAGCTTTTTAACCAATGAAAACCACGTAAAATCTGTAATTAGAGGAATCGTAATCCTCTCATTGAAATTGGGGGACACGCATTTTGAATTCGCTCGCGTCAGAGGGATTTGGTTTTCTATGCGATCAGTAAACCGACATAGAGACATATTTGATACCAATGAAGAGTAAAATGCAAGCTGTTTTGATTTATTTGTAGAATAAAAAGAGAAAATTTCAATACAATATCACTTTCCAACACTGAATTAACACAGTGTTAACTCTTTACTTGGTGTGAGTGATCACACATTTAATTTCTTTGGCGGCTTTTCTTTCAACCGAGCATATCAAAGCAAATGATACCACCAAAATTCGCTTTTACTCTCAGGCAACAGAATAGTACAGATAGAGCAAATAGAAAGTACTACACAAAGTCAACAGAGGACTTCATATAGAGTTTGTTCTGTCGACGACTTTACCAAAATATGAAAATAAGGAAAGACAGCAATAAAACTGGCCGTCATTTTTCTCAAATACGGTCTCCTACTTGTTACTGCAATAAGTAAACACCTGCTTCATAAAATGAAATAAAGTCATTTTCATGGATCAATGCAAATACGCGACCTGGGTCACAGATATCAGCTCCATCTTCGGGTGGAGCCCGATTTTACTGTTCAATAGTTCGCGTCAATAAATTTTATATCTTTACTTGTGTATCATTTCCACAGTGGTGTGTCCTCACTGATCCAGCGCACGTCAAATTAAAAATATTAGTACAATAGTAGCAGTATTATTAAAAGTGCTTTAACAACTATTTTGCTCATTGGCTCCCACCGAGAACCAATGGTTCAATTTGTTCAACCAATGCGCTGTCCACATGACTATTCGGGAGCCTAATATTAGTATAATAATTATGATTATTATACGTATATTATAGTAATATTATTATTTATTATTATCAAACGAAATATTCAAAATTAAATTTGTCATTTTGCAATTGCCATAGCTTTACTTTGTGATATTATCATTTACAGATTAGATAGTCCATAAACGATAAACTTGAGAAAGAGGTCAACATCATTTAGTAGATGATAAAAATGTGCATATAAAATATTAATACAGAAAATTAAACTCGTATTTATTACGTTGGGTTTAAGTGTTGGACTGCCTATTGCTACGAAGCCAACGAAATATGCTACCACGATGATTACTATGATGCAATTTCTTATCTATAAGATCTGAGATAAATAAAATATTTATATTTCATTGCGCAGAAATGACATTAACTTTACATTGCGTTGGGAAATTCGACTATTTTATAGCGTGAAGGAAACGCCGCTGAAGAAGAGCGGTCCTCCAAAACATTAACAGTTTCCATCGGAGATTTCTATTTCTTGGGCCTTATTCTGTAAGTAGCACTGTAGACTTAGAAGCACAAATCAAAGATGAACTCGAAAGTCGCGTGTTTTACATTGAGCCGTTCCGATAACACCGATTCGAGGTACAGCACAACGATCGTTCCCTAATGACGCTAACTTCTCCAAAAGTTTTGCATTTATCGAATTTGGATTTGCCGACCATCCGAAGACTCTCATTAAACTCGGAATCTCATTTCAAAAGCACTTGCAAATCAAAGCAGAAAGTCAAACGGGGGAAGGAGCACCCTCGAGACAAAGCTGATTCGCTGGGAGTTTTACACTTGGAAGTCGCGGTCACTTACAAAAGAAGTCGCCATAGTCTCGTAGATTGCGTCCACATGTGATGCGAACATCGCAATAAATGAGGAGTTCAGATAGAGTCGAACACTTCACAAAGGGAAGTTCGTTTAGTAATAAAAAAATTGAATGAATATGTGAAAAAGAAAAGAATTATGGCACGTGAAGAACCAATTTCATTCGATTTCCATGTCCACAATTTCGACAGCCAACGATAACTGAAAACACTTTCGATGGCCTCTAAAATTAAATCCTTTCTCAATGAAATTCGTCGAAGGGAATACGATTTTCTGGTCCAGCTTGAATCTGCAATTTGCTCGAAACCAACTAAAAGGAAGCTATTGCGGAAATCTAGCTATAAGAACAGCGCATTTTTCCTGTTGAAGGTAAAAGTTCGAAAATCATAAATTACGACACACACCAAACCTTTTTTTCTTCTAAATTTGGCCATTGTAAGGGCGGGTTCTCATTTCAATGGAAGTGGATATGTTATTATTTTATTTCGAACGTATAAACCTATGTTACCGATATCACCAGAAAAATACCGCTAAAAAGGCTTGAATTTATAAAGAAATTAAAGCACAAATTACGATAATATTGAGAATTGGGCAAAACCCTGGACGAATAATATCTTAGGTAGGTTATTCCTACGTCTAAACGTCTCTAGGCTGGAAAACGCAAGACAGTCAATCATAGATACGCAAACCAACAGGACTTGCGGCGACGATACTTCCAAAGAACCTCAATTACAAACGAGCCAATATAAGTCTAGCTGCGCAATTAGAAAAATCCCAGGAGACAGGGCAAAAGGTTGCTGGCTAAACGTTTATTTATCTCTAATGATGAGAAAGCTAATGAAAGCTCTCTTTGCCTTATCAATAGGAGGAGACATCGCGAGGAACTATTCTAATGGGTCCTTCTAGTGAGGCGACAGCGCCTCCGAGCGCTCACAAAGAACCGGGGCGGCAGTCGGGCGAGTTTCGCGGGCACGTCTGAGAGGACTCACCGAGGGCGAAGAATAGCAGTGCCGCGACAGCCGGTAGCAGCAGCGGCGTGGAGAGCAGCGCGTGTCTCATGTTTGGGTCTCCTCCTCCGACTCCCTTCGAACAAGACCTTCACGCTCCCCCTCCGCTCATGAGACGGGTCGTCTTTATTTCTCTCTATTGTTTGCTCTTTTTCGAAAACCTCCTCCGAGGCGATCGGAACGATGGCAGACGCAGCGACGTTGTTCTTGTACGCTTGTCAGAAGAGAACTGAGTTGTCACGAGGCGAGTGGGGTACTTCGCCCATTAACCCACGCGGGTCCCATCCCTCCCAGTGGGCTGCGCCTCCCCACCGCCCCCCGTGGGTTCCCCCCACCACAAGCCGCCTCGCTCCGATGCCTTCCTCACCTTCCAGGCCGCGACGGTCGATCGATTTGACCCGAGGCGGTGGCGTTCCATTGGACAGGCGGATCGCTGAGCGAGACGTCGACGACCAATGAGAAAGGATGCGGGAAGTCTATATATAATACGTGCGCGAGAGAAGAAGGCTGAGGGGTGGGACAGAAGAATGGGGCGATCGGATACAGTGTTAACCCAGTACAGGCAGAGATGTCGGAGGTCAAGTGAGACCTCGCACCATCCGAAGGATTCCGAACCCATTAAAAGAATTCCTCGACCGAAACACTTTGATGGGACAGGTTCTTCATTGTCTCGCCTTCGAGTAGGTCAGCTGAGGGCTCATGCCATCCTAATAGCTGTTAAGAATTTCTCAATAGCCACACACACCCCCGCCTTGGTGAACCTAGTTATTTCAAAAATCATAGGCTATCTAATTTTTTCACGTAACTTCCCCCTTCATGACATAATCTCATACTAACCTAAATATATTCATCAAGAAGACTAAATCAGGAAAGTGAGAATCTTCTTCTATTGGTCTTCAATGCATCTTCTCCATGGTCTTCCGATGCTCCTGTTTTCCGTGAGCAAAGAAAACATTTTCATTATCTACGATGTGACCTGTCATCTGCAATGGGGTACAGAATTCAGGCCACGGTTTCTATCCTCGCGTAATGGTTTATAAATAAATTATATCTGACGATAGTAAACTTTCTATAGATGCATTGCATTGAAAATAATCACGACTCAAAATTCTTTCGAAACTCTATTGAAGGGCTTAATCTAACTATTTTGCCATTCCTATCTACACATAATACAGTAAAATTGTCCAATTGGATTGACCTCATCGTTGCGAGCAACCCAGAAAAATTAAAATGTATGGTCAACTGCCAGCTCCCGGAATTTCTCATCATGATGTCCTATTTCTAGCTTATTCATCCAAGTAAAAGTATCAAGTACCCAAATGTAAACAGAAGTTCATCCAATACCGCAACTTGAAGAATATAAACTGTGATAAATTTTTAGAATACGCGATAAAATTACCGTGGCATGAGATAGAATTCCTCGATGATACAGATGCAGAGGTCATTATTCTAAATAAATTATTTCTTAATTTACTTAATGCTTATACGCACATTAAAACAGTCAGAGTTTCCAAGCTATTTTCTCCCTGACTTACAAATGAAATAAAAGAAATGGTGAGGAAACGTGATTCAGCTATCCGTAAATTTAAAACGGCTAAAAATCCGCAAAATGTTAACAATTATAAAAATCTTAAAAACAGGACAAAGCAATTGATTAGAAATTCTAAAATCAAATTCGCTTATTCTATTTCAAAAGGCAATAATAAATACATCTTACTCAATATGGAAATACTTTCGCAGCCTCGGGATCGGTTAATCCAAAGAATCTCCTCCACTTAGAAATTGTTCTCTCGATACGCTTAGCGAAAAGTTTTCTCGTCCTTCAACAAATATCAATACCGAAATTAAACGCCGAGTATTAGATAGATACCTAAAATTTCCAAACTAAATCAAATCGATTACCGTCCAATCATCTTCCTT
Organism: Sympetrum striolatum; assembly: GCA_947579665.1. Lineage (NCBI taxonomy): Eukaryota > Metazoa > Arthropoda > Insecta > Odonata > Libellulidae > Sympetrum > Sympetrum striolatum. The sequence goes on from OX388349.1 coordinate 73,832,762, forward strand.
CCTGTATTAATCAAAGTCTTAGAGAAACTTGTACAACCAGGTATCCGAATTTCTCAGGCAAAATTCAATTCTTAACACCTTACAATCGGGCTTCCTCAAAGGTAACAGTACCTCTACGGCTTAAGTGAAAATCACTGATGATATTAGAAGATCAATTGCTAATACAAAATTAACTTTCTTAATTCTTCCTGATTTTAGTAAAGCCTTTGACTCTATTGATTTGGATATTATGATCAACAAACTGCGTGATATCGGCTTCTCTACCTTATTTACCGACTGGTTTTCATCCTACCTTCACGAGCGACAACAAAAAGTTATATCTCAAGATTCCTCTTCCTCATGGTTAAAGATTGATCATGGTCTACCTCAAGGTTCTATACTAGGTCCTTTGCTATTTTCTCTTTATATCAACGATTGCCCGCAAGTCATCAGATACAGCAAGTATCATTTATATGCCGATGATTTACAGATCTATTTAGACTCCAGTTCAACAGATCTCAGTCAATGAATTTGTTAAACCAAGATCTAGCCTCAATAAACGAATGGAGTAGAAATCATTGCAGTTAACCCAACAAAGTCGCAAGCCATCATCATTGGCAATCCTAAACTTTTAAAGAATTTAAATATCGATATGATTCCCAAGCCCACTTTTAAACGAATTTCAAATCCCCTTGAATAATTCAGCAAATAATCTTGGCCTTTACATAAATGAAAATCTCCAAAGGTCGCAGCAAGTAACAAATATTTGAAAGAAAGTATGTACGATATGTCCCTTCAAAATCTCAGGCACTTAGGATATTTTCTCCTCAGAAAGCACAGCTGGTGAAGTCTCTAATTATGCCTCACTTTGATTACGGAGACATTGTCTACCAAGACTTGTCTGGCGAACTAACGCTTAAACTACAGCGAGCTCAGAATGCAGCCGTGAGATTTCTTTTTAATTAAAAAAATACGACCATATATCTGAATCGTACGATAAATTAGGCTGGTTGAAGTTGGAATCTCGCAGAAAGCTACACATTCCTTGTTCATTCTACAACATCCTACACACACACATACTCCCGAATACATTGCAAACGAATTTGTAAGTTTAGACTCAGTACATAACCACAACACAATAGGATGGAAAAAACTACTTATCCCTCACCACCGAACTGAAACAGTCCACAACTCCTACATTGCAAGCAAGATATGGAATTCTCTTCCGGCTAATATCAAGCTCTGTGTTCTCTTTCAAGAGAAAATGCCTTACGTACCTTCAGCTAGATAGACCTCCGAATTAAAAAGCCACACTACTCCTTTCTTTCAATATGTATTTAATAGATTACCTTCTTTTACTCCTCTATCTTTGCTTAAATTTTTCTTATAAAAGCCCTGACGTAAGCAATGATAAGAAATCTCTTCTATCCTATAAATACTTAACTCATTTTACTCTTGCTCTTCCTCTCAACGCATAAGATGCATTCTCTATCTTTGTTTGTAATAATTCTCATCTGTTTCTTTTTTTCTTATTCAGAGTTACCTAAATGTCTATGCTGTATGTAATTTTACTAATATATACTGTATCTATTATTTTCATACTGTTTTTTTACAATATGCCTTTTTGTCTCTTATTGTATTTTATGGATGAAAATCCATGTACTTTTTCCTAATTTTTCTTCTTTGTCTGTATTATATTGTTTTGTATATTGCTATCTTTTTTTAAAATGTGAACTGATTCTTATTTATGGGTCGCATGCAAGTACTTATTGGTAGTGTATTTCTATATTTTCTATACATGTCCTTTTTTCTCATCTTTTAGCTATTACTATTGGTAGGTTTGCGCAGGTTTTTCACACCCCCTTCCTTGTGGGTGATTTCCTGCAGTGGATATTTTCCTAAGAATCTCTTATGTTTTACATCCACAATTCTTTTAATTGTTTATACTTCTTATTTTATAATTAATGACGATGGGTTAGATGGAAGAAGAGAAATTTTAGTCTCAATCTCGCTCAAATAAAAGACAATTTATTATCATTATTGCTGTCCTTAGGTAAAATGAAAAAGTTGTCTGCTTAGAATGTGTGTCCCGGATGCCAAGCATTTACGGAAACCTACTCTTGGCTGTCCCTGAATTTGATTTAATATATCAACTCAGTCGGTGGATTGTATAGATAGCTAATAAATTTAGAGATGTAAAAGGGATTATTTTAAGAAACCTGTTAAATAAATCAGGAAAATCAATTAAAGTTCTACAGAACCATTGCTAAACCTACTTTTAAGCAAGGAGCGAAGAGAATAAGCTCATAAATTGAGATGAGAAATGGAAAGAGAATAGTAGAATTTTAAGAAACGATATGAATCTACCCAAATTACCTAGCATAAATAAAAGAATGCAGTAAATTGCGAGAACCAGAAAACATATAGATGCTACTATATGATAATATGCAGGTATATGTTGCTGTAAACGATAATAAGAATCACAGGTCCAAAAAAACGGTAGTGATTTTTTAAAATTTATTTAAGAACCTGCTAGGCTTGCTTCTGAATTGTTACAATATTTTTCCAATATCAGACAGAAACTATATATTTTCATTAATAGTGGATTGAACCATAATTTTATTTGAAAATTAAAAAGACAAATTAATATTATATTAATTCTAAAATCGATTATGTTAAGATGGTTCTGGGAATGCTTCTTTCGACCCCCAAGTTCATGAAAGCAACGTATTGAATGTATGATAATCTAGAATTCAATAGATTTATTATGATGAGATTTTATTATAATCTCTAAATTAATCACGAAAGCTTGGCCGTCGTATATTTTTCCTTATACGTAATCAACTTTAACTGGGTTTAATCACCCTAACATACAAGCTGTACAGAGATTTCCAGCTATTTTCTCTCGACCTGTCTTAACAATCAAGGTCGTATTCAATACATAATGTTGCTGTATTTTGGTAAATTTACCTTAATTCAAGAAGAACACCATATAATTCAGTAGATGGATTATTATTATCATAAATGAGACATCTTTAGCCAACCTAGATAGAGTAGTAAACGTTTTCCCAAGTAATATTACGACCCTCTCTGTTAACCGCCCTATCTTTCTTCAATAAATATTATATTCGAGGAGGGCGAAGTAAAACTAAAATTTTAAATTGTTTCATTGAATTACAAGAAATATTGATCCCAAAACGTTTCTCTGACTTGAGAAATTTAATAATATCTCTTACAGTTAGTTCTGTGGAAATTTTTGCAATGAGAATAAAATGAAGATATGAAAACAGGTCACAGACGCTTCTCCTTTTTGTAGATTTCGCCGCTTATAACTTTCCATATAATTTTATCGATCAAAATAGCGTAATATATAAATTATGGTATTATAAGCATCTCTTTGGTTTCTGGATAGTAAGAATTGTCTTCTATTTCCATAAAAATTATCTTCTATTAACCCAACCCAACTCACCACAACACTTATGAAGAATATAACCTTCCGTTTTAAAACAAACGCCATATTCACTAAATTGTCAGGCTTTCATCTTTCGCTAGATCATGTGAATAGGAAATACACAAAACCGTACATTTAACTAAAGAAGGGAATGCCAAAAATATCAAGTTGCGAATAAAAATGTATTCCACAAACATTCGTGAAATCGATGGGCGGTGGTTACGAAACGCACTTTCTTGGAAAACTGTCATCTTAGATGTCGCATATTTTGGAACCGCCGCAAAAGTAATTCAGTGCCAATATAATTATTATTATTAGGGTCTTTATTACAGGCGAGATTGAGAATAAAAAGTCTCCTTTTTCATCTAACCTGTAGTTAAGTTGTTACATTATTATAAGTATATTACATGTATCAATGAAACTTAGAGGAAAATAGAAGAAAATGTAAGAAGGGATTGCGGATGTAAAAAAAACCTAAGAAAAGCTTACAAAAAAATATCCGCTGCAGGAAAACACCCACAAAGAAGGGGGGTGTGAAAAACCTGCGCAAACCTACCGATAACAAAAACTAAAAGACATTAAAGAAAACAATATACATATAACCTGGAAAATGACAAGAAATAATAGAGACATATTATCAAGACAAATGATGAAAGTTGATTTAAAAAATGACATGCAGAGAATACAGTAAGTAGATACATACACTTTTGATCTAAAATATGACTGAACTAGAAAAAGCAAAATAAAACACGATCAATACCAGATAACGCTCTACAATAATTTTATAAGAGTGTTAAAATCATGATTTAGGCATAAACAATAATCTAAAGTAAGTTAATATTATAGAAATACAAAATAGGAATAAAAAGAAAAGGTTATACTAGATGTATACTGTAGTATCAAAAATTAACAAAATATTCCAAAGTAAAGAAAGAAGTTTGAAGTGTTGTTCCGTGCAGCATGAAAAAATCAGAAGAAACGAACTTGACTTATTGTAAAATGTAAAATGCTATGATGTGATATGTAACATAATGCCAATTCGAAACAGACAAAATTAAACTAAATTAATTCGACGTCTTCTCTATTAATATGGCATAAATTTCAGTTGATATATATTATTCATTCAATAAGATTGTCGACAGCTCCAAAGCGATTCTTTTATTTGTTCCTGCAATGCAAGAGATTTATCGCAAATATTTTTGTTTGAACCTATCCCAAGTTACTCCAGTAGCCTATGTGTGGACAGAACGCATGGATCGGATTATCTCGACGAGGGCCTTTTGAGTATCCGAAGGGCTGAAGATCGTAACATTCCAGGCATAGCTTCACCTTCAGGCTGGATCTCGAGGACTATCAAATTTCATCCTTCCTTAAGCAGCGAGGTTGAAATCTTAGACTTGATATATGAAGAGACTGCACATCTAGGAGATATAGAATCTTAAACTGGGATATATGAAGAGACTGCACTTACTATCAGGATTCCCTCTCTCCAATTACTTCACGATCACATACTTTTGAGGAGTTCTTCATTGCCAATTATTTTCTGCGGAACCCTTAAAATCTTGTCTTACTACTCAAATCGTAAAAAATATAACATTCAGTTCTTTCATTTATCGACTTTATCGTTTATTTATATATAATAATAATAATTATTATTATTATTATATTATGTATATGTATATATTTCTCTTCTTTACTCTTATAAAAACTGAAAAAGTAAAGGTTGAATACATTTTCGAGTTTGCCTTGGAATCTTTGTTTTCAGTCATGCTGAGTCGATTGATGGAATTAGCAAATTTCTTTAGCTCTTCTTTTATTGATCCTGTAATATTAATTTCAGGAAATTATTCGTAGAGCATGCCTCTCATTAAGAACCAATGCATTTCTTTAAATATATCAATTCCATATCAAACATACCAACCTAATATAACAGATGATCAGAATGTATCCGACAAAGGATATAAAATGTTGTCGCAGTTTTTAAGGTGGGTTCTAAACTGGATAATTAAAAACAAATTTACCGAGAAATTATTTTATTAGTTTTTCACATGATGACGCACTTCTCCTAACTCAAAAAAAATCCTTAGAACTCTTTCTTGAATTCCTCCTACGAAGGCCTGTTACACATGACGGAATTAGTTAAACGTCCTCATCATTTATGAAATGGCAATCTAATATACCGGTCTTAGTGAATGAAAGTATATTGAAAGAATTTCATGAATTGTGTCACTTTTACAGGTTATTGTTACGGTATTACGAATAATTAGACTTATTATTTTCTAAATATGTCTACACTTCTAAATGCATATATATTTATGGTGTCTTCTTTGAAATGCTACACAGCAAGATTGGCCCCCCAAAATCTGCAAGTTGGGGGAAAAAATCTGCCAACTTTAGTCCTCGTTAGGCCAACGAGGCCCTTTCTGTCGATGGACTTTTTATCACTGATACCTGCCCATACGTACAGACCTCCATTCCATCTCATTACAGTCCCAAAGGCTGCTTGAATCCCTAAACCATTATTTAGAAGTTTGATAGGAGTATATTGTTAAAAGCTAAACGTACGTGTTACTTTTTTTGGGAATTACAGAAGATTGACAGAGAAGAGATAGAATGTATGTTTCTAAAAATAATGACATTTTCCATCCGGTATCAGAGAAGTACACCTTGAACTAATTGAAAAGATACTAGAAGTCACATCTCCAAATTGCGAAAGCCGGACTTTGATTTCGTTATAATAAACTCTTCAAATATAGAGTTTGTCTTAAATAAGATCGAAACAGAAAATGGGAATTTCCAATTTTATAATTGACAATTATATCGTTTCAAATCTTATGTTATGATTCGTGGCTCTTTTTAATGTACTAATTCTTCTAAAATATGGACAATGTCTGCTGTTAGAGAAATCAATCCATATCATACAATGGCGCATATGACTTAGAAATCAATCCTAATCAATTTTATCTTTCTTTCGTCTCCTCGCCATGGCTTCTCTTAGCGATACGACATCAACCTCTAGAAATCTGATGGAGCACCCATATTCGTTTCAAATTTACTTTGCCGTTTCACATTACAAAGATGAGGTACGTTCCAGAGATCCCTAGCAATCTCCGGGAAATGGAAGCCTTCGAATTTTAGAGAAACTCTTCGAGATTCTTCATTAGTGGTTGGGAAGATCTTCAATACGATCGTGTCCAAAATCATCGAATTTTCGAGGCACTATCGCCAAGTAGAAAAAAGTAAATGTAGTTTTTCCATTGATATTTAGACAACGGAAAATAGAAAATGTATTACAAATGCTCTATTCGAAGCAAGTTTTACCTTTAACACATCGAAGTATTAGATGATTAAAATCTCCAATATCAGTTTTTGTCGGCATTCATAAACTCAGCGTACAACTACACACAACATAAACATCCAATCGAGACAAAAAACACAGCTCCGTATAGTTATCCTTAGCCCCAGGAACCTGCAACAAATCCTTTACTTTGGTAACGTATATTCTTAGTAAGAGTTCAAATGACACTAGAAGGGGGAAAACTATAGCGAAGAAGACTTTTATGTATAGAGAACCGATGACAAAAAATTCTGATAAAGTAATCAGATTAATAAAAGGAAAGATTGTTCCTTAGTTTGGATTGTTTTCCTCCGAGTATGCAAAACATTAACTCCAAGAAAGAAAGACATGAAAAGATTGAGATTCTCCAAGATCTGAGTGCAGCTTCGAATAAAAAAGTTGAGACTGTTGATAGTAAAACTAATAAAATATAGTTTGAAACAAGATATGGAAATGAGGGTTTTGAATGAGGTAAACATAATGGAAATGGGTTTCTCTTTAGAAAAAAATGTTTGATGATGCAATTGAAGATTCGACTCTACCTCAAGAGACAATACGAATTCTGAGAACGACATCAAGATTTCAACAAAATAAATATTTAAGATGTTATATAGAAAAAGAAACTGAAAACTTTTCAATGCCGACCCAAACAAAAAGCATATCGCAAAACGTTGACTGCTGAGATAAAAGGAAGAACAAAATAATCGCAGTCTATAAATTCGAAGACTTATAGAAAGAAATTGAGGGTTAAATGCTATTACTGATATATGATATGATTGAAGACCAAGATAAATATTAATACTATTTAGTTTTAAAACCAGGCAGTTCGCTGAAAAAATTATCCTCAAAGGTAATTTTAAACAGACAATTTCTAGTCAAAATAAATATGAAACAAATAAAGGTTGGTACTTTATAAGGGAGTTGATATATTTTTATTCATCTCATTCAAAATAATCTTTCGTCTTTCAATTAAAATCTGAGGCAAAAGCAAAGTTTCATAAACGATAAATTAATAAAAATTGAGGCTAAATATCTTCTTCGTTTTCTTTATTTAGTTCCAATTAGTACCACATCATGAAAAGAGTCTACAAAAACGCAATCTCCTTATGTTTTCTTTCCTAATTAGTAATTCAACTGCAGAGGAAAATAGACTGAAAGTTAAAGTTTCATAAAATTGAAGTTGAAATGGATTTCAACACGGAGTAGTTAAAATCGATACATTCAAATAAAATGATCAACTAATAGATGAAAGGATTTAAATGGTTTATAACAGTCGTCGTAAATATTTTGAGAGAAAAATGCAGAACACTTAAGACGAATCATAATTCATGCAAGGTGTCACAAAAAGAAGCACTTCATCAATATTATATTTATTATGATAGAAATATTGAATTATATGTTCCGTTTATTGACAAAAAGGCGCCCAAAATTAATAAACTTGAAACAAAGTTAAAGGTGATTATTCGATGTCATTGAAATACGATCGTTTCCTGATTTAATTATTTGATTTAAAGTTTTCCAATACATCGAAACCATTTAATAACTCGACTGCGCTGAAGAATTTCCCCACATCTTGGATATTTAGACAATAAGAGTAATATCGTGATAACTTTTCAATTAAGACATTCCCTGCAACTACAGAGATGCTGGGTTCCCCTCCTCGTCGCAATTCGAGCCTTCGTTACAAAGGATTCAATTTCCTCCGGGCGCGAGGGTGTGAACGTCACTTTTCCAACCAAGTCACGGCTCTCCATCCAAGCCATTGCCTTATCAAACCCTTTTCTCGATCGACACCGAATGGATGTTATCGGTTGCGAGGAGTTGGGATTTAACGGACGAACCCAATCCCATTTGTATGTATATAGTAGTACACTCAAACATACGTTCTTGAGTAAATACATAAATCAATAAACGAAGTGAATGCAAAAATGCTGTTATATTTAGTTTTCGGTTTACACCTGCCTGGTATGTGCGGTGACGACTTCGATTTATTTTAAAATTCGTAAAATATTTCCCCCTTTTTGCCTTTTTCCTATCTCTAAATGGTATTTCTTGAAATATTAAATTTATTATTTATTTACTTCAAAATACGCTGCGATTAGGCCATCAGGCAGCAGTGGAGGGGGAAATGCTATATTACGAAGGATTGCATTCGCCCAAAGACGGGAAGGAAATCCCTTCATAAACCTCCCGCAGGCAATGAATTACTTTTATATAAAACATGCACAATAGATAATATAACATTAATATTACAACTATATACAAAATAGATAATGTAACATTTATATTACAATTATGAAAATTACAAAAATTTGAAAAGTACAAACAGATTTATGCATATTTTTAAAAGTTTTTAAATTTTTTGGCATTGGAAAGAGGACTTCTCCAGATAATGCGTTCCATTCTCCAATTCCCCTATTGACGAATGAATACTTCTCAATGTCTGTTTTTTGTTCGCGTGCTTTGATCTTTAAGCTATGGTCGCCACGTCCGATATAAGTAGGAAGTTTAAACCTGGCATTGAGTAATATAACGGTGTAAGGTGTACGATGAGAGTGGCATCTTCCCCTTAAATTATGTTTCAACTATTATCATTAACAGTTGGGGCCTATTCATAATTTGTCAGTTGAGAAGGACGAAATGGTTTCGACAGTCTATTCAATCGCATTCAAATTCAACAAGCGAAAAAACACTTATTAGATTCGATCTTCAATTCAAGATGCATATGCGATCGGTCTTGCTTTCTCGGGTCTTCCACAGGGGCATTTCATTTGAAAGTCTTCTTCCGCAGATATCTACCACATAAATGATTGTGTACAAAACGTCGAAGTTATACTACAGAGTTGATTTGCAACAAATACTTGTGGGTTGTATCTCTTTATCGATAGGGAAATACACAATATCCTTGAGTAAAGTGCAATAACAAAAAAAGAGTTGACCGATAGTGGAAAATATGGAACTTACTATAAGGATTTTCATCGGAGATATTATTTGCGTTGCTCCGAGGACTGCAACGCAGAAAAGCACCGTCATTCCAACTCTTCACCTTGAACGATAAAAACGGGAGTCGTATTTTTTCGATAACGATCTGTCAACATTTCTTCCGACGCATGAAATGTAGAAAATAGGAAAAATATCGAGTCGCCATTCAAACGAGACGAATAATGCTCGATGCATTGTGAGTAGTTGCGATTTGCCCGGGATTTCAATCCCTCTTTCCAACGACTTCCTTATTTTACAGAGAGTTTCTCAAGATCTGTTACACTCGTGCAGTTGTACACTTTAACTCATTCCTCGAGTAAACCTTAGCTATTAAACTCATGGATATTGACGTATCGAATACAAGGTAACGTTTGTGAACGAATATAATGCTTATATCGTTACTAAGTATTCTTCACTCGAAGCAATGAAAAAGATCTATTGTAGAAAATAGCAAAGATCGGAGAATCCATTCGAAGGCGAGGTCGAAAAGAGCTACTCAATCAAGCTGAAAGTGTTCGCATATTCACATTTAATTGCAACCGAGGCTGATCTATAAGGATAAACGAATATTTTCATTGATTAAAATAATAACAATAAATAATGGTTATTATCCCTTTTCTGTTATAAAAAATACATATTTTGGTACATCAATATAAGGAATATGGGTACCCTGAAAGTGAGAATCACTAGTTTTAGGTCTACCGACTCTTCAGCTAATCAAACTAGAAAAAAAAACAGTATTAGTTAAATTCATACATAATTAAACTATGATCATGTGTCATGGCAGAGAAACAATAAACACAAAAAATAATTAACTAAAAAAAAACATTAAATGAAAGCATCTTGTAAAAAATTCATGGTAACAACTTTTACTAGACCACTATTTTTAATCTGAAAAAACACGACCTAGGTTTCGTAGCGTCGCTACATCATCAGACCTGACTACATCAGGTCTGATGATGTAGCGACGCTACGAAACCTAGGTCGTGTTTTTTCAGATTAAAAATAGTGGTCTAGTAAAAGTTGTTACCATGAATTTTTGTACAAATTAAGAAATACCACAATGTGAATCCTGAGATGTTTCGTGAAAGCATCTTGTTTAACAAAAAATCCACATCTTCATGTTGCAGCAGCCAATCTTTTAATTTTATAACAAATTTAATTTTCCTTTTCACAGAATGAAACACTTAGGCAGAGTACAAAACATTTTGGAACTTAAATATATCTATATATACGATTTTCTAAATAATTCTACATTAGGTTTTAAGATTACAGCGTTGCACGATCTCAAATTATACACCTTTGGTTTACCCCTTTCCCCTCCACTATTGAAGAATAATCTTAGAAACTTATAAACAAATGACTCAATATATTTCACAATGAGAATGCAGTTAAAGTTAAGGTTCTCTTATCTGAGTAAATTTATGTGGCATTCTTGACCTTATTCCCAGAGTGAATGAGGAATTGCAAAATATTCTTGAGAAGTAAAAAAGAGCAAGGTATCCTGGGGATTCAAGAGTACCTATCGGTACCCTTGAATCGAGGAATCTGTGTTTTGATAAGCAAAAGTAAACGAAAGCTTAAGGAACCAATCCACTGTTACTATTTTATAAAAATTCAGTGAAGTGAATAGAGATAAGAAACTTGTGGGCCAAAACTTTGCAAATGTTTATGTGTCTGAATCAGACTCTTCATAGACGTAAGTCACACCAAAAATTTCCGAAAATGGGATGAAATAGCTGATTGAATGGTCAAGTAAATGACAATATGGATTTAACTAAATGGAACGCATAATGTCTTGATCTCGTTTGGGTAAAATTGATTCCTTATTCATGTTAAAAACTTTCACTAAACATCATTGTATGTACCAGCAGAACTTACTATCACGTCGAGGCGTCTTCGTCTAGTTAACAGAGATGTCATGAACTTAAGTAGTATTTATAATGTAGCGACTTGAATAATGTGACAAATTTAGTAATTATAGACTTCGTGAAATCGGCAGTTTAATAATCAGAGCGGTAGGCAAGAGTCAGTTATAACTTTGTGGTAATTCACAATAAATAACCTGTGAATTTTGTACAAGTTTTGATACTAAAGATTCTTTTATATTGATATTTCACCAAGTATCGCTGAATTATATTGATTTAGTGGTAACTATTAACATAAAATAGCTCCATCAAGGTAAAATTTTATTGAATCACAGGATTACAGGTAAGAAACGACCATGGTTTCGGAATCCCCCTTTAATCTCATTTTTTGGGATTTACCTGATGTTTCAATGGTTAACATTGCTTATATATTTGCTCGGTTTTCGGACTTGTCACCTGAAGATGTAGCGCTAACTTTGGTCGTTTCTTTCTTGTGATCCTGTGATTAACTAAATCCTCATGGAGATATCATAAGTGTTGATTTTAGGGCTGATTTTCTCTGAGGAATAGAACCTCTCCAAAATTTAAACCAATGGTCCGCGAATAAAATCTATGGAAGCGGAGGAGGCAAAATATCATAATAAATGGAACTGAAACATGAATGGCTGAAAGAAGATAGAAGTAATACAGAAGTGACTGTATAGAACTAAAAGGACGAGTTAAAACCACCAACCTTTTATACAATGTGTCGCTAAAAATGTAAGGAATGGTGATTAAATCTCCCCTTTAATTTTCTCAAGTCACCTAGAACTAATCTATCAGCTTACAGTGATTATATTAATAAAAACAACGGTCCATTGGAAAAACTATTGCCCGGAATCCAACCAAGAGTCTCGGTTTTAGGATATTCCGCCAACGGGACCCTTTAAGATTTCTGGACATCTATAAAATTATAGTAATATACAGTAGAAGTGCTCGCAAGACTCACAAGAGAAAACTGTATTCAATGCAAAATAGAATAGTTAAATTAATATATAGAAATGTAAAAACCAGAGGTATTTCAAATGCAATTGTTTCTTTTGATGTAAAAACCATGTATATGTCTCTGGAATTACTTCCCATAGATGATTTACTGCAATACTTGCTTGTTGTGGATAACTATTACAATTTCAAGTTAAAATCACAGAAAATTAAATCTCACAATATGGACACAAGGAAAAAGTTTAATCTTGAAGTAGCAAGATTTTATAATCAATATGGTGCAAATAGATTAAATGTTGTAGTTCCAAAAATTTTTAATAATCTGCCTGACTATATGCATGGGATAAAAAATATTTCTGAAGTGAAAAGGAATATGAAGCAACTAGTTTACAATACATAGGTGAACACATTTATACATATGGAGCACCCCCTGATGAGCTAGAATTAGCTCAGGGGGACTTGAATGTACCAATATATTTGTTTTATTTTATTTGGTTTTTTGTAACCCATTTATCGGCAGTTGCGGTATTGGATTATAATTTTATTTACTTTGTAATACTTGATTTTCAATGTATTTATGTAGATGTATGTCAATAAATACTTTCATTCATTTTGAAAAAAAAAAAAAAAGATGTATCGGTAATTGAAATTGTACGACCGCCGGAGCACAAAATACTTTGGCATCCAACGTAGAAACATACGATAATGCCGAAGTGTCATCGGAACGCAATATAAGGACACCGTATTCGAGGGTACAACGGACGACAGAGGTAGGACTAAAACCACACGCCTTCGCCCACAACAGGTATTCGAAAAAGTTGCGCTCGAGGGTGAGGGGGTGGCTTTAGTTAGGGGAAGGTTGTTTCCGTTGGTAGTTTTGGGAGGTCACGAACTCCCGAAGAGTTGCCCCTATCCCTTGGGTCCATCGCATAGCACCGCGAAATGGAATAGCCGTGTCGTAATGAAATTATGAGTGACGTGGCGAGACGTGGGATCGAAAGTTCGTCTTTTATTTGGACAGATTGCGCTTGTTTTCACACCACTGCAATCTCGTTGCCCAACACACATATTTGCGTACTATAAGCGAGCATTACGACTGAATAAATATCTATGTATAGGTAAATCCTAAGAAACGCATATAAAGTTTAAGAATTTGCGAAAATGCAGGCGGAAATGAGAGACAAACGCCTATGGAGACCGATATATTTTAAATATTGACATTTTAGTATTTAAACGATTAATTTATTTCTCTGTATTACTTTTCTGAAATGTAAATTTTCTTAACGCAATCCATGGTTTTATAACGCCTGGGAATGGTCAACTAATTTTGAGTGTAGGCAACCCGCATACCTCTCATTTTGCCGAATCTGCTAATTCGGCCTCGACTTTGCTGTAGTTTTCCATGATTAAAACCTAAAAAAAGGAAGAAGAACAATTATACCTTTACCACAGAATTTTATTCCTTTAAGACCATGGTTTCGATGTATAAGTTCATCCTCACGTAAGGTGATTATAGATCGAAGCCATGATCGAAAGTGAATAAAATTCTGTAGTAAAGGTACAAGTGTTCTTCTTCTTTTCCTCAAGTTTTATTATATTTTGTCTTTTGGAAGCTGTGATTGTCAAAATTTCCACTTCCGGCGAATTGGAAAGATGGAATTCGAGGGATCGCTGGCACCCGCGCATATGTGACGAAAACCACAAAGGTGGCTTCAATGATTATCCTTGGTTCGATGCTAGGTTAGGGCAAATATTCTCCTATTTAAAATGCATTGCGACGATTTTTAAGATTATTTTTAAATCTCTTCCGACAACATGGAAACTTGAAACTCAGCCTGTGAATAGAGATCATAAATAAATTTTATATACTCTGTTTAATGTTTTCCTGGTGGTCCTTGGTTCTATCCTAGATAGCCATTTATATTCCTCTATGCATTTCAAATGGGGATAACTGAGTCTTATTTTAGGACCTTCCCCATATGATATCGGCTTCAAAATTTGAATTAAATAAGTTCTATTTCTGAAACCCTGGGCTCGACACCAGGGTGCTCTACTATTTGAAATGTATGGCGGGAATTTCAAATTATTTTTGATTAATTTTCGAGATTATTTTAAGCTACATCCCAGTAGGGTAGGGAATTCAAAGTCACATAGGGTCCTGGAAACACGCTGTTCTATATTTATATTTATAATATCTTCACCAAATGTGCATTAGTTCGAATCCAGGTGGGTGCGAAATTCTCCTATTTAAAATAGATTGTGGCTATATTTAACATCTTTAAAAATCCCTTTCTCGATAATATGCAAACGTAAAATCCGGAATGTGAATAGAGATTATATAAGCATTTCTTATGAATTTTACACTAATGATCCTTGGTTCGATGTCGGAGCGCGATTTAAATTTCTCTATGCGTTGCAAGTGGCGATAATGGAATCTTATTTTAATAATAATAATAATAATAACTTTATTTGGCGAGGTTAGGCCCATTAGGGCCTATCTTACACCTAACCATTAAGAGTTACTAACATTACTTACAGAAAAGGAGGAAAAACAATACAAATACATATATATAAAAAGAAAATACAAAGAAGAGGTAAACAAATAAAGGAATTGTTGTGTGGGAAAAACTCCTTGGCTGAAGGCCTCCGGAGAAAAACCCACTGTGCGGGAAAACGCTCACACAAGAAGGGGAGCGAAAAAAACCCGCGAAAACACAGATGGAAATAAAATACAAGCAGGTATATCACTAATTGCATAATTGCTGACCAATATTGTTGGGTAAATTTCTTGGTGGTTGACCACGGATGTCATTTACCTGAAAAGACAAGAAGAAGAGTAGATAGAAAATAAAGAGGTTTTTAGGTTCATCCCACTGTGATATTCACTTAAAACTTTGAATTAAATTATTTTTAACCCTACCAGGTCGTTATATGAATTCACACCTTCCAAGAAGTCCTGGTTTCGAGACCAGGTGGCTCTACAATTTGAAATGTATGGCGGGAATTCAATTATGATTTATTTACCGAGAAATCAAAAATTCTATGGCCAGGCATGTGAGCAGAAGTAATGAATGCCTATTGAGAACAGTTTATCTTTTACCTTATAGTCATTGGTTCGACGCTGGGTCACCACTCGTATTCTACCATATATTTCAAATGGGGGGTAGAGAATTAGGTTTGAGGACCTTCTCGATATGATATAAACTTGAAATTTGTATCATCAATGCGCTAAAATTGCAAGAAATATCATTATGTAACTCCCTGATGGCGTTGAGCACTTGTCAATAGATTTTGAATTTAAGTCGAATCTCATTCCCATTTCATTAAGCTTACTCAAAAGTTTTTCATTTTTATTTCAAAGACTTAAAGCTACGTTAAGCCTTGGTAAGAAAGGATAAGCTTCGGATTTCTGTTGAGAAAAGTTTCTTCCTTTAACGTTCTCAGGCATTGCAGATTTCAAGTGAGACTGTTGAATTTGATGGGTAACGTTAGAAACGTACAACATGCAAAATGTTAACCAAATTGGAATTAGTGCTTTTACAGTATTCCAATATATCCACGATTTCCAAAAATTCAAAATAAAGCCGTTCGGTCCTCTGTGTTTGCTTAGCTAAATCATTAATTTTCTTTCTCTAAATATATCTATTTTGCTGCCAACCGACGATCATTTACTATACAAGCATTAAATATTAATTAAGTCCCACGGATGTGGTTAAAATTCAATCAACTCCATTTAATGAATGAAAGGGTAAATTACAGACAAATAATTCCTGTGATAAAACGTATTTATTGATATGTATACGCAGGATACCCCATGATTACATGCTGAAAACATTACATTACTGAAAAAGTTACCCTCTTATCAAATGCTATTAATTAAAAGGTGGAAAAATACACACCCCATTCCACATTCCCTGAAAAAATCCAATTAAAGTAAACATTGGCCCTAGATCAATCGTTATATGGTATGTATATTTAAATCTACCTTTAAATTGAAAATGTGCTATTAAACCGAAAATTAATCAGCAGAGTTGCTTTGGCAGGTCTTTCTTTACATATATCGATTAAATAGATATTTTGTTGATGTTGACAATAAACTAACTTCGGGGATCCGGAAAAACTATTCGGCTTCAAATTTGCTACCTATTTTGCCAAACTTTCTAATAAGGAATTGAGTTTAAATATTCAGGAGACGAAAGGCTAACAAAAACTTAATAAAACATAATACGTTTCTATCAAATATAGAGGACGAATGACTTCGTGAAAGAGCCAACATAAACCAGATTTCATAACACTTTCTAAAAATGTACAACAAATGGTATAAACGGAAAAATCAGCGGATACGCCCATAAACAATAAACCTTGGTTAAAATGGAATAATTCAGTTGATTTGAAACTTATTATACGAGAAAAAATTCAAGACTATTAAATCTGAAGAATATTTAACTACTAGGACGATCGTGGAATGTTTTTTCCAATAATTTCTCATCTTGATTTGAAAAAAAATGTCGTTCTCGATTCAAATTTCACAACATTTATAGTTTTTTTAGAAAAAATATGAGACAGGTGAATCGAGGAATGATACGAGTAATATGAGTGCCATAAATTCGGTAATGACTGGGATTCGTTGGGCAATGTTATTGATGGAATTCGTATTACCGTTCCCTAGCTATAACAATTGACTGTTGCAGTTAAAATATGGCAAAAGAAATAACAGATTTATTTTTTATATTAATTTTTAATTTATTTATATCAATAATTGATCTCTTTTGATTCCTTCACCTCCCCCTTCCCTCACTCTATCCCCTACTTCACTTTTACGAGGTCTACGGTAAAATACACAACTACAAATCAGAAATTAATGAGTTTTTACCTTTGTTTGCGAGGATGGTTAACGTAGCTTTAAAGCATCGCCTTGAAATTTTAGATATCTTCGTAGACCTCTGCTAAGTCCATTAGTTTGAACAGGTTATGTAGAAGCAGGTAAAAATATGTCAGCAACATGCTTGCAAAATGCATGCGAATTTTCATCGAGCGTGAGTATATATAAAATACACACACACAAACGTATATATTACATAAGAATGTCTTCACATGTTCGCCGAATTAAGGAAAAGCTTCGGAGTTTTCCGAATGGAAAGAGTTCCATTCGAAGTTGTCCATTCTCCAAACATCTTTTTTAAACATCCTCTTCTCTCTATGGCCCGTTCGCTCAAGTCTGACGGCGAAACAAGTTCTTTCCCCGGGAGCAAGTTTCTTTTATTTTGTCTCCACCGAAGTTCCTAACTGCAATATTCCATCACATATTTGCGATGGCTTATAAGACCTCTTCAATGCGACTGTAAGTAATATCGCCGCAGATTGAGTTGCTCGAACGAGTTGCTAACTATCGAGATTCTTTTATTCCCCATTGCTGAAATTAGTTTACCACTACCTTATATGTGTGTATATATATATATACTATATATAGATGCTTCTCTGGATCCAATCTTGTATCTATTATATATATATAGACGCCTCTCATGTTCATTCATTCTCATTCATTCATGTATATACCTATATAGATATATAGATAGGGTACTAATTCACAAGCTAAACCACAAGCGTCATTGACATGAAATTTTTGGGACATGTTGGCCATAACGTGTAACCGCCAGAAAAATTGCAATTTTGAACCTCAGTGACATGGGTTTGATTGCAGAGGGCCCCAAAGTCCCGATTTTTCCCATTTAAAAGCATTGCTTTGATTTTCGGGAAATTTTAAAAAATACTTCCCGGATAGGTAGAGAATCAAAACTAAAGCAGCCCATAAATATGGTTATGATCTATCGACAACATTAATTACTTTTACAGAAAATATAAAGGGTTCGATGATACGACAATGCAAAAATTTCCCCTTAAAAATACAAAGATACTTTTCCATTATTTTTTTTCTGATGCACTTATCGAAATGTTAGGAAGTTCTTGCTTTGCTAGAAGATGTATATTATGAATCGGTTTAAGAAAAAATTTAGATAAGACCGTACTGTTCCTGAGTTCGATGCCAGAGCACATTACAATTTCTCACATAAGGAATACAAGGGAAAAGTAGGACGTAGTTTGGGGCAGTTGAACCCACTATATCTGCTTGAATTTTTAACACATAGTTAGAAGTGGTGATCTTCTACTGTGCTGAGTAGGAAGTACCACCAGAAAGTCCCCGGTTCGATGCCGGGCGGTAAATATACCTCTCGTTTATAATACATTCGGGTAGTTTTTCATTATTTTTTCTTGCACTTATCGAAATGATAGGAAGTTCTTGCTTAGATAGAAGATGTAAATTAAGACTCAGTTTAAGAAAACCATTTAGATAAGACCATGCTTTTCCAGGGTTCGATGCCAGAGCACATTCATTTGATGACCCTCTCGATATGATGTCGGCTTGAAATTAGTGTTATCAATATGCTTACAGTATGCAAGCATTTAGCAACATTTTACACGTATATAATAGATATACGATCATCATTATCATAATCAGCCATTTTCAATCCGACGTCGGATGTAGCCCTCCCCAAAAACCTACTTTCAAATTTTCTCTGTCCTGAGCTTCTCGTTGTTACGTTGCACCTAGGTACTTGATGATGTCTCTATTCCACCAGTCCATAGGTATTCTTCTTGGTCTCTTAACATCTCTTGGTATCTAGTTGAGAACTGCAGACGTCCAATGGTTGTCGTTTCTTCTCGCAACATGGCCGGTCCACCTCCATTTTAGTACTCCTACCTTATCAATTATGTCTGTAACTCCAGTCATCATTCTCACCCAAGTGTTGCGTTTACTGTCTCTTCTTGTGATTCCCAGCATACAGCGCTCCATGCTTCTTTGCATTGTCTGAAGTCTCTGGGTTATTGCAGCATTTAACACCCAAGTTTCACTACCATAGGTCAGAACGGGTAGAATCCATTGGTTGAAGACCTTCCTCTTCAAAACCATTGGCATTTTTGACTTCAGAATGTGTGAATTTCAACCAAATGCGCTCCAGCCAAGTTTCATTCCTCCGTTTACTTCATTTATCCTGTTTTTCTCTCCTGTTGTTACAATTTGTCCAAGGTATGTGTATTCCAAGCAAACATCCAGAGGTTTTTCTTGAATTTTGACTGGTTCTTGCACTGCAAAAGAATTATACATTAACTTTGTTTTTGTTAAATTTATCCTGAGTCCTATCTTCTGTCCTGCTGTGTTTAGCTCTTCAAGCCTTGAAGTTAGATCTTCTGCGTTAGCTGCAAAGAGAACTATATCATCTGCAAAACGGAGGTGACTCAACCCAATTTACTCTTAAGCCCTTCTCTTTCCAATCAAGGGTTTTAAAAACTTCTTCTAAAACGGCTGTGAAGAAGATGGGAGATAGACCGTCACCTTGTCGAACTCCTTTCTCAATCTTGAATTTATCGGTCTCCTCATGCAGCATTGCAGAAGCTGTGACATTCTCATAGACACTGCGCAAGAGACAGATGTAATCGGAATCAATCCCTTGATTCTTCAGAGCTTTCAGAAAGGAGGAGATACTTACTTAGTCGAATTCCTGTTCGTAATCCACTAAGCAGAGGGCTAGCGGCATGTCGTACACATCATTCGTTATATTAATAATTGTCTGTAGTGTGTGGACATGGTCCATAGTGCTAAAACCTTTCCGAAATTCTGCTTGTTCTCTAGGCTGGGCTGTAGACAGGGCAATCTTAAGACGTTCAGCTATTATCCTCATGAATGTCTTTTAAACAACTGGAAGGAGGCTAATGGGATGATGGTTCTTCAAATCTTCTTTGCTTCCTTTCTTGTGCAGAAGGATAATACTTGCATGGTTCCATTCCTTGGGAAACATTCCTTGTTTTAGACAATTACTAAATAATTATGCTAAAACATTAGCGGTCTCTGTTCTACCTGCTTTCAGATACTACGCCAACACCCCATCTGCTCCTCTTGCTTTCCCATTCCTCATCTGCTCAATCGCCATCATTACCTCTTCTGGGAGGATGGAGAGGAGATTTTGTGAGCTCTGGTTTGCCTTTTGGATTTCCTTTTCGGGATTTCCCATCTTCTTGTATAGTTTGCAAAGTATGCTGCTACAGTCCTCAATATTGCTGGTCTGTTATATGTTGAGGTGCCATCTCCCTTCTGTAAGACTTAAATCTGTTTCTTACCTATTGCTAGGCGTCCTCTGGCCCTCTTTATGCTCTTGTTATTTTTTACGGCCTCATGCACAACCTTTTCATTAATATTCCTCACGTCTTCCTTGATTGCTACTCTGATGGCTTTTCAAAGCATATGGCATATTCGATGTTATCTCCTGGAATGTCTGAATTCTTCATTTCCTTCCGTCGATTCATTATTTGCTGGGTTCTATCACTAATCTTCTCATCCTTGTAAAAATCGATTTTGTATCCAAGTGGCCTGGTGTCGAACCCAGGATCTATTTATAAGATGAGATTGCATGTAGCTTAGAATGCAAATGGTGCTCTGGCGTAGAACCAATGTAAACGAGAAACTGTGTTTATGAAACATTCATCATTTATTTTCAAATGCCTGGTCACAGACATCCACCATCTAGGTAAATCAATCAGAAATGATTTCCAATTTCCACTATACGTTTCAAATGGTAGAGCTACCTGGTTTTGAATCCAGGACCTTTTCTTATTTGTGAGTGCATATAACGACCTGGTAGGAATAAAACTTATTTAATCCTAAGTTTCGTACCGGGAAGGTCCTAAAATATGATTCCGTTATCCCCATTTGAAATACATAGAGGAATGTTAATGGGCGCTCTGGCATCGAACTGAGGATCATTAGGAAAACAGGAACGTATATGAAATGCATTTATGATTTCTATTCACTTGCCGAGGAAAGTTTTGTGGAAAATCTTCGTATTAAACAACCAGTCCCCTTGACGACAAAGGTGATTGTTGATTCCGAGCTAATTTTCTCACTACAGAATACGCAGGGATCTTAAGTCCATACCGAATTCCTAGGCCCAGTGATCACGAGAAGTGAATTCGAGGGAGGAGTGAAGGACTTGAATAAAAACAAGCCACCTGGAGTAGACAAAATCAATGGGGAGATTAATAAAGCGCCTGAGGGGAAAGCAAAAGACACAAAAGATGTTTGGAATTATTAAAGACAGCTACTAAAGTGGAAGACTACCGGAGGAGTTAGAGAAGAGTATAATGGTAGCGATACCGAAGAAAACAAGAGCTGAAAGAAGTGAGGAGTACCGTACCCTGAGTCTGCTCCACGAACTTAGAAAGCATAGGACAGGAAACTGCTGAAATTTTTTGGCTCCCTTAATGTCCGCATCCGCGAGATGGCAGCACTGAAGTTCGCCCTTTGAAACCATAATCTTTTATGGAGTAAACGGTGAAAAGGCACGATTATGATACATATGTAATAAAGAGTAATATTTAGCAAAGATGGAATTAAGAGTAATTGTTTTATCGATCAATAGGTATTTTGAATTGAATACAAAACATTTGAATAAGACGGACAAATTAGCAAATCCGAAGAATAGGTGTTTGCCTTATGTGCAAAACACAGGTAACTTTGTCGCCGTAAAAAATTCTTTGTAAATCACTGGAATGCGATGAACCGTACCGTAGAATGGGGTGACTTTGGCCGTTATTAGATTTTTTTAAAATATTTCTGTATTCAATTACATTCTCTACGCTCAGAAAATTTAAATCACATTAAGGTAATTCTTATTCAAGCAAATCTAAATATATTTCTTAAGCAACGGAATTTGTTTAAAAAATAAAGAATATCGGCCTTAGGCACCCCAACCGATGGGGTGATTTCGGCTACTAAATATGTATCCTAAATATCACCTATAAAATTAACTATAATACTAATATTACGACCATTAATATATTTTAAAATATTTAAATTATTATTTTATTTAATATTTGTTTAATAGGTACTGAGATAAGAAGTTATTGACTCATAATAACACTTTTCCACTTTATTTATAAATTTTGAAAAGAAAAATAAATTTTTTACATTTTTTAATTTTTTTCATCCAAAAACTAAAAGTATATAAAAATTCTTGTAGAAAACTTCTACTCACTGTCAGTCGAACCCTTTTAAATTTGTTTAAGCCTTAGAGTCAGTGTTTTGTTTCTACTAATGAATCTCCGATCCCAAACAATTTCTGGAATTTTTGTCAAAGCACTGAACATTTACTTTTTACTGTTCAAATACGTTTGTATGTACTAAAATTTGGATATCACGAATACTCATAATAAATTTAACAGCACTTCCACTAATTTAATCTTTTTTCACGAAGAAGCACTGTTTGGCCTCCAATTGTCTTCAAATGTTTCCCATCTTGCTGAGTGTTACTGAGAGAAGTTAACAGACTGAGGTTTCGAAGACTTTTCTCGAGAATGCACGATTTTCAATTAGTTCCCAATGACAATTGTACTGTCAATGTTGCAAAGAGCAAGACGGATTTGCTATTTCGGATTCTAAAGGGCAGGAAAAATAGCTATTTTGTGAAATTTTAGATATTGTACTACAAATTTAAAATTTGTGGAGCAGTGCACCCGTTGCCGAAGTCACCCTTTTCTACGGTAACGTTGATGTAAGTTGGAAAGTGCGACCACGTTGTGTGAGTTGGAGATCTTCATTGTCGTTACTGCGCTTGAAGACTTTTAATATATTTTAAGATATCCTTAAGGTATCCTTAATCTTAAAAATTCCTTGTCATCGTTGTATTGCACCAGATAAAGAAACACAGCAAGTGTGCTGTTTGCCAGGCAGCATTAATTCATCCGGGGGCATTCTCTTGCCATCCAGTTGCAAAGCTAACAAATATGAAAAGTATGGGGGTTTAGTTCATCCTAATGTAAACCTTCATACTTTCATCCTCAAAGTGGAGGAACAATTTGTAAAGCACTGTGGGTCAAATGATGTGCTTGAGCGCATAATTACAGAGTTACTTGAAGGTGATGAATAGATAACCTTCCCATGCTTTAAGCACGAAAGTGAAATCATAGCATATATAATAAAATATTATGTAACTATGAGGATTAGACAGCATGAAAAGTTTATAAATTTGGAGGCTGTTAAAGAAGGTGCATCGAAAAGGCCTCCCCAAGATGAAATGCAGGCCACGCCAGTCATTAAAATTTGATACTTTTGGATTTATGTATGTTTCATCAATATTTCACCTTTTACTCATTTCCTGGATACTATTTCTAGGAACTTCGATTTTTTTTCAGGAAATGTACGTACGAGTATAAATGAATTTTCAGGAAATGTATATACGAATATAAATGTATATATCGCATCCTGCGATTCCAGTTTTAAAAGGCTTAGTTGAAAGTAGATGTAACGTTGGTAATTTATTAAGGATCAATTATTTTCTGTGTATCCAAGCAGAACACTTCGCTGATCTACGAATAATGTTTTCACAGCGACGAAGTTACCTGTGGTGTGCCCTGAAGGCAACCTGCACTTATTCTTCGGATTTACTAATTTGCCCATTTTATTCAATTGTTTTAAGTACTTATAAATGAATAAATCACTAACTCTGAATTCCATCTTTGGTATATACTACTCCCGCAAAGAAAAAGAGGGAAGAAGTATCATAATCGTGCTGTTTTTTCCATTTACTCCATATGAGATTATGGTTTCAAAGGGCGAGCTTCAGTGCTGCCATCTCGCGGCTGCGGACATTTAGGGTGTCAGCCGATTGTACAGTCAGTATAGGGGAGCTTCAGGGGCGTGGTCTGCTCTCCCATACGTCCGAAATACTCACAAGAATAATAAACAGGAGGATAGGAGGAAAGATTGAAACCAACTTGTCAGAAAACCAATTTGGATTCATGAAGAACACAGGAACCAGGGAGGCCATATTATGCCTAAGGACAATAGCAGAAAAGATGATATGTACAGCAAGCCAGTGTACGTGGCATTCGTGGACTTCGAGAAGGCTTTTGACCATGTTTAGTGGAACAAGTTGTTCCAAATAATGGAAAACAAGGGAATGGAATACAACAACAGAAGGATACCAACTCTGCAAAAACCAATTTGCCACTCTGAGAATGAAAGATGGAAGGAAAATAGAAACTAAAATAAATAAAGAAGTTAGACAGGGATGTAGTCTGTCACCGGCACTGTTCAATGTAAATCTGGTAGAAGCAATAAACCCAAGGAATATAATATATAGTGAGAAACAGAAGGAATGAACACGAAAGGAATTAAGGGGAACGGGGAAGAAATAAACATGCTTCGCTTCGCAGATGACATCACAGTTATAGCAGAAAATGAAGATGATTTGCAGGTATCTCTGAATGCAATCGATCGAGCTCTTCAAGGATATAGCATGAAAATGAGCAGAAAGAAAACAAAAAATACAAAAATCCTAGAATGTGGAAAAAAGAAGTTGAAAGCAAATATTACCCTAAGAGGAGAGATATTAGAGCAAGTCGAGTCATTCACCTACCTTGGAAGGAGCATAGCATGGGATGAGAAGTACCACGGACATCAAACGAAGATTAGCCCAAGCCAAGGAGGCATTCATTAAGAAGAAGCCACTGCTATGCTCAAAGAACACACGGTTACAGTGAAGGAAATAATACCTGAAAACATTTTTTGTGTGACACTCTATGGATCAGAGATATGGACCATTATAAAAGCGGAACAGTGAAGAATAGAAGCCTTCGAAACCTGGTTCTGGAGGCGAATTTTGAAGATTAAATGGAAAGATAGGTTGAGAAACGAGGAAGTATTCAGATGAATATATAAGGTTAAAACAATATGGAGAACCATCCGGGAAAGAAGAACAAGATGGACTGGTCATATCTTGAGACACAAGGGATTTGTTAGGATCATTCTAGAAGGCAAAGTAGAAGGAAAAGCACCAAGAGGGAGACCAAGAGACAAATATTTAGATCAAATAAAGAGGGATGTAGGAAAGAAGAGATACCGGGATGTAGTTAGCACTAGATAGAGAGGAATGGAGGGCTGCAATCGACCAATCTACGGATCGAATGACCAATGATGATGACCAAATTACTGGTAGGAGTTAATATCGAAATTTATGAAAAACATGCAATTAGCTGAGATATTCATATATATAGATAAACTATGATATATATAAATAGCAGTGACAAAATTACGACTATCTTGAAGTTTTTTTCAACCAAACTGATTACATATGCGTTGGATCGAGGTGAACAAGATGACAAATAAATAATGCGTTGAGGAAGGGGATTATTTTTGGATGGAGAACGGAGTTTAAGCGTAATAGGGGTTGCAACGTGTTCAGCTCCAACTACATGGGCTACAGAAAACAATTCCATTCTAAACTTTACTTAACTTTTAAAAAGTAAAAATTAATCTAGAATCGTTATTTTTATCGTTTCTTAAAAAATATTTATAATTAACTCATAATTTCTATCCATAGGTTAGATTCCGACATATTTTATGCTTTCTTCATGGTAATTATCTCTGGGATGAAAAATTCTAGAAAAAGTTTTGGAGAAAGTGGCAAAGGAGCATGGGATGGGGAACACGGTTAAAGAAGCTTTCCCATTATAGATTACTAATCATATAATACAAAATACAGTTATACAAAATGGATGTCACCCTTTTATTTTGAATAGTCCTGAATAATCACGTGAGCTAGCTAGTCTGCTTTATGCGCTGCAAAGGTTTTCAATGATGTTATCGCTGAAATATTCCAGGGAGCAGCTCTATCACAGGCACGAAAAACGTGTTTCTGCTACTTCCCGAGGGGATATCTGGTCACAGCTTACCTTCACATTTCATTAAAATGATAAGGAATGCTGCGTTTAAACTTTTATTTTCAGTGATTCGCCAGGGAGCCATATTCCGTGCTGCCATCTACGGAGAATGGCCGCTGCTCTTCACACCCATTAAATATAAAGAAGGAGTATAAGAAAGGTACACAAAAAAGAGTCAAAGCGATGATAACCATGCATATTTAACACCTTACGGATAGATATTTCATAGTTTTATAATATTAAGTCATATTATTAGCCATTTCATTGCTACTACCTCTACAAATACTGTAAGAAAATCTAGCAAGGTATTATTTTATAATTACGAAAGAAGTAGCAAATATTGATTCCAAGCGTTTATTGCTTGAAATTCAATTTTCTAAAAGGCATATGAGAATGTTCTCTTGTTTGTAAAATTAGAAATATTTCATCGTCTACTGAGAGGTTTATTCCTAACAGATAAACCAACCCTCTGTGAGACTAATTTCAATCAATAAACAAAATATTACAATATATTACAAAATATTGATATTATTATTATATGAGTAAAAGTAAATTTTAGCAAAGTTCTGGGAAAGCATTTGCTTCATTTGTATTGGATTAAAAAAATCAAACTTGATACTTTTTCTTTAAACCAGAACTCGATTAAAAATATTTATTTCGGTACGGAATTGGTATTTAATTTACTTACATCTCAGTCCAGTTCATAGCTGCGATAATGTGATAATGAGGCAAGAATGCATTCATTTTGCTCGCTTTTCCCCAAATGCCCTTCTTCAGTGATTTTTTCTTTATCAATATTAATTCTGATTGAAATTGGTTTAAATGAGAGTGCTGTTACAATCTAACAATTCTTGGGGAAAATAGTGATTATTTATGTTTTGTTCCCATTTATGTAAAATTGGCCGTTTGGTTAACAAATATATCATTCTCTTGCCATCTATCCACCGTTCGAACGTATTATGTTAGAAGAAGCAATGACAATATCACTGATATTTAAGTCTACCAGGTACCAAGGCCTAGATTGTGCCGATTGTATATATAATTTATTCGTGAATAAATCATAGTTTACGAATCAGAGGAATCGTTCGTAGTCATCGAAAACTCCCCTTTTCTTGGAGCGCGGACACATTTGCGCGTCTCTCCAGCTTAATGACGCTCCCTTTTGACTGTCCACTCGGCGGGACTCCCTTCCACGTAATTACTCCCGGCGTATATCCGACACTGCCCTATGCGACCAAAGCAACGACCGCGGATAAATTAAATGAGGGGACGGCCCTCAAACGATGCCCCAACCCTCCGTTTTGCGTCTCTCTTCACAAAATGGAGCAATCTTTTTTGTTCTTTAATCTATCGATCTTCACTTCCTCCATTTTCTTTTCCGTGGAATAAATAAGATTCTAATGAGTTAAACATATCAGAATATTCTAACTATTATCAAAAAACCTTACTTAAATAATACTAATACCATCCCATAAGATATCTGAGTGCAAATAATATAGTTTACATTTTAGTTCTTAATTGACAAACCATTATCTTGGTAGATGAAAATATTATTTCTATTCAGATAATTTACTAACAGCCGAGTCTCTCTTCCTTTCTTCTTCTAGGTGAAAATATGTTCACATTCACGCATTATAAAATTTCCTAGTATTTGACGTCTTTACCTTCTGCTAGGAAATTCTTTGTTTTATGCTATTTTATTATATCTATTTTTTAATATATATCTTGTTATAAAAAATCAAAATATTTATATCAAAATTATATATTATATATCAAAATTATCAAAATATTATATTTATATATTTATATATAATAGTTATCATAATATTTATATTACATGATCCTTATAAGCATTTATAATACGAGTAAAATATAGCTTGCATACTGCAAGCATATCGACAACACTAATTTCATGACGGCATCATAAGGGGACGGCCCTCAAAAGAAAAAATAAAGGGATTGAAAATATTCTTAAAATTCGCTGCAATTTAATCGTCTGGCATCGAACCAAGGCCTTCCTGGTGAACCTACTATGCAGCAGAACAGAAAATCACCATCTCTTACTATGTGTGAAAATTTAAGCAGAAATATTGGCTCCAACTGCCTCAAACGACGTCCTACTTTTCAATAATGTAAATGGGTCTCTGGATTCGAACCAAGGACGATCTAGGAAATCTAAAACATGTTTTTGAAATGTATCTATGTTCTCTATCTATATACCTAATTTCATGATTTAATATTATTGGGAAGGGGTTTAAATTAATTCTTCAAAATCGGATAATTTACTGATTTCAGAGACGCCTGGTGTCCAACCCAGGAAATATTGGTAGCTGTGAATAAACAGTGTGACTTATTAGGACTTCATCTTATTTTATACTAAGTTTGAAGTCGATATTATATCGGGAAGTACCTAAAACGTTTTTCTGTTATCTCCATAAGAAATGCATTGAGGAATGTAAATGGCTCTCTGGAATCGAACCAAGGACCATTAGCGAATATGTAAAATTTGATTATGAAATATATTTATGATCTCCAACTCCATGCCGAATTTCAAGTTTCCATGCCATAGGGAAAGGGTCCAAAAAAATCTTAAAAATCGCCACAATGCATTTTAAACGGCCGATATTTGCCCCGACCTAGCATCGAACCCAGGTTATTTTCCGTAAAACTCATTTATGTTTTCGATGGATCATGATCACATATACAGCCTCCTTGAGTTTTGATTCTCTACCTATCCGGAAAGTATTTTTTTTTAATTCCCGAAAATCAAAGCAATGCATTTTAACGGGAAAAATCGGGACTTTGGGGCCCTCTGGAATCGAACCCATGACACTGAGGTTCAAAATCGCAATTTTTCTGGCAGTTACACGTTATGGCCAATCTGTCATAAAAATTTCAAGTCAATCACGCTCATGGTTTAGCCTGTGAATTAGTATCCTATCTATCTATCTATCTATATAGGTATACGAGTAAAATGTAGCTTGCATACTGCAAGCAGATCGGCAATAGTAATTTCATAACGGCATAATATCGGGACGGTCCCGGAAAGGAAAAACAGGATTGAAAATATACTTAAAATTCGCTTCAATTTAATCGTCTGGCATCGAACCCGGGTCTTTTTGGTGAAATTACTATGCAGCCCATCAGAAGATCATCTTCTCTAAATACGTGTGAAAATTCAAGCAGAAATATTGGCTGCAACTGCCTCAAACGAAGACCTACTTTTCACGAATGTTAATAGCTCTCTGGATTCGAACCAAGGACGATCTAGGAAATATAAAATATGTTTTAGAAATCTATATGTTCTATATATATGCCGAATTTCAAGTTTTAATATTATTGGGAAGAGGTTCAAAATAATTCATAAAAATCGGATCATTGACTGATTGTAGAGACGCCTGGTGTCGAACCCTGGAAGTATTGGAAGCTGTTAATGCACAAAATGACTTGCTAGGACTTGATCTAATTTCGTAGAAAGTTTGAAGTCGATATCATAACGGGAAGTACCTAAAATTTATTTCCGTTATCCCCATAGGAAATGCATTGTGGAGTGCAAATGGCCCTCTGGGATCGAACCGAGGACCATAAGAGAATACAAAAAATTTGATTATGAAATATTTTTATGATTTCTAACCCCATGCCAAATTTCAAGTTTCCATGCATTCGGAAAGAGGTCCAAAAAAAATCTTTAAAATCGCCACAACGCATTTTAAACGGCCGATTTTTGCCCCGATCTAGCATCGAACCCAGGATATTTTCCGTAAAACTCATTTATGTTTTCGATAGATCATGACCATATTTATAGGCTCCTTGAGTTTTGATTCTCTACCTATACGGGAAGTATTTTTTTTTAATTCCCGAAAATGAAAGCAATGCATTTAAACGGGAAAAATCGGGACTTTGAGGCCCTCTGGAATCGAACCCATGACATCGAGGTTCAAAATCGCAATTTTTCTGGAGGTTATACGTTATGGCCAATATGTCGTAAAAATTTCAAGCCATTGACGCCAGTGGTTTAGCCTGTGACTTTGTATCCTATCTATATATATATATACGAGTAAAATGTAGCTTGCATACTGCAAGCAGATCGACAACACTAATTTCATATCGGCATCATATCGGGACGGACATCAAAAGAAAAAAAAAATTCAAAATATTCGTAGAATTCGCTGCAATTTAATCACCTGGCAGCGAACCCCGGTCTTCCTGGTGTACTTACTATGCAGCAAAATAGAAAATTACCATATCAAACTATGTGTGAAAATTCAAGCAAAACTATTAGGTGCAACTACCTCAAACGACGTCCTACTATTCACATACACTCCTTATTTGAGAAATTATAATGTGCTCTGGCATCGAACCCAGGAACAGCATGGTCTTATCTATTTTTTTTCTTAAACAAAGTGTTAATATACATCTTCCATCTAAGCAAGAGCTCCCTTACATATCGATAAATGCATAAAAAAATTATGAAAAGATACCCCATAGTATTATATATGGGTGATATTTTTACCGCCCGGCATCGAACCCGGGTCTTTCAGGCAATACTTTCTATGCAGCACAAAAGAAAAACACCATCTCTAACCGCGTATGCAAATTCAAGCAGAAATATTGGTTACAACTGCCTCAAATGACGTCCTACTTTTCCTTTATATTCCTTATGAGAGAAACGTTATTGTGCTCTGGCTTCGAACCCAGGAACAGTACGGTCTTATGAAAATTTTTTTCTAAAACTTATTCGTACCATACATCTTCCAGCCAAGCACGAACATCCTATCATTTCGATAAGTGCATCTAAAAAAATAATGAAAAACGGATCCCATGTATTTTAAAGGGCAGATCTTTGCATCGTCCTAGCATCGAACCCAGGATAACTTTTGTAAAAGTCATTGATGTTTTCGAAAGTCCAAGACCATAAATATAGGCACCTTGAGTTTTACTTCTCTACCTATCCGGAAAGTATTTTTTTTTAATTCCCGAAAATCACGGCAATGCATTCAAACGGGAAAAATCGGGACTTTGGGGCCCTCTGGAATCGAACCTATGACACTGAGGATCAAAGTCTCTTTTTTCCTGGGGGTTTCACGTTATGGCCAATATGTCATAAAAATTTCAGATCAATGACGCTTGTAGTTTAGGCTGTGAATTTGTATCCTATCTATCTATATAGGTATACGAGTAAAATGTAGCTTGCATACTGCAAGCAGATCGGCAATACTAATTTCATATCGGCATCATATCGGGACGGTCCTCAAAAGAAAAAAAAAAGGATTTAATTTTTTCTTAAAATTCGCTGAAATTTAATCGTCTGGCATCGAACCCGGGTCTTACTGGTAAACCTACTATGAAACACAATAGAGGATCACCATCTCTAACTATGTGTGAAAATTCAAGCAGAAATATCGGCTATAACTGCCTCAAAAAACGTTCTAATTTTCACGAATGTTAATGCCTCTCGAGACTCGAACCAAGGACGATCGTTGAAATCTAAAACATGTTTCTGAAAGTTATTTATGATTTCTATCCATTTGCCGAATTTCAAGTTTCTATTTTATTGGGAAAGGTTTCAAAATAATTCCTAAAAATCGGATCAACTTCTGATTTCAGAGACACCTGGTGTCGAACCCAGGACGTATTGTAAGCTGTGAATGCACAGTTTGATTTGTAAAAACTTGCTCTTGTATCATGCAAAGTTTGAAGTCGATAGCCTGCCGGAAAGTACCTAAATTTTGTTTCCGTTATCTCCGTAAGAAATGCATTGAGAAGTGCAAATGGCCCTCTGGCATCGAACCAAGGACCATCAGCGAACATGTAAAATTTGATTATGAAATATATTCATGATATCTATCCACGTGCCGAGTTTCAAATATCCATGTTATCGGGAAAGGATCCAAAAAAATTCTTCAAAATCGCCGCAATGCATTTTAAACGGCCGATTTTTGCCCCGACCTAGCATCGAACCATGGACTATATTCTAAAATGTCTTTCTGATGTTCGTTGGATACGCACGGCTTCTAGCGATCCCTGGAGTTTCAACTCTTTCTCTCTCCGGGAAGTGCCTCAAAAAAATTTTCGAAAATCCCCGCCATGTATTCTTACGGAAAAAATCGCGACTTTGGGGCCCTCTGGAATCGAACCCATGACCCTGAGGATCAAAATCGCAATTTTTCTGGCGGTTTCACGTTAGGGCCAATACGTCGTAAAAATTTCAAGTCAATGACGCTTGTGGTTTAGGCTGTGAATTAGTATCCTATCTGGGTATATATATGAATGAATCCGGAGAAGCATCTATATATAATAGATATATGAATGAATCCGGAGAAGCATCTATATATAATAGATATATATATGAATATATGATATATGAATGAATCCGGAGAAGCATCTATATATAATAGATATGAATGGTATGAATGAATCCGGAGAAGCATCTATATATAATAGATACGAGTAAAATGTAGCTTGCATACTGCAAGCAGATTGACAACAGTTATTTAATTTGGGCATCATATCGGGACGGTCCTAAAAGAAAAAAAAATGGTCGAAGATATTCTTAAAATTCGCTGCAATTTAATCGTCTGGCATCGAACCCGGGTCTTTATGGTGATACGTCCAATGCAGTACAACAGAAAATCACCACCTCTAACGAATTGTGAAAATTCAAGCAGAAATGTTGGCTTCAACTGCCCCAAAGGACGTCCTACTTTTCCCATATATTCCTTATGAGAGAAATTTTAATGTGCTCTGGCATCGAACCCTGGTACAGCATGGTCATATCTAATTTTTTTCTTAAACCGAGTCTTAATATACATCTTCTAGCAAAGCAAGATTTTCCTATTAATTCGATTAATACATCAAAACAAATAATGAAAACTAACTCAATGCATTTTAAATGGGGGATATATTTACCATCTGGCTTCGAACCCGGGTCTTTCTGGTAATACTTTCTATGCAGCACTAAAGAAGTACAAATCCTTTAATCATGTTTGAAAATTCAAGCAGAAATATTAGGTGCAACTGCCTCAAATGACGTCCTACTTTTCCCTTATATTCCTTATGAGAGAAACTTTTATATGCTCTGGCATCGAACCCAGGAACAGTAAGGTCTTATCTACATTTTTTTCAAAAACCTATGCTTAATATACATCTTCCATTTAAGCGAGAACTTCCTATCATTTCGATAAGTGCATGAGAAAAAATAATGAAAATCTACCTCAATGTATTTCAAATGGCCGTTTTTTGCATCGACCTAGCATCGAACTCAGGATATTTTCCGTAA
The DNA here is from genome assembly GCA_947579665.1 of Sympetrum striolatum. Taxonomy (NCBI): domain Eukaryota; kingdom Metazoa; phylum Arthropoda; class Insecta; order Odonata; family Libellulidae; genus Sympetrum; species Sympetrum striolatum. The sequence continues at coordinate 73,866,412 of OX388349.1, forward strand.
AAGTCATTTATTTTTTCGATAAATCATGACCATATATATAGGCTCCTTGAGTTTCGATTCATTACCTATCCGGAAAGTATTTTTTTTTAATTCCTGAAAATCAAAGCAATGCATTTAAACGGGAAAAATCGGGACTTTGGGGTTCTCTGGAATCGATCCCATGACACTGAGGTTCAAAATCGCAATTTTTCTGGCGGTTACACGTTATGGCCAGTATGTCGTAAAAATTTCAAGCGAATGACGCTTGTGGTTTAGCCTGTGAATTAGTATCCTATCTATATATATACCTATATACATGAATGAATCCGGAGAAGCATCTATATATAATAGATATACGCATAGTAATAATTTTTATATGTATACCTAATCCTTTTCTATTTATTTCTTATGCAAATCCATAATGATGGATGTTTTCTCGGGTTTCCAACCGGATTACAGACAGGAATGGGTCCGACGTTTCGACAGTATTACGGTCATCTTCAGGGATGAAGTGAGAAGATGACTGTGGAGATTACAGCCGAAACGTCGGACCCGTTCATGTCTGTAACCCGGTTGGAAACCCGAGAAAACTTGCTTCAGCAGTTTCACCGGGCAAGCACCAGATATTTCCAAATCCATGATATTTCTTTTATCTCCATGATCATTTATCTGTGCCATTTTGTTTTCCTTTGAAATCTGGCTTAACTAGCTTTCGCCTCAAAATTTAGTTAACTATTTTTGGGTGTCCTACTGTTTTCACTTTTTAAGCCCATAAAGTTGATTCCTTCCATGGAGATGCATCAGAGGAAAGAATAAACCGAGTAGTCTTTCCAAATGTACACTCCTGGCCAAAATTAACGCAGCACCTCCCTTGCGATCCTTACGGCCGGTGCTGCGTTAATTTTGGCCAGGACTGTACTTATACATTCATCTACATCGACATTAACGCCCTGCGAGCCGCCTTTTGGTGTGTGGCAGGGGGTGTAAACTAGGGATCAGCAGAAGCGTAGTTTTGACCTACATGGCCGAGCCGTCCTCAAAACGGGTTTTTTAAGGACGGGTTGATGGGGGATGAATATCATGTTCGCAGATCATGATTTATGAAAATAGAGCCTTGGCGACGGGCAAAACGACGAAGGAAAAGTCTTTAGTTCCTTTCCAATTGATTGCCAAATATTCCCTTCTATATATTTAACATCGATTTTAATATATTATGAATAATATCGATTATAATTTAAGAAGCGGATAATGAATGGTTGCGTTTTTTACAAGTGATCATTTTAAAAACTGCTAGTGTTCTATTCCAATCCAATATAAAATAGGAGAAAGACTCAGAGACCTCTATTAAGACCTCAGAGAAAGTTCGCCATGCAACCCAATTTTTTTGTCACCTAAAACTTTTTATTTCGTTTGACATTAAAACGGAACTAAGGAAATTTGTAATGCATGGATGACATTCTTTTGCTAATTATTCAGTATAATTCTGTTGTTATCATTACAATTAATTTCTCATTAACCTCTCAAGCCCCGATGATGTTCTTCAAATTTCCTCTCTAGATGCCAGGTGAGGTTATTAAATTTTTGCAACCGGATGATTGTATGCGGCTCTAGCGTACATAAATCATAACCCATCACCGATGGGGTGGAGTACAGTAATGCTCAAGCCTCTCGAATGTGATAATACAGAAAAACCCTCAGGAAAGCAAAAAATACTGATATCTCATACTACAGATTGGGAAGTGGTATCGTATTTCGGTCTATGTTTTTTCTTGCTCTTCTTGAGCTCATACGGTTTGTTTCGTAAATAAAATAAAATTTGCATGTTCAGGATGAAATATTACATTTTATTTCATGTAAAGGTTTGAAAAGTGTAACTTTACAACGAAAACGGCGCCTTTCTTATCGGTTCACCTAGAATATTTTGGTCAAATATTTCAGCTGAATTCCATCATATAAATAAATACAAAGGAATTAAAGGATGAATTAAGTACATTGGTAAACATTGCACTGTCTTAAACAATTAGTGCATAATCCTTGTGCTCGCTTACGTACTACAACTTTCCTCCAATTCTTTTTGTTTTCCGACGGAGGCTATTCCCAGTCGCTGCTTCGAAATCGCGAATTCCGCCTTCGTAAATAAAAAGCAATAACTTAAGTCCTACTCAAGATATTGACCAAAAATTAAATGTAAATTAAAATTTCAACATTTATCTCGATATCTCTTGCGAAAAGTTCTTCGTAACGTAAGAATTAAAACATTTTTAGGAGACACTTAAATTGGGCTTCACGACGAACGTTTTCTGTGGTCACGTTCTACTTAAACAATTTTTTGTTAAGGTTTGGTTTCTTTTAATTACATAAGATGTAGATTTACAAAGATATAGATAATACAAAGAGCAACTGAGGAAAAAACCAGAATTTTATATAGAACTGCTAGAGAGAATAAGCTGTTTTAAAAATGATAACGGGTGAAAAACTCGGGATAAACGTACCAAAATTTAAAGTTCATATAATATATAAGATATATTACAAAAAAGCAGAACACGCTTGTATGTAAAGAAAAATTCTTCTTTGATGAAAATATTTGAAATTTATATTAATATAATACAAAAATAATGCTTAAAGAAGTGAATAATAACTCTGCCGTATCCTACCGATAGTCCTGGTGAATGAGCCGACTCAAGACGGGTCAGACTCGGTTCATTTTGCGTCACAACGATTCATTTTCACCCGTCGGAAGAACCGAGTACATACTCAAACCGACTCGTCCACCATTTACCTTTCCTCATCCCCTGTTCCTACATCATCACGTACCCGCTCTAGGAGCTCCTCATGGCCCAGCCCATGAGGCGCCCAGAATACGGGTCGGAACGGTTAACCGTTGCCGATCTCAAGTGTAAACACCAGTTGATCCAAACTATTTCCTTAGCTCTGATATTGTCGTGTATCGTTCGCAGAAAGAATTAATTTTTAAAAAGACTTATCCTAGCACCTATTTCTCTTAACTTACGTTCATTATCGGATTATCAGAGATAGCAGGGTTGCATGACACCGGTTCTATCTTCCGCAAATGTAGTTTCCCTGAATGTATTAAGCAATCGCAGCCTAACTTCCAATCTCGTCTTTCAAGGATTGCCAACCTACATCTGAGAGCATTTTTAATCATTGTCATTAATCATAATAGCAATATTTCTTTAATTTATATTGAAGATTATTTCAGAGAAGAGTCCGGGGTTAGATTGCATAATTGGATTGTTGGCACACATCTTCTATTTCCTGAAACAATGAATCATGAATTACTCTTACTAGTGGAGAGTGTACGCAGAGGTAATCTCAGTCTGCTAGGAAGCGAAGAAAGGTACCCATTTTCATCGTGTTTCTCACTGGCGAGTAAATATTTCAATCTTAAATATTTTTTTTCCGGTAGTTTAAACTTGTAGTTTATTTTTCTGCTGGGGTAGATGAGGCACATATCGCCCCCTCTTCCCTTACCCCAGACTAATAATAATTTACAATATATAAAATAATATATATATTATTATAATACCAGAGTTAATTGTAAATATTTTATACTGGCCCTACTGGTGAGCTAGTAGATCGAATTGAGGCGCTCCTGATGGCAGATTGCCAAGGAGTGGTTAACTGTGGTTGCATGCATGTATCATAATCTTTTTTTCTGATGTTTGGGAATATCTACCTTGTTTCTGATATTCCACTGGGGCTAGTTGGCACAGTTCGGTATGGGGTCGTTAGATTAGCAATAAAAATCAATTGATTGCGATTAATCTTTTTTTGATTGAAAGAAACTCTTTTGGGACTTGAGGCACCTACATAAAAAACCTTTCGGAGCATCCCAGAATGGGAATTTTACTTCAAGAATTAAAAATCTCCCAGAATTAAAAAACTCGCAAGGTGGCAATCCTAAATTTACCCCAAGTTTTGATAAAAAATGTTTTTTCTCCCTCGAAAGTTGTTGTATTTTGCCTAAGTATACCTATCTTCTTTCCTTTTCTTTTTTACAGGCACCTCCATTTAACAGGAATTACTCATATTATGACAAGGACTTCAAGACAGTCCATGAAAACATCTATTGACAAATGCTTCCGGCTGAATAAATTGTATGATTTTTTTATTATACTATATTGTAGGTTTTAGAATATTATATTATTTGTTTATTATAGCTTTTAACTTTTATAATAACTAAATCAATTAGGTCTTCTATACCTTTTGTTAAATTAACTTTTAAAAATAATTGTTCATATCTAATCTTTGTCACTTTTTATACATCTATGTTTGTATATTATTGTATTTATTTTTATTATTATGTTTTCGCGGTTTTTTTCACCCCCTTCTTTGTGGGTGTTTTCCCGCAACGTGGGTTTTTTTCTTTGTCAACCTTCAGTTGCAAAGATTTTTTCCCACACCCAACTCTTTCTTTTTGTATTTTTTTAAATAAATTAACTATAAATGTGATCAATATACGAGGTTAGGTGGAAGAGAGCCCCACCTTGGCCTAACCTTGATAATAAAGGGTCCAACTAATTAACTAACTATCCATGTTAGAGGAAAAAGTTTTAAAAATGAGGACCCTCTTATGTTTTTGCCTTAATGGTACTTTATTTTAGAAAAATTCTGTTTCTGACACTCATTAACAGCTATAACATGTTTACTAAATGATAGGAAGCAAAACGATCATTAATATCAATTTTTTCCTTTAAAATGTTTTAAAACAATAAAATATAGTTCAGAGGTTTAAAATCTCCATATGTCGTCTTTGTCGGCGTTCCTCCTCTTACTTCCCGGTAGTCGGAGTAAGCAAGAAAGGAAGGAATGCCACGCTTTTACGATGCCTTATTATCATATCATCAAAACCAAACTACAAAAATAAACATAAATGGAGCCGAAGTTGAAGCTAAAGTAAGGAAAGGAGTGAGACAAGGGTGTCTTCTCTCTCCCTATTTATTAAATTTATAAATTGTAGAAAGTATAAATATTATGAAGCAAAAAACAAAAGGACTTAAAATAAATGGGATTAGAATTCAATGTATAAGGTTTTCAGATGACATTGTCATAGTGTCAGACTAAGCAAAGTTTTATCCGATGCCTCAAGGAAACATAAATTAAATATAAACATCACAAAAACAAAAGTTATGGTAGTAGGCAAAAATAGGGAAAATAAAACGTACAGGTAAATGAATGGGAAATTAAACAGGTGAAAGAATTTTTCTATTTAGGCTGTGCACTAACTCATGACAAAAGATTCTTTTCACCTTAGGTGAAAAGAAGAATTGCCCTTACAAAACAAGTTTTTAAAGGCAATACAAATCTTTTAACATGTAAACATATAGATTTAGAGATAAGAAAGAGATTTGCAAAACCTTGCTTTGGAGCACTTTTCTCTATGAAAGCGAATGTTGGACTTTAGGGAAGATGGAGAGAGCCCGCCTGGGAGCTTCAGAAATGTGGATATGGAGATGAAGGTTAAAAATCAGTTGAATGGAAAGGTAAACGAACGTTGAAGTGTAGAAAGAGTGAAGAAAAAGAGGCAACTAATGAATGTTATGGAGAATAATAAAATTCTTGGGTCACCTACTGAGATGTAACAGTAAGGTAGTGATAATTTTAGAAATGCTCCAAATGAAGCAAAAACTGTTTTTTCGGCTGGGAAAGTGATGGCGACTGTTTTTTGGGATAGTCATGGAGTTATTTTAATCGATTATCTTCATTAAGGAAAAACCATTACAGGAGCATACTACGCATCATTACTTGACAAGCTGAAGGCAGAACTTGCGGAAAAACGGCCACATTTGCAGAAAAAGAAAATCCTGTTTCACCAAGACAACGCACCGTCTCACACCTCAGCGGTTGCCATTGCGAAAATCCACGAATTACGGTTTGAACTGCTTCACCATCCGCCTTACACCCCAAGCGACTTCTTTTTGTTCCCTTATCTAAAAATTGCGCTCGGAGGACAGATATTTTCGTCAAATGAAGAGGCAATCATTTTCGTGAACAATTATTTTGCAGAGAAAAACACCGAGTACTATTTGGACGGGTTACAGAGATGGAAGCATCGCTGGGAGAAGTGTGTAGAGTTACAAGGAGACAATGTTGAAAAAAAAAAACAGAAAAAATGTCTTGGTTCTTTGTTAGGTCGAAAACTGTTCAGACCACCCTCGCATACTCTCACTGCCTCGCTGTTGTAGTTTTTTAGAGGACCCATGAAAGTCTTTTCTAAAGGCTGTAATTTATGGTTGGAATGAGGAGTAAGTAAGAGTCGCATGGTTCTTTTTGGCCAAGTAAATCACATTCAGGTTACGAACGTAGCTAAAATAACCATCCAAGATGAGTAGCAGAGAGAAAAGATGGTGTCATTATGGACCCCTGCTGTAAATGGGGGCACATAATTACGTCATTCCCACCTAAGCCATGGGCCACTATCGCATGTAGTCTAGTGGCGTAGATAAATGACTTAAGTCATGCTTCAGGAAGTAGCTTATAATCCCTGTTTTCTTGATATCACCCAGACATTATTTTAAAACATGAAAATAAAACGGTTTCACAATCCTACCGCAAGTTTGCAGTCCAAAACAAGCACTTAATCATACATTAACTGACTCTGCATCCACACTACTTGAAAGACGGTTCCAACTGCTCACTGCTATCTTATCTCGACCAGTAGCTCATTTTAGAACCCTAATCACCAGTCTGCAGGACCTCCCATACCCCTTATGGGAGGGGTTCCCATATTTACTCCAGTACCCGTTTTTACACCTTTTCCTCTACATTACGCAAATTCACCCCTAGGGGTATGCCAACTAATCCCTGGTGGGGCTTAATTAATGCGTTACGCATTATTTTGCGGACAAATCTATCCGCCCCATTCACCAGTCTTTCTCCTGGTATTGCACAAAAAAATTAAAAATAAACTATGTCAACTACCCCGGTCTTCCCTATAATAAAATCAATAATATCCCCTTTGTTTTATAAATTATATTGGAAATACGATTTAGAAATTATTCAATATCTGCTTCTTCAGAATATGTACTCTTTATCTAATAGTATATTTATTTACTTTGTCTTAGTTAACCTCTTTTTTTCTAAAAGTGTTTGTGCACTTTCTCTACCAACTGAACTATCTTCATTTTATACGTGATGTATAAATTACATTACAAGTTGATTCGCCTAAACCCTGAGAATAATAATTTTAGCAGCCTTTCCACTTAAGAGATGTTTCAATATCCATCCTGCGAAGATTCAACATTTGACTTACTTCACGCCACTGCATTTCCACTGTAAATGCGATGCCTCATTCGATTGATGGCCACAAATATCATTGATTGCAATCGTTCCACCACGATTGAGAAATAATATTTGACATTTGAGATGCGAAAAAGATTAATAAACATGTTTTCGCGATCTCAAACTATATTATCTATTTTATCAAACCTATTAGACTATTTCAATTTAACTATGCATACTATCACCTTGAATATTTGATGCAAAAACTTATTTGAAAGCTCAAAACCGATTCGCCATCAATAGATGAATTAGTGAACCATCAGTTGGACACATCTATTTATACCCTATATACAGGTAATTTATTTTTTACGGTTATTTTTTCATTATTTTTAATTATAACAAAGTATTACATCGTAATTGATTATTGGATCGCATTTTTAATGATGAACACACAGTTAAGTATGTTGTCTTTACGTGGAAGCTCATAAAATAGCCCTTTGGACAACTTTACAACCAGAGAGACACTACACAAGAACATGCAGGATTATTGTTTCAATAATCTTCAGTTATGAGCGAAACATTTTAATATTGAAAAAATCTTGCATTACAAGATTTTACGGTAGATCACACATCAATCTAAATTTCGTGTTCAAATAATCTTAAAAATTAATATGTTTTGAAGAATTAAAACACATTTTTCTTAAGCTGTCTTAGGTGTTTTCTCCCATATTTTATTCAATTTTTGCACGAACTTTTATTTTATTCAACTCAATGTTTAATAGTTATTCGAAATTTTTAGCTTGGGCGATAGAGTTTGATGATGGATCCAAAGACGTGCTCCAGCAAATTAGATTTCGGCGGTGAGATTCGAATTAGAGAATTACGGATCCCAAAGTTTCCCTCACATCCGGTGGGTGTTCGGGTTTTCGGGCTTCAAATAATACATAGAAAATACTCGGCTTACTTGCCAAATGGTCGAGTAGCTCTTTTCAAAATACTAGTCGAGATACTCAAGTTCGTTTGGAATTTATATTTTAAAATTCAACAGCTTCAAATAGAATTTATGGCATGAATACATTACAGGTTTAAAACTCCTACAGCTGTCTTTGTCGGCGCTCTGCATCTCATTGCGACCGGTATTCGGAAACAACGGAAAGGCTCGGATTAGTGTTTATTAGCCAATTCCCGTGTCTTATGTTGATTCCGAATACCGGTCGCAACGAGCTGCGGAGCGCCGACAAAGGCAGCTACAGGAGATACCTCTAGTTCATTAAGAGCCGTGTTCAAAATAATCCCTTCTCACAGATATATGTATCATAAGTTGGTAGTATAAACTACGAGTATATATAAAGTGTTTCGATATCTTAGGTGATTTTGCACATAGGCTCCTTCAAGGAATCGAACCCGGGGCCGCTTTCACCAAAACTAAACACAAATCCTAAACGTTATCTATACATCAGTGCGTATTCGCATAAGAACATAATTTCATTCAACTTTAAATAAGCCATAGCTAATCTACTCAATCGTTGAATAGTCAATGAAATGCAAACTAAACTAAGAAAGACACAAATGGAAGGAGAAAGCCAATTGTGTGCTTGTCGCTGCTCATCTATGGCAAACAGGGAGTGGATTCAACATTTTTTCACTAGAGAATATGCAACTCGATTTTCGGTATGCTCGGTGAAATTTAGTGAATATCTGAGCTATCAGAAAGTGATGCAAAAAGTAGATGGAGGTTTTTTCTACAACTTGGATTTCTTTACTACCTCCGGCTTATGTTTAGCGGTGTCTTTTCTTTTCAATGCAATAAACATTTTTTATTTTAATTTAATTTTTTTATTTATTTAAGGGCAGAGCCCTATTGCACATCATGGTTACAACAAGGATTATAATAATTACATAAACTAAACAACGTAACCTAATAAAACTCCTGAACATACACTTTAAAGTATTTCAAAGTGTACTCAAATGCTGTATTTGTAGACAGAATACGGTAGAATATGAAATAAATGATCTTTGAATATTAAACATTACAATATATATTCACAGAAATAAAAAGAAATATGTAAAAAATAAAGGTATAAACATTTGTATACCAAATTAAAAGGAAGAAAGCAAATCACAGATATAACAAAGTTAAAATTATTACAGAAGCTAAACTGCATAAGACATAATAAAACTCCTGAACATGCAGTTTGAAATATTAAGAAGGTCAATTATATTGCATTATTTGTTAGAATTATCAAGATGCGATAGAATGGTAAATAAAACATGTAACTTCTAAGTAAGTATGGAACATTAAAAAGAACAGGGTTTCTGGTAATGACTAAAGGACAATTAAAATTAATAAGAGAGAGCGGTTCAGAACATTTAATAGAGCCATTTAAAACATTATGCAAAAATAATAGACCGAGCTGCTTCCTCCTAGAAGAGAAAAGTGGTAGTTGACACATTAGTCCCTCATATTCACCACTTTCTCTTTTAAGATTAAGTTTATGAGCAACAATCGTAAGGAATTTTCTTTGAATCTTCCCAAGCTGCAACTCATACTTGCATCATTACGTCGTATGCCCTTCGCAATATACGCGATCGATACCACTCATTATTAAAATGTATGAAAACGGGCTTTAGTAATTCCACGAGGCCAAACTCAAGCACGACTCGATTTGAAATCAAGACATCCTTCGTAATCGAACCAAAAGCAATTTATAGGGAGACTCCAGCCGAATGTATCGCAAAGCGACATTTTATTAGCGTCGGAATTAGTAGTTAATGCGCGCATGGCACGCATTTAGGGGAGGAACTTCACAAACTCATCTCGATTCACTTCTCCGAAAGCATCTCTTTGATGAGGCGTTAGCATTTGTCTGCGAAATATTCAACAGCGCTATGGCAACGTGCCTGCAAGGGCTTAAGGGCGTGGAGATGCAGCGCACGTCTTCGCGAAGAGTTGTGCGATCCCCTCAAAAGAAGCGATAGCTTCTCTTTTTCCTAATTTGAGGAAGCAACGGCTTTGAGGGCATGTTTTCAGTCAAAATGTGGTTCAAACAGGGCAAGCTTGTTTGTTTATCGTCGAAGATAATACGTTTGGTAAAGAGTGCAACGTGAAAGAAAAAAAGCTTATTTTTTATATATTTGTACTAATTTTATATGTATAAAGGTTAAATATCCCTGATAACCAATCTAGAGCTTAATAATTGTTATTCATTCGTCTTTCTAGCGCAGGTTAGAGGTGGTATAGTCTTTTCGCCAAATAAAATACACCATTCTACTGCGAAGGAGTCGTACTAAAAAAAAGGAGAGGCACTTCAGAGGAGAGATATGCGCGCCCTAAGAAGTGCTCCAAACCAAAATTTGTTGGTGCGCATGAAACATGACTTGCAGTAAACCCGGCGGTAGACTACAATAGCCATAGGCAATAAGGATCATAAACATTACCCCTCCCTCAGAGGACTAATGTTGGGAAAAACTCATTTTTTAATAGAACAATTGATCAGTGGAACACCTTGCCTGTGATTATAGGTTCAGTACAGTACAGTACAACACTGTCATGAGCCAAAAAAATCCAGTAAAAATATTTAAAAATAATATTATAAATTAATTTTTTAGTTTTAAGGTGTGTGTATGTATGTAATCATTCCATGGGAATTGTTTAATCATCATTGACGTATTTTATATTAATTATATTTGTAACGTGTGCAAATGTGTGTAGGTAGAAAAGAACTGACACCAGGCGTACCAGCAGTTTATGCCTTAATATTAATAAAAAAATCTGATGTGGCCAACACATGACTTTCTCCGTAATTATTGAAAACAGAAGCCTATGCCGGTAATATATAAATAACTCCAAAACAATGACTGTTACTGGAAAATGTTTCATACAAGCTTTGTAGTAAAAAAGATTATCTATAACTTTGGTACACAATTGTATGTACCTACATTGCATTCTGACAGATAAGTATGAAAAACTTCGATTTCTGGATAAACAACAACTTCCAGTTAACCATTATTCATAAATAACTCCTAAACAATCAGTGTTACGAAAAAATGTTTCATATAAAAGTTGTAGTAAAATACATTATCTATAACTTTTTTACAAAAATGTATATACCTACATTGCATTTTGACAGAGATATGTATGAAACACTTCCATTTCTGGATAAACAACAACTTCCGGTTAACCATTATTCAAGAATAACTCCTAAACAATCAGTGTTACGAAAAAATGTTTCATATAAAAGTTGTATTAACGTACATTATTTACAACTTTTGTGTGTGAATGTATATACCTATATTGTAGTTTTATAGAGATATTTAAGAAACTAAATTTTGTTCCGGATAAACCGCAACTTCCGGTTAAGCGATATTAACCAAAAACTAATCAACTTTTGGCATTCTTAGGAAAATTCTAAATATGAATTTTGAAAATGATCGGTTAATTGATTTTTAAGATAGAGCGCCCACAAACCTTTTAACCACAGACAGACATGTTCAGGAAAATAGCGAAAACGTGCTCTATGGGCCGCAAAACATCTATTTCCGTGTGTGTGTGTGTGTGTGTGTATGTGTGTGTGTGATAGTGGGCGCTCTAACGTGAAAACTATTAGTCGTATCAACACCAAACTTCATATATAGTACTGTGGTGTGTGCTGTCAGAGTTGATTAGTTTTTGGAGTAAATCGGTCAACCGGAAGTCGAGCTTTATTCATTAAAGCTCATTTCCGGTTTTCAAAATATCTCCATAAATATGATATATACGTGTGTTGTATTACTTATAAAAGTTTCAGATAATGTAATTCATTATAACTTTTGTATTTAACATATTTTTGTATCACCGGTTGATTAGGAGTTATTCGTGAAATACCGATAAACCGGAAGAAGATGATTATGCACTTTGTGGGCGCTGTAACATGAAAACAATTTGTCGATTCAACACCAAATTTCATATATAGTACTTTTATTACAGTCGTTAGAGTTGATTAGTTTTTCGAGTAAATCGGTCAACCGGAAGTCGAGCTTCATTCTTCAAAGCTCATTTCCGGTTTTCAAAATATCTCCATAAATATGCTATTTAGGTATATACTATTATTAATAAATGTTTTAGAAAATTTAATATACTATAACTTTTGATTGAAACATATTTTTGTATCATTGATTGTTTAGGAGTTATTCATGAAATACTGATAAACCGGAAGTTGCTGATTGTGTACTTAGTGGGCGCTCTGGGCTCTATGGGCGAAAGGCCAAATTCATCTTTTTTCATTGAGCATGTCCCGAAAAACATTATTTATAATGTTTGTGACGTAAAAGATAATAATATATAAATAAATCACTCATCTTCTAAGTTTAGAAGGAATATAGAGTTCGAAATTACTGTCGTAGATAAATATTTACAGCTTATATATGGAGAAAGTCATGTGCTGGCCACATCAGATTTTTCCTTACTGTTAAGTGTACTGATTGAACTTTTTTATGAGGTTTATTTTATTATATTGTAGTTCTATGATTATTACCTAATGGAGGTGTTCAGAGGAGATTCCCTTCGTTCTAGTATATGGAAGGGTTTCCCTCCCGTCTTTGGGCGAATCATTTTTATGTTCCCCTCAAACGCTGCCACCTGGCTTGAAGACCAACTTGCAACGCAAACTTAAATAAATATACATCCTTCTATATACAGTGAAATCTAGACCTAACGTTTTCTGCTGGACCAAGGGAAATCGACTGTAGATGCGGAAAAACGTAAGATGCGGAAAACAAAGGGTGTAGTTGGGACCTCAAAATTTTAACCTAGGTGCTGGAAAAACGTTATAAACGAAAACGTTAGATTGGGATTTCACTGTATATCTAGAACGTATATTGTATTGTAATTCACTGCCACCAGTTCCTGCGCCTACCTGTAGCGATATGCATAACAATAATAAATATAATATTTCCCCATCTCCCCTCTTTTTTCCCTCTCGTATGACGTCATCCGCCACTATTTCATGAATTGACTATATCTTACGTTAACTGAAAGCTTCATCTTTGCGGCTGTGATAATATAAAAGCTGAGTGAGTGACGAATATGTATATTGGACATTCCCTCGAATGCAAGTAAACGTTTTATCCATAGGGTCATTAGGTAGCCCTTGAAATAATGACGAGAAAAGTTGGTATAATTATCACAGTTTCCACACAATTTGTGTGGAAAGTATACCAAGTATTATCTTCATTATTTCAATGGATTTCCACAAAATAACGCCTGATCATCTAGATTTCATTAGGTAGCCCTTCTTGTAAATGTCATTATCAAGAATAATGCTTTCATCAAGTATTCTGGCTTATCAAAATTCCAAAGGAAAACTAACTCACCTACTAAGTAAGGAAGCTAACCCCTCACCAAAGATTTTAGTAGCTAATGAGGTAGCGGTTGCGTATACAACCTGACTTCCTGTAATTTACCTTCTTCAATTTTTATTGGGTCAATTAGCAAAAATTATTTGCTAATCAATAATGAGGGGAGAGTTTTTAGTGACTCCAAGAGGAAAGAGATTCAAAACTTTGCACCTCCTCTCGCCTCAAAAAATATTTAAACGAATCGAAAATCTTTACTTCGAGACCTAATAGTCCTTGTAAATATATTTCTTCCAAAAACTGGTCTTTCGAATAGAATTTTGTACGACAAATGATTCGTAGAAAAAAGGAGATCGAAGGACGCTCAATAGTTTCTGATAACACAATGATATTTTTTCCTTCTTTCATTCCAGTCGAATGTGAGTGTCCGGTCTTTAATCTTAGGAATATTTTTTTAAGATCTTGAACCAATGTAACCAGAATTTTACACAGTAGAGAGTGGAAAATTATTTCGTGAAAATGAATGAATTGCAATTCATTGAAGTGACCGAGAGATTGAGAAAGTCCAGCTCTATTGAATTCTATAGTTTGAATTCGAATATCCGCCCCTATTACGAATTTAGGTTGGAATTGAGGTTTACTAGGCCAAAAGGAGGGCAAAGTGCTTTGCCTCATTGAAAACAATAACAAGTCCATATGAGTTCATGACAACGACCACATAGAATAACAGCCATTTTATTCATTTAATATAATCGCTGTAATTTGGTAACCACGTGGCAACGATCGAGAGTTCCATATCAACACAATTTGTCCGGAATTCAGCCGAGGACGGGAGGAAACTCCCCAAAAACCTCCAAAATTATATCAACTCGATTTCCAGATTTCGCACAAAATACAATGTGTGTAACTTTTCATATCTACCGAAGTGTGCTTAAATATTTCGGCTTACTAAGCATTCCCTATTATAAAATAAGAAAGGGAATGGGATATTTTTCCAGTTTAGATAACCAGGAGAGAAATTTGCTTATAAATATATGCCACTTACAACAAAGAAAATAAAAATAGATCCATTTACACAAAATGCGAACGCCCAAAGGCATAGTTTCTATGTTAGGCAATTGTCTGCTTAAAGACTTAGTTTTCTTCCCACTTTTTTCTTTTGCATTCACATTTATTAATCCTTAATTAAATCTCAATTTGTTAATACTACTAGTAGTTTAAACTACGGATCGATATGTGTTTATAAACTCTATTCTCAATATACTGTTTATTCATTCATTTTTTATCTTTATGTATTCAACTCGATGAATTTCGATCGCTATAAATCACTCAATATTTCATGTGTACTTTTAAAGCCAATATGCTTCGTAAACCAGTCCTCTCTACAGGTGGCCTATGCCAGAGTGGGTGACGAACCAACAGACATTAGACTGGTACCACCATTATACCTTGAATACAGTGGCGCAGCCAGTATTTGCCAATGGGAGGTGGGGGGTGGGGGTCCAAGGCTGCCGAAAAAAAACTAAAAAGATGCCTACCTTACAGGGGCTGGTATATTCATGCCCGGTACTTACTACAATATATTTCAATTCTTTCAAAAATTAAATGCATTGAAAACTAGAGGAGTTAAAAGCTTATGTGGCAAACTTATTAAACTTTCCAAGATAGTAGTTTACATAGGCGAACTATTGGAAACTTATTATAAGTATTGTTTGGATACGTCCAATATCTATTAAAAAGTCGTTTTTTCTTTGCTGAAGATTTTCAGTATTTTGGATAAAATCTTTCCGAGTCCCGAGTCTTTGAGAGTTTCAAGAGACTGCCAAGCGTTAGAAGGAAAAAAATAGTTACGTTAATTTGGCTAGTGATAGAAAACGTAACATCCACTCATTAGAACCCCCACATTGGCGCGCTCATGCTTATTTGAATGTCTTTCGTTATTATAATACATCATCAGCAGATTTTGGAATTTAATTGAATTGTCACCAGCCCAGTAAACACCATCAATGTATAAAAATAATGATATGGAATATATGTACAGCTTATTGCACAAGGTTTATACACGCCGTGCTAGAATTTCGCTAAAGGAATTTGAAGTTAATTAGATTTGATAAGTAAGTAGTTACCAATATTCCAAAAACCATCAAAAATTGATATCCACCGAAGTACATTTCGCTGTCCTAGCCAACAGCATCTTCAAGGTGACAAAGGAGAATGTTTCTCCTTTGAGTATTGTATTAGTAGAATTGTAGTACTCCTTTGGGTATTTGGAATATTGGTAACTACTTACTCATTTATAACCATCCGCGAAAATCCTCTTGTTAGATTTGATAACTAAAATATTTGATCAAGAAGATAAGCTTTCAATTCAGTGAATACCTAAGCTCAAAAATAATGAGAAAGCGTTCTCGAAAACTATGATTTTTAATTCAAACCAAGAATTAAAATTTTTAAATAAGAAAATCACAGATAAAGTTTCCATGAACTGTTCATGAGCAATCCGTAAAAAGGAATCCATGCGGGAATAATAGAATGTGCTCGTGTCCTTCAATATACTTCTAAGAATAGCTTTCGAATTCGAAATTTTCCCTATTTTCCAATGAATAATCCAATATCCAAGCCAGATGACTGACTCATGTGAGACTGTTAGCCTTTTTAGCTGAATTGCACGAATTATCTACTCGAGTTTTCTCAGGAGTTACTTTATCCGTTGTTTTTTTAAAATTACCGCCTCTTCTAATAAACATAAAATCTATTAAATAAGATAAAATTTTTTGATAGGGGTACAATTAAGCCTGATTTCGTTTTTTATGTATTAGCTAAGTATTCAATTGAATGCGTCAAATACCGAACATAAAAAATTCGGCTGCATTAAAAAATACTGTAGACTCTTGATTATAGTTGATATTATTATTGGATTTGCAGAATTAAAGTTACATACCGAGATTTAAAAAATGAAGACGTTAACTTACAATTATTTTGACTAAGTAATAGTTAGGTGGTTTAACCAGCAGAGACCTGATGTAAACCCAGTCTTACGCACTGAGTGTTCAAATAAAACAAAAGTTTTTCATGAATTGAAATTTTGAAAGGGCATTACATGACCACGTGGTTGACAGGATAAGTCATGAGATTCGTGGGATTCTATCGCCAGAGAAAAAGTTGACCGTATCGAAAAGGAAGCTGAAGAATTCAAGTCACAGTTTTAATAGTTTATCAAATTTATTCCAAGTCTTCAAGTAACAGTTCCGATAAATCTGTGCGTACCTTATGCGCACAATACCTTTAAGCTGACTGATTTGCAGCCAAAATGGTATATTATTAATAAAATATATCATTTTATTAATAATTATATATTATAATAATACATATAATTATTTTCGTAAATATACTGCAAATTAACAGGTAATCATAAAATAAGGACCGGTATATTTTCTAACATCCCGAGTAATGAAGAGTCTACTGTACAGACTTAATTGTCCAGAATACTTAACAAAGGAACTTTCCTTTGGAATTGTTGCTAAACTCGTCTTGAGATGTGCCCTCTGATAACAGCCCTAAAATAAGACAATCCTAATTGATGCATTTAATAATTGTCACTCCACAAAAAAACACATAGCCATTAACTTACATTTTTCCGATTGAGGTCTTGAGCTACTAGAGGACTGTGAAAAAAAAATTCGAATGTCCTTCTGTACCTTATGAAATCCAAACTAAACACCCCTTCGAACTGTTCACTGTCAATTCATCAAAAGCACTACTTACAAGCCTAGCTTTGCATCCATTAAAACAGTCACACGCAGAAGATCTAACTGAGCGTTTTATCAATCCGTTTGTCTCTCAAACGTGGCCTTAATCTCTGTTTTCAGGGTGTAGGTTTCGAATTATTTCGCCAATGTTCCCTTGTACTTTTGCGAGGAGAAAATAAATCAGCAATTTTGAATGTTTTTCATGGGAATCTCATCTTACGGTGTGAGTCATCTAACTAAAGGATAGGCTTAAGAAGTGCACGCGTTGGACATAGTGAGCGAAAGGCTCGTATATCGTATATTAGAAGAAAAATTCAAAGGATAAATTTATTAAATAAGTTCAGAGAAATTACGTTTTCAGATAATGTAACCGATATAATGCGACCCCCCTGTTATATTGGCCGTGCTGATACTGCCCGAAAGATTAGGGTAATAGATGCTAAAACGAATCGTTTCAAAAATTCATTTTTATGCAACCGTTTAGGAAAATAGAGTCAAGGTGCTTGCACCCCCTGCCATACACCGAAAGGTGGCTTGCAGGGTTCTTACATAGACATATCGATGCTGGCTCTAGGCTTGCTCTGCTACCAAAAACATCATCTTAGCTGAAATAAGAGCCATATTTACGGGAATGCAAAGCTTTCGCCGAATTTATCAAGCTAACACATGACTAGTAGTGTACCTCTAAGACTTGCGTGATGATTGGGGTTTTGAAGTCTTCAGCAGAAAAAAAGCACAGAGCAAATCATAGGGAGGGACTCTTGTGGGAGGTTTGAACCCCTAAGCCTAAATTTGATAAAATATACTTGTTAGTATAATTTATCAAGTTTATTTACTCTTCCTTTGATCCGTACCAGTGCATTTACTTTTATAATTTACTGGGCAATCACTGATTAGGCAAGTGCACACATAATTTAAGGGAATACGGGATAGGGATGCGATACGGGAATATCGTCCGTTTAAAGCAAATTCAAATCAAAAGAAACGGCTTAGATACATATATTCACTGAAGGGAAAGAATAGCTCACGAAAAAGTAAAATAGGGTCTTTGAATCAGTCTACATAATAATTTTGATAAGGACAAAAGCCTAGGAAATCAGTCCTAATGGAGATAAACTTGCGGACCAAAGCGTCATCACCTCAAATAAAGGTTTCGATTCCCGTGGGAGGAAGGGGCAGTAAGTGAACGGCATTGGAAAGAGGGATCCCACGAGAGAGGCGAAAGAGAGAGTGGATAAAGTTATCGCAGCGGAGAATGGGGAAGAAAATGTATTGGTAAAGTAGTTTACACGGTGATTTTGTGGCTTCGGGAATCATTGGAGTCGGAAAAAGAGAAATGAGAGATTCTCGTATTTCCTGAAACCTCTGTTGTTTAAGGAGAATGAAAAACTACCTCTCGGATAACCAACGCCAGCGCTCTTTCCTTCAAGATCCATCCGATCGCGAATTACAACTTAATTTAACGCTTCGAAGTAACTAATTAGGGTTTTGAAGGATTTACCTCCTTAAAGCGATTATAACTTGGATCTTAGAAATAATTTCAAGGGTTTCCTTTCCGAGAATTTATTTTTAAATGATCTGGTTGTATTGAATTGAAACATCCTCGGCTACGATTCAAAACTAGCAATTCCACAACTTCATAATTTTGCCCTAAAGAAACATCGGCCTTCCTTAGACAACTCTCCTATCATTCAAACTATCCGAGATAAAAACAAGTCTGTTCACAATACCACTCATATATGATCCACTTTAAGTTCGCCTACTACGCCTGTAGACAATATATTTATCATTTATCTAGCAGGGCATATGATGATCCAGATTACTTGCTATCAATATCAATCACATCATTACTCAACAAG
Organism: Sympetrum striolatum; assembly: GCA_947579665.1. Taxonomy (NCBI): domain Eukaryota; kingdom Metazoa; phylum Arthropoda; class Insecta; order Odonata; family Libellulidae; genus Sympetrum; species Sympetrum striolatum. The sequence continues at coordinate 73,885,574 of OX388349.1, forward strand.
AACTCAATGACCTAGTCAGAGACCTAAATCATTCACAAGGAAAATCTGAACTGCTCGCTTCACGACCACAACAACGGAATCTGCCAGAAGATGGTGTTAAATTCATTCCGTTGATGGCAAAGTAAATTTGAAATCTTTTTCACTTCTTATATTAACATTGTTTGTCGTAATAATGTACTTGGTTTGTTTGAAGAATTGGGCAATGATCATAATACAGAAAAGTGGAGACTTTTTACCGTTTCATTCAAGCTTAGTTTAAAGGCAGTACTACAACAAGATTGAATGTGCATCCGTCTGTTCGTATAGCCTACAAGAAAGGATTTCATGAAACTATCTTGCCTGACTATGATAAATACAAGTGGAAGATGTGTGGAGATTTGAAGGTACTGGGGCATTTACCTGGTATGCAGCAAGGTTACACTTAGCACTGCTGTTTCCGGTGTTTGTATACTATATCGGGTATATCTATATTTGTATATCTATACTCGGGTAGGTATCAAACTAATCCTGAAGAATAATGCATCGTATTCGAAATACGTATCGAGTGCTCTCAAAAAGTGCGGTGTCCTGTCTTGTTTACTCGGAATACAGGGGAATGAGAAGAGGAACGCCCAAATAAGCGGCTATTACACATGGTATGTAATCCTGATGTCTCGCCGATCATGCATTTCCACTTTTACCATTTGGCTCTGCCTTTTGACCTTCTTGTGGACACCCACGCAACGCCATATCACCAATATTCGTCATACAAAACATCCGATCGAGAAACTTTACGTCAAGAGCTTTGGAATATTTTAGAATACACATAAGCCTATATACACTAAAGTATTTCAACATCCTTGACACCAATACATTCGTAAACGATGTATGTTTGCGTATGTGCTAGGTTTATATCTTTGTGTGTTTGGGTTATAGTGTTTACTATGTGCGGGTATATTCTTATGTATGAAGTATTATAATACGTTGCCTTCAAGCTAGTTAGAACTCGAAGCAAACCTGAATTCTCAGATGATATGATTGTGGTTGACACTACTCTATAAGCTACGTGTAATCTAAAATATAAAATGTATGTAATCTGAGAAATGAATAATCTCCGGTTAAAACACTGAGGTAAAATTATATGAAAATTTTAATATTTATTTAACATCATCATCTGAAATGAGGGAAACAAAACTTCAAAAAACAATTCAAAACTTCAGACATTAAAAAAATCGGTCCAAAATATGTTGATTAGAGAGAACTGCTAAAGAAGAATCTATTTTATAATTATGTCCGTGTCGCTGTAAAAATCGTAATACTGAAAATGTGAATGGCCTGAAAAAAGGAGACTTTTAATATCAAATACCTACCTGAAATCCCATCACGGAAGTCAGGTTTACATTACTTTTCATATACTTATCTTGGAAAGCCAACTTACAAGTGTAAGAAGGGAGGAGATTGTTTTCACTTTTACTTCACTATTTAATAAATTTGTTGCATGATAAACACAATGGATGTTAGTTTCAACTTTTCGCTATACTGAAACCGATGTTTTTCATATGTTTATGATTGTTAAAAATCAATCTAAGTCAATATCGAAACTTTTTAAGTGATAGTGCTAAATACACCATTAGTATACTGTGAAAATGGATTATTTGGATCGTTGCTAAGTCATTGCTTATTGAGAATTCATCCATTTTGAATGCAATGCATTTTCTGTCTACGCCGTACAAAATCCTAAATCTGCGGGAGAGAGCACCGAATCGAGATTTCGAGAGACTTCTTCACAAACGTGTTAAATCGCTCCAATCTCATCATCAGATACGCTTGGACCGTGGCACAAAGTCGATCAACAACAACAAAGCAACTACACTGTAGCTTTGATAACTAACTCTGGAGGTATAGTAAATCAATATAGCAATGAATTTAACCTTTAGAAATCCAGATAACAAGCTGTACCATTATAACCCCACCTCTTCTTGAGACAACTCATTGGACCGATTCGCATAAAGAGAGGACTTCCTCCGACTGAGGCACCACAGTACACGGAGGTCTCTCTCGCGAGAGCAAACAGACGCACTAAAGACCCTCCGCCCCGCCGGCCCTGGGCAGACAAACACGCACATACGCATGCCTTGCGTGTTCCCTATATCTCTACGGGTAGGCGCGTGTTCGGACTACTCAACGAGACCGAGTAAAAAAGACCTCTTCATGTTTTCCTCAACCCTTCTCTTTCGTTCCCATTCGGGATAAACTTTCAATTCCGCAATTCGAGCTTTCGTATCTAAAGAATCGTTCTTTGTATCTATTGCCTCTACGAGGAGAGATATTTATGGGGATTTTTCGGAGAGATTTTCTCCAAATGGAAGTAGACGTCTATATTTTATATGTTTTTATAACGTCGCTTATTTAAAGGGAAATTTCCTTTATTTATGTTATGTTGGATATTCTATATTCTTTCAATGATCGCGCAAGTGATTGATTGAAACATAGCTGGAGAATGATACTTTTCTCTAATATTAAAGATGTTTAACTCCACTCGCTTTTCTTAAAGAATGCATTCATATTTTTACTCCTCGAAACTAGAATGCTTAAAAAATAACACGTAAGTGAAGCGTATAAATTGTTTATGTCCTAGTACATTGTGAGGAACGATCAGCTGCGTTATCTCTTTAGGTTAACTCGCAATAACTTCCATATAATCATCGCAAGGAGAAAGACTGAAGTAGAAGACAATAACAGACACATTCTATTCTTTGTGAGATTCAAAGAAACAGCATTGAATTATTCAATTAATGAAGATACCGCGGTAGAACTCGAATTTATTGATGGAATTACCTTGTCAATATCGAAGCAATTAGGTGCTTACGATGCAGGCGGGCGAAAATTCTTAATGATCATGATAGTAGATTATTATATAAGCATAAATACATAGATAAATCATGTTTCAGGGGTCCATAACTTAAGCAAGTAATTTAAAACAAGCTATTATTTTGACTAAAACGTCTTTACCGATTAAACTTAATTCACACTTTCTCTCTTACCCAAGAATACTGTGAGTGGTAGGCACTATTCACTTGAATTTAATGTAGATGTAGATGAATTTCTAGTATTGCCATCTAGTAGCAAACTTTGCAGTAAATTCAGTTTTTGATATGACGAACATTAACTTTTTTGGTATTTGTCAACTATTATATCGTCAATTTTTGCAGTGAGGGCACATTATATCAACAGCGTATCTCGCTGGGATGATTTGCTTAAATTTATCGAGTAAGTTAATTAGAATCTTTTTAATTTCTCAAAGTAATATCTTTCCTAGGTTAAGAAGTATCTCAGCGGCACTTTTTCGTGACGATTTCCTCCATAGCATTCCGAAAGGGATTAACAGAAAGCAAAAGATATTATTACGTACGAGACTCGTTTGCTCTAAAACGGGAAATTTAAAACGGCGTAAAGTTTAATTTCTCTGTAAGAAAATTTCGAGCCCAATTTATTGGTATTTGAGAATAAAAGAGGGAATCTTCCGCAATAACGTCAGCATCGTAATTTCATTTGAGGCTTTTATATGAGCCGAATGTAATTGGGAAGAAAGGAAAAGGCCGTTAAATACAGCTTTTTATGGAGCTATAATTCAGGCTGTTACTTGTTAGCTTTAAATGGTCAAAATGTTCCGTTGTTTGTAATGATTATGTTCAGTAAATTGTATTATGCGCTGTAATTGTAGTTTAAAGAGACTGTAGAACAAGAAAACGAAACGCAGAAGTGATAAATGAAAGACCACAACTGTATCTCCTTATAGTAAGAGAAACTGAAGTTTATAATTCAAAATTTAAGCTCTCTCAATGTGAATTCCCTGCATTTTCGGTAAGAATTTCTTTTCAACTTTACCATACTCCTTGCGAACATAATTATCTCACGAAATAATCGCGATTAAACGATATGATTTAACCTAACTTCATTAGGTTAAAACGTTATATGTAATCATCACTTCTTTCCCTCTTATTCCCATATATCTTGGGCTCGGCCGATGAATTTATTTATTTATTTAAACGCTGCATGTTGGTATTAATACCAGGTGGCAACGGTTGATGATGATGAAGTTGGTTTTGCTAATGATTTGACTTTTACGGCCTGATGCCCTTCCTACGGCCAACCCTAAACGAGAAAATCGCACAAACACACACATCCATTCCCTGATGAAAATCCTGATCAGCCGGGACTCGAACCTAGGGTTGGAGCAATAGCGCTAACCGCTCGGCCACCAAGGCCTACCATGTAATCATTACTTATCCTCGCAAAATCCAGTTTTGCAGTTACGAAAACCCCCTTATACCCTGCAAACCAAAGTCCTCTTATACGGTAACTATCTGCACCACAATTTCCTCAACTTTATAATATATTTAGCCACGTTCGTAGAGATTTGCAGCCAACGTGCTTTGCACCACGACACAGCACGGAAACCCAATTACGCATTGCTGCAAAGACGGCGAAACATAATTTTCTCATAATAGTATCTAAAAACATCGCTCTTACAAGATCGAGTAAATTATAAAGTGAGGTATACTCTTTCCTAAGAGGTTGTGTCTTTCACCCAATAAACACGTTTGTATATGCTGTATCATGTTATGTACAGCGTTTGACAATCCCTCATTTTTCTATTGTTACGGTTAAGATGTGCATTCTACATTGTATTGCCTATCTGTCACTAAAGAGGAATCCGAAAATGACTTACAGTTGAAGCCACACTTAGGATTATCTATGAAACTGATTCTCCCTTAGATTACGTTTGGCTATTTCAATGGTGATATTACCGTTACGGATTATCTTATCGGTTTGTGAACGCCACCACGTGCTTAGGAATATCCTAGATTCTTTCTCTAATCCTTAAAAATTCCTTTTTTATTACATCAACATCAAAATTCCGAAACGATACCGTAGAGGTTGTAGACCTTATTTCAGTTAAAGTTGCTTTTACGAATAAAACATGGGTTTAATTACAACACACACTACTTCGAAGGGTTTTCGAGGTTAAAGAAGACGGTTATTTTTTCCCCAGGAAAGAAACTCCACAATATCCTTAAATGCTCCTACGGCATAGCGTAAGCTCGTACTGAATACACTAAGAGCTCGAAAAGGCGCCCTGTTCTCTATAGCAACCGCTGCGTTGACAACGGAAGGATAGTAGACAAGAGCAGCAGCGGGCGAAAACTCACAAATTCCGAACTTCTTATGCGTCACATCCTTCGACTCCGACAACTTCCCTCGCAATGCGTATGTTTCAGCCATACTATGACATCGCAACAGCAAGACTTCGTCCTTCTCAGTGAAACGGTTTCTTAATTCTCCAATAGCTTCAAAACTTACTGCAAAAGAGATTTAAATATAAAAAAATTCAATTCTTACTACGAAATACTTACAAGGGTACCAAAATTGCAGCTGATATGATTAACAAAGATCGTTGTTTAAAGGCCATTTCAAGAGAATTTTTATACCACACCATATCTCGATCTCTATCGCGTAGAATGTAATATATTTTCCTATCTTACTTTCACTGTCCTTCTCACTAACGGTACCACATAAGTGCGTAACAAGCTTTGTGATTGTTCGCAATATTTGCTTGAATAAACCCATACCGAATCTATTTGGAAATTGAACACGGAAATGTAGATCAAATGTTTTTCATACTTGTTTAAGACGTATATATGTCGCGTTCTAAATTTAAAAGAAATTTTGAATATATTAGTTAAAATAAAATGGGAACAATTGATTTAATTGTTCCAATTGTTCGACACTAGGTCAGGGCAAATATTTTCCAATTGAAAAGGCATTACGACGATTTTAAAAATTTTTTTAACCCTTTCCCGATAACATGGAAACTTGAAACCCTGCATATGAATATATATTATAGATATATTTTATATACGCTGTTTAACGTTTCCCTGATGGTCCTTGGTTCAATCCCAGAGAGCCATTTACATTCCTCAATCCATTTCAAATGGGAATAACGGAGTCCTGTTTTAGGACCTTCCCGGTATGATATAGACTTCAAAATTTGAAATAAATAAGTTTCACATCTACCAGGGCGTTATATGTACTCAAATCTCCCAAAAGGTTCTGGGTTCAACACCAGGCGGCTCTAGCATTTCAAATGTATGGCGGGAATTTCAAATGTTGTACGATTGATAGAGCAGGTGGAATTCTATGACCAGGCATGTGAACAGAAAAATAAATTTTTCATCTTCACTGTTTATCTTTTATATAATTACCATTGGTTCGACGCCAGGACACCATTTGCATTCTAGAATTCAATTTAAAGCAAATAGGGAATTTCGTTTAAGGATATTCTCGATAATCGACATGGAATTTTAGAAACGGTCAGATTATCTCAAAGAAAACAATTTAATGCAATCTTATCTTAAAAAGTCCTTGGTTCGATACAAGGTAACTTGGATACAGAATAGATTTTTAAATCGATACATTCGGGTTCCTATATCCTAAATTTTCAAACTAAATAGGCTTTACAATGTACAGTGCTTAATCATATGCTTGCAGTATGCAAGCTGCTTTTACTAGCAATGAAATATAATGAAAGATCAAAATATGCAGAGTGACGATTCCAACCGGAGGAAATGTTTGGATAATAGCAAGAAAAATATTTGGCCCTCCCCATAGAGAGATGTGTTAGCAAAGAGAAAGGGTTTCAACGTTTTTTAAATTGAAATTTCATTACTCGCGCATTACTCTTTACTGCCTTCCATCAAGGGGATTGGGGGAAACGCTTTCACACACTCCCTCGAGACTCGGTGAGGCACTTTCAAGAAGGGCGTCTCTCAGATCTCCTCGGAGTCGTAAAACCAAACAAATAGCAGCGAAAATATGTATATCGGTTTAAGGAGGCGAAAACACGTGAAAATAGGCGAACGTAAAGAAACAATCTCTGAAGTGCAGGGAGGAAAAATAGATCGGTTGTAAAGGGCGCCTTCTTGAAGCGATTTGGAGGCAAAGTGGCTGCAGAGCAGTTGAGGGCAATCTCGGGCGGTCGCTGTAAACGGCACTTTGGTTATCGCTGTAAGATTATTGCCTAAGAGGAATAGCGAGGAGAAAATCAAGGACAGTTTAATCTTTCTCACGAATGAGTTTAAAAACACCGCGCTTAAAAGCACACACGATACATTAAACTCAACAAGCATGATAAACTTCTTTTTAAATTAATTCGAAAAAAGCGAAAATGGCATCACATGTTTGTTTATGCATCTGATTTAGCTTAAGAAATGGGAAGCTTTAAATAAAATGAAAGAGAGTGAAATGAGTTAATGTTGAGCAGATTTAGAATGCAGTAGGAACGATAGATATGGAGGATGATTTGTGGTAATTGCATAGAATGATATCTAGGAATGAAAGTGAATAAGATTTGCTCTGAGAGGTGGTCGGCGGTTGAATAGTTTCAAACGGCCCATCAATTTCACGTGTTTTCATGTATTTATACCTATAAATACACATACCTTTTAATACATATACCTGTAAATACATACACCTATGTATATCTACATTTACACCCCACCTTTGTGACCACGCTCCCCTTCCCTTCTAAAATATTCACTCGCATTGTATTATAAGAAGGTAAAGAAAGGTTTATAGGTCTGAAACAATACAAGAACAACAATGATCCATGTTTTTCCGACGAAGATAGAAATATAATTCCAGAAACAAGGATAAACGTGAATAATTTTGATATAAGTGTTTCACCTACAACATTTGTGGACCTAGAATACATTTTCATTTTCTTTTACCTTTATCGATTAATTAATTTCGTAAGAGATGTCATAATAAGCTAAATTTGCTAATTAAAAAATCTATATTACTTCAATCCATTAGCACTCTGACTAACACTGAACCCTGCCTTCAGGAACGTAATTCTCACAGAGCCCATTTAAGATTTATTTTATATGAATATTAAATGAAAAGAATGAATAGATCCTGTAAGATGAGAGTTAATGTGAAGATATTTAGCCAAACGAGACATGTTTGCAACAATGAGCAGGCGTGACTGAAGCCAAAAAAAAGCAGTGTTCCACAATTATATGAAAATGTTACGCAAACGCCATTCGGAAGGACATTGCGTGATTGACATTGCATAGTATCGTGGTTAAACTTGAAGTAGACAAGACCCGCCCATGCCATCTAAGGTGGTAGAATAAAATTTTAATAAAAACGAAAACAAAATAACTACAGAGACTTTTCCGAAGTGAAAGTTTATCATTGACCATAAGTTGCAAATAAACTACAGAGGTAAGATCAAGTTTTTTATTTCTGACACTAATTTCGATAATCCATTCTTTTAATACTACCTGCAATATTTTTGGATATGAAACTGAAATTAGTGATACAATTAGGCTTACGTCAGCGTTTCCTAATTACTGTAACCCAAAATACTCATGAGGATATACGAGAAGTACATCTGAAACACGCCGAATGGAGAATTCTCACCCATTTTTATTTTCCCGTTGTATTTTTCCCTGGAGAATATAGAAAATGTCTTACATTTTATTTTCAGTTCTGAATCCATCTCTTTAAAATTGAATTTAGTAGAACGATTAACTAACTACCACAATAACAACTACCATCGAGGTCGGTGGTGAAATGGTTAGTGACCTAGCTTTCCAAATCAGAGGTCCCGGGTTCGAGCCCCGACTAACCGAATTTTTCCGGCTAGGGTGTGAGTTTTTATGTATATTTACTATTAAAACGAATATAATTAGGGTCACATGTTTCGTTAAAGAAATAATACTAATAATAACAGTATCATTTAGAGGAAATTAAAAATATAGTATTACGTGTAATGATGCCATTAACTAGAATCTAAACGTAAGATATTGTCGAAATAAGCTTCCTTTTTTTGTTTTTCTCCCGCGTTTAATTTATCCCAAAATTAAATCTCAGCATCGGGGGAGAACAAAGAACTTGAGAGAAATATTTATTTCGGAATTTTCTTTTTAGTGGTACACCATCATGGTAGTGAATAACTCTTCCTTCACAAAGACTTCCAATGAAATATAGAGCACACAGACTTCTATCGCATAACGTATCTTTTGAGAGCTTTAAACTAAATGTCAAAGAAACTAAGAGAAAGAGAACCCTTACGATATATAAAGATAAAATTAAACTTGAGCCACTTAAAAGCGTTTCCACGCGGGAATAACTAATTGTAAAAGCTGTTCACAACCTCGCAAAGCAAAACATATTGCGGGTACCTTTAGCAAGGATTTTCGATTCAATTAATCCTCCATAAATAGAGTCGATCTGACGAGATTCGCACCGATGGGCGCTCGGCATTCTTCAACTGTTTGACGCCAATCGCTGCGTTCCACTGAGTTGTATTTGAATGGAAAAAAACTCCCGATGTATCGACGATTAATGATTTATCGATATGTATCGGCATCTGGTGGGCGAGCGCAGAAATACACGCTCGAGGAAGTTGAGAACAAAAGACAATCGATCGGCGGAATCGATCTATCGAACATGTTACGCCTCCGATATTCGAGCCTCGGGGGAGACAACAAAACGATGGTGATTAAAAAAAGTGTTCTTTGCTTATCTAAGGGAAGTTGCTTCGAATAAAAAGAGGGTGCGATTGTATTTCGCGAGTGCACGTGTATCGCGATTGATTTTAATCCGGGAAGCAGTTTTCACTCTTCATTTACGTTCATTTCGCGAATTCTATCCTTTTTCTTACGCCTACATTTCACTATTTTGTGACTTCTTTAGAAATATCGTTCATTTAATTCACTCGCCATGGAGAAGTATTTTATAAATGAGCGCTGTTTGAACGCTTTTGATACTCAGAATTCATATTTAGGAGATCTGCCTACAAATACATCTAGTCAAGTCCTTGTGCTTTCATTTCGAAAATTAACTAAAAATTGAAAGAACAAATAAAACTGTATTAGGAACGATATTCGAGTTCGAGATAAACGGTTATATACTTGGTTAAGGCAATGAGTATGTCCTCCTCCTTCATTAGTCACCAGAAGCTCTGAAGAATTTCGTATGGGGCTATTTGATGAGGTGTGAAATCTCTTTGCTTAACTGGCAGAGCCAAAATTTAACGAGAAGAAAAACTATTCATAAGAACATTTGGATGAATTAAACTCCTCCCAGCACGCTATACCGAGTGAATTAGATAAATACCCAAGGTTGTACAAGAAGTGAAAAATAGTGACTTGGCTAGGACCAGTTGGTAATTCAGCTCGGTAGTTTCGTTGGTATCCTTACCAGCTAATGTAAACGGGGGCTTTAACACCTTATTGTCCCAGCAAAGTAAATATTTTTCACACATTGAACAACCTTGTGCACTTGGGTTAAGTAACACGCTTTCCTGTGCTAAGTAAAAACATCATTTTCATTAGATGAATACCGTTATTCAGTGTCTTATATTATCACATAATTTACTTAAATACACCGTGGGCTACAATCATAGTAAATTACGGGGCATAAAACACTGAACTACATATTTTTTTATATTAGTGCACCTAATATTATCCGGGAAAGGAAACCAATATAGGCCCTCTGTTTTCGCTATAATCGAGCGAAATCTTTTTCCCGTCTGACTGCAAAAATCGCGTTCGCTAAGAGTAGAACGTCGCGTGTTTCTATGAATAAGACGCACTTGAAAATAAACAGAAAAGCTAAGGTTTATCGAATTGGTAGATATGACATTGGATGAACAAAATTGGACAAACTTGAGCAAGGACACCATCGTAAATAAAAATAAAACAAACCATTAAATCAAACAATCAAAAAACGTCAATGGAAAACACTGTGGTGGCTAAAAAGAAATCATTCATCAATTCGTTATGGAAGCTAAAATACTCCACAATCGCTTTATATATACACAAGAAGTTTGAAAATGAAAATCTGGTACCTCAGTTTATTAGTATAAGATAAATAGATACTTATGCTTAAATTTAGTCATGCAACTCCACTAAGTTAATATTCTATTGATTTTATACATTCATAAACAAAATCGGTGCCATAAAGATTTTATATATATTTAACGGTCAGCAGAATGCAATCAATTAACTGATATATACTTCTATAATCACAAATATGTTTCAATCATAACCGCGTAGATATTCAATTGGAAAATAAATAAATTTAGAAGCATGGATTCCGTAGTAGATGATAATATTAAATCAATAATGCATTAAAAGAATCTGAAAGTTAACCAAATCAAGGCAAACATACTGTTAAGAAAATCTACCAATGTGGTCAAGCTTGCTCCGTTTGTTTTGTATTTTCATAAATTCGCATTCATTTGCGTAAGCTCTCATAAATTATCATCTCTTATCTCTAGTTCATGCAACGATTCTTTATAATTTAATTTTGGAGTAGAGACGACTAACTTGACATGCACTTCTTGCAGGAATGCTTTAACTCCTTTGAGATTGTAACGGAAACCAATGTCTAATTGAATGCTGAGCGCACGACTGAAGTGGTCGTGAGCTCAACCAAGTAAGGAGAGCGGCTCTTCCCTGAATATCAGTCGAGCCCGTACTGTAGCGAATGCAAGGGTGGAATATCAAATTAATTGCGATCAAATCGTGAAGTCCGTTGAAATTTAACGCGAAAAAGAGTGCCTGTGAAATATAAATAAACGCCCAGAAGCTCGAGTATGAACGAAATTCCCCTCCATAAGACCCACATTTTGTTACTTTTCACAGAACGTGCTTTTGAGACGTGTGAACAAAGTGAGTGGTGCATGATGACAATTTAGCTGCCGGTCGAATAAGCAAGACACATAATTGGTCGTGAAAGCAGTTCGTTTCGTTTGAGGATATTTCATGTTCGATAGCAGTATATGAAAGAATCCCTCGGTTGGAATCCGCTACAGGTGAGAATACCGACAAAAGCGTTTCAAAAAGTTCGTCTGTGCAGAACTTATAGGCGAAGTAAATGAAATTTTAGTGTCAGTAAAGAACCGACGCGAATTCCGAGAACATCGACAGAACGTTACAGAGAAGTAAACGCAAAAAGAAGTAATTACTTGAAGTCGTTTTTTTCCCTATGCTAATATGGTAGATTATGTTATGATGGTGTTATTACACCCGCTGACTCCGACGGCTCGCGGGGTGTATATCTTAATCTAAATCTTAATAATCTACAAAATAACCTACCCTATAGTTCTATGATAGCTTAAATCCCTGAATATTTTTTATGGAAAAAAGGCACCAGCTTGTCGTTCGGCTGTTTATCAGACGGTAAAAACAAAATTTTTCTGATATTTCTGTTTATCGAAAACGACTAAAAAAGAGTTTGTATTAATTCTCCCTTCTCGTGATACAAATCTCGATTTAAAACCACTAATTTTATTTAAAAAAATTGACAGAAAAAGATGAGAAAGACATTGATATGTATTTCTTATTGATCCTATTCCAAAAGACATTGACTCGAGAGAGATTATTTACATAAAAACATCGCTATTTTTGTACGATTTTTTTATGTAAATCATGCAATATTTGGTTGTAATCAATGGAGAGGAATCGGCTATTTACAAAATCCGAAATGCATAAAATTCCTATGATTGAATAAATAAGGTAGAAAATGCTGTGATGATTACTGTGAATAATGGCATTGCCATGACCTAATTACGATGTTATATATCTCACTTACAATTTGTTTGTTCGGAAAGATCAATAATATGCGTGACATCGATCATAATCCATTATTTTCCCTTCAATTCCCTGATGCTCACTCACCTAATCCCACGAGCTGATTTCGCAAATCCAATCCCCTTTATCTTTCCATTTCCCTCTGCAATCGACGTTTATGCATACTCAATGGCGTAAGCTAAACCGGAATATTCTCCACTTACATCCGCCTGTTTTCAATCGATATCATTTAAAAGTTTATCATTTAATTTCCGATTAGACAAGCGATCGTGTTTTGTATGGTTTCGCAGTACGGCTTCTCTTTCGCAGATATCTCCTTCGTCATTTCCGCTGCGAAATTCGTTTAAGGAATAGAGTCACTCTCTTTATTTCTCCTCAACACATTTCCAACGTGTTTCATTTTTCAAAGAGTAATGCGGATTATTGTAGCAAGAAAAAAATTCCCTCCCACCTTTTTATCTATCATTTTTTGTCTATCATAATGGAGTATCGACAGCCAGGAAATCAGACGTTATAACATTTTGTATCACGCTGTAATTCAATATCTCACCAAGAGCTTTACTTTGCGAGACATTTTATCTTTTAATACGATCTTTTGGTGAATTGTAATCATTTACCATTCTATGCAGAGTGTTCTCATCCTCATCAGTCTCTCAACTTCTCTTAATCTCAACTCACTTCTCCACAAACTTTAAATTAATGCAAAGCGTGTGATTGGAAAACGTTTGGAATACCCACATACATTCACATATATATTTACATACATTCACACACATTCACATACATTTATATTTAGACCTACTTACCACCGAAATAAAACTTTTGGTTTTTTCTTAATGAAACAGCTTAGATTCGAGAAAAAATGGTAAATTTGATTAAAAAAAACGATTTTCGGCCCACCTTCACACCTCCCTTCTTTATTTTAATTTATAATATAAAGCCAATCATTTCAAAATAAACGAATATAGAAATAAAAAGTAATTCGTATTTATTTTAACTTTTAAATTGTCATTAAACAGTCGCTGTCCCTTCAAGAGTTTTAAATCTTCTGCTGCGTTATTTTTTACTAATATTTGTTTTTCCTAAACTTAGTCATATTTTACTGATAATGAAATTTTAATATTTACCGATAACAACAAAAAGAGCAAAGGTGTTTTTAGTCGTAGAAATATTGAATATAACGTTCTGTAGTATTAGGTACATCGGATTCTCAGACAGATATATATTTAGATACTGTCACAATAAATAAGTTACTTTCCAGCAATGGGAGGGATACGAATTAACCGTCCGTGTTCTTGTTTATAAAATTCCCTCTATTTGTTGCGATTTATTTCATATATTGGCAACTCATCGGAGAAATTCAGAACGATAAATAGAAACAAAAACTCAAAAGGACTACCGGCAATTTACACATGAGAGATATTTAGGAGTTCAATACATAAAGATACTCAATATTCACCGAAGGAAAAGTCCTTTATAGTGCCTGTGAGGAACTAATAATTTGGGTTTGATAGGATAAGAGTATAATTGTAATGATACCCATCCAACGCAGCTATTCCTTGAAACAGAGAGTTTCCGTTTTCTACGTACGCGATTAGCGATCGAATTTATAGCTAATTAGTATGAAAGCCAAAGATAAGCTCCCTTCTGTTTCGTTCTGGTTCCAAGCCATCATTCGAAAGGCGAAGGATGTGTAATAAAAGCAGGAGCCAATAATGACTGAGTGATAAATAACGGAATATCATCTGAGGACTACATTTTCGGATGCCATGCTGAGGCCACACGACTACATATATTTTAATTCGTGTAAGCCTTTGTTAAGATAGACCGGCGTCACAAAAAAAATTGGTGGCCAACCCATTGCTCATCTGAAGTTCATCAAAACAAGTCCTCGTTACCGTAGGTCGCATTGCTGAGTGAAAAAACAGAATGTTGGTCGACAATTAGCGTTGCATAGAGCGCCTATTTTTTGGTTGAGTATTCGGATGTCGTTTCGCGCAGTGTCTTTTTGTTCCACCTAACATTGCTACCGAAAGAAACACGCTAAACGGAAATTTCACGGTTTGAAAAGAGGCCTGAAAATGATTCGCTCCACGTCCTCATCAAAGGAAAAAAGACTGTACGAAAGCGTCTCCCATTCGCGGAAACTTATCAATCGCTTTTGGTGAGATAACGCTGGACGTCAGATAAATTGAAATTCACTTGGCTCTTTTCAATAAAGAAAATTAATGCTGCTAAAGATCAGGAATGCAATAACGCTGAGGGAACGCACTAACCAAGGGAAGAAACCCGCATGAATACTGAACCAAACGAGGTCAGCAAGAGAATTCGTCTAAAACAAGATGCAACTATCGTATGAATGAGCATTGAATGGATTTGAGATCGTTTACAGATGAGTAAATATTTCTGATTTGTCTCCAGGGGTCACAGGGTAAGAGAGCCCTCCGCAACAGGAAAACAAAATTTAGGACCCCTTGATGTATGGCATCTTACCGGAAAAAATGTTAGCATTAGAGTGAGGAGTGAATCTGACAAGAAAATTAAAATTCTTGGCCCAAAATCGTGATTTATTCGACCCCGATCGCCGCTTTGCAGCGAAATTATTCGTTTCATTGGTTATTTATGATAAATAATCGTTAATTGTACGGTTTAACCTGTCTAAACCGGAACCTGCTCAAGATATAAATCTGCCTAATCCGAATTCATCAATAATATCACACACGCAAGGTTTATCGCAGTACAGGTCCTCCCTAAGGTGGAACCTGCAGAAAGCGGACAGTAATCGATATTTCTTCAACCTTGCTTATGAGCAATTAGTATTCAAACCTGTGAAGACGTAACAAACTTGTCTTGCATTGAAAAGTTTTTACCATTGGCTTACTTCTCTTATGAGTTCATTCGCCATCTCGCAGGAGTGAACGAACGTTTAATAATAAAATAAAGATTATTCGATACTGAGGACTTAATTTGAATAATAACGAATTTAAATAACTATATGAACTAGTTTCCCACACTCAACTTAGCTTATTAGGCTTAGCATTATTGCTTTCTTATGGACTCAGCTGATACGTCATCCTATTTGGACTTCCAACAAAATAAATGATTGCCATATCTCTGGTAACATTAAGAAATTCTAATTGAAGATATATCTTCGAGACTTAGGGCCGTATTTATAGTCGACTCCTACACCTATACCTAACGTAACCCTTATGAGTAAGCTGCCAGGCGAGCGGTACCTATTGGTATTTATAAACGACTCCCAGCAGTCCTCTGACGAGGAGACGGACTCGTGATAAATTTGGCAACAGCGTTCCCAAAAAACTGTTTCGCTGTTCAGTTTTTTTTATATTCCTTTCTGCTAATTTGTTTTGGTTCACATGAAATCTTGTATTGATGGCAAAGTTTGAATAGGTATTGTTAATTCTAATAACATTTAAGCCCTGCATGACAGTTAAAATCGGTTTCATGTCTGATGAATGAAGCAGCTGCTGTGTAACAAGTTTCGGTATCAAGTTTGAGTAACAAGGTTTGTGTAACAAGTTTTGTATCTAGATACCGAAACTTGTTACACAAACAATAGAAATTTCGACTTCATAAGACAATATATAGGAGACTTTTCACCAACTTTCTTCACATTCACAGATAAATCAGTGATAAAACCTGAATGAATACATTTTCTCACACCCCATTAATTTCAACTGATTCTATCCATGAGATTTACGATTAGAATAGAATATTTTATTTATATACAGAAAAATTGTTTGTTATTATTATTTTGTTGTATTGTATTGTTCAAACAATACAATAATGCAATGTAAATAATATAGCCAGCCTGTGAACGGCTTACAAATTAATTTACCTGACATTTAAGTTCAAGAAACAGGATTGTAAATATTCATCTTTTTGGTCCTCCTGAGCCAGATGTGGGCTCATCAGGTGCCAGAGGTTAAATAACCACAAGCCTATGATTGCAAATTATTTAAAATTTGGAGTATTTCATAAATTAATGATGAAAATTAAAAACAATTTCAAACGTTTCTAGCAAAATAAAGCATTAAGTTTACAAAAACATTCACAAAATTCTACTTATGATTCCAAAAATAGTAAATACTGCATCTACTTATCTATTGCACTAATTATAATATAAAAATCAATATAAAATTCAGCAATTATATAATGATTCACAATAAACATATACCAAGTATTTAATACACAAGACTATAGAAAGCATTATATATAAAATCACAAAGTACAACAGCAGATATAAACTTAGATACAATCATTAGCATCCCATAGTTTGAGCAATAAATATACAAAATCAACTCATTACAATTTTGACATATATCATAGTATGTACCAAGGGATCTGTTATATGTTTTTCAAAATTCAGTACAAAATTTTTGAAACAAATATTTTTTGATTTCTTTCTTTCCGTTAGACATAGTATTTCTTAAGTGTATGTTATAAGGTAAGTCATTAAATAACATAGGTATTATGACATCAAGTCGCTTCCTGCCATACATATATTATAATAACTTGGTACATTGTACGTTACTCTATCTACAACTATCTATCTCTCCCTATCATGCCATGTTTTGTAGCAAACTTTTCCTTGTGCTTAAAGGATAAGTGATTTTCTGTAAGCAGGATGTAAGTGTGTAGGTATTGTAGAGGTTCCACTTTCTGATTTATTTCTTCTCTAACTCTAATTTTCATAACTTTTGTCTTGTGAAAATATAGTTTTAATTTGTTATCATGGCACCATTTATTAACGTTATTTAAGTCAGTTTGTAGATATCTTTCAGCCTCATTGAAGTATTTGTGAACAGATATTAATACAGCGTCATCAGCATACAAGTATAATTTACAGCACTTTATAACAGAAAATATATCATTAATATATATTAAAAATAGCAATAGGCCTAATACTGACCCTTGTGGCATTCCACTGTGAATATTTACTCTTTCTCCATGGTAGCCATCTGCGTCAAAGGTTATATATCACAACTACGACAACGAAAGACCACAAAGAATCAGCAATCAAAAGTAGGAATCATCCGTACACAACATAAGTATATCTCTACTAATAAGTATAGTAATTGCCAATAAATTCAACCTCAAGGAAATCAATATTTTACCTAATAAAACTAATAACTTCACATTTCTTAACGACTGCACAAGCTGAGGTTTTAAAACATCCGTTAGACAGTTTTAAATGCATTAGGATAAAATAAATATCTACCGACAATATTCTGCTGATTTGTACACTAATTCAAAGAAACTTTGAGGATTTCACATTTTAACTATTTAATTTTATTCATTAATTGTTGAATCTAATCGAGCGAATCGAACAGATTGTCCGCCATGTTTGTTGTTTACAAAATTAGTACGCAGTTTTGCCACCACCGGTATCACGCTTTAGGGGTTCGCTGGATCTGGCTGGATCACCTACCTCGGTTACCCAGCTTTTCACCGCTTGGGAGTCTCTGAGGGGGTTGTAATGGGTAGAAAGAGGACTGTAAAAACCGTTTTTGGCCTTGGGGGACTGCTAGGCGCTGGGAAACTCCTAGAAGTCGACTATAAATACGGCACTTAATCGTTAGGGTACGAAAGCTGCATTTCCCACTCCACCGTAATGATCATTCAATGAATGAGTTTCTCTCATATGAAGCTAGTTGTCATCTGCTATCTTTAGAAGGTCTTCCTCCTTACATTGGTTTTACTGCAATAGTTAATCATGTGATTCACGGCTCACTAAGTATCATTTCAATTTCAATAATTTCTCATTAAGCTAGATTCACTAGAAGTATTTATAAGTATGAGACTACTACCTGTACTCTAAAGAAGTATACTTTACTCTCAAAAGAAAGAGTAAAACAAAATATTTACTTTCTCTGTTCGAACCATTCTCGGAACAAAGAAGAATAGAACCGATTTTACATGGAACAGCAACATAAAGAAGAATGGAATTAGTTGCCGTTTGGGCCGAAAAAGACTGAAATAAATTTTTGTGGCCCACTGCAATAAAACATGGATCTTCAAAGTAGCAATATTTTTTCAAGCTAAGCAACTGTTGCCCTTCACCGGTGAAGTCCTCCTAAGCTCTGATGAACTTATCAGGAGGAACTTCACCGAGGCAACAGTAGCAATAAACACGTACAACCATTCCGGAAAATAACTGACAAGCAGGGATTCCAACCCGGAACCTTAGGGTAGGAGCGATTACATGGCATGCAACCCACTCGGCCACCATAGCCGGTGGATCCAAATAAGAGAATTTTAGAAATAGCAGAGCGGTTTTGAAAGAAGGGTAGCTGAAAAAGTTGGACTGGAAATAAAAAATACAGTTCTAAAAGTAAGCAGGATTGTATATACTTAGTCCAAATAAATATCATAAAATATGACAAACCACATATCTGACATCAAAACAATGTCGCATCTCTTTTACGTGATACAAAGAGAGCCACGCGAGAAAAGACAATTCCGTTAAAATTGATGTATTTGTTTACATCTTTCAGTTGGTAGTGATCAGTATGAATTCCATTCTACATATTTTAAATAAAACATAACAGAAAGGCAGATATTAAATTTTCACCATCAAATTACATTCCGTTTAAAGAAAATTTGCCAAAATCCACAGAAATGATGACGGATTTCGTCGAATGTCGAGAGTTGACTGATGCTTCCCTATCGGTTCCCTAAAAATCACAATTTATTGCTCCATGGATTAAAAACCCATCCCCTCAGTGCAGTGCACCTTAGCATTCGGAGAATGAATACCATTACTTAGATTCCCACGTCTTTTTTCATTTTCGTTCATCATCTATAGTAATGACTGTAAAATTTGATGCTAATAAACAGGAAAGCCGTATAGAAGGTGGGGCAACCGGGTCCGTGGCCCCGGCGGAGTTTTTCGGAGGTTTTGAGTCACTCCTTTATGTAACAGGTCAACGCAAAACTTGAGTAAATAAATTTTGGTAAATGGACGTCGACCGGAATTTCATGACTGATGCATCTCTCGCATTGAGCGCTAAACACTTTGGTATCATTTTGGCTCTCAAAATATGAAAACTTTAATTGATACAAAATTTATCGAACCAAACCTTATACTGTTAGTTTTTACATATATCACATAATGTATGAATAATCCCAATCATATTTAAGTATTTTATTCATTAACTTAAGCATTATAGGAAACAAATGCAAATTTTATTCGTTTGAAAATTATAAAAACAGTTTTAATTTGCCATTTTTAGGAGAAAACACAGAGCATTAATTTCCCGATCTTTGCTTACTAACAAATGAAGTGGGAAAATGTCTTTCATTTTCTGTAGGCGTTGGTCAATCAGTGTTGGTTGTTCTAGGTGCCATTGTAGACCACTGGTTGATGATGCTTTGCATTGCAAAGTTTTGGAACATATATGGCAACGAGCTGAATAGTTAACTTTATCCTTTTTTGATTATTCTCAACATTCTCTATAAACATAACTCATTGTAACGGCAAACTTCAAAAATATTAAATATACATTTCTTAAAAATAATACTTAATACAATTAAGAAATATGTATGTCTTGCAGCGGATATTTGTAGCTAGAAAGGGCTACTAAACATTATCATTTGAAATTGGAAATAATCGGAATATTGGAATAAAATATAAGCAGTTCAAGTTGTTTTTAAATCGAGTGACTTACCTAAATCGACTGAGAGAACCAAGAACACTCTTATACATCACAATCGTCAGCCACAAACAAACTGATCGAATGTGGTTTTGATTGCATCGGCTGTCACTTTGTGGAAGCGATTCATCATGGAGAACAGAAAACAGTTTGTATTTACACAGCAAAATATTTATTTTCATAACCTATATATATTTATACCTATACTTTACTACAAAATCATCTTCAGGTGAACTAACTAAGGAAATATGAGGTTACTCATCTGAAGATGACTTTGTAGTCAAATCCTGGGTTGTGTTAGTAAATATGTTTCTGTATAAATACACACTATTTTCTGTTCTCCATGATTAAATGAGCTCTATTTACAATGTCTAAAATTAGCATGTGATTCTGGTGTCGCATGTCTGTTGGTGTGTAGCATCGTGACTTTAGGTAAATAGGAAGAATGTCTACGAGATAAACAACCGGTATGACTCAACGACGGCACATTTACCAACTGATGGTGTAATTCGCGATATCCATAAATTGCATTGTGAGAAGTACGTTGGGTTCCCACTGTGGGTGTTGCTCGGTTCAAGAAGTCGATTTTCCCGATTTCCAGACCAACATTTCTCGGGATTCGAGAACGGGAAAACAATTCCCGAGAAAGATGGAGAGGAAAACCCTGTTCACAGCCGCGAACGAGACAAAAGAGAGATTATGTACCAAAATACGAATGGACAAGACGCTAGGGTAAGAGATGTCCCAAAACGCCTTTTGGAGCCTCTAGAGACGGCGCTAAAAAGGATTAATTTTTAAGGAGCAGTAAAAACGGGTTTATTCGGATAAGGAAGGGTCGCACGTAAGAGAGAGTGGGTGTCGTCCAATCGGAAACTCTTCTGGAGTGTAAATTTAAGGGTGTTAATCCGAACGACCCTTTATATGGAGTGAGTGCTCGAGAGTGTTCTCCATCGGTGTCAGGGAAAAAACAAAAATACGGCGGCGAATGAGACCTTATATTCATACACAGAATTTTCCCATCTTAGGTTTTAATTCTCTACATTATCGCATTTTCATATGAGTCTCTTAATTCTCATTATTATTATAATATCACTATACCGCAATTGTATCGTCCACATATCTAAACCAAAATCTTGGAAAGAATTCGAAGGTGCCTTCGCATTGCTTTTCGAAGAAAGTCATGAATAAGTTTGAGTGGAAAGGTGAAAGGTTATTTCCCATTGCAGTGCCATTGATTTGTTTGGAGAAGTTACCTTCTATTTGGAATAAATTCTGATTCATACAAGTTATTGTCAGAAGAACGTATTCTTTGATGATTTCCGAGGAAACGTTGTGCTATGATAACCATTGCTCGAGGAACCGATAAGTGATGTCCAAAGGAATACTTGGGAAAAGAGACGTAACATCAAAGAAAACAAGTACGTATTTCCCGGCCTATAAGACGCACCTTGATTTTTCAGGTAAGAATTTACAAAAAAACTCATAATTTGTTACATAAGGTTGAGTGCCGGTAAACTCTTTATCGCGAGAGATTCAATGTATTAGGGATGACATCTCCGTTGGCACAATGTGTATAAGTTTTGCAGCAGCACCACATGCGAGATCAAACTAAACATACTACATTGTATGCATTTTTGATTTATCTGGAAATTTTTTAAAGAAAGTTCTGTCATCGAAATATTAAAACTGTATTCCTTGCTACTTAATCAAAAAATCTGATGTGGCCAGCACATGACTTTCTCCATATATATAAGATGTAAAAAATTATCTTCCGCAGTAATTTCGAACTCTATATTCCATCTAAACCTGGAATATGAGTGATTAATATATATATATTATTATCTTTGACGCCAAAAACATGATAAATAATGTTTTACGGGACATGATCGATGAAAAACGATGAAATTGGCCTTTCGCCCATAGAGCCCAGAGCGCCCACAAAGTACATAATCAGCAACTTCCGGTTTATCAGTATTTCATGAATAACTCCTACACAATCAGTGATACAAAAATATGTTTCAAACAAAAGTTATAGTAAATTTTATTTTCTAAAACTTTT
Organism: Sympetrum striolatum; assembly: GCA_947579665.1. Taxonomy (NCBI): domain Eukaryota; kingdom Metazoa; phylum Arthropoda; class Insecta; order Odonata; family Libellulidae; genus Sympetrum; species Sympetrum striolatum. The sequence goes on from OX388349.1 coordinate 73,907,956, forward strand.
ATAAATAATAGTATATACCTAAATATCATATTTATGGAGATATTTTGAAAACCGGAAATGAGCTTTGAAGAATGAAGTTCAACTTTCGGTTAACCGATTTACTTCAAAAACTAATCAACTCTTAAGAAACTAAATAAAGTACTATATATCAAATTTGGTGTTGATACAATGAATAGTTTTTAAGTTAGAGCGCCCACAAAGTACATAACAGCTACTTCCGGTTTATCGGTATTTCACGAATAACTCCTAATCAACCGGTGATACAAAAATATGTTAAATACAAAAGTTATAGTCAATTACATTATCTAAAACTTTTATAAGTAATACAACACACGTATATATCATATTTATGGAGATATTTTGAAAACCGGAAATGAGCTTTAATGAATGAAGCTCGACTTCCGGTATACCGATTTACTCCAAAAACTTAACAACTCTGACAGCTCACAAAACAGTACTATATATGAAGTTTGGTATTGATACGACCACTAGTTTTTACGTAAGAGTGCCCACTAGCACACACACACATACAGACACACACACACACACACACACACACACACACACACACACACACACACACACACACACACACACATACACACAGACATCATTCCGAAAATGGTCAAAACGTGTTCTAGGGACCCCAAAACGTGTATTTCCGTTGAAATCTCGAAGTCGAATTTTTTCATGAAAACAATACTTTCTCTATACTTCGTATATGGAGAAAGTAAAAAGTGTTATTAGCGAAATTAGTAATTAACTGAATTATTTTCAATGCCTGATACGGTAAAAATACTTAATGGTATGCATTTATCCCGGCGATTTGGCTTGCTTATTATACGACGGATTTATACCGTATACCATCGGCGCATAAGACGCAGACAGATTTTAGAGTATATTATGGAGTAAAAAAGTGCATAGGCCGGGAAATACGGTAATTTGATTTCATCGCTCACTATCGTTCAACCTTTGCGAGGTTTCATTCCCAATCTATAGATGTCGAGCCGGCGTAGACTATCTGAGAATAATGTCGAAATTAAATCCAATTTGTAGTACTATTTCAATCGCTCTAAATATTTTCAATAATTTAATATTATTCTAATTTACAATTTAATTAAAAGAGATTTAAAGGAATGAAAGAATAGAGTTAATACGATGGTTAATCATTATTTCTGTGAGGAAATATATTATAATTTTTTGACTTTGTTTGCTGCAAAAATTATTCGTAATTTTAAAACAAATTAATCAAATAAAGTGATGAAGTTATTATTTAATTTATCTGCAAATTGGTTTGTGCCATTTATGCTATAAGATTAAACGTCATTCTTGTTCCCGATAAAAGAACAAATCATTCTTGTCTCCGATTATATCATCACCGTTTATTCTTTTAACCTGAATACAGAATCGCGCAGCTAATCATACATCCCTCCATAAAATACATTTCTGCAATAACAACGTGATTATTCAAGGAGCTTTAATTAATATACTTTACATAAAAATCAATTACAGCGCCTTATATTTCATTGTATTCTATTATATATTTTAGATAGAAGAGTAGGTACCATTATAAAAAAGAATGTCGCATAATAGCAACGTAACTGTCATTATCAATTCCCAGTTTATTTAAGCTCTCGCACTGACTTTGAACAGACATTCCGTTAACTGAATTATGATCATCTTCCCTTCACCATACAATTTCAGTAATTCAATTTCCCAAACATATTTAAAGAGATCAAATCGAAACATCGGATCAATAAAAAGTCTTTCATCTGTTTTCGTTAGTATTTTATGTTGGTGAAGAAAAAGTTGTAATCAATATGATTGTAAGATCCCAGCATGTAAAGCTGTAATAGTTTTCTATTATTTATAACACATAAATAGCAGATAGAGGGAAAATTGACGAAGATGTTAGTAGGTGTTACTTACTGAAAAGACTTAACAAGACAGCTTTCTATGGAAAATAGCACGAGGAAATATAACTTCGAAGTACATTAAAAAAAACAGAGCGATTTTTTAGGAAAATCTTCGAGTGTAACTATTGAATTGGATTAAACTGGAAAGATCAAAAAATTCTATTATTATTATTATTATTATAACACTACAAGTAGATTAAAAATCTGGTGGCAGTGGTTCAACATTACATATAATACAAGCATAAATTCATACAGTCGTACATGGTCAAGCAATATATAGATACTCCTAATCTAATTATAAAGTTTAAATTGAAGGGTAAACACTATACCTGTCAGGCATTTGCCCACGGAGGGAGGGAAACCCCTCGGAAAATCTCTCTCTGACAGAAGTCAAGACATACACATAATACAAAAATTATCCCATTAAAAGAAAATATTAACAGCATTTAATTAGTAGATGTTACAATTTATTTAACTTCGCCTTGAAGGTACGCACTTGGTAAGGAAATGGCTCAAATATACCTGCAGGGAGAGCGTTCCATTGATCTATTGTTCTATTAAGGAATGAGAATTTAGAAATACTAGTCCCTTGAGAGGGAGGTTCAATTTTATAATTATGGTCTTTCCAGCTGAAATAGTTGGGGTTTCTAATACTTCTCTTAATATCTGCTTATGCTGTCTTAAGCGTTGTATAAGCTTCCTAACCTGTAAACTTTCCTTCTGTTTTCTTAAGTTTCCCAACCTAGCTTTTCTAACATTTCTGGTACACTTGATGCTCTTTTGAAGTTATTCTTAGCATATCGTGCGGCTGTTCTCTGTACCATCTCTACTTCTTTAATCAGTCCTATTGCTCGCGGATCCTAAACCAATGTGCCATATTCAAATATTGGCCTAACTAATGATATGCACGCGATTTCTTTTGAGTGTAGACTACCTTTTCCCAATACCCTCATAATGAAGTACAGTCTTGGCCAAAATTAACGCAGCACCGGCCGTAGGGATCGCTAGGGAGGTGCTGCGTTAATTTTGGCCAGGAGTGTACAATGCTTTAAAACCTTTAGATACTATATTGCTTATATGATCCCCAATGCAAATCCTTCTTTAGCGTTACTCCGAGATACTTACAATCGTATTTTTCTACCAGTAAACTACCGTTTAACATGCACCCCCATTGCAAGACATTCCTACATCTATGAAATGGAATCAGATTTGTTTTTCCTGTATTTAGCTCCATTTTGTTTACGTCAGCCCATTGAACAATTCCGTCAATATCCGTTTCCGGCAGAATGCAATCATCTAAACTCTCTATTTCTCTGTAAATTAAGCAGTCGTCTGCAAACAACCTGATTTTGTAATTTAGATATACGTCCTGCATCAATTAGAAATACTAAGTAAAATAACCCAAAATAGGAATTTATTGAGGACGGCAGCGCACAATTTGAGTATCAGGAATTGGTTTAAAAACCTATTCACAAAGTGCCCGTTTCCAGAAACCCAGACATAAAGTTCAAATGCAAATGATGTGATGAATGGTGAACTCTACTATGTAAAAAAAGCGATGATTATAATTTCGTGAATAATAAAAATGCGAGAGTTACTTGTAACATGATTTTTAATGAATATTAAGTGAGCCTGGGAAAGGTTCCTCTAGCTCTCTGCACTACTACTTAGAAATTTCCATATCAAGTAAGATTGCATTTAACTGTTCCAAAGACTGAAGTTGTCAAGCTTGTAAGATTTTTTCCCCACAATGTTGCAGACATAGTTTAAGAGGAGCGGCTATTTTAAATGTGGCGCAGGGATGTGAAAAGAGAAAGGCTGTGAGCAGAAGGGGTAAAAATACACAGCACGACTATTTGTATGCAAATCAGGGTCGCAGGGAACAATTAGGCAGGGAATTGTCATGTCTGAAGGGCGGAGATAAAAAACGGCAGCCGCTTCGCAAACCAATCGAAGGGGATTCGTGGAAATCGTCTGAATGGAGAAGAGAGAAAGAAGGGGAAAAAGCTACAAGGATGTCTCTTTTGAACTGCTCGATTCTTAAAGGAAAACTAGATGCCCGTAAGCTATTTACAGTTTTCGCAGGAGCTTCTTTTCAGCCTCTTAAACATCTTTCGATTGCCGCAGAACCGCCGGGGGGTGATGAATAATGAGAGGTTTGCTGAATCAAGGGCGTACATCAGAAACAATGAATCGCATTTAAGTTAATTAGCTTCCGAGATGCAATTACTTCGATGGAGATAAAACATCGAGGAGTTGCTTGGCGATGAAACAATGTTGTCTCCATAAGTAGTTAGTAACTAACATAGAGAATCTAACACGCGGAGCATTCCTTCAAAAATATCGGTTGTTAAGTACTAAGAACGCTATTCGATTTTTGGAGATCTTACATAAAGAATTGCCCGTTAGCGTATGCAAAGTGGTAACAATTACAGGAACGCATATATTAAATGAAGGGTCGATGAAGAATGAATTCTATGGCAAACAGTATGAAATAACAGTCGGTCTAGCGAATCTTACGAAACATTGGATACCACAGAATTCATTCGTAACTTCTACTTAAAAAAACACAACTTGTCTTAATCATCTCCTTTGTGTATTAAGTAGGGAATGCTCCACTTAACAAGAGCGTAGAAAGCGTCGTCGTAGCTTGTATAAGCGGTGTAGTGAAGACCTCGTTAGAAAGTATGGATCAGATCCATACTTCTCCACACCACTTCTTTAATACAAATATGAGATACTGCAAGTAAAATAATATCATTTAACCTTTCATTTACTGCTGTCTTTGTATAGATTTTAACCGGTTTGATTTCAGAGTTCTGTTTCTATAGAGACAAATACGGCTGGCTATAAAATCGGCATTTTTTTCAACTACCGTTTCATTGTGCAAACAAAAGTGATATTTTCAGTGAAATCGGCTATATTTAATGGTAGGCCGCATGCGATCTTTTTGGGCGTTCACTGCATCTCTGTATTTAGGGGAAGGTGGGGTAGTATTGGACACTTTTTCAAGTTTATAGAATTACTTTATGGTTACATTTCAATATTCTCTACTGTACTGAAAAATTTGACATGTTTTCCTCAATACCTTTAAAATATGTTTTCTCTTTGTCTCTCCTATATTGATTTTTCTTTGTCTTTTATAAACCTTACATTTTGACCTTTCTGAATTTCTGTAGAGTTGTATCGGATATTATTTTGTACTTAAAAATATCGTTTTTGTCTTTACAAACAGCCTTTTATTGCTCTATGTAGGCATTTGTTGGTGTGAATACGCTAATTTCGTTGGCATTAAAAATCTCTGAAGGGCAAAACTTTCCCATTAATTCATTTAGCTTGGAAAAGATCGATCGACTTGCTCCTTCCGGAAAACAGCTGCACTCTGAAGGCGTAAAATTCAGCAATTCTTAACCGTAAATGTACACTCGTCTCTGCATAAAATCACAGACAAAGTCATTACCAGCTTCAAGGTTGCTTTTTTGAGCATATGCTGCATAATGATAAACTAAGGTTAAGAACTCTTAAAATGTCCTCTGGAAGGCCTTAAAAATGGCTTGGTTTCCACTTCTTTTTCCTCCGCAAAAGCTAAATGTATAACACCTAAGGTAATTTTAGGTATGAGGTAATTCCGGGAGAGATACCCCACCTAAGGAAATGACTTCATAACAATGACTTCAGAGATTAAAAGAATATGAAACTGCGTGATATAATAGAACATATATTGATTATTAACAGGATATAAACAAATTTTGTTTAAAAACATTTTCACAAAAAATATTAAAGTTTTTCTGCGCCCATGCATTTGGCCATCTATCCAGAGTGTCCGGGTGAGACGCCCCACCTCTGTGAGGGTGGGGCGTTATTATCTTAATTTAAACAAAAAACATTAAACTGAATTTAATATGGAATGCGCTTGTTATATACAAAAATGTTAATTATAACAAAGTCAGGATCTAAGAAAACGTATAAGTTAACTTTAAAACCTATTTATAAGTTTCATTTGCAACAATATTTGGAGCCCTCCTTGGAATATCTCAGCCTCCTCTAGATGCATATAAATAGCATATTGGTCATCAGTTTTTTGCAAGTGACATCTTCTCACGCAAACATATTGTAGATTCAACCGAAAAAAAATCATGACAATTTTGATGTTTTTTCGAAATTTCGAGGCAAAAATTCTCATTAGATGTTTTTGGGTTTCGAAACAAAATTATATTTGTAATTTCAATGTGGGTGGGCCATCTTTTCCGTGTATTACGTTTCGATCAGAAAAAAGTGGCAAAACGCACCACCATAGTGCTTAATAAACACTACATCGTCTTTTGATCGTGCATAAAATGCATTCTACAGTGGATTTAAATTTGAATTAAAATTTAAATGTAGATTATAAACTTTTTCTTTAAAAAACCTTAATCAGTATTACCTTAAAGTTAAATTGATACTAATAGCTAACATATACCTAAAGATAGCCCTGGGGCGTCTATCTTTTCAGTACGGGAGAGATGCCCTTACAGCCAGTGGGGCTACATTTTGTCCAAGATGGCCAGTCACTGCACGTGGATAATAAATGAACCTATAGCTACAATTTTTCACCATTTAATTCAAAATATTCAAACATTTAAACTCAAGTCAACCAGAAACATTATACCCTATCTTACAACAGAGCAGAAAAATCTGATGTGGCCAGCACATGACTTTCTCCATATATAAGATATAAATATTTATCTACGACAGTAATTTCGAACTCTATATTCCATCTAAACTTGGAAGATGAGTGATTAATATATATATTATTATCTTTGATGCCAAAAACATTATAAATAATGTTTTTCGGGACATGATCGATGAAAAACGATGGAATTGGCCTTTCGCCGATAGAGCCCAGAGCGCCCACAAAGTACATAATCAGCAACTTCCGGTTTATCAGTATTTCATGAATACCTCCTAAACAATCAGTGATAAAAAAATATGTTTCAAACGAAAATTATAGTAAATTAAATTTTCTAAAACTTTTGTAATTAATAGTATATACCTAAATATCATATTTATGGAAATATTTTGAAAACCGGAAATGAGCTTTGAAGAATGAAGCTCAACTTCCGGTCAACTGATTTACTCCAAAAACTAATCAACTCTAATGACACTAACCAAAATACTATATATGAAATTTGGTGTTGATACAATGAATGTTTTTCATGTTAGAGCGCCCACAAAGTACATATCAGCTACTTCCGGTTTATTGGTATTTCACGAATAACTCCTAATCAACCGGTGATACAAACATATTTTAAATACATAATTTATAGTACATTACATTATCTAAAACTTTTATAAGTAATACAATACAGGTATATGTCATATTAAGGGAGATATTTTGAAAACCGGAAATGAGCTTTGTTGAATGAAGCTCGACTTCCGGTAAACCGATTTACTCCAAAAACTAATCAACTCTGACAACACACAAAACGATAATATATATGAAGTTTCGTATCGATACGACCACTAGTTTTTACGTTAGAGCGCCCACTAGCACACACACACACATATACACAGAAATCATTCCGAAAATGGTCAAAACGTGTTCTAGGAACCCCAAAACGTGTATTTCCGTTGAAATCTCGAAGTCGAATTTTTTCATGAAAACAATACTTTCTCTATACTTCGTATATGGAGAAAGTAAAAAACCTGAACGCTACACTTTGATTCTTTGGTTTTCACATGCGTATTACTAGGTCTAGACATATTTTCTTCTTATAGTATAAAGAAAAGTAATTCATGCATCTAAAAAAATACACTATAATGAATTATTGTACTTGTATTCAGATAAGCTGCGTAGCTTCAGAGTTACCTCCGTACATTGGAAAATTTTCAAAAAAAAAACAAATAACAACTGCCTTTTGCAATCTCTCTGCGTTCGGTCCAGTATTGCAGAAGCAGCTTTCTTCTACCTTAGTACGGACGACAGTGGCAAGACGGGTGATGTTACTAGCAGCCAATGCTTTAAATACTACTTGTCCGATTCTATCCGATACTTCCCCTAATAATTTAATTATGTATTTTGCAACCTCGATTATACATTCAAGCGAATATAATGCTTAAAATATCCTCTTTAGGTTTTCCTGGGATTTAATTCCTTCTTAATTCCAGATTTAACTCTTAGTAAGCAGGCAATTCACCGCACACAGGATCAGGTGAAATGTGGCCTAATTGTACTGCCGAATGGTATAACTAAATACCTAAAGTAATCTAATCCCAGAGCAGCATTCAATTGACTCATACGTAGTAGTAGTAATATTGTTAAAAGTGCTTCGACAGCTTAGGACATCTGCTCCACCGGGAATCGAACCCAGGAGCGCTTTTCACAAAGGCAAACGCGCTGTCCGCATGAAGATCCGGGAGCCTGATTCATTCGGTCGACATCTTATTTGACCTCAGGAAACCGGACTCTCCACGTTATCAATTCTTCTTTCTTCCGAAACCTTGATTTCCTCTCGCTATACTTGACATTTTTTAACTCAAACAATACTGAATGCCATTTTTTACGCTATTGTTGACTGAACTGACAATAACACGAAAATAAAATCGGAAAATCTAAAAGGAGGAAACAAAAGGTATAAAATAAGATGTAAATACGTGTAAAAGCATATTATTATTTCTGAATGCGATCGCAAACAAATAAAAGAAAGGAGAAGCAGTACTAGAAAGAAAGAAGACGAAATGTAACAGGCCAACGAAGAGTACCCAATTGTTATGGAATGCATCCGGAGGATAAGAGGGTCAAAGGAGCAGTCAGGATGGAATAATAGAAGTTTATGGGATGAAATGAGATTTTCTAAAAGAGGAAGATAAAACTGAGGTTGGAATTAAAAGGAACAAAAGTACGGGAGAAAGAAACCCAACTACTTGAGAGTAAGGGCACATGTAGCGGCTTTCGTAAGATAAGAGTTAAAATAGATAACGTTTGCGAAAGAGATAGATAATACAGATATCATAGGTATTACATAAGAACTCACTTTTAGATGGAGGAATAAAATTTGATGACATTAAGGAATGACAGCATTCGTTGGAACATACATACGGACGATACATAGCGCACACATGAAATGTATAAAGAACGGAAGCAGGAATCATTTCAAATGAAATAAGAGTCATATGATGTGAAGCAATAGGATGGTAAATATCACAAATACTACTTTTCTTTTAAGTATTTGAAAGGCGATCGGTTTCGGCTCAGATCGGTTACCATCAGGCAATGAGTTGACAAAGGATTTCATATTATTATATTAAGGTCTTTATTAAAGGCGAGATCGAGACTGAAAAATCTCTCCTTCCGTCTAACCTTTCATCAATGATATTATGTGCATAAAAACTTGTGTATATTTGAATTGAAATAGAGACGAAAACATTATAAGGAGTGGTAATTAAAAAAAACTAAGGTGATATCTTAGAAAAAAATATCCACAGCGGGAGAAGACCCACAGAGAATGGTGTGTGAAACCTACTGATAGTACAAGCTAAAAGATGTTAAAGAATGCTGTGTATAACATGGAGATTACAAAAGCAATAGTACTATAACTAAATTACAAATTGATAATAAAATAAAATCAGAAATAGGAAAGACTGCAATAGTAAACCATGATGAAACAATAAGACAAAACATAAGATATAACATTCAGACGAAATTACAAAAAAAATAATAAAATAATAAAGAGGTAACTGCAGGAATACACTATGGGAAAATGTTAAATATAAAAAAAAATAAAAAAAATAAAATAAAAGTTAAGCCTTATATAGAAAGAAACTTTATAATTCACCATGCTGATAACAAATTTAACTATTTCCATCTTCCCATAAAGAAACAATAAAATGGTTTCCAAAAAATAATAATACATATTTTTTGCAAGAAAAAAGTAAGAATGAACATGGAACTGCTATTTTGTGATCAGAATGAAAAAAGGCTGATCAGATTACGAGATTCAACGAGTAATAAGCTCATGAAATTGTAATAGAATACCTGTGGTTCTTAACCGTCTGAACCCAATGCCTTTACTCCTACGTAAGACTCCTCGTATACCTTCTGTATTCATTAAGCATGAAATATTAACGAGAGATCAGTCACCTCATACATTTTTTATGCGGTACATCCATTTTGCACGTTAATACTTAAAGCAAAAAACTGCCATTCGAGGCATAGGTCTCTTTGGCTGCTTTATTTGTTTCATCGACAAACATTTTAAAAATGTATAAGGAGATAAAAAAAGGAAGAAAGGAAGTCGCAATATTAAACGGAAAATCTAACGAAAGAAAAATGGAAGGTTTGCCTTCACGTCGTGGTCACCAAGTTAACTTATTACGAGCAAATGTTGCTTGCATTCTGCAACCACATTCATAATACGAATTTCAAGTCCACATTATATCGAGAAGGTCTTCAAAAAATAAAAGGAATTGAAAATATTCTTAAAAATTAACGCAATTTATATTAAATAGGAGAAATTTGCACCCACCTGGAGACAAACTCACGCATATTCGGCGTCAGTTTCATAGATAGATATAATGAAAGGAGAGCGCGTTTCCCGTGACCCCATTCATTTTCTATTCCCTATCCTACCGGTATATAGCCTAAAATATTTTCAAAACCATATATAATTTGATATTCCCGCCATACATTTTTAGACAGTAGAGACGCCTGGTGTCAAACCCAGAATCTTATGGAATATGTGAATACATAAACGCCCTGATAGAAACATAACTTATTTGATTCAAATTTTTTAGTTGATATCATACCGGGAAGATTCTAAATTAAGACTCCGTTATATATATTGGCAGCTGTGAACACACATTATGGCTTTTTGGGACTTGATCTTATTAAATGCATAGTTCGAAGTGGATAGCATACCGGGAAGTACCTAAAATTTGTTTCCGTTATCTCCATAAGAAATGCATTGAGGAATGTAAATGGCCCTCTGGGATTGAACCAAGGACCATCGGCGAAACGTTAAACAGCGACATAGAATATATTTATGATGCATATCTACATGAATATAATATAATCATAAAAGAACCAATAGCTACAAGTTTTCTCCCTTTAATTCAAAATATTCAAACATTTAAACTGATGCCCATCAGAAACATTATACCCTATCTTATAACAGGGCGAAAAAAAATAGTGCCTACTTGAAAGTACATTATAAAACTGCGTAAAAAGAATTAATCTCCGTGAAACTCTTGCAGATACACGGGTGCCTTCAAATTGACTGACGCATACTGTCAGTAGAGCAATTTTGTGGTTTTCCTTAAAAATACTGCGACTGGGGCATCTCTCCCGGAATTATCTATATCCAAATGTATATAATGGGCGATGGAAACGAATTCAAAATACGAATGAAGAGCAAAAAAACACACGACCGACACAAACTATTAACGAAAATGAAGACTACACATTTAAACAGTGGAAACTTAAAAAGTAAAAGTGAATGACGAAAATTATTAATATACTCAAAGGAAAACAAATAAAGAAGACAAATAGAGTGAAAAAACAAAAAAGAAATCCTTTTGAATCATATCAATCAGCCGGAGTTCAATCTATAGCAAGGGAGTGAGCGAAAGACTCTTTGCATTGCACTGTTTGCCATGTAAACAAACCCATAGTTACAAACTTTATTGTTATTGTAAAGAGTAATCAATAACGGCACGAAACAATTATAAGTGAATAATTATTTTGAAGTAAATACGCGTTTTCCAAATTCCAAATCTACTTCCAAATGAAACTTTGAAGAAATATAGTAATCATGTTGTATTTAAAATTTTCATGAAATGGTAAAAATGAAAACTACATTTTAACGTAAATATGTCGTAATAATCAGAAAATTGGTTAATTATAATACGACTTTTAAACGGTGGTTGATATCGAAATTTTTTTATTAATAAAAGCTATAGATGATTAATTTTTTTGTAATTTCTGTAGATAATTGTATATACCCAAATATCTGATTAATGGAGAAATTTTATAAAAAGGGAAACGAGCTTCGAAAAATAAAGCTCAACTTACGGTTTAGCGATATACTCCAAAGCTAATCAACTCTAACGGCATATACTAAAGTGCTATAAATGAAATTTGGTGTTGATAAGGCAAACACGGCAGATACGCCCCACCTCTTCTCGGGATAGATGCTATCTTTAGGTATGTGCCTAAAATCGTAAATGCAAATCGTATTTGCTATTTGAATATAACTTTAAATAAAGTGTGTTGTCATTCAAATTATCTTTGGGTTCTTTCACTGATTAGTACATCTTATTAAAATACGTATTACGTTTTTATGCGTACATTTTTGGGATTGTCCGCGTATTGGAAATGCCAGGTCGTTGTAGAAAGCAGGCACGAAGTAATGTAGGCTTAAAAGAAGATCCTGGCAGAACTCCTCTTTTAATCTTACTTATTGATAAATTAAATTTAACAGGCCACGGACCACAATTTACCTCAGCAGTACAATCCGTTTCTATACCCGAATCGAAATATTCCATCCCGAATGTTCAGCTAACATACTCCCCAAAGCGCGCTAGAAAAGGATGGAAAGAGTGGTTCGGTGTGACCCTGGATGACGAGGGTTAAAAGGAGTTCCTCCCAAGGATTCATTAGGGCGATAACGAGGAATGGGGAGAGCGATAAATATTCGGAGGGCCTTCGACAGAGAGGGGGACATTTCTATCGCTCGAATCTTTAAATAGTTCGGGGATCATCCAGCGATGAGAGGCGTTCCCATGACTTCCTGGTCCAAGATGGAGATTATAAATAAACCTGGTAATCTTAATTAAGCTCTATAAAGCTCTCTCCAGTGAGTTATAATGTTGATTTGACTGTATTTACTTGTTCTATAAGAGGATTAAACCAATTCCATAAAAGAAAATTTGTGAGAAACGTGCTGAAATACTCGAAATCGAAACGAAAGTTTCTTCAGTTCTTCTGAACAGAAAGTTATTTCAGACAAAAATTCTGATCTGATGCTAAGACATACATTCCGAAAGTCACAGAATCAGCACAAGTCCAAGCTAAACGTACTTAACTACATTTTAAGCGATTATTTAAAAAGAAAGGTAAGTAGCATTTTCAGTAGCAGTGATTCAGTACTTTTTTGACAAAAATGTGAGAACCACTATCACATGCGATAACATTTTAATCGATTATTATTGTTAGCAATATTAAATCTCTATTTTATTAAGTTACCAATAACGATTTGAAGGCATTACTTTTCTATCGAATATTGTAATTTTTAGTAACCAATAAGTTTAAAATAGGTAGATCTTCACCAGGAATGTCCTCAACACTGCTTCAAAACGAAACTTTTTCTTTGACCAGAACCTGCGCTTATGTATCCCAGAATTCTAGCGGAATTTCTTTCCCGGATTATGAATGGAGTCAGTATATTAGTATAAGCAACTGAAGTTTTATATAAAAAATCTGATGTGGCCAGCACATGACTTTCTCCATATATATAAGATGTAAATATTTAACTACCGCAATAATTTCGAACTCTATATTCCATCTAAACTTGGAATTTGAGTTATTAATATTATATATTATCATTGATGCCAAAAACATGATAAATAATTTTTACGGGACATGATCGATGAAAAACGATGAAATTGGCCTTTCGCCCATAGAGCCCAGAGCGCCCACAAAGTACATAATCATTTTCTTCCGGTTTATCAGTATTTCACGAATAACTCCTAATCAACCGGTTATACAAAAATATGTTAAATACAAAAGTTATAGTAAATTATATTATCTAAAACTTTTATAAGGAATACAATATACCAATATATCATATTTATGGATATATTTTGAAAACCAGAAATGAGCTTTACACAACGTACATAATCAGCAACTTCCGGTTTATCAGTATTTCATGGATAACTCCTAAACAATCAGTGATGCAAAAATATGTTTCATGCAAAAGTTATAGTAAAATAAATTTTCTACAACATTTATAAATAATAGTATATACCTAAATATCATATTAATGGAGATATTTTGAAAACCGGAAATGAGCTTTGAAGAATGAAGCTCGACTTCCGGTGAGCCGATTTACTCCAAAAACTAATCAACTCTAACGAATGTAATAAAAGTACTATGTATGAAATTTGGTGTTGATCCGACAAATAGTTTTCATGTTAGAGCGCCCACAAAGTACATAATCATCTTCTTCCGGTTTATCAGTATTTCACGAATAACTCCTAATGAACCGGTGATACAAAAATATGTTAAATACAAAAGTTATAGTAAATTATACTATCTAAAACTTTTATAAGTAATACAATAGACGTATATATCATATTTATGGAGATATTTTGAAAACCGGAAATGAGCTTTAATGAATAAAGCTCGACTTCCGGTTAACGGATTTACTCCAAAAACTAATCAACTCTGACAGCACACACAACAGTACTATATATGAAGTTTGGTATTGATACGACTTTTAGTTTTCGAGTTAGAACGCCCATTATCACACACACACATACACACACACACACTCACACACACACACACACACACACACACACATACACACAGACATCATTCCGAAAATGGTCAAAACGTGTTCTAGGGACCCCAAAACGTGTATTTCCGTTGAAATCTCGAAGTCGAATTTTTTCATGAAAACAATACTTTCTCTATACTTCGTATATGGAGAAAGTAAAAATCGGCCAAACGGTAAAAACCCCATTTTTAAAGGTATCCTTAAGGAGAAATGAAAAACTGAGTAAAGTTGAACTTGGAGGTATAAAATGAAGAAGTATGACACTATGACATACTATTTAATAATATTTTACGATGTTTGAATTTCAAATGCTGTAAACTCTTATTCTGTAGTTTCAGAAAAAGGTTGTGGATAACACACATACAAGAAAACCTCATTTTATGTATTATATTTGTGTTTCATCGTCAATTTTTCCATTCAGCTTTTAGTTTAAATTGGCCCTGCGTAAACCTAATTATTATCCAAAGATATTCGGTGAAATAAATGAGTTATACATTTTACTTCTAACTCAGGATGTTACGTAGCAATAACAATTACGAACCTTAAGAGAAAAATATTGAAGAAATGTATTTTCTTATAAATGCTAGTATTTTATGCATCAATATAGTACAACACGTTTGATAATCATTTACGTTTAATCAATTTTTTCTTAAGAATAAGAGACATTTTGACACAATGTAACAAATATTTGAAATTAGTAAAAGTTAGTTTCATTTCATTTTATAGTGGACAAGATACTAATACATGCGCGCAGAATACTTTGTGCTTCTAAGATATTGAAACCTTACTTAGTTATATGTCTATTTGCCTGTGTATAAACATGTTTTTTAAATAAATTTATCGGAATTAATCTCCTTACGCTGATATTTGCTTTAGTTTCCTCTTTCATCATTCAACGTCATCAACCCTACAAACTATTTCTAAGATATTATCACTGATTTTGATTTCCTCGCACTTCCTATTCATAAATTTGATAATTCATGCTAAACAATTTTAAAGCAAAATAACTGACAGATATTCAATATGTAACTTTGATCATCTATGAATTTCCTTATGTTTCATCTAATTCAATTTAAATACGGTTATTGATATTTGGCATTAACAGTTAAATATTTAAATTATATTCAATATCAATTTTTAACTGCTTACAATCAATTTCAATCCGAATTTAACAGTTTAAGACTTTCAATTTGCGGAATGGACGAAGAAAATTAACTAAAAGCATTCTTTGTTTAATCGTAGTACTTCAGCGTTAGATTAAAATTAGTTTCACACGTACATTTCGAAAAACGTAATTTAACGTGTATCCATTTAACTCTCTTCTTAAATTCGTTGGACCATCCCAAACCTGAAGTTAAGTGCTATAAACCAAAAGTAAAGTAAGATAGTTATGATTGTAGGAATAAAGGTCCTTCCTTAGTCGTCGAATCAATTCCATTTCAAACGGACGTAAAGGAAATTTGTGGTGATATTGATCCCAGACGAATACTCGAGGATTTTATAAGCGATTCTCTCCTTGCCTTAATCTCTATCTCTCCAGCATCCACTCGATTCCGAAGGGATGGACCAAAAGAGAGCAACTTTTCATTTCAATGGTTTTCCGAAGGCGTTACCCAACGAACTTTTTTTTATTTCCATGAGGGTAAGAAAAGAGTGTATAATTTTTCGGCAGTCCCTTCTCTCATTCTTCCGACCCACCGACTTCTCTCATTTCCACAAGGGGAAAGAAAAGGTCTGCAGCAGAGACTTTTGGGATCGACAATTGTGCAGGAAGAAGTTGGCTTTTGTAATTACTTCCCGCTTTAGACGTCCTTTCACCTGCATAGAGAATATCACTTGTATACTTATCCACATATGCATGTAAACGATGATCTCTCTTTTAGTGTATGACAGATGCCCAACGGTTGTCGATTCTTCCCGCAACATGGCCGGCCCACCTCCATTTTAGTGATCTTACCTTGTCTATGATGTCTGTCACTCCAGACATCATCCTCAACCAGGTCTTTCGTTTCCTGTCTCTTCTTGTGATTCCCAGCATACAGCGTTACTTCTCCTTTTGCTGTCACCGGTTTATTATACCATTTAACACCCAAGTGTCACATCTTTAGACCAAGACAGGTGCAATGCAAGACCATTGTCTTCAAAACCATCGGCATTCTTGACTGTGGAATGTGCGAAGTCGCAGGAGATCCATCGAAGTTTCATTCTTCAGTATATTTCGTCAATCCTGTTTTTCTCTGCCGTTGCTACCCGCTGTCCTAGGTAACTGTATTCTGAACAAACATCCAAAGGTCTCTCCTGTAGTCTGACTGGATCTTGGGGTGGTTAGTTAGTATATGCATTTGTACTTTGGTTGCCTATTGTCATGATTTGAAATAGATTCGTTTCAGGAAAGAGTGAATTTGAAGAAATGTTGTTTGATTATTTACCCGACTACTCGGTTATCCAAAAAATTAATATAAGAATGCATAAAAGAACGCATTTTATTTTGATTACTCAAGAGTCCCTTAAGATAATAAGATTACTTCCATACGAGAATAATTCTTGCCGGGTACAATTAAATCTATGAGCACTACTCGCAATGTAAACTTCAGTGCTACTCTTTGGTGAAGAATATTATTAATTTCCCATTCAATCTGAAATCCTAATGCTAGTCAGAAAGAAGAGCACACCAAAGGGAAATTCAATCAGAGCCACAAATTGCTTGTCAAGCAGGTAAAGGAGGTTTTAGTGGGAATCCTTTCCTTCCTAGGGCACATATCAGATTATTATACACAAGCATAGTATTATATTACCATTATTATGTAACAATCACGTTCTTTTGACACATATCCTCTTCTTTGCAATATCTCCACGAGTGAAAATAACATAATTTGCCTTTTCCTTTAACAGGAACAAAATTGATGTAGCCGATAATATTTTAAGGATTACGGTCATACAAATTGCAGAAGCGCTAACGAGAAAATCCCTTGCAGTCGAGTGAGGCCCTCCAAATAGGTTCTGAGGTGAAGAAGGATATAAAAGGAGGCGATTGGGAGACGGCCAAATGCTCCGCTTCTGATTGCAACGTGCTAATTAAAATTGTCTCAATCGAGGAGAGGAGTCATTTTCGACTCCCGACCAATCGCAGAAGGAGTTCCAATCCGATCCACGGCTTTAATTAAATTATTGGAATTCTGTAGAAAGATTCTCGTTTCAAATCCACACCGCAATCGCCGCTGCTGAGCTGCGCATCTCTGGCGATGCACTTTGATTGCTCATGGTTAATCGGTAATAATAGTAACTTATAATAGTAATTCATTAATGAATCCGAAATGGTTTCGAAAACGGTGGATCGAAATATGGACGATTATTCGGAACAGAAAAATCTATCCTCGTTACGACCCAGCCAGTTACTATCTGACAAACTACATCAGTGTTTCATCTCCCAACTTCTGCAATATCGTATGAATTTCACCCGTAAACTCAAGACTATTTCTAGAATAAATTTTGGCAGGGTTTAGAGCATAAAAAGATGGTGATACGAGTACAAAAGTAAAGCTTGGGCTCAAGTAAAACTTATAAAAGGTCAATTGAAGTAATTAGAAGCACTTAAGCATCAACTTTTCATTAATAAACTAGATCCTTGATAATGACTGTAAAAATCACTGTAAAGAAATCACACCTGATTAGTTTTGACCTGTTATTAAATGACGCTGCGATTTATTCAAATTGGGAAAATGAGAAGTTGTTGAGTCTAAAATTAAAGCATAGGAGATAGATTTAGAACAGGTGATAGTTTATAACTAATAAATTTACTATACGATAAATATAGAGAGTGTAATGCATTGCAGAGGTGAACTGACGTATAAACGAACAATTACTTTCATATCCGAGTGTTACACCTCCATATTGCCGAAGAGCAACAAAAGTTACAAAATTAGAGACTACTTTCGAAGAGGTTTTCTTGGAAATATTATTTCACATCATTTATCATAAAACACCTGAAAAATTAATTTTCATGTCACAGTTCAACATTAAGACTTTATGTTGACATTTTATTTCCCAAGACGCCATGAAAAATGTCTCTATTTTGACCTCATATCGATGTTCCTATGTTGCGTCTAAATGAAAAATGAGTCTAAATAAAAAAACTTTTCTATTAAGCAAACTGTGTTTGTAACAAATTTTAAAAAGAATATAAGAATAAAAGAAAATATAACTAAAAATTGATTTGAACATTTTATGTTATCTAATTTTGCAATTCTATGGATTGCGCCTTCAATGTTTGATCTGAACAGGGTTCTAAATTTGTCATTTCGTTTCATTTCACTACGTTCCAAAGATAAGTGAACATTATATGAAAATGTACC
Organism: Sympetrum striolatum; assembly: GCA_947579665.1. Classification (NCBI taxonomy): domain Eukaryota; kingdom Metazoa; phylum Arthropoda; class Insecta; order Odonata; family Libellulidae; genus Sympetrum; species Sympetrum striolatum. The sequence goes on from OX388349.1 coordinate 73,926,760, forward strand.
ATTGAAATTGAGTAAGAGAATAATACAAATTATATTTTCCTTCCGATTTGTAATTTATTCCAGCAAGAGCTTAAAGAAGTCCGTCTGTCTCTCTGGATATTTTCATCTACAAGGAATCAAGATAACACAAAAAGATCAATTTCAGTTTATATGAGTTCTGGATTCAATTTTTTTCTCAAGCCTTCGGAGTAGCATCAATAAAGATAATCATGAAGTTCGTTTTAAAATAGAAAAAAGGTATGAAAAAAATTTGAAAGAATTTGAATACAGAAATAGTGCAGTACTTTCGAAAATTTAGAAGCATTCATGATCCGTTTTTAGTCGCTTCGGAAATAATGGCTTCGAATTCAAATCGAGGAACCTGCCGTTGAGTAAGAGCCATATTTTGTAATGGCGAATCAATTAATAGATGAATACACTCAATTGATCGTGAATCACACATTCTGTTGACGACGTCTTATAAACGCTGAGCCCGTGGATATGGTATTTCTTCGCATGTCATTAAGATCTTTAGACAGTATAATGTCCACGCATAAGCTCGAATATTTACTTCTCTCTTCTTGATAAATCAAAAATATTGCTCTAATTTTGAATTTTAGACCAATTTACATGCGTTATGTTTTTGTCGTTACTTCCAGCATTTCTCATCTACATCTACATTAATACCCTACAAGCCGCCTTTCGGCGTGTGGCAGGGGGTTTAATCATGAGATTCCATGGGATGGCCGTTAAGGAATCAATGGTAGCAAATTGTCACCTTCTGTTACTGAATTAGAAACAAAACATATTTTATTTAAAATCTTGATTATGAGTATTCTTTTTTTAGTAAAAATTAAATTCCCCTAAATATTAAAGTTCATGTTACGCCTGGATATCAACGCTTAGCTAGTCCAGCCGTTGATTAAAAAGTAGGCTCGATCCTTCGCTATCAATTTCAGCACAACTAAATGACATTCCCAAGACAAACAATGATTACTGAGTATCATCACGGCATCTGATCTGTCAGCATTACTTCCAGAAAGTGTGACCCAAAGATAAATCGCTACGCGGAGTCGCGAAAGGGCAAATATTTGCTCGAGACAAAGATTTCGAAGAATAAAATAGAAGGGGAGAGAGCAAATGAATGGTAGGAGTGAATGAGAAAAAGTTGAAGGAAGATCTACATAATGAGAAAAAAATGAATTCTGGAAAAGGCGCCTAATAAGATAGGATCAAGAGGTGAAAAGTTCTCGACTTGGAAAGTTAGGGAAGAAGAAACCAATCGAACAGGGTTCTTTGAGAGTTGAAGATAAATCACTTAGAGGCTCATACCGTTTCGAGCATAAGAGAGTTAATGTACTAAAAGTGACAGTATTGTTGAGTACTATCTAATAATTAAATGGTTGTAAAAGATCGTAAATAATCGAGTCTCTAAGATAACTTCTGATATACCGAAGAGTTATACCAAGAGAAGACATATTTCAGATGTGAATAATCATTCGTTGAATTCGAAAATACTTTAAACAAAATCAAATGGAATTTTAGTTTTTTTTAAGCTACGTTAAACGAGTATCTAGCATTACGTATAATTTTGACTCATGATTAAGTATGAAATTAATTAATTTTTTTAATTAAAAATTCAAATTTTGCTGTTCGGCTCAAGAAAACTTTCGCCGTGATATCTGTTGGAAGCCTATTGATTCAATCATTCACCATATAAACTTTAATTTGTGAGCATATTCTCGATTTTGTGCCTGTGTCAATAACATGATATATTTGAGGTCCCATTGCAAAATGAGCAAAATATCCTAAAATTTGCTTTCATAGGTTACAAACTAAAATATTATAGAATAAAACAATGAACTCATACATCCGGTCTAAAGTAGTTTCAAAGAATCAAGAAAACAAACTTTTTCTATAGAATTCCAGACTGTGATTTCAAAAGTATTCCATTGATAAATTTGGTCTAAATTTTCTTCCATTTTCAGGAAAACTTTCCTGTTTCGCAATTGTTCCGTAAGGTACTTTTTTAATACAGATAGTTAATAACACTAATATTTGTAGAGACAAGTAAGAGGAAGAGCAATTTGATAAGTGATTTCACTGAAAAATTTCGATGTAAATATCTCTAAAAATATTACCTTCCTTCGCTGGAAACACTGGTTAATCCAAAGACTATTTCTGATCATGGAAATATGATCAAAGGGTGCAAACAGTAGAGTATGTACCAGAGCGAGAGAATTAAGCCTCCAAAAATGCTGTTTGAAAACATATTAGTAATTTGTGTTCTAGATAACGAAGATGTACTTATATGCTATAAGTGGGAAATAATGTGTGATGCTCTTCAGTAACGAAACACTACATAAGTGATTATCTGGCTATAATTAACCACTAAAAATACAGCATAACTAATGCTGAATCAAAAAGTAAGTTATAAGGATGTTTGTAGAGACAGAAATATTGACACGACAGCCATCAAGTGATGCAGCCTCACCTAAAGATATTTGAAGCCAATTCAAATCAGGTTTCTATCTATTTCAAATTATATTTTTTTAATTCAAAGTTAAAATGAATCACATTCTTTACAGCATGAGAACCCATGGACGAATGTATAGATGCAATCGTAAGGCTATCGAAAGGTGCGATCTGATGAATTGGGGTTGGAAGAGAAGTGCTTTCGCCGCCTTCCCTTAATTGCGCCCAAGTCAAATTTACGGCTTTTTCTCCCGTTACGATGCATTTGAACCTTTTAACCGCAAAATTTAAATTTTCTGAAACATTAATGTGCTTTTAAAAATCGAACTTGTAATGACGCCGCTAGCGAAATTTTCCGCCAAAAAGATTTTTTCGGCGGTGTCTTTCTCAGCTACTCAGCTAACGAAAATAGGGAAAAATACACATACATAAGACGAGGAAATAACCATCGCAGAAAATATATTGCAAGAAATCCTCGGTGTGGGTTCGTTTCGTCGAATTGCAAAAGTTAAAAGTCAACCGGTTCTGTTGCTCTACTTTAGTACAAATGTTTTTAAAGTTATTTTTCACGTCATTATAACAGTTTTGAATAAAAAAACCAATTTGGAAGAATGAAAAAAGGAAAACCTGTAGTAAGTGGCCAATTATTATAAAATAGACGTAAATAATGATATAAATAAAATTTAGTCACAGACTTGAACATTATTAAGAGGTAAGGTTCCCCAGATTGACGTATTTTAATTTTTGTATTGGTCTGGGGTTCAATCCCTGGCGATTTAAACCGTTCACTCATAAAATTCACGAAGGTTTGTTTTCATCATTTAAGGGTTCTACGAGGGTCGTTCAATAAGTCCTTAGAAAAAGACGGAAAAACACTTTTTTTTGGGATATTTTTTTTTATTTCTCGACATAATCTCCTTTCAGCTCTATACATTTTTCTAAACGTTTTTTAAAAATTTTTATGCCGTCCGAAAATAGGATTGATGTGAACAACTTTTGTTTGTTTATAACAATGGAGAAAAATGAGTTTCGGACTGTGATTAAACATTTGTATTTGAAAGGTTTAACGCCTAAAGAAATCAAAGATGAGTTGGATGCAGTTCATGGCACATCTGCTCCTGTGTTTGCAACTGTTTACAATTGGATGAATGAGTTTAAACGTAGCCGTTCATCCACAAAAGATGAATATCGTTCGGGACACCCAGAGGAAGTGACTACTTCCAAAACGATCGAAAAAATCCACGATATGATTTTGAGTGATCGACGGATTAAAGTGCGCGAAATAGTTGAGGCCACAGGCATATCGCAAGATACAGTCGATTCAATTTTGCATGAAAAACTGACTGTGAAAAAAATGTCTGCAAGATGGTTGCCGCGTTTACTCACAGAGTAGAATAAGCACAATCGTGTGGTCGATCTGAGGTTATTTTGGCGCTCTTCCGTCGCAATCCTGCCGATTTTCTTCGTCGATACATAACTGTGGATGAAACCTGGATTCATTACTACACTCCAAAAACAAAGATACAGTCACAACAGTGGATTTTTAAGGGTGAAGTGGCTCCGAAGAAGACGAAAACGGTGGCATCGGCCGGCAAGGTGATGGCCACGGTCTTTTGGAATGCACACGGCATCATCTTTATTGATTATTTGGAAAAAGGAAAAACGATAACAGGGACGTATTATGCGTCATTATTGAACCGGTTGAGTGACGAAATCAAAGAAAAACGTCCACGTTTGAAGAGGAAAAAAATCCTTTTGCATCAGGACAATGTGCGTTTGCACACCTGTGCTGTTTCGATGGCCAAAATTATGGAATTAAACATCGAATTGTTGTAAAATCCACCTTATTCACCAGATTTGGCTCCAAGTGACTATTTCATGTTACCGAATTAGAAAAAATGGCTTAGCGGACGACGGTTCACTTCCAACGAGGAGATCATTAAGCAAACGAATGAGTATTTTGAAGAACTTCCAAAATCCTATTTTTCGGACGGCATAAAAATTTTTCAAAAACGTTTAGAAAAATGTATAGAGTTGAAAGGAGAGTATGTTGAGAAATAAAAAAAAATTACCCCAAAAAAAGTGTTTTTCCATCTTTTTCTAAGGACTTATTGAACGACCCTCGTATTTCTTCGGTAAATCAAATATGAAAAACCTCTATTAAGATTTGTTGCCGATTATGGATTTCGGCTTCAAATTATGAGATATTTGGTAAGATTCAAAATGGCTGTATTCGATTACCTGTCACAATGAACTAGAATGAGAGACGTTAGATTCTCTTCTACATAAAAGGACAATTTAATCTTACTTCTACTCCCCCGTTGAGAATTGACGGACTCTTTAATTTTTTGATGCACTTCCCAGTAGAAAAGAAAATTCATAATAACGGAAGTGATTTCGAATTTTCTTTTCTACTGGGAAGTGCCTCAAAAATTCCCGAAGATTCCAGCAACGCATTCTTACTGTCCTTCATCGAATCCATGTTCATGACTGCTGTTCACATGCCGGGTAATGCATTTCTATCTTCTCGGGAAAGGCTTCATAGAAATATTTGAAATTTCCAATTTACTTTTCATAAGGGAGAATAACGACCACCTGATGTCGAACCCTTAACCCTTTTGCAAGATGTGAATGCATTTAACGACTTGGTAGACAAAATAGTAATTTAATCCAAAGTTTAAAGTCAATATCATACCGGAAACGTCCTAAAACAAGATTCTGTTTGCCCGTTTACAATGTATGTCAGAATGTAAAAGGCGCTCTGGAATCGAACCAAAGACCATCAATAAAACAGTAAACTGCATATTTGAAATGTATTTATGACTTTTGTTCACTTGCCGGGTCGTATGTTTCCCTGCGATCGCGAAGAGATTTTAAAATATTCTTAAAAATCGCAGCAATGTATTTCAAAGTGGAGAACTTCGCACCCACCTTGCGTCGAACTCACAAACGCATATTTGGAGACATTTCATAATTTATGTCCCTGCTATTTATGTATCTTAGTTTTCGTTTATTTCCTCCTCTTCATAAATTCTGACATTAGTTCATGGCAATATTTCGGTGTGGACTTAAAATCCTCGTGTATTCAAATGAGAAAACGCATGAATTCAGATCCCCTATATACCAAAACATTAATTGGCAGCCACTTCGGTTCATTCGATGACTACGAAACCAAAAGTAATCACAGAAACTCTACTTTTCATATGGACCAATAATAAGGTGCACCTATCTGCCTGTTATCAGTCTGATGTTGGTTGATACATTTTGAAGATCCACCAAAACCTTTAAACATGAGGAGTGAAGTCTGAATTAGTTGATAGCCCAAATGCGCTATGACTTTCACTCATTTTTCATTGACTCTTGCATCATCACGAATAAGACTGAGACAAATTAATCAAAGGATACATGGGAAGAAAACGGAATAGAACTTTAAGGATGTTGGAATAATAATAATAATAATAATAATAATAAATGGCCTTTATTCGGACGAGATTGAGACCAGAAAGTCTCTTCTTACACCTAACCCATCGTCACTTGAGAAACAGAAAGAAAGAGATAGTTAGCAAAAGTACACGAAGAAAACTAGTATGTGGATTTAAAAAAACCTAAGCTGAGGGCTCAGGAAAAAAATTCCACAGCAGGAAAACACTCACAGGAAGGGGAGTGGGAAAAACCTGCGAAACCTACAGGTAGAAAACTGTATTTTGTGAAGAAGGTGAACAAAAAGAGTCATTATAGACAAACAGAGAATAGATAAAAATTATAAAAAAAGACAGGGGAAAATACATATTCACCTCAAGCAATCAAATCAAATAGAATATCCATAAATGACACTAATTCTAAATTTCAAAAATTGTAGCATAAAAGTGATAAAACACATAAGAATATTCCAAGAACAATAAAACGATTAAATACATAAAATTGATAATTAATAAAACAATCAAAAACATAGAAATTACATGATATTGGACAAAGGCAATGAGAAAATTTTAAAAAATAAATTAAAGATAAATTTTTAAATAAACTAAGTTACCTTATCGTTAATTATGCACGATAAGGGATAAGTCCGAACGATAAACAGAATTGAACCATGATGAAAATACCGGAGTTCGAACTCGATCCTTCCACTTTCCGAATTGATGCGCGATTGAGGAAGAAAAAATAAATTTATTTGAACCATAATTCATCTACTTTACCAAGCACAGAGTACCTAACTATAAGGGACTTATTAAGGCGAGTTTACTCTTCTTCCACATAACCTTTCGTCAATCATATTATATAGATAAAAATGTGTGTGTAGGTGAATAGAAAGAGAGAGGAAAACTTAAGAAGAAGTGAATGTAAAAAAAACGAAGGTGATATCTTAAGAAAAAAGATACCGATAGTAAAAGCTAAAAGGTGTAAAATAAAGCTGTGTATTACATGGAAATTACAAAAGCAGTGTTATAACGAAATTACAAACATGATAGTAATATCAAATATTAAAATTGGATAATTTGCAATAGAACACTATGATAAATATAAGTAAAATATAAGATAAAACATCAAACAGAATTACAAGAAGTAATAAATTTAATTAAAAATAACTAAGAACCAAGTTACGTTCACAGAGCCCCTCCCTTATCAAAAGGGAATTCCCTCGAAATTCTTGAATAAATAACGCAAATCTTTTCTCTGTAATCCGTGATGCATGCTATATCTATTGAAAACTTATAGGTTCAATGTCTGTCCATAAAGTATTCTTCCCGAAGGCCGGTTGGTACCTCACCCCTTCTGGCATACACTACTAAAAGCATGCAGAGAGGAATGAGGTTTACAAGGCAGAATGAGGAGTGAGATATTTTGACTTAATTTCCTCACTGAGCCTGTAAGTGGAACGTGTGAACATAAGGGAAGCACAATGAGTCTCACTTTTCCATAATAAGAGCTAATTCTTTGCAACTATTCACTCATACCTCAGTAGCTTTCGTTTCGTCTCAGCAATGATCAAGACTGAGACAAAAGTAAATGGAAGATGCATTATTTCTCCATCCTGTACCAAATGACAAATGAAAATATGTCATTCGTCAGAATATGATAGCAGGAGCGTTTTAATGTATTTACCCAAATTTATTTCAACATTTCATCCCTAACTTGGCATGGTGATACAATTATATCTTAATTATTTCAACCGTTGTTATAATAATGGAGTTTCTCCAAGTAACTGCTTCTTCAATTCTCTTGTATCTTTGTATTTCCGTTCGAGCGTTCTCAACCACACAAACCATAAAACGCGCCTTTGGTGAATATTCTTTTGGCTTTCAGGAGTGGTATTCAACCCCATCAACATCAAATCCAAATGAGAGCGACTGTCCGCAATTATAAACAAATTCGTTGCATTAATCGGTAAGAATAAAAAACGCCCATTTTCAATGTAAGCCGATTTGCTAATGGCACTTAAGCGATTTACTCTCGAATGTGCTTTGGTTCCCACGCGAATTCACGTTCCTTTGCGAATACATTCAAATGTCCGAATGAAAATCCGTACGGTGCAAAAAATAAAAACTGTATTATTAATAGCTTTCCTTCAAAGCGAAGGCGTGGCATATATCAGAAAATTGTTCTTTTTTCGCTCTCTGTGTATCCGAGAAAGGAAATAGAGCAAATACTTCGAGCATTAAGCATATCTTATGAAATCAGACAAAATTTTGAACGAAAGTAGTTAGCAAGCGATCTTTCAAACGTATAGGAGTCTTATATAGTGATATTTCCCCCCTACATTGCATTAACAAGCATTTACTCCAAAAACGGAGGATACATTTTTACATTTTGGTGCATTTACTGGCTGACAGAAGGAGTTCATAAAGATAAGACTTTTCAGCGAACAAATTTCAATTTTACAAATGGAGTAATTAAGTATCCTTATGACTTGTTTAAGACATCTGTACACCATAAAAATTTAATTTTTTTAATAGTCAAATTTTTTTAATCAAAACAAAAACCAAATTGACGGATTTACTGTGGTTAGTGGTCGAATAGGAATTCAATGCAAAGGAGGAGAAAAGATGTAAAAGTCTGCAAAACATGTTGTTAAATACACAACGGCCAACGAAAAAACGGTCCTCCACGTAAAACCAAACTAAAAGCTTAAGATTTAGAAGTATATTGTTGTAAGTGAAATTTGGAACCACTAAATGCCAAAAAAATTCAATCTTTAAACCTTGTCGTGATTGAAATCTAAGTTCTCTGGCCGTACTTCGTGGAACAACATTAGAAATGATAAACAAACTTAATTTTACTGTGGAAATTACCAAGTTTGTTTATCATTTCTTGTCGTGATGCCTCAAATTGTTCAAAAATATTTCAAGAGTTCCATCGAAACCAGAGACAATTCGAGAAAGCGAACATTCAAAGAAAAGTTTATATTTCAATTTCCGATCTCAGAACCGAAGTTAAGAAAAAGAAACATTGTTAGTTGTAATAACTGATACAAATAATTAATATCAAGGAATAATGGGACTAAAAAAGTCCAATAGGACCGGGAATCGAACCCGGGTCTCTCTCTATTGCCGGTCAGGTGCTCTGTCCGTCTGTTTGTGAACTATTTCTCCAGTACAACCCTTTTTTTGGAGTTTTTGCATGAGATAGAGTGCACCCTGGAAAAATCCCAATGAAGAATACTTTAAATGCCCGAATAAGACTTGAAATGCCAGAACAATCCAATATTGGCGGGACAGCGCAGCCAACAGAGCACCCGACCTTGCAATCCGGAGACCCCGGTTAGATTCCCGGTCACGCCGGACTTTTTTCAAGTGTATTCTTTAGTGGGATTTTTCCTGGGTGCATGCCAAATGTGTAAAAACCCCTTACCCATTTCCTTAATTAATATCAAAATCACTTACATTTCATGAACTTTCTAACTATGTTGTGAATAGTGTAACTCTAGTATGAGAAATTAGATATATTACAGCTGAACCTCTTTTTTCCTGGTCAAGTTTCGTTCCACGATTCAAGTGCCCAACCAACGAATTCCATTAAGTACTCGGTATAAAAATAGTTCGATTTATATACTAGCAGTAGTATTCGTCGATTCTCAACGGAGAAATGAACATTAATAAGTACAAGCGTAGCATCGGAAAACATGTTTCGTATGCGTAGGTAGGATACTAACACCAGACTTCTTTCAAATCAATAAAACATACATGCAACATGAGCATAAGAGCATACAAAGCCGAGTTGACGCAATATTCAATTTTGTATCTCTTAAATTCACACTTTCTACAATTAGTATCTTCTATAATTGTTCTTAAAAATATAAAAAGATCACGTCCAATTCAGAAGAAGCATAGTCTAATTCAATGAAAGAGTTTTTAAAAAGGCACAAAGCAATCTTTAGATAATAGTACAAGTGTACTTTTGAGTAACTCTGAAAGACTGATCGATATCCCGATCGCGTCTCGAATACTCAGTCTCTATAGCTTACCTCTTATTTAACATTAACTGCAGTAGCCTTTACTTAACATGACTGTCGTATATCATTTTTTTTATTCTGGAGTTCTCGAAAATTCTCGCGAGAGACGGTTTCCAGCTCCGGTCTCAGAATGAATTCCTTCTTCGTGGTCTCCCCCATTTCGGTGGTCAATTACGAGGTCGATACGTCCATTAACCAGAGGTGCAGTTGTGACAAATCGCAGACCACCCTGGGCATAAGACGGCATTCACAGACCCACCTGTTTACTTGCCGCGTCGGATTCTCCGTTTCAACTTTGTTTACATGTCAAGGGTCGCTTTCGATTCACAGGCGTTCACATTGTGCCTCATCCACAGGGTCTTCTTTGGCCGAAACACTTATCCCATCGACACCGTCCCTCGCTAACTGAAATGGGACTCGACAACCTCGTCCGTAGACACTCTACCCACGGGTTTAGGTCAAATGGGCCGCCACTACATTTCGGCGTCTGATTTTCCAGAGGAGAAAGGAGCAGCACCAGCACTCGTCTTCCCTCTTCAGAACAGTGGAGTCCACTACAGCAGTACTCGCCAGCATTAACCCTCCACGGTGCACCCACCTATTCTCTATTACACATCGATTTATTTATACTAGTGATCGCCCAGTGGTCGAAATTCGACCATAATTCATTGAATTTTTAAGTTTAATTGTTATTTAGGTTCTTTTGTCAAAGAGTATACCTCTATAATCATTATTTATAATCATTTTCGAATTTTTGCTATTACGTCAGCTGCGAACGTGTACAAACACGTTATTAGGGTGTGTCGTTCGCCTTAATTCCCTTCGATACCTACGAAATGTAAAGTTTAACATTAGTAACAAATTAAAGAAACAAACAATGACAGCTTGTAGTTTCATTTATTTTTGATAAATTTCATAGCCAATTTTAGTTTTCCCGTGTTATTATTGATTCAAATGAACACTAATAAAAATAAGACTTGATTTTAAATAAAGGTATAACATATATTGCATTTCGATTGCATTTTATTTTTGTTAAGGTACTTTTTGTAAAATGGCCGTAATTTTGTCCCTGCTACTTATGTATCGTTGTTGTATATGTTGACATCTAAATAAATTGCCTCCTCTTCATAAACTCTGACATTAGTTTCTACTGTTAATTCGGTATGGATATAAAATCCCCGTGTATTCTTGTGGGAAAATGAATGTATCGGATTCAACAATCCCCTTGGTCGTCAGGGGGACTGGTTGTTTACTACGGCGAAATTTCACAAAAGTTTTGTTCCTTTTCCCATAGATCTCGTAATTCAGACTCGAATACGATATTATACGACCGAAATAAGAATCTTTGTTCAATTTCCTTTCTTTTGATATCCATCTTGATTTCGTACGACCATTATTTCTTATTTAATTCCGCAAAAGAAAAAACGTCTGCAATCGATGAAAACGAACTTTGCGAGCATTTCTTATGACAGACGAGTCGAACCGTCCAGAGTCGAACCAAGGATACTCTGGACAAAGATTTTAGCTTTCTGCACTCCTTCTCCATATAAACTTTAACTATGCCAAATCTCAAACTCCTCCGTTCGCGCAATATCCTTAAAATGGGATCCAAAGCTTTCTCTTCACGTATTAATATATAGATTGGTCGACACCGATTCGAATCGGAGAGAATTGCATAAGGCATTTTAGCAAATGTAGTATCATTATAAAGATTGATTCCTTAGGTAGCTATTTTTGGGTCGTTTAAATTTTTTTTAAATAAGAATTTATTTAAAGATCTTCCCTTGTTTTCCTCATTGAGCCAGAAGTGACACAAATCCATGTAACAGCAACGATAACAAAGACATAAAAATATATTAACCTCCCTTGAAACCTTTTTGCTGATATTCTATCCTGAATTTTCTGACAGCGCTTAACTATTTTCTTTAATGCATTATCTTCAATGCTTCTTCAAGGAACATGGCCTGGTGATGGCTGCAAGGTCGGAACCGGTCGGTTATTAAAAACTAGCGCATAAAATAATGTGTGTGTTCGTTTCAATTATTTATTTAATGGCGTTTCACAAAGTAAGATCTAATTACATCGATTGTACTCATATTACAGTGTAAATTTTAAAACCGTGGCAGCCATTCCCTATGCCTATGGGATACTGCCGATTAGTGTTGAGAAAAGGAAAATTGCAAAAGTACGAAAATTCAGTGAGCTTTTAGCGACGATGAGTTCGTGAAATGGAAACTTAAAAAAAGTGTTTCCAAACGCCAAAATATATTGCACAGTAATTACAGTAGTTGTATCGAATAGGAAGACTCGCCCTTTGTTAGAAAGTTGCCTCTTGAAACATTAGAAATACTAGAATAAATTGAGTACCACGCCAATTACGAGTAAGAAATACTCTCTTTGCATTTTTCTTTGATTCGATTCCATTTGAAAGAGTCTCGACCAATGGAGTTTAGTTATGATGCTTACGATTGTTTTTTATGGGAACACTTCTCATAAGGATACATATATCGCTACATTAATTTGAATTTATATTTATTTATATATGCAAAATCTTTATTGAATTTTTTGTCAAAAGTGAGTGGTTTATAAACAGCCTCTGTAAAGATACAAAAATATGAACAGGATTTATAATTTTCTTCTTCAAACAAAAATTCAGCTATCACTATCATTTAATATTTAGATAGTATTTTTTTCTCCAGAAAATACCTTCGATAAGGGTTTTATCATCAAGAGCAATAACCACAGCGGTGAAAACATTTTTCTTGAATCGGATAAATTAATTTATAAATTAATTAATTCATAAACATATTGTTAACCGTACTATCATTGGTTATTACCAATCAAAGTATTGGGTTTTGCGGCTCAGCAAAACTTTCTTCCATTATCAGGTGTTTTATGTCCTGCAATATTTACACTTGCACATATTTGCAATCTTATAGTTACCTTTCTATTGTATTTTAATTTAGGCTCTCTTTCCACAATTTCTTATGAACGTTTTTCGATCTATTATTTTGAAAACTATTGTTTACCGCACTGATAACTCTTTCCATGAATAGTGTTTCTTCAGAAATTACATTATTTTTGCTGTCCTTTTTTTTATTTAAGAGCATTAGCTGTAGAACATTAAAATTATTCAACTATTAATTTTAAAAATTTACTGTATTATCTTTAAACAATGACTTTAAGTTTGATTGCATCTCAAAACCAGGTTTGTCCGTGCACTTGCTTAGCAATATCCCCAAACATATATCAGAACTGTAAATGATCCACCTGGCGCCATCATAAGTGACAATCGATATAAATATATGTGAAAATAATATTTACCAACATTTGCATACTTTCCCTCGGCAAGAAATACTTTTTTTATAAACACATTGGTGTTCGCACCCTGTGACACCATCGATGGCACTCCCGCGCGCCGTTCTCCTTATCTGCCACGATGAGCTTCTTTTATGAAGATACACTTCAAAGGGGAGAAAATCTCAGAACGTGGATATTTCCTCAAAGTGAGGCTGGATTGGAAAGCGCTGCGATGTGACTCAAGTAATGCATTCGAAGATTAGGAATCGGGGGCTTCGAGTCGATTAAGGGCCACTTTTTAGAAGACCCCAGAATATTACCGAATTAAACATAAAAATATCTTTATTTTTAAAATGGGGTGTTCAGTAGGTAAGGGCTGAAAAATCGACCAACCAATTCTTTATTCTTTTAGAAGGTATGAGAATTGATTGAAGGACATCCTATGGTATAAGTTAACTATAAATGTAATCGACATACGAGGTTGGGTGGAAGAGAGACCGACCTGGGCCTAACCTCGCCAATTAAGGGTCAAACTAACTAACTATGGTGAAACTTGCTTATGGAAATAAAGGTGTGATATTTGGCAATTGTTAGTGACTGTCTAGTTAGATATAACAACGTTGCTAACCAAGGAGCTATAATAACCCCTACCGAAGGGAGTGAGTTTTACACTTCATCAGCTAACCCAGTTACAAAGTGTTACGCAATTTATAGGATAAATTTAACCATACGATTTTCGAAGTAATTTAACTTGAATTCTCAAATGTTAACATTCTTGGAAATTTACCATAAATTCAAATACTGTAATTAACGCTTTTTCTTTGTCATGTGGTGGCATTAGACGATGGGGGAAACGGTTGGAAAAATTGTTCCATTACGGTGGTTTTGGATTGGTAAATGGAAATAGTAGCGAGTATGGAGATATAATGCTTACATTTTAGATGATTTTAAAAATAAATCAAGCATGAGTCATTATCCGAGGAGTTACAAAATGATTTCTTTGGAAAATAAATCTTTGATAAGACAAAACATCGAAAAGTTTTTTCGACGAAAAGAAATTATATATCCATGTATTTCAAGTGTAATTTGATTCAAATTTTCATGTTTTACTCGTATGTTGGTTTTTTTCTTCGGCTGATCAAAGTAATCTACATTTAATTTAACCAAAGTCACTGCGTAAGATTAATGATCACTCATTCCGAGTTAATCTGATCTTTTGTTCACATGAAAATTCTTTCGTTTCTATACATTTCATAACCTTTTTCCATTACAATCAAGATCTATCTGTGTGCATTTTAAATATTCATTTCTCATCATGCATCTCTTGATTTTGTATTGTTTAAAATTGGCATGAATTATGTTAATTTTTTGGGAATACGAGAGGAAAACGACACTTCTCCGAGCTTCTCCCTAAGTTTTAATTCTCTGCCAAACTGATTCGTCCCGCAAATGTCATTTTAGCTTCCAGAAAAATGGACCAACTGAGGGAATTACAGTACGACTTCGGTGGGGTCGTGCACCGGATCTCTCGTCCACTCGGCAGTCGCATAAATAAGTAAATAGGTCGAATTTACCAAATCCAAATTTCCGAATATCTTGCGAGGAACAGCAGGTAGGGACCTCGATAAAAAAGGGCAGAGAGGAAGAAAAAAGGAGATGAAATGGAGGCAGATGTTGAAGGAAAAAGAGCGAAGTGTATATATATATGAAGAGAAGGGAGCTCAAGGATATCTCGGTGAAAGGCGGAAGAGGAGACATCGATTTGGTGTGCGTTAGGACGAGAGCGGGGATGTGCCACCGATATATTTCCCCTCCTTAAGACGATTCTTTAGCAGGCACTGCACGTGCAGGGGTTGACGGGGAGATGCGTGAGGGTATGAATAAAAAATGACGATCGGAGAGTGGATGTAGGACGCGGATGACAACCAGCAAAGGACTGAGTTCTCCATTAAATCACGTTTCGTTAATTTCGGAGATTTGCGCTGCATTTATTGAGCGGTGGTTACGCGACTCCCATCGACGCTTTCTTTGGGTTTTGTGGCATTGAAGTGTATTCGACGGCCGATGAACAACTGTGTCGCGATTTGGTGTAAATGACCACGTATTACGCTCAGCTAAAATACGAGGGGCTTTCTGGAAGTAAATAAAGCTGAACATAGATAGACCTACGTCGCTTGATTGACGCCCACCTGACCAGCAGCTCATTTGAACGACTTCGATTGATCGAAATACCTGTTGATTGAATATCGATGGACCGAAATTGTTAACATGCTATACTATTAATACCACGACTTAAACACACACATATTAACAATTTAGCGCACTCAACGTCGGTCTACCAAGATGTCGCTCAACCGAGATGTCGCTCAGGTGAGGAACAAACGGAGGGATCCCATCCAAAATTATTCCTAAATGACTGAAACCTATCGAATGGATACTATTGGGCAGCCATTCACAATTTAATAATGAAAGCTGATAAATTACGGCATGCAATAGTGACAATAACGTTTTAGCATTACTAGTTTTTTAGGGAACATTTTAAGCAAACTATGGATTTGTATAGGTAAGATCTCACGTTTCACGTGGTGATTCCAAAATCTTATAGTCTAAATGCGACTGGGAGCAAATATTTTGCCGAGTTTCATAATACTATTTTGTTAATGAACTGAAATACTTCAAAACCTTCTATTGATGAAATTTCTCCTACTATAAACAGTAGTTAAGTGGCTAAAACATGTACTTTTTCCTCTGTATAAAAACCCGCCACGCAAATGACACAGCCGGATGTAATTCTGCAGCGGACTTCACGTATTTTAAGATTGACTCTCCACTTGGCTCTGAGAATCTGCTGTTATAATCTTTAAGGGAACAGGAAACCCTACTCTTCCACCCAAATCTTTCTTTTCTTCTGCCACTAAAGATGATAGCAATTCAACTGAAATGTGCTTCTTAAAAGGTCAGTAATTTAGGAGTTCCAGTTGTTTCCAGACCGGTTATCACGTACGAACCGAGCGCTGAAAAAGATGAAAATATCTAAAACCCATAAGCACAGCCCTCTCCACCTTTCCCTTAAGAGGCAGTGCATTTATACTATACCCAAACGGATCATCTTCATCAAATGAATGCAGACGCTTGTAGTAGAAGCCATGTGAACAACCTAATTAACAGTCTTTTGCTACTCCCACGATTGCTATTGAGTCATAATCGACCTTTGGCTATTTTTTCCCTCTTCAGCCGACCACGAGATTCTCTCTCCTCCGCATTCCCTTAGACCACTCTTTTTGTTCATCCAACTTGTCTTTCTCCAACTTCTCTTAGACAGAATGAATGCACAATGGATTCATAATCCTCTATATTCCACACGACAACTTTAACCCAAACATGGTTTCCGAAAACTTTCCCAAATCATATATTTTTCGGATACCCTTCTGATATTACGCCATTTTTAGAGGTATCCTTCTTTCCACTTCAGACTGGAGTTTACACCACCTGTCACACGCTGAAAGGCGGCTTGTAGGGTATTAATGTAGATGTAGATGTAGAAATGAATTCTAACCAGTAATAATGCTTTAAGATAGCAGTGTTCATATACTTTACTTATCTTCGATTTTCATACCAATAAAAGGACTTGCGGTTTATTATTGTTTCTAAGAATTATCATAGCTTTTGCATTTAACGTAGCTATGCTAATTTCTAGAAACATCAAATGATCAGTCTAATATAATGCAAATAGTCTTTCTTACGAAATCAATCGATTATCTTCTTAAAATAGTATATACAGATGTAAAACAAAATTAAATAGCTAAGCCCAAAAGTCGATTAAATTTCTTTCCTTAAGATCCATCGATTATCACTGAATGAGTATTTTTTAGTGGTAAGAATATCAAGCGCTAATCATTTTATGAAGGCATTTAAAGACAAATTAAATACCACTGCAGGATGAATTAGATTTATTGGCGATGGCAAGGATGGTAGTAAGTAAGACGACGATCAATGTGCTGAAAGTGAATGTAATGTTTTCTCTTTGAAGAGAACTATAACAAGCTTATTCCGATGAACAAAAATATTTGGATAATTTAAGACATAACTTTATTCATTGTTCCATGAGGTGTCAAAAGCTTTCATTTTATTATGCGACATCTTAAATTTAAAACCAACTTTGGAGTATTTTCTAAGTGTTTCCTTCTCTAACTGTAAAGAGAGAAAGTATAAATGATCCAGGGGAAGGCATTTATGAAGGGAAGTTTGATATGAAGTGAACTTATCTCCACAAAAGCACAGAAAATAGGATAAAATTCTTTTTAAAGTGAAAAAGGGAGCATAGATTAACACATTTTTACAAATTATTATTATAATTTGATGTTAACTGATAAAAGTGAAGTCAGATATTTCAAACAGGTTTAATATACACCAAAATTTCTATTAAAAATTAAAGGTTGAAGAAAAAAGACACGGGAAAACAATTATTGATCTCGAAAACAGGAAGAAACTAGAATAACTCTGCAAAAGATGTATAAATAATAGCAGAGAAATGAAGGAACAGAAATACATTTCTCAATTCTAAGTTTATTATCTCATCTTTAAGGAAATGTTTTGTTGAGGTTCATATTGAGTTATTCTATGATAAATTTTCCTGGCTTGGCATTCTTGTTTTTTGTATTTATTGTATTGTAACATCATGAAAGTATGTATTTTAATTTTTTTAACTGCTCCCACAACCATTTGGTCCTGTACCTGTTTTGTGTTTCTACAATAAGAATAAGTAAATATTCAGAATTGAGCCTAGCAATTCCTCTGTGATTTATGCCTTTCTACTTACGTCTCTAAGTTTACTAATTCCAATGTTGTTATATTGCAACCTTTAGAATAAAATGCACAGATTTAGGCGATACATCGTGGAAATCCATCATGAGAAATGAAGTAAGGAGAAGAGGTACTTTTACCACTGGGTTTTATTGATAACAAGACCGGTTTTGACGATTGATCGTCATCTTCTGGTGGAGAATACAACAAGCAGAATATATACACCAAACAAACTACCTCCCAGAAATTTTAACAAGCCGTTTTTTTCTTTGATGCATATATTCTGCTTGTTGTATTGTATTCTTCGCAAGAAGATGACGATCAATCGTCAAAACCGGTCGTGTTCTCAATAAAACATTGTGGAAAAGTACTTCTACTCCTTCCTTCATTTCGCAACCTTTAGAGTTAATTATTGGGAACATTGACTATCAGCAAATTCTTCGATCGACTAAGAAAAAAAACGTATTTTGAAATTATCACAGAAAATTAAGGATGAACTAATAAATAATTTGGAGCTCTGCTCTTGAGTCTCTCCCTCTATTCGCCATTCCGGAAAGTCCTTCAAAGAAACTACGACGAGCAGATATCTCGAAAACGCACTTCTGCTGTATTCACAAATTTCGAATACGTAAAATTCAGTGGAAACGAATTTCCCTCTCTATTGGAGAGCTCAGGCCACTTAAATTTTTCCGACCAGAAATATAAAAGGTTAGCTGAGAAGCGTAGAAGATGCGATGCCATGCATAGAGCAGCCATCCCGAGATACGGACGCGATAAACGTGTATCGAAAAAGAGTCTGCAACCGAATAAAAAAAGGAAAAAAAATAAAACGATTTTCTCGGACGACGATTGAGACGATGTGCCGAGAGAATCCCAAGCGCTCGGGGATCTCACCTCTCCTTCTCTCTCTTTCTTTCTCTCTCCCCTTCTCTCTCTCTCTCTCTTCCTCTCTCTCCTTCTCTCTCTTCTTATCTCTCTCTCCTTCTCCTCAACGTTGCAAGTCGCCGTTGAATCCCTTCGAACGCATAGCCGAGATAAATTGATTTCTGCCTTTTCGCCTCTTCTGCGGTCTTCCAGCTGAGGTTAATAGAATCGGAGAGCCATGTCAGGGAGAAGATGAGCGCTGAATGCACGAAATGCAAGCTTTATGTCAAAGGTCAATCCAGTGTGAGAGTAATTGGCGTGAAAAATCTTTCGGATGCAAGGTTATCAAACCTTTAACGATGCACATTTCCCTTGTGTAGAAAAAATAAAATTAATGCGATATTTAGTGAACAAGTAACATATTTAAAAAATAAACTGGTAGAGGAATGCGTTTAAGACGTTCAAAAACATCCGAAAAACACCCATTTTTTCCGAAAGGATTTCTTCTTAATGTCATAAGTATTTCAAGACTATGATATATAGAAGAAACATTGCGTGATAATGTCTCACGGTTTTAACTCAGTCGGGGAAATTTATTCCTGAGATAATTTGAACATTCACTAGTATATAAAACAGCGATGGTATACAATCTATGTTTAGAACTTTATTTATTTATATATTTATTCATCTGAAGTGCGCAATTCTTCGTAACAGAAAGTATGAAGCGTTTTTTTATATTAATACCAATCCCGATGAGATGAGGATTCGAAACTTGAGGATTCTTTAGAACAATCACGCTATGTTTTTCAAAAAGTATAAAGGATTCGACAACTCGATACGTCCGCCATAAGAAATACGCGTTAAATTATTTTATGCCGTTTGCAAGTTCCTTTTTACTTACAAAATAAAATTATAAATAGTTGCCTTACGGAATTACCAAAAGACGGGATATTGATTAAAAACTTCTTCTTTTGGTACATTAATATCGTTTGGGATTCAGAATAGCGAAAATTTATACAAAAAAAGTTTTATGACGTTGTGATTGTAAACCATAACGACTGAGACGATTGTTAAACTCTCCTCTCACACGAATATTTCATTTCATTCATTTATCATTTACTCAAATTTATTTGGGAAAGAAGATCCAGGAAATCGTTAGCTAACTATGTGAATAGATTTCCATTAGTATATGTTTACAGATAAATTACCTTTCTATACCGTAGGTGGTTCAAAATTTTACTTTGAGAGTGATTTAAAGTAATGAATGAAAGTAATGAAGAAAAAAAGTGAGATAAATCACAATTAATTCACAGTGAAATACAACAGATACATATTAACAAAAATAAAATTTGGAAGAATAAGATGAAAACTAATGTAGTACTACAGCAAGGGAATGTGAGACAATATGAGGTACTTAATTTTCTCAGATTTTTTTGGGTATATCGAAAGTAAAAAGTTTCGATATTATGGTATGAAAAAATTATTAAAATTTTAACTTTGTAAAGAGTCGTATATTTGGTATTACACATTTTGCATTTTTATATTGTTAATGATTTTTCAAAAAAAGTTTAACCTTCTATGTAACCTTCTGTGTACTATGATACAATAATGAGAAAATATTATGGATGGAAAATTAACTTGAAAAACTTTAAAACATTAAAAGATAACTTATGTAAAGCATGAAATACACAAGTTATTTACAAAATACACCTATGTGGGTGGCCTCATCGTCTTCACTATCTTTTCCGGCACACCTGTTTTGTGCTCACTTATAGCTACTGGCAAATCGTTTCCAGACTTTTGACCTGAATAGTCAGGACAGTAAAGGCAGTCGTCGTCTTCTTCACTGTCACTAGAAAATGAAAGTTAAGTTATCCTAGGGTTACCCCAGTAGTATCTCGTTCTGTAAACACAGCTGATAACTTGGAATTACTCCTTATATTTACCCCTTGAATGATTTATTAGTAATTTTTAGTCGGATAAACCATAACCAATAGACTTCTTAAAACTTTATAAGAAAATCGGTATTAGTAGCGAGTTCCTTTAGAGAAATGAAATTTTAGCTAAAGTAGAATATTTACAAAAGCTGAAGCGAATGAATGCGGAATTGTTGCCGAAGAAACTTCTAAATTAAGGAGATTGCTTCGTGGATGCTCATCCTGAAGTTATATAATCAAGCAATCCATCTAAAGCCAGTGTGTAACACAAAGCTAGGAGGAATCGGACCCGAGGTACAATAAAGTTGTAGGGAAGTATCTGATAATACACTAGAGATAAAAAAGCGTGTATACTCCGCAAGTCCCGAAGGAAGAAGTCTTTCCAAGACATGAGTGCAGCGGCAAAGATTAGAAGAGCCGATGAAGCTCTCAATCGAATGGGGTTTCCACGTTTTAATAACACAGCAGGGATTATTTACTTTGCTGATCCAATGGAAAACGAGTGAGAGGGAAAGAAGCGACTATCGGAGGAGAAAACCACCGGAAAAAACAACAAATCAAAATCCCCAATGGATTTCCGGGGAAACGATTTTCGAAAAAAAAATAGGTAACAGACACGGGAAGAAATCGTGGACCACGACTTTGATTCGATTGTAGCACTAAAGGGCATCTTGGCAACCACTCCTACAGAAGACAAGTGAACATCAGCCGGGATCATGTGATCGGAGGAAAGGTGAAATAAAACGAAAAGTTGGAGGGAAATGCTTAAGAGGAAGATGAATATAAAAAAGGGAAAAGCCTGTCAAAGTGTCTAAAACCTAAGTTACGATCCTAATTTAGGAATCTCGAAAATTTTGCTTCTCGAAAAACTCTGCTTCAAATACCACTCGATGGAATGTTTTATAATTTTCTTCGCGTCCAAATGAAGAAATTTCGAGTAAGACAAAAAAGAAAGTAAATTTCACGAGATGATGCAATGACGATGGTTGAATTTTCAATACCATTCTCGGTGTAAGTGATTTTCAAGTGAAAATGTCACGAAATCATTAATTTTCAATCTACAAAATGACAAATTCTGTAGGAATTACGTACCCTTTGCTTTTTAATTGATTCTGATGCTAATGTGCAGGTTTGAAATCGTTCTAACATTGGCGAGGTTTTCCCGACTCGAGGGAGTTTTTACCAAATTCTCTGATTTATTTCTTGTATTTACCGTTGTTTCAAAATTCAAAATTAAGCTCCGCTAAGACAACAAAAATTAACAACAGCCTTCAGAAAACAGTTGATGAAGCAGGAGAAGGATCATTTCGAGAAATTTCCGAATTCTCAGGAAATGAAGAAGGGCGTAAAAAGCGCGAATTAAGTCCTTCAGTGCATTGGGTCTTCTTTTACGTACACATTGAGGATCAATCGGAGTTGGCGTAGTCAGGAGATTGCGATGTTTTAGATTTCTTTCTTGGTCTTCTCGAAAGACGCTGGACGTGGATGTCAAGGGCGGTTTGGGGATCCGAGGGTTCGACGAGGGAAGGGGCAGCCGAATCAGGACTGCCAAATTACATCGACCAAAGCTATCAATCGATAAAAAGTACCACCAAATCATCTGATCCTTATTATCAGTCTCGGTTTCAGCTGATGAGCGCAGCTAGAGGTTGAAATTAAAAGTCTAATGTTGGCGCATCTTTGTGAGGCTAATTAGTATCCTGATAATTAGGCACCCACGGGAATCGATTCTAAGACAGCTTCCAGCAAAGGCTGGCATTTACGCAAACATGGAATAATTTGATTTGATTCATAGTTTCATTATAGATATATAATAATTTAATTGACTTGAATACTATTATGGCTAAGTCTAATACATTCATGCCCCCCGAATAGATATGGCTAATATCTAAGATCAGCAAAAATAAGCCCTAAATCCTGATTTACAGTTTCTGCATCTTGTTTGTATCGAATTCAGTGAAAACTGCAATTCAAAGGGTGATTTAGGAGACCTTGGGATGGCGATTTCTCTTCTCAGAATTCAGGATCATAAAAAAGCCAACTACCTCACTCCTCATCTTGATTAGTAAGCCCTCACCCAAATAAGCACGTAGTAGATATTGGTCGATGAACGAGCACGGAAAGTTAGAATGATAAAACACAGCGAATTCAAAAACAATTACTTCTTCCGAGTTTACATTCTTTATTTACTTAGATGTCAAACAATTGGTGCGAAAGAGTACCGATCGGAAGAAAAATCGCTATGAATAATAATTGTCGACAGAAATCCTGAATTTATTAACGTACCAAAATCCACATTTTGCAATTCGCAAAATAGTTGAATTTGAAGAGTAAATTGATTCAAACGCTATCTCATTTCTGAAAATCGCACTTAATAGGGTGGGACTAATGTAATCGCTGCTTTGTACTTCTTTTTATATTCGATAAATTTTGTCGTATCCAAAAGATGAATTTCATCTTTTGCTTTCAAAAATGCTTTTATCGTTGAATGAGAAGATCGTGTCTAAAGGATTTGATGGTTTTGGTGTGACTTGATCACATATTTTAAAAACTCAAACATCTGGTTTAAATTTATTTGTTTATTTATTTAATCACAGTTTTCTCATGTAAAACCAAAATTGGTTGTAATACACGCATCGCATTTACCGTGGATTTCTCTCTTGGATGGTGGTAACCCTAAGCGAGGGGAAGGACGAGAGAGTATTGGTCTGTGGAGTGTTTGCTTCGAATGACTAAGGGAGTGGAGAGCGTAGGGGAAGAATAGAATGGTCTTCTTTTTGAGAAATCTCCCGTTTCAGATTTTCGAATGTATTCAATTGCGATGCTACCTTTCGTATAGTATTCAGCCCAAGCACAGTTTGTGCTCCATTTTCCAAAAAATTGGCAATGAGAATGGATGAGGTTTACTAGATGAGGTGAGGCACTTTGAGTGAGTGAGGCGCCATTGCTTAACAAAATTCAATAAACGAAAAAAGTTTATACATATGAAGACCAAAGACTATAGGAGTAACACTTTTCAAAACATTCCATTTGGAGCTACCCTAACTATTGCTCATTATACAGCATCTTTCAAGTCTCAGTACCTTCCGAATCATCACATCCACAGGTAAAAATAAATGAGAGCCACATTTTCTCTCTATCCATAATCCCAAGACAAATTATTTAAAATCCATTCATCGAGAAATGACAGTTTATTTTTCATTCCAGCAAACTCGACCTCCCATATTTCCACAAATGGCGGTGACATCAAATCGTACACCTGGAAAAGCCGAAAATGAAGGGAGCAGGACTCGAATTCGGATCTTCCACTTGCCAGGCGGCTTTTCTAACTACTTGAGCTACCTCGCCTAACCGTATTACAACGCCTTTTGTTTACAAAGCACCTCGTTAAGCGTATCGCCGGAACTGTAAATTATTGCGAGGGTGCTGCATTTGAGGGTTGAAATTCCCTCGGACATCGAAATTCACGCGAAGGTGATCGAACAAAAGAGCAACGATTAACGCAACAGGCATTCACCTCAAACAAACTCAGAAGCGCCGATCCTCGCCATGTGCGCTGAATTCGCGTACCTTTAGAGTGCTTTAAAACGCCAGACAAAAACAGCTCGTGGAAAGAGGCAGCCGACGGAATTCCAAGAGCTTTTTCGATTGTCTTGAATAAGCGCTATCGCCCATAATGACCCATTCAACCACCGATGAATGAATCCAAAAAGAGGAAAATCTCGGTTTGAAATATCGAAGCGATGGGCGGGACACAGTGCGCCCTCAACGCTCTTTAGGCTTAGGAATTACTAATCGATGCTGTCCGAGCGGTAAATAAGCGATGCCATTTATTCCACAACTAAAGGCCTGAAATTCCGCACGGAGAACGTAAGAGCATTTAACGAGTACAAAGAGCTTTTAATGCTATTCATTACACGTTTACTTTGATTACTGGTTGATATTTTTATAGCGGTTCGCAGATACACATCTATTTCGATTAAATTACCAGAATTTTAATTTTATGGGTCGTTAACAGCCTTTTTAAAGTTCGTCATTTTAACATTGTCTTTGCTCGGGGAAAAATATAAAACATGTCGTAATATTCCTACACTGATAGATCAAAAATGTCATTGTTAGTAGTATTACCAATTCACCTTCCTTTTATAAGTAAATTACAGACTTTTGCCCGCTAATTCCAGGAAAGAAAGGCTTATTTTCGTATCGAAATTGACTTCATCTACAGGTTCACGTTACCCTCGGATGATCCGTTAACTTGCTATATATTACATAAAACTGAACTATATATATACACGTTATAATAATACCATGCTTAAGTTCCCATTAGTGCAAAAAGGTACCGCTATAAATTCAATGTTTTCAGTATTGTTCCAATACAGAGTTTAGTCGATAGTAAATGTATTCACGTTGCTGAGAAGTTTTACAAAAAACATTTAGTCAATATAGACTGAAAATAAGAAGGAATCAACAGCTTCGAACTTCTGGGAAGCAATGAAAATGAGGGAAATAAACTCGTTATGTTTCAAAATCGTATTTTCATAAATCTGAAGCTCCGTTCAATTCATACAATCTGCGTCTCAAAAACGAGACGGAGTAGATATTTCGATGGGTTATTCTGATAGATAATCAACCATATTTATTCAACTTAACCCAAGGTTTTACGAGAAGAGAAAAATAGTGACTTGCCTGGGACTCGAACCCAACTCTCCCACTTTCCGGGCAGGTGTTCTAACCACTAAACTACCGAGCCACGTCATTTTCCCTTCTGTAACTGGGGGCTTTTATGATCAAGGTGATGGTGCTCCACGTAGTGGCACCAACCACCACCAGAGGTCCTCATTGAGGCAACCGAACCACAAAGCGAAATAATGAGAAATCCTCTCCAGGAAATTTCACAAATGATGTAAATGGAGTTAGACTTAGCACAGGAAAACGTGCAACTTAACTTTTAATCTTGCACTATCAAACTGATTGGTGACAAAATTAACTGAGCACCTTTAGCTATTATTTCCAAGGATGCATAAAAATGAAAGACGTCTAATTTCTATGAAAATATGAGTCCATAAGTCAATATATACGTCAAAATTAAGCCGAAGAGATGCAAATACATTTATGCGAAAGTTGAAAAACTTTGACGAAGTTATTTCATATCCTTTTGTTTAGAATACATTTATATTTCCCTTAAGATGGAACCTTCGAGAGTAGCATTACTTACAGTATTATATAAAAGAAAAGAATTTCCTGAGACATAATCTTGCGGTTGTCCCCATTCATTAATTTTCTAGAAATCCCAGAAAAGATACTTATAAAAGATTGGCTCGAAGGTAATCGAATCTATCAAGATACGTCTTTGTGATTGAGAACGTCTTCTCTCAGTTCCAACATGATGTTTATAATACGAGACGAATTAAAAACTCGTTGACACAGCATTTTCACGACATAGGTCTCGACGGGTCATTAGATGTTGGAAATTAAATTTCTGAGTCAACGAATAAATGTTTTGTTTTCATTTATCTCTCATTGTGGACCAAGCAGGGGCCAGGGGACCTCGAAATTGTTTATTTTTTATAGTCTTTGCCAAAGTATTTCATGCATTCATGCACGTTATTTTGTGAGAAATAAGTCAAAACTTCTTAGTTGTTGTTTTGTTTGTTTGTGCCATTCATTTGGAGAAATACTATCAACTAGAAACATCGTCAGAAACAAAATTTCCTTAAAAAGCACAGCAATTATAATTCAAGGCGAATTATTCTTTAAGGTCATCAGGAGAAGGCCTTTTGTCACAACCAACAACCATGGGAGAGATGACCAGCCATTCGGAGATTACCACCCCAAATGTGATTTTTATATTTTATTGTACACTCCTGGCCAAAATTAACGCAGCACCTCCCTAGCGATCCTTACGGCTGGTGCTGCGTTAATTTTGGCCAGGACTGTACATTAAGGTACTGATGTTTAACACGCGAGGCACATACGTCGTTACAGATTCAACAGAACGCGAAATGACTGATTAGAATAGTTTCCATTCAGAATCCGAGCATCGGGTAAAAATTCTACTTATTATGAAAACATTGAAACGGAAGTCAAGAAGTAAAGAACGTTCTTTTTAAGGATTGTCTGGGTAATGAGCAGAAAAAACGCTTCCTCAGAAAATCACAATTGATTCGTTCTGAAGACATTCGTTTCGCATGAGGTCAGAAAAGGTGAAAATCGGTGTTCATTCAACGGTTCAATTCGACCGGACTCCACCTAGCGCCGCATCTTCAAACTAAAGCTGTTTGTCTTGCGATGCCCTCGAATTCCGATCACGTCCCATCCCTCCGTTGGCCTCACAGGTATTCAAACTCAAGACCCTCTCTCCATTTTTATTAATTAGAGCCTCCGTGGATTTTTATTTCCTTTCGGATTGATTTTCTACCACGGCTATTTGCCTAAGGAACGTATTTTTGTGATAGATCACCGAACGTATGCCCGAGGAAGTATTCTAACTCCCCAAAATTTTTATCGAACATTCTAAGAATATTATTGCCAAGTCTAAGTCATTCACGCCCCCCAAATAGATATGGCTAATATCTAAGATCAGCAAAAATAAGCCCTAAATCCTGATTTACAATATCTGCATCTTGTTTGTATTGAATTCAGTGAAAACTGCAATTCAAAGGGTGATTTATCAGGCCTTGGGACGGCGATTTCTCTTCTCAGAATTCAGGCTCATTAAAAAGCCAACTACCTCACTCCTCATCTTGATTAGTAAGCCCTCACCCAAATAAGCATGTAGTAGATATTGGTTTAGAAATTGAGGAGAGATCGCTGGTGGGGCTATGAATGTGCCTACAATCGGTAGACTCCAATTTTAACGAACCCAACACGCCAGAGCATGGTTTCGACCAATGCTTATAAACCTTCTCTCTTATACGTAGCTATTATTTTAGGCTACCGAAATGGCCACTCGAAATATTGGTATTGTAACTCCTAAAATTTTCCGATGATTTTCAAATGTCTTTTATTGCTCTCCATAATTTAAATTGAGTGAAACATTTTAAGTGTTCTAGGTAAACAAATAGACATGTGGGAATTTACGAAAATATTCAATCATTTCATATGGAAAGAATCACGTTGTTGGACCCAGGATGCCACACCTCAATTTTGAAAATTCACCGAAAGATGGATTTAGTTCATTTGGCAGTGACGCATCTTTCATTGAAATTCAACGATTTTAAAATATTATTAAATTTACAGCGATTCTGTCCATAAAAAGTTCATACTAATATTTAGCTTCGATGAATGAAATAATTGATGAAAATAGAAAAATGAATCTAATAATTGAGTTTTTAGTATTCGGGTTGCATTACTAACGTAATGATTTGGATTTAAGCAGGCCCGTTCTTATAATTTTGGGGGCCCAACGCAACATTATTGTATGGGGCCCTGTAGACCCCAGTGCCAGCCTGCCCCTCTATAATAACATTGCAGTGCAATGATTGTTCCAATGACAGTTGAATAACCACTAAGTTTTAATTTCGTTACATGTGAGGCTAGCGAAATATAACGTTAAAATATCATATTATGGTTCGGAAATTGAATTTATTATGCTTTAAATTGTATTTATTTAAGAAAAATTTTAATTATTGAAATGTTGTATGTCCTTTTTGTGGCTTGGCGGCGGGGCCCCTAAGTTGATGGGGCCCTACGCGACCGCGTATGCCTAAAAACGGCTCTGGATTTAAACTTACACGTATATCCATAAATACTAACAATCTAATTTACATCGCTTAGTAAACTGCAATAATTATCATTACCAATGGAATATAAATGCCGATAGAATTACCACACAAATCATACTCCAACACCATTACTGTTATGAAGAACGTATTGACAGAAACTTATTTATCACTTCATTTAACTTTTTAGTTATTTAATAATTAAATTAGCAGGTTCTATCAGGTCATTTTACTTTTATGTCCACATCCTTCCTGGTTTTAAATATGTATATATGAAAATGAAAATTTTCTAATCTAACTGCAATAGAAGATTTGATGAAGTAAAGCTAAAACGCGTCTCAAATACTTTATTCTATGCTATAAACGTTTTTCGTGAGCATAAAAAGTTTGATGACCATTGTCTTACATCGTCAGCCCCAACTGGAGCTGTCTCCCAAATCGCCTTATCTGATGATCCTCTAGATCCCGGATTTCTTGCCTGCAGTCGATAAATTTCCGCGTAATGGCTTTTGAAGAGGAGTTTTTTTCGCTCTCCCTTTTTCTCTAAATGGCACAGGCGCTTGATGAATCGTCTGTTTTTCATTCGGATTAAAAGGAGGACGGAATCCGATTACGTTTGCGTTCAATCAACGCGAAATATGTTGGGCGATGGAACACGTGAGCATTCATAATTACATAAGCATCTGTGTATCATTTGTGTCCATAGTTTCTTGTTCCCAAATTTACATTTAGAGAACTTTCATCTTACGCCATAATTCGCCATTACGCCAATGCATTCATCCAAAAGCGCATGCTTTTTTGGACAACGTTAAAATTCATTTCCATCATCTGTTACGTAATAGTACCGGGTTCGACTCGAGAACGTTCGGAATTGCTGCAATAAATTATGCGTGAAAAGTTTGTTTTCATCTCCTGCAGGCTTCATTTCTTTCGCAAAATTAAAAATAACAATTCGATGAATTTGATACAATTGCTTAAGGCATGATAATTGAATAAAAACTCTTATTCTTAAAATTTTGTTCGATTATGTTACTTCCGATCTGAAATTACGAGAAATTTAATACCACAACGTACTTCGTGATTATCAACAATCTACTTCGAAGGCGATTGTATGATCCGTTTTATTCGGCAATAAGAATGGTGAGTACTTGTAAAACCAATAACAAGCTTTTCAGACAATTTATTGTTTTTATTTCTCGGGCAATTGCATGTGCAACGACTCGTGGAAAGAGAAACATACAGTATAGAGAAATACATTATGACACTCAGTATCAGAAAACGCATTTACGATGGATATAAAGCTTTAATAATTGACTCAAATAGTAAAGTTGCGTAAAATAGCAGAGTAGCAATTCCTAAATGAAATACCTGCTCCTTCATTCGCGAAAATAACAAACAAACAGAAAATTAAAAATTCTACTTATAAATTAGCTGATACAGATCCGCATATTAAGGCATATTTATTATTACAACTCAATATCCAAGTGTTTTAAAGAAGCATTGGAAGTAATCCCGCAAGTTAATTAAGTAGAGCAACTGGGTATGTATATTACATCGGTCTTTGATTGATAGAGTGGCATATAATTCATTCATCATTCTGAAGTAGTGCAAACGGGCACATAGAAAGAATACATTCGATAACGGACTCCTTTTCGACATGAACTGGTTAATTAAACGTAACACGTACGGTTCACAAATGAGGATAGCTTTGGGATCGAAATGTAAATTTACTTTGATTGACTATTTGCTGGTAAAAGGGGAATCAAACGGTCGTTTATTTGCTCAAAGCGCGCCTTTGAAGTTCCAAATAATTCTTAGTACTTTTCTCTTTCGGAAATGCTATCGATTAACTTGAATATTCTGGTCCATAAAAGTTGAGAAACTATACCAACTCATAACCGCATATTTAAACAAAAGCAAATAACATCAACTTTTGAATTATCGCGTTGTATCACGCTTCTGCACATATTTAGAATCCATCCTTATCTTGAATTATAAGTAATCGTTTCAGCAAAATCTTTCAAAATTCTGCAAATTTGACAAAAGGTTTGTAACTAAACTGCGATTATAGTACAATTATTCGCAATGTTATTGCGTAATAATTTCCAATCACTTACGATTGGACCTAATAATTTAATATTTTCAATTTTGGATGATCTGACGAGTCGAAATTACTCTTTGAAAATATTTTCCAGTGAATTTTGATGAGCAACAAATTAGTTCACAAATTATTTGTTAAGGAAACCTTTGCAACATTCTGCAGCATTCATTGGTAACATATGAAACAATTGCATTCGGCAGTTAATAGACGGTCTGAAAATAAAAGCAGCCCATGGGTAAGTTCCAATAGTGGAGATTGATGAAGGTGGCGATACAGAGAGAAAGAAAGAGAAATGGGGAGGAAATCGAATAGAGCGAAGGAAAACAAGAAAGGGACAAGATAAATGGAAAAGGTGTGACTAATCCAAGGAGGAAATTCTCATACGTTTCACTTCTCATTTACCAAGTCGTCCAATTCTCACTTGGAAACGTCTCCTCGTGAGTAAAATACGTATTGCTTTCACTGCAAATGATCATATATATCAAAATAATCAAAATTTGAATAGAAAAAGATGAGGTATTTTGAAAAATTGAATGGAGCAAACATGTAAATACATCTTGTTTACGAGAAATCAGTATTTGAGGGTTTCAATGAGTGTATCATCTGACCTAAGGAAGCCACAAGTATATAAAGGGGAGAAACCAATGTAGCAATCTTAAGGACATAATGTTGTAAGGACATTATGTTGTAATTTTTCCTCGATTCCTAGTTCCTTGAGAACCTTATTTCTGGAGTTTTCATAAAGAACCTTCGGTGTAGGGGCCCAACATTCTCAACCTTACAGTTTTGTGAGAATATTCATCTTATCTTTAAAAATTCGTGTTTCCTTTCTTAATTTTCCTATTGCTATTGGAAATAGCTCCATGTGATTGTCGTCAATGGTGTCGGCATTCCTTTTGCCGACAACTTGGTTGTAGGCGAAAATGTCACACTGATATGATATCTACGTACAATGTACATACTAAGTATATCCAATGTGTTACAATTGTATTTACAATGTACATACAATGTATTTTCTAAGGTATGTACACTTTACATAGTTTAGGGTAAAGGATTTGGTGCTTTCCCAGGGAATATGGTGTAGAAAGTCGGGTTTCCAACCTGGTGATATGCAAGTCCGACGTTCCGGCTGCTAACTCCGCAGCCTCCTTCAGGGATGAAACACCGAAAATGGTGGGGTATATATAGGAACTTCTTTCACTTTTTTGATTGGCCGCAGTGATGGCTGGATCGGATTGGCTGTCGGCTCTCGGAGATTTTCCAAAGGATCGGCTTCAAAGTCTTGTGGAGGGCGAAACCTCTATCTCCATTTCTGTTATTTCCTTCTAATTCGATTTCGATGGATTCTTAAATCAGCCGGTCCTGAATCAGTATTTGCGTAGCTTTGCATAGGACAGTCCCTCTAAATTTCATTTGGTGCTGTTGCTCTAAACAACGCTCCGCAATCGCGGTTGTGTCGCCCAGTTGCACACCCGAGAATACTTTATATTTTCTAACACAAAAGAAACATTCTGTTTGAAAGATGTGGCAACTAAATACAGACGTATGCAATACAGTAGGATTTTCTTGAGCTCTCGACTTCTTGGCTTTAAAATTAACTATCCCAAGCACATGCTTGGGATAATTGATTTTAAATTCCCTGTTTACTCCTGAGGCCTAAAATTAAATAATTTTAAGTCATTCGCCATTTTCTATCTTAGTTATACAATTTGGATAACACGATGCATACCAAAAGGGAAATTACTTCCTCAGTAAAATACTCGTTCCTTATTTCCTCTTATAATTTTGTTGGTTTCCTTCTCCTTGTGAGTTTAATTCACTTTAATTGAATGCTTAGAAGGAAAGGGAGGAGAGCCCTAGGTAATAAAGACATTGCTTAAATCCAGGCCTCTCTCACTGTTCTAAATAAAGACATAACTTTAATCCATGACAGTTCCCTCCTCCATTCCAATCCCAGCATTCCTTTTGCCGCCGCACATTCCTCCTTTGAACATGGGCCCCCCAGGGACTGATCGAAATTTATTGGGTGACGTCACTCGCCGGAGTGATTTCCTTCAAAATTCGTTCTTTAAATGCTCTTCAATCATTCTTTCCTGAGCGACAAAAGGGCTCTTTTAATGCCCTCCCGTGCCTTCATTTTTCAACGAAAAACCAGGGTTCCGAGAGCCAATCCATGGTTTGAGAGTGCTTCTCGTAGAATGCGAGAAGATGTTAGCTAGACGATGGCGTTAAACAAGGGAAACACGTGATTGAAAGTTACCTAATTTTCGAGGAAATACGGACGAGTAACATTAAGCGAATCTAAGGAATTTAGCACTTCTAAACAATTCCGAATTTAGAAACATTTTCGGCTTAAATAAGTTAGGATGCTACATATTTTTTTCAGTAATTACCAAATGCGCATATACTCGTAAACGAATAACAAAAAAGCATGGCTCATTACCAAATTAACTTCAAATAAATAACACTTTTTGTGTAATTATTCTGTAATTTTAAAAAAATGAGGTTTTGCTGAAAAAGTATATCCAATTTATTTTTCCTTTAAAGCTATTTCATAGTTATTTTTTAAATGTCATGAAATTTAAATAGGTAAAAACATGATTGATTTGCCACGATATTTCTCTGAAATGCGCAAATATTTGCATACGTGTGATGACGCCATTACGTGCCCCAAAACCAGTTTTGCTCTCACTAGCATAAAAGTATGTAATTTATAAGTCAGTCATATGATATAACTTAAGAGCTAAAGCTTATTTTGTGATTACAAACCAATTCTTTGAATGAACTCATGATGATGTAATGAAAACATGACTTGGGATAATCGTGAACATCTCCAGGAAAGACATAACATTCAACGATTAATTTCCTTTTCAAATTATTGGCAACTTTTGACTAAAACGGGGATACCTTTTTCAAAAAGCTTGATGCTAAATGCAGAAAATCACCTTGATGTTACATAAGCACATCAATATATCGTTAAACTGATAAATATTGGTAGGATTTAAGATTCCGCGAAAATATAGACTCTCTAGAATGGGTTATTTTAGAGTTTAGCGGTTAATATTTAATGATGAACTTCCTTGTTGAAATAAAAAGTCAGTTTTTAGGTTCTCGCGAAGTAATATTCGTAAACAAACAACTTAACCCACTCCAGTACAATTAATTTTTCCCGTAGAGAACTTTCTGCCAAAAAATAGTAAATAGTGCAATACTTAATCAATCCGATTAAAGCTTTAATGCGCAGGACCGTAAGTAAAGTTAAGCTTTATTAAACGTGATTACTCTGTTTTAATTTTTATATGGATAATGCAGTCTCTAACTTTAAAGAAATGAAGACGAAAGCTGTATAATACGTTTTTAACCGTTTCCAGTTAATTTTCAGATAATCTATCGACGTACACTTGTAACATACAAAAGGAGGAAACGGACCATTTCGAGGGCTAAGATAATACGCCTCGGAGATGTCCAAAGACGAGATCAAATGGAGCAAAAAAGAAGCCGGTCCTCATTCGAGATCACTTATAAATTCTGAAGTAGTCTCCCGAATGAATATTATCCTTATCTAAAATCCTTCCTAAACGACTCAGCATATCTTTTACGGCGATCTAATTTTCCCAAAAAACAGGGATCAGTGAATGCAGGTGATTTTAAGGGAATGTTTGAAAACGATCTAAGAGCGGGAAATTGAACCACGTTCTGCTTGAAATAAACGTATCTGTGGCTTAAAAATGGAATCTTGTTAAATTATAGTGAATTGAAATTTTGTTCCCTGTTCAGGGGAAACAAGACTGTTTATAAAGCGTATTGATGAATGAAATGGCTCCTGATCTCTCTTAACTCATTCTCTCGCCATTATTCTTTGAATCAGCAGAAGTTGGTCATTCCTTAGTCTTTGATGACTAACAGATTGCAAAGTTGACAAATATAATTAGTTGATCAGCTTAAAACATGTATTTATTCATTGCAATGAGAAAAAGTAATAACGATAGACGTAATATTCAAAATAAATTTTCAAGGATGCACCTTTATAAGTAGAACACTAATTAAAATATTGAAAATTCAAAGTTAAATTGAACTAATTTCGAGGAAATAGCGTCTTGGAAGAGATTTAACGTTATGTGACACAGTTTTTCATTGGATGAGGAATGCTGTCAAGTCTGGGATAATAAGAGCCGATTGATATTTTAAACAGAGTAGGTATCACTCACCATGCTTACTCACATAGGCGTTGTAGGATATTTTAACAAAATGGTTCTAGATAAATCAATTTTGATTTCAACAAAGGATACTTGCGTTAAGAATTGGTATGAAAATCAGTGTTTTAAACATTCAGTTTGATTATAATTAGAGATGACATATAGAGGAAGGTAGCCGATGGACTGTTGCCTAAATTGAGCCGCATTCGAATGTCCTCCTCTATGAGTATATCAAGCAGTTGAGTTGGCAGTACTAGATGGTGATACCATCTAGGGCACGTAACAAGACCGTCCAAGAGTTGGAGTCATTTTTCCGATGTGTGCGGTCGTGTGGATTAGTAAAGGCACAAAGCGGGGATTAAAACACTTTCACCTTACTGGCTAGGGAATAGTATGCAAGATGGTGAGTTGGATTTTTTTTCGAGAACTTGGACTCACACAATGTAACTTACTTCACTGCAACCATCCAGTCTCTAATAATAAGGGGCAGGATGGTTCAGCGGCCACCGGATCCAACCTAGGCAACTGTGAGTCCAAATTAGGCGACCGGTTCCCCAATTGTACCATTTGCATTAGTTCTGTTTTTCCACTTAATTTATCACATTAGTAATACATTTCAAATATATTACTAACAGATGAAATTTGAAACTATGAAGTACATTATACAGCTTTAGTAATGGAGATATACAGGAAAAAAATGGTCCAAATTAGGCAACCTTCCCCTACTGATGGAAAGATATCGGGAAATCTCAAATTTTAAAGACGCTTTAACAAGAACTTCTTATTTTTCTAAACTGTTTCATCAAATTATGAGTACGTTTGCAAGTAATGATGAATTTACATACATATACCTACAATATGTAGTTTAATTTTCATTTTAGATTAACATTTATTCTATTTCTTTCATCAACTGACGCTTACTATATGGGAGTTTTTAATTTTTACAGGAAAGAAGTTGACATATTCACCGTGACCCCGAATCGGTTGGTTCCTTTTCTGAACCAATTTTTTACTAACGACCGTCCACTTGGAAATTACATTGCTTTTGTCCATGTGTTCAGGGTTATACTCCTATAATTTCGTATTTCACCTCAAAGGTAATAATGCAATTTGGTTTCACTGCGAACATGCCGACCTACGCTAATATTTATGATTTTCGCTCACCTTATGAAGACTTAAAATTTTAATGGCGAGTTTCTCATCACTCGCTGTCATGAAAAAAAAAATTGTCGTTTCAATTTTCGTTTGCAGTGTGACGAAGGGATTCTAAGGCGCAAACGGGAGAGTTAATGATTACCAACATATCACGTCAATATCCTGGTGAATTGAGACCTTTACAAACAACACTTGCATAGATGTGTGAACGTTAATCTCTACATAAATATTTTGACCTAAAACTTAATTTCTAAGATGACCATCGAAATCTACCATGAATTCATACTTTTATTTTTAGTTTCAGCTATATACATACATAAATGGTGCGGCAAGCAATATGCAATATGTATACGCGTGTATGTTAAATTTATTTATAATAAATCCAATTATGCTAGTCAATTCGAAATCTAAGTAAACCATAAGATCGATGACGTGTATAAATGTTAAGATTTATCAAATTGTATATCTGACCGCATAGAGTCACTACATTAATGAAACACTCGTAAACAGAAAGAAACACTTTTTGAAAGTCTCGCATTTTATGACTATGACTTATAAATTACGTTTGACATTTGTCTTCTGTGAAAGCAAACACGAGCATCCGAGAAAGTGAAGAATACGGGGTTCGATGTAACTATCGAAAGACGGTGATATTTGCATGGAATTTTGTGATGTTGAATAATCGCAAATAGCCAAACATCACTATAAATGACCAAGTTTTCTAAAGATGCTGCAGATTCAATCTTTCCCTTCAGCTGCATTCACAGCGCCTTGTTCAAGGAGCGGCCAGCTTTGCAGCATCTCGAGATGAGAGGAAGTGGCAGATAAAAGGATAAGAAGGAATGGAAGATGTGCGTGGAGGTGACTTCTTAAATCCGGAAGGTGTCGGATGGAGGCGTGAGAACCAGAGCGGATGGCTGCTCCACCCCTCCACAC
Source organism: Sympetrum striolatum (assembly GCA_947579665.1). Lineage (NCBI taxonomy): Eukaryota > Metazoa > Arthropoda > Insecta > Odonata > Libellulidae > Sympetrum > Sympetrum striolatum. The sequence continues at coordinate 73,963,677 of OX388349.1, forward strand.
GAAATCCCTTCCAACGCACGTCGCGCAGGAAATATTCTTCCCGGTGCTGATCCATGAATATATGCAACGATTTATGTATACTTGCATGCTTTATTTGTTCACGCTGAAAGGGTGTTGCCGTATTGGAGAATGAGGGACACATGTAGCTGCAGATTTTTCCTTCCGTCGGAAGAGAGAAGAATTGCAGCGTTCGGATCTGTATTTATAGATTTCGGAGAATTCGATTATTATTAAAGAACTGAATCGACCAAAGCAAGTTGGCAACCAAATCTCGCCGTACATACTTATACATTTACCAATGGTACAATCCATTATAATGTATAATGTACATGATGGCTTTATGGCATTATTCAATTGCCAATTTCACCATTACCACCATTCTATATACATTATCTTTATATATAATTTCCGAAGTGTCCGTCCGTCCGTCCGTCCGTCTGTCCGTCCGTCCCCCCCTTTATTTCAGAAACGGTTTGACTTAGAGATTCGAAACAAACTGCATTGTGTTTCTACGAGTTAGAAACCCCTAGGAAAACTGTTCCCATTACTAAGAAAGCCCGGGTTCGAACCCAGGAGTCCATAATACGGTTCCATAAGGAATACACGTAAACTTCACTTTTATCGCTTGCAGGCTTTGTTTCTTTCGCAAAATTAAATTAGTAACACAAGTCGTACAAAGTCGAGACAAGTACCAAAAGAAAGGAAATTGAATGGAGATTCTTATTTCAGTCGTAGAATATCGTTTACGATTCGAAATTGTAAACATTTTGATAAAATGCACCAATATTTTATCAATATTTTGATGTTGTAAACAACTCATCTCCATGACGACCTAAGCAATTTTTACTTTCTCCCTATACGTAGTATAGAGAAGACCTCCAGATTTCGACGGAAATAGATGTTTTGGGGCCCATAGAGCATGTTTATCTATTTTCCCTGTTAGCTGTTTAGCTGTTTTATTATGGGAGAGACACTTTTTAGATCCTAACCCGAAATGTTTCATGAAAAATTAGGATTTTGGGATAACAACTCACGGTAATGATACGGCGAATGTTTTAAGAAAAGTATTTGACGCAATATGGCAATATATTCTTGAGAAACAGCAAAGGGTAGGGACTAATTTATGAATTATCTCTGTAATTATATATCACCTGTGATCAGAATATATATAGTAGTCTTCCAAAGGTTCCTCGAAAGTCTCCAAGTCGTAAGCACAATTCTGAAACAAAATATCTACCAAATATGTACTGTAATATGATTCTAAGCTAAGAGACTGAGGAGGCCGTTTCCGTTCCATTGTTGCATATCGTCATATTCAGGACAGCGAGTATCCCACTCCTTTGATAAGCGTGGTTAGCCAGGAATAATAAGATCTGTTTTAAGTCCTAATGTTTGCTGATTTGACAAAATGAGAAGAAAACAAACGATGCACTAAATCATTCACGTAAAGAGGTTACGCCTTTTCGGTGCCACGCTATTGATCAGCAATCGCTTCAAATGGAAGGATAAAACAGATCCGTGCCATTTATCGACCCCATTCGGTGGTCTTTTGACAAGCAACGGGCTATTAATTTTTTAGTCGAGCCAAAAGAAAGGACGGAAAGAGAGCTGGCTTATTCAGAAGTCGATCATCGCGAATATTCATTAAATTCCGGCTGAATGCGGCACACAGGTGGCGGCTCTGATTGATCGGTCATCAATGAAAGATCTTTTCCGCTACGGATGAGGTTGTGCAAAGAATTAACGATGAGGATCCTAAAACGTCAGAACCACAAAAATGACGATTCCTGCTTAAATAACGAATTGCCGTTGAATGGCGTCTCATTCACGGAACGTGTTTATAAAGTGCCATTTGTCAAAACGGCACCTGAATAACTAAAATTTGCGTGATTTGAAATTTGCCCATTTCATGCGATTTTGTAGAGCATATAAAATATAAATAGCAGCGCAAAATTAAGTTCGCAGTTGTAGAAACAGTAATTAGGTAATTCTACCAATTTTAATTTTTCTTTACCTATTATTTTTCAGCCCTTCCCTCGACTACAGCCTTGTCATGATGAAACGGCTTGCATGTTCCTTTGACCTAAAGAGCAAGACTGGCTGGAATATAGTTCCTGGTATGGTACCCATGCCAGAAAGATCAATAATTGGGGGCCAGACGAATGGTAGTCTGTACCTATGTGAGGCGGCTGCAAAGGCGTCCCAGTGGGGCGGCCGCGGCCCTAATGAGTGTTGATGTCACGATAAAAACACCGTTGAGGAAGGCAACGGGAGACCACCTCGACTACTTATCCCATGTCATGATATACGATCATAATAATATTGGTACAGGCAAATGAACTCAGCCTTCTAGGATGAGTGTCAAGCCCGGCAGTGGTGGGAGCAAGGACATCTCGGTCGTCATTCCACGAAACCCTTACACAAGGAACGACAACAAAAGAAGAGAGAAGATGGAAACAAGGGTTGGGACCTGGAATGTTAGGAAAATGCTTAGAAAAGGGAAATTGGAAAACGTAAAGTTAGAAATGAAAAGGTCCAACATTAATGAACTATGATTATACGAAGTGCGGTGGAAAGACGAGGGAGACCTCAGGAGCGAAGATGTTAGAGTCATTTTCAGTGGGGGAAGTGTTAGCCAGAGGGAAGTATCTGTAGTGTTGGATAAGGAAAACGGAGAATCCGTGATAGACACCGAGCTAATAAGCGAACGGGTTATGTCGGTAGAAGTAATGTCTGAACCGGTAAACACGGTTATAGTTCAGGCGTACTTGCCCAAGAGTAATTACTGTGAAGATGATGTAGACATGGTTTATGAACAAATAGAGGAGGTTAGGGGAAGGGTTAAGGGCAATAAGAACCTCGTTGTAATGGGAGACTGGAACGCGGTAGTCGGGCAAGGCAAAGATGAGAGAATTCGGTTTAGGGAAAAGGAACGACAGAGGACAGAAACAGATAGACTTTTGCAAGAGAATAATCTCTGCATCACAAACACACTCTTTCAGCACCACAGCAGACGGAGGTACACATGGAAAAAGCCCGGGGATAAAGATAGGCACTAAATTGATTACATTTTGGTGAGAAAGAGGTTCAGAAATAGTGTTAAAAACTCGCAAAGTTATCCTGGTGCTGATGTCGATTCGGATCATAACCAGTTCTTGATGAAAACCGAGCTTAAGTTTCAAAAGATCCTTTGGCTAAAACATACGCCAAAATGGAATTTAGAAGCTCTAAGGTCCGGGTACTCAACCTTTTTTTGGCGCCCAGGCAACTAAGGGCGACATTTTAGATATTTTTATATATTCCTCTCGATGAATTCTGCGGCTATCAACAGTTATCTCATATCTTGCTAATTGAGCTTAAGTAAGCTTAGCTTCAGGAATCTCGGATTTAGGAGTTGTATACTTTCTTCTTCTTAAAATCTCATTTTGCCGATGAAAATTAGACTGGAGGACTTAACAAATATGGATTTTCTGAATTGTGAGAAAGCATCGTCTGGAGGGAATATTTTAAATATTTTTTCTAGGAGAAGTGTAAGCTACATCCAAGTTCCAATTAGCACGTGAATTAATTTTACTTAGTCACTAAAACAAGGCGTGAAAATAAATTAATAATTTAATAGTACTAGCTAATATGGATTCAATTTTTCCTGAATACCATCCTTCCTGATGATTGCTACGCTGGTATGGAAGCTGTAAGAGGGGTTCCCGGCGGGAGTCCACGCGAGAAATAAGCTGTAGAAGCACTTTTAGCAATAATACCGAGGTGGTGAAAAATATTATCTTTCTTATGGGATGAAATGTGACGGTGCTTCTTCTTTTAGCCCTTGTACGTCATTTTGTGTAAGCAGCAGAAAACTACCTCGCTCATCATCCAGTATAGTAAAGCTCCAGTCTAAAACCTATTGTAAAATATTATTATACCTGATGGTAGTTTAGGTTTCAAGCTGCTTTCCGGGATAGGACTGCACCCGCATAGCTTGAGATGTTTTCCAGATTTAGAAGAACTGTAATTATCTGCCAGTCAGAGCAAAAGGGAGCAACCAGAGAATCGAATGGAATCGTTTCGCAATGAGATTAAATAACTGTTGATAGCCGCAGATGCAGGAATTAATCGATAGGACCACTTTTCCGCTGATATTTAAGTCATTTGATGGTCTTTATTATTTTCATAAAGTCGATTTTCCGTCAAAGGCCAACGACACATAATAAATCAGACGCAATTACCTCCTGAAACATACCGCCTTCCCCTATATTTATTTAGATATGCATTCTGTCCTTTCAGACTTTATCGGCTATAGAATCTTAAAAGCATACCCTGTTACCCTCAAGATAAGTGCTTTTCTTTCCTGAACATTCATAATTTTACACGATGAGTTTTTACTCGGACTTTCAATATCAACAAGAGAAGAGGTCAAAAGAAGTTGACGAGATTTTAAGGGTCAATTATATGCACTCATTTAAGTGCTCATTATATACACTATTTAAGTGCTATTAAAACTTGTATGTGCCTATGTGAATGTATTATGCTGATGTGTTTTTATGGAATTTGTTCTACTCTTTTGTTTTTGTTAAGCATTGGCTCTTCATCTGCCAGGTTTATAGCTCGCCTCGTTTATATTTTCGAAGGAATAATATACCGCATTTCTATACGTCTTATCAATGGGGAAGTCTCACAGCGAGAATCGACAGACTGCTTTGAAGTCAGTCTTTCATTTCTAAAAAATTCTTTGTAGGCATCTATTGATAATTAGTAGAATAATTAGAAAGAAAAATAATTTTTAAATATCGAATATTTTTCTTAACTACCGATAGGAGTTCTTCAAAATATTTACCACTTTCTGGTAGCGTTTGTTTTCATCCACAACATTCTATCTTGATCTAATTTATACCTATTTCTGTGATTTATGCAATCCATGCAAGCATCATAAAATTATTTTTCAGCTGCTTTAAGATAATGCACTAACAGTTGCACATAAATATCATAAGTTCTCTCATTTCAACAAGTTGTTGTGAACTATTACTCTCCTGTCATTCATGAGAATTTTACTAATAATTTAATTCGGAAAAAGAGAGTTGACCACATATTTGAGATGTGGGTTGAGTTCAAATCAAATCAAATTCAAAAATACATCGGAAAGGTCTAAGATGTATTGGATCTCAGGAGTTATCGGCTCTAATTTTCGGAGTGCCTACTTCAAAAAGGAAGTCCGATAGCATGTTTTATGAAATATAGAGGATATGTTCACGCAAAATTCATCATTCTCCACACCTTCACAATAATGATCACATGCAAATACTCATGGAGGTATCACTTGAAAAACATTCCATCCGATCCCCCTCATAACGGAGAAAATAAACTGATATTCGATCGCATCGGAGCAAATTCCGAAACAAAGTTCTTTTTTGCCGTCATTTTCATCGAATCCTCGGAATTAACGGTTCGCGAGAGAGAACTAAAACATTCAATAACGTCTGCAGGCGACAAAAATACCGAGTTTCAATTATTCTAACGCCTCCATCCGGGTTTGTGTTTGCGTGTACTTAGGCGCCGAAAGAGAAACGAGGAGATAATTGAACGGAGAATTTTTTAAAAGCTCGTTCCTTTTCGCCGTTCTCTCTCCTTACTTTCACCCCCTCTTTCCCTCCACCAACTTCCCCTCTTACCTCCTACCAACTTCCCCTCTCCCCCCCCACCAACTTCCCCTCTTTCCCCCCCGTCAACTTCCCCTATTTCCCCCCACCAACTCCCTCTCTTTCCTCCCACAAACTCCCCCTCTTTCCCCTCTTTCCCCCCCGCCAACTCCCCCTCTTTCCCCCCACCAACTCCCTCTCTTTCCTCCCACAAACTCCCCCTCTTTCCCCTCTTTCCCCCCCGCCAACTCCCCCTCTTTCCCCCCACCAACTCCCTCTCTTTCCTCCCACAAACTCCCCCTCTTTCCACCCACCAACTCCCCCTCTTCCCCCAACCAACACCCCCTCTCTACTGATTGTGCCCTCGAGGCGTAACACTTTCGGTCGTGCTAATGGCCTCGGGGCTCTTTTCCGCTGCGAAAATTCGTTCCTTTCGCTCTCCGCTGCTCTTTTTTTTTCATTTCCATAATATTCTGCATTCAAACGGTTGGTGGCGTCCGACGGCCTCTTTCCTTCCCATCTCGCCTTTCTTTCTCTTTATCTTCCCGAGCATGAACATAGATAATGGAGTGGCGAAGCAAAGATGAAGTGCGGGAAGATAAGTGGAATCTGTTTGAGAGGTTTAGCAGAGGCACAGCTGCACATTTCCGTCCAGTAAATTACGGATCGTTTTGTTCATTTCCCCTTTACGTCTTGAATATAAATACGCGCCATACTGTTGTTTACCTCATATTTACGCTCGATTTAGTTCGGAAATTTCTACGTATATTTTGAGACAAGTAATATGGATTAAATTAATGAATAACTGATGCTTAAAAGGTAGCAGAGTTCATTATTACCACGCAAAATTAATTTTATGAGGATGGAAAAAACTTGTCGCGTCTCTCAATCCTGCAAGGTTTAATTAGGAAGTAATGGAGCTTGAGAATATATCCGAGCGTTTTATTTTCTATAGTTAATTGGCTGATGGATCTTTCCATTTTGGCTTCGAAACTATTTAAATGTTTATGTTTGTTCTCTTGAAATGGAAATCTGACAGTATTTCATTCTATCACTTAAGTTGTTTATGGGAGAGATGCCCCACCTAAGAAAATGGCTTCATAACAGTGCATTCAGTGATAACAAGAATGTTAAACCACGTGATATAATAGAACATTTATTGATCATTCACTGAATGTAAACATGTTTTGTTTAAAAACATTTTCACACAAAATATTAAGTTTTTCTGCGTCCATGCATTTGGCCATCTCTCCCGAGTGTCCGGGTAAGACGCCCCACCTCTGCGGGAGAGGTACCCTATTAGCTTAAACTGAATTTAATCTGGAAAGCGCTTGTTACATACAATTTTTTTTAATATAACTTAAAGTCAGGATATAAGAAAACTTTTAAGTTAACTTTAAAACCTATTTAAAAGTTTTATTTGCAAAAATTTAGCCAAAACGTATAGTTCATTTTGAGAACAATATCCATTTAAAATTATAATGAGGCATCTCAGCCCCCTCTAGAGGCATATAAATAGCATGTTGAGGCTTGGTCATCAGTTTTTTGCAAGTGACGTCTTCTCACGCAAAAATATTGTCGATTCAACCGAAAAAAATTATGACGATTTTGATGTTTTTGTCGAAATTTCGGATGATTTCGAAGAAAAATTATATTTGTAATTACAATGGGGGTGGGCCACCTTTTCTGGGTATTACATTTCGATCAGAAGAAAGTGGCAAAACGCACCACCCTAGCGCTTACTAAAGACTACATGATCTTTGATCGTGAATAAAAAGCAATCAACCTTGGATTTAAATTTGAATTGAAATTTAAATGTTGTTTATAAACGTTTTCTTGAAAAATCCCTAATCAGTATCACCTTAAAGTTAAATTGATACTAATAGGGCACATATACCAAAAGATAGCACTGGGGCATCTATCCCGAGAAGAGGTCTATCTATCTATCCTTGCATTACGGGAGAGATGCCCTTGCATCCAGTGAGGCTACACTTTGTCCAAGATGGCCAGTCACTGCACGTGATTATTAGATGAACCTATAGCTACAAGTTTTCGCCCTTTAATTCGAAGTATTCAAACATGTATACTGATGCCGACCAGAAACATTATACCCTATTTTATAACAGGGCGGAAAAAACAGTGCCTACTTGAAATGATGTTATAAAACTGCTTAAAAAGAATTAATCAAAGTTTAATTCTTGCAGATAGACGGGTGTCTTCCAACTGTCTGATACACACCGTCAGTAGAGCAATTTTGTGATTTTCCTTAAAAATACTTCAACTGGGGCATACCCAGCAATCTCTCCCGGTGGGGCATCTCACCCAGAATTACCTTACAGCAAACTTAATGTTAAAAACATTTGAATATTTTAAAATTAACAGTCAAAAAAGATATTGTCCCAGAGTCATGGAAAACCTCTATAGTTTTATGTACCCATATCGAAGATACGAGTAAATAAATCGTCTTGAACCACAAAACTTGCGACCTTGAAATTGCCTACCAATTTATGAAAAATTAGAAGTCATACGATATGAGTAAATGATTGACTATGTTGAAAGGATTTTATTTTACGCATAAAACAATCTTGTTTTAGAAATATATTTTTTAATTAAACTGGTGATCAATTAGTATCATCCAAATGGCGAAAAATATCTAATTAATTTAAGCAACGATTACAGTTTCGATTGATTTTAAAAAAGAATTTGAGCCTGTTAATATACTCATGAGTATAAAACAAAAAAAGCTCTGATAATTTCGCAATAAAATTTATAAATAGCTACCTCAAAGATTGAAAACTAAGAAATAGGTTTTTACAATTCAGTTTCTGATGAACTTCTTAATAATTTTGCTGTTCCAAAAGGTGCTATTTCAAGCGGGCCATCACTTTTAATATCATATGACCTAGTATTACAGTTTAAGCATATTTTTGAGAATCTTTGTGAAGATGATACGCTAGTTGTGTGCTTCAAGGAACATTTATGATAAAGCATGCACTAAAGTAAATTCTTGTCTTGCTAAGTTGAATATCTGGATGATAATTAAATAACTAAATTTAAAAATTTTTAAATTTAATTGTATTTTAATAACTCTCTCGCTAGATACAAAGAATATAGTACTGAAATTTTCCTGCTATCATATTCTGATGAATGAAATATCTCCATTTGCCATGTGGTACAGGATAGAGAAAAATGTATTTTTCATTTTCTTTTGTCCCAGTCTTGATCATGGCTGTGATGAAATGAAAGCTACCCAGGTATGAAAGAATAATTGTACTAATCAAGGTCCCTACTTACAGAGTGCAAAGAAAAGTGTTACTCATAGAGTCATTGTGCTTCCCTTGCGTGGACATGTTCCGCTTATAGCATTCTAGCTCAGTGAGGAAAGCAATGGCAAACTACCTCACTCCTCATCCTGCCTATTGAACCTCACTCCTCTCTGCAAGCTCTAAGTAGCTTATGTCGGAGGGGGTGAGTTACCAACCGGCCTTCTTTAGTATATACTTTACAGGCAATACTGAGATATGAAAATAAATCTAGTGTCTTAGTTTATGGTTTAAATTTGGATTTATTGTATGAAATAATTAACCTGGCGTAGTCACCGATTCACATCTGAAAAAATATTAATATTGATAACGAGTAAAAATTGATTGCATTCTACAAGTATATTGATGATGTATTTCATCTGGGAAACGGTACACTGTGTATGTAAAACATACTCATGACTGCTGATCACATGCCAGGTGATGGATGAACTTCTCAGGATATGCTTCATACACATTTCTTCAAATCACTGCTATAAATTTCATAAGGGAGAATTAAGACCAACTGGATCCCAGAACATTTTTGCAATACGTGAATACATGTGATCTGATAACGATCTGGTAGGCATAATACGAATTTTATACAAAGTTTGAAGTTATATAATACCGGGAAGGTCCTCAAACTAAATTCCGTATTACTCTTAGTTGAATGGTCCCTGGAGTCGAACCGATGCAGAGTGGGCTGAAATGGAAAAACCCAAACATCGGGTCAAAAATGATTTTTTTGAGTGCAGAACTTAAAAATTCGCACAGTTAATGCAAGAAGATTTAATTTTATGTTTCCATTTGTTGTTTTTAAATATTGCCAGGCGTAAATAGATACAGGGCGTCAAACCTCAGAAATTTTCACAGAAAATTAGTCTCTCGGTTTTTCAGCGATTTTCGTTGATTTATGGAGACTTTCGGGAGAAAGTGTTGGAAAAATCGACGATGCACAGTGGGCTAGAATCGAAAAAACCTGGACAAGGGGCTAAAAATAGTTTTTTTGAGTGCGGTTATTGAAACTTGGCATAGTTATTGCAAAATGATTGAATTTTATGTTCCCGCTCGTCGTATTTTAAAATTTTCAGGCGTCAAATAGATACAGGGCGTCAAACTTGAGAAATGTTCACGAAAACGGGAAGTTTCGGATTTTTCGGAAAAACGTTCAAGTTCGTTGATATAAAGCTGCTTTTGAGAGAAGCTGTTGGAAAAAACAACACAGCAGTAATCTAGCGTTACTCTTTGTCTTTCAATTCGCTGAATGTTTCATGCTCTAAGAAGATTCTTTGGTTATTTAAAGCAACATAATGGCGGACACCTTTTTCAGACAAATTTCGAGATAAAGTAAGGAAATCAACTAGGTAAACAGCAATGGACTATCAAGTCTCTTATACCAGATCAATCTACAGGGCTTCTAGATATGGAATCTGAAGAGACTGTTTCATTTCACCTGCTACCCTGTGATTGCGGTGGACTTTTCCTAAGCGCTGCGCGGTCCGGCTGGGCGCCGTAGAATCCCCAAATCCGGTTTCGGTGTCATTTTGGTTAGGTTGAGTCGAAAATTTGGCTTCTTTTATGTTTAATTCTGGCAAACCATATTAAAAACTCATTTTAATACACTTTAAGATATGAGTTTGAGACCATTACTTTAGATAATAAATGCGGAATTGAGACATTTTGGTACATTACAGAAATTGGTCTATAATATATTTTTACCAGTAAAAATAACTCTGTCGAACTTTATATTTTCTATGCTGGTCGAAAATAATGTTAGTAGAATTGAGAAATCTTCTCATCTGCCAATTTTAGCCGGCCCTTATTTTATGGGCCCTGAGTTAAGTACGGCTTACGGCACTCTAGTGCAATGCCAACATCCGTACGCATCCGCCCCTTTGCTAGGGCTATTGTGCAGGTGCCTTCGGAGTTGTTAGGAAAGAGAAAATAATTTGGAAGTTTCAGTTTTAGTCTTTCTTTGAAGGCAAAAAGTTCGTTTCTTGTGCTTTTGGTTTTCGGACATCCTGCCACAGTATTTTGGCTTCATGAGACTCCACGAGATACAACGACGATCCGTTTGCCTTGGGGCTGTTATTTGGAAATCTCTAGCTGACCCATCACATAAAGTATGAGTAATTTATTAAAATAAGAAAAATATGGGTAGATGGTGTCTAAATAAGATTTTTAGAAAATTTGATATTTTTTACTAAGAGTGATAGGAATCGTAAATGTTTTTATGCCGAAAATTGCGCATCTAAGCAGTGAATTGGGTACTTTTCCTCATTCATCATTGAGAATTAAGCAACAGATCCTTATTTATTTCCGTTTTTTAAATAGTCTTTTACTTGACGTTTATTGAAACATAGGATTTTCTTTTGTGAAATGCATTTCTCCGAAATTACTTGATTGATGATTCATCAAGTAATTATAAAAGTGAAAGAAACCTAATCCATCTTGGATCGAAAGAATCATCTGCTGAATTTTTTGATTCGCAAGTTGAACTTGAAAGATTAAACTCTGATGTAAATGATTCTCTTAGGTACTGCCTTGCTCCATATCCAGAAGGGATTTCCGTTTCGGAAGAGACTTGCGAAGTGAATTTGCAATATCTGCTAGCACATACAGCGTCAAGAATTGTAGCTTCAATATCAACAGTACAAGCCTCAAAGCGTAAAATCAAATGCTCTCTAACCTGCAAATATGGTTTCGATGGAAGGTCTGGCACTGTACTGTATAAGCAAGGATGGTAACAGGAGGGAATATTGGACGAGTTCTTTTTCGTGAGCTCTCTCGTTCCTCTCCGTTTAGTCAACGATAATACAGGTAAATGGCACTAACTAAGCGTTTTATTAAAATATAAACTTAAAAGAAGGACAACTTTCATCTAGTAATTTCAATTATTTTGGTTATTATATTACATTAAGGTGAAATGATATGGTCAAATCCGTGGCCATTCTCAACAAGATTTTGTCGGCCAATACGCCGTCAATGGAAGGAGACGAAGATCATTGCGAAGATGGAAAATATTATCCATTTTTTCAAGCTGCTGCTGGGATACTGCCTGTCTCTACGTAAATTAGTATCCTTGGTACCATATGCATCCAACAGAACATAAAGTACTTATTCACGGAACAGGAATATCAACAGATGCATTCTTCCGTTGGAAGAGCCATCGAAGCTAGAAACAAAGATATCAGGAGGTTTCGGGTAAGATTCACGAGGAAACACTCGAGAATAGCCACTAATGGGGATTTAGTAAAAAGGCTGCTAGTAACATCAGATGCCAGGTTTACCATGTAAGGCACATTGAAATCCAAGAAGAAAAGGATCCTAACAACAGAGTTACGAAATCTCCTCATCATCGACGACCGAGAGAGTGAGTTATTTGAATCCGAGGATTCAGATGAAGAATATTCTGACGACTGAGTGGGAGGCACTTAATAAGGTACTGAAATACGTTAATTACAATTAATAATTGAGATGTAAGCAGCCGTTCCGACCATTAAGGTAATATGTATAAAGTTCACAGGAATATTAACAATTTTAAGAGTTTTTATATGTATTAAACTAACTAACAAACAATTTCCCCAATGGGCCAAAATTTCTCAATTCCGCATTTATTATCTAAAGTAATGGTCTCAAACTCATATCTTAAAGTGTATTAAAATGAGTTTTTAATATGGTTTGCCAGAATTAAACATAAAAGAAGCCAAATTTTCGACTCAACCTAACCAAAATGACACCGAAACCGGATTTGGGGATTCTACGGCGCCCAGCCGGACCGCGCAGCGCTTAGGAAAAGTCCACCGCAATCACAGGGTAGCAGGTGAAATGAAACAGTCTCTTCAGATTCCATATCTAGAAGCCCTGTAGATTGATCTGGTATAAGAGACTTGATAGTCCATTGCTGTTTACCTAGTTGATTTCCTTACTTTATCTCGAAATTTGTCTGAAAAAGGTGTCCGCCATTATGTTGCTTTAAATAACCAAAGAATCTTCTTAGAGCATGAAACATTCAGCGAATTGAAAGACAAAGAGTAACGCTAGATTACTGCTGTGTTGTTTTTTCCAACAGCTTCTCTCAAAAGCAGCTTTATATCAACGAACTTGAACGTTTTTCCGAAAAATCCGAAACTTCCCGTTTTCGTGAACATTTCTCAAGTTTGACGCCCTGTATCTATTTGACGCCTGAAAATTTTAAAATACGACGAGCGGGAACATAAAATTCAATCATTTTGCAATAACTATGCCAAGTTTCAATAACCGCACTCAAAAAACCATTTTTAGCCCCTTGTCCAGGTTTTTTCGATTCTAGCCCACTGTGCGATGCAGCAATCTAGTATAACTCTTTATCTCTTGATTTGTTGAAGTTTTGGTGCTCAACGATAATGAATGAATGCTCCTAAAAGTCTTTGCTCATTAAAAGCAACAAAATGGCGGACCCCTTTTTCTGATAAAGATAAAGATGAAGTAAGGAAAACAAATAAGTAAACGGCAATGGACTATCAAATGTCTTGTACCTCGTCAATCTAAAAGGCTTCTAACTATGGAATCTGAAGAAACTGTTTCAATTCACCTGCTACCCTGGAATTGCGGTTGATTTTTCGTAAGCGTTACGCGGTCCGGCTGAGCGCCATAGAATCCCTAAATCCAGTTTCGCTATCTTATTGGCGATGTGAAGTCTAACAGTCAGTCTTTTTCATGTTAAATTCTTGCTAATCATATTAAAGACTCATGTGAAAAGACTTTTACACAGGAATTTGACACCTTAACTAGACATACTGGACGTATAATAATGGATAAATTTCATTTTACTGAAATGTGTCTGTATTTTATATAAACACATATTCATTACTTCTGCTCAAATGATTTCTACCTTCTTGCTACATGTATCGTAATTTTTCCCGCCATATGTTTCAAATGGTAGAGCTGCCTGGTGTCGAATCCAGGATCTTTTTTGAAATGAAATTAAATATGAATATTTGGTAGGAGGAACTGAGGCCGTTGATGCAAATTTTGTCTTAGCGTTGAACCAAGAGCCATCAATGTAACTATAAACTGCGTAAATTAAATGTAAGTATGACCTCTGTTAAAATTCTGGGTTATATGTTTCCACGCAATCGGGAGGGATTTAAAAAATGCTTAAAACTGGTCGCAATGAATTTGAAATGGAAGAATTTTGCACCCACCTAACGAAGAGCTCAGGCACATTAGGGAATTTTCTATAAACATAGATGCATAGCGCGTCTTCTGGGACATCCGTGATTTTTAATTCTCTACCCAATCGGAATGCTCCTAAAAGTGTTTTCGAAAACCTCCTAAATGACCGTAATTCGTCCGTGCTCTTTATATATCATAGTTTCTATATATTGACATCTCAGTTAATTGCAACCATTTCATAAATTCTCACATTATGGCCCGACCATTAATTTGGTTTGGTCTTAAAATCCCTGTATAATCTAGTGAGAAAACGCTTGAGCTCGGAATCAACCAACGGCTTGTTCGTCAGGCAGATTCGCTCTTTGTTTATAACAAAAAATTTCGCAAATATTTTGTTCATTTTCCAATAGTTCTCGTAATGTCGGAAACGATATCACGGGGCCAAAATAAGAATCTTCATTTAATTTTCTTTCTTTTGGGTACTTGTCTCGACTTTAAAGGACCATTATTTTTATTTAATTTTGCAAATTAAACGAAGCCTGCAAACGGTAAAATCGAACTTTACGTGCATTTTTAAGTAGAATATCTGCCCTGACCTAGCTTCGAACTAAGGATTACCTTCGAAGATATCTATGCAGTTTTCGTTGGATATGCACGGCTTTCACCGATCCCTCGAATTTCAACTTTCAAAATTTGCCGGGAAGTGTCTCAAAAAATTTCTGAAAGTCCTCGCAATGCATCCTTTTGGAAAAAATCGGGATTTTGGAGCATTCTGGCATCGAACACATGGTAGTGAGGGTCAAAGTCCGTCTTTTTCTGACATTAATAATGTAAAAATAAAATATTATGCTAATAAATCAACATTGTATAGATTGTACCCTTTGACATTCTTTACCAAAAACTATTTGTTTCGAAAGAGATGCCTTTTTTGTTCGCAGCTAAGCAAAATTGTTTTAGGAATTACGATATAAAAACTTCTCTCTTATGTATTAGTGTGTATTATATGTAGTAGTGTTTGCTCTGTAATGGTTTGCTGGGTGAACTTAAAACACAATAAATAAATAAATAAAGAATGTTTTTCGTACCATAATATCTTAACATTTACTTTCCTCATACCACCAAAAAATATGCAAGAATGAAGTATCCCGTGCTGGCCCTCTTTCCCCTATATAATTATATCCGGAGAAGTTTCTTTATATAATCATCAAAAAAGCTGACCATAGAATTAGATATTTGGCAAGAGTTGGTAAACATTTTAGCTAATGGACAAAAATTATGTAATAGAAAAAAATAATTTCTCCTAACTTTGAGTACTGCTCTTCCGTTTTATTTGGTGCCGATGACGAATGTTTAAAATAAATTAGAGAATTTGCAAAACCAGGAAATCGCAGTTAACTAAGATTAACTCCAGTAAAATATGTTAAATTCTCTTCAATGGATTCCCGTAAAATAAGAGAGTGCATGACTGGCCTCAAGTTCAAAAGGTTTTACATAATAAAACTCCAAATTATCTATTTAAGGATCTGATATTAATTCGAAGCATTCACAAGTATGACTCACGAACATCAAAGCGTACATAGATTTAATAAAATCCACCGAACTGCGATTAACTTTGTGGTAATCCATCCCAGAAAGAAATAAGAGGAACAACTTTTCGCAAAGGAAACTAATTCCGTCTTTAATGGTAACTATGCAAATTACTCATAAATATTTTCACATAATTTTCAAGATGATGCTTAAGCATCGAAATATGTCGTGTGCTCAATAGTATGCTCAATATTTGTGAGTAATTTGCATAGTTACCATTATAGAGGGAATTAGTTTCCTTTGTGAAAAGTTTTTCCTCTTTTTTCTTCCATATATACATTGATTGGTATTTTAATTTAAAATCTATAGGATATCTATAATAGTTGATGGATTTAGATTATTTAACAGTCTTCCTGAACAATTTCGAAGGATTGAGAATGAAGAATTATTTAGGAATAAATGTATATCCGATGTAGTATAAAGTAGAAAGTTTGTATGTGTGTTTGTTTGTATGCATTTCTGTGTGTATCTATAATAAAGAAGTGAGGTATAAGGAATGCTTCACGAATGTGTGCAATTGTTATAAAATGTTTATGTATACTGTTTAATGTATAATATATGTAATTTTAATATGATTAAAGGTATTTAGTAATGTATAAAATTATATAATGGATAAAGTATACAATTGAATGTAACTTATTAGTAGTTGAGGACAACTGTAAATATTAAACTTTTCATTCTAAATAAACGTAATGTATGTTTTATAAACAATGAGATGAAATTTTTAAGAATAATTTAAATCCTACATTATATATTAATCACCTGTCATTATTGTATCAGATATTTATTGTCAGTGGTATATTTATTCCTATTTCTCAACGAGGAAATAAAATTTTTAATAAAGATGTCTTTTCTACTCTCACAAGTAATGCCGAAATTAGCATCCTCAACTTACCATCTATTAACCAAAGAATTTTTATATGAAGACCTCATTCCGTTCCTTTAATAAAATGAAAATGAAATGAGATACCATAGTACGCTATGAAATGAAAATATCATGGTGTGGTTAGTAACTTAAAGTTCTCAATTTTATCCCCTATTCTAATCTCTTAGGTTGTTTACGTCCACAATTCTTCAAATTATTTCTACTTCTTATTTTATAATTAATGACGATGGGTTAGATTGAAGAAAAAACTTTTAAGTCTCAATCTCGCCCAAATAAAGACGATTTATTATTATTATTCTGGTGGTAAGTTCGAAAAGAGAGCTTTTCTAATTGAGATTCAATGTTAAATAGGTAGACAAAAATAATGCTTATATTTAAAATAAATTCCATTGGCTCAAAATGATTTTCTCGTGCAAACTTGAAACGAAAATTAAGCTGTTTTAAAAGTCGTAGGTATTGCTTTCTAGACTAAAATTTGTGAAAGATATAAGGGCTCTAAGTTCAGATTTATTTTGAATTAGCTCACGCCCTATCGATCATTACAGTAAAAATTAGGATAACTAATGATACGTAGGAGGTTGGTTGTCATACTTGGCGTTTTTGAGGTTGCTTTAGTGTCAAACCATGACTAATTTACGTACAGTAATTACGTACGTACATATAATTCGAATTATCGAATTACTCGTAAAGATAACCATTTCTAATAAAAGACCATAACTTTTCTGTACAAATATCTCCTAATATTATCTCCACCCCCATTCCTTCAGATGTTACTTTTGAGGTACTGACCGTATGCATGAGTTTGCTATTATGTATTCATCTCACCCTTCCTGGACACTGCAAAAAGATCGGTGAACCCCATCCAATTAAAATGCTGCTTTAGACGCACAAACCCTTGGAGCACCCAACGGGGAAAAACAAAAAAACAGACTTTCCCAAAAGCAACCCTATCTCTATCGATAACCTAAAGAGGGCACCCCGGTCTCCACTCGTAACCCATATATTATACGCGGGTTACATTTTGCAAGGGTTAAATGGGATGGGAGAATCATCCCTTCTCTTGCGTCACATAACTTCCTTTAAGTCCCTCAAATATTCGGCGATAGGCTTTATCGCTTGGGATCCTCTTCATTAGTGCAGCTGTAGAAGTCGCTGAAGCTCTTTTAATAGAAGATTGTTATTAAAAAAAACTCTACCTAAAACGAATCCAATCTTTATTACCCCTTTATATTTCTATGGATGTACATGATTAAAATAACGCTTAAAGTAATTCCCAGATGAATCGCGGATTTGTTCTAAAACTATACATTTTCAATACACCTAAAAGTTATATCACTCTTTATAGTAGAAGTTTTAAATAATACATAAAAATATCACAACTGAACTTTCAAGTAAAACGTTTGAATCAGTTGCACACACCATTTCATTAACGTACGGAGTGACTATTGAATCACAATCTACCGCAGTACTATAACTAAATCACTGAGATGCACATCGATATTTAGAAAATTATTCGAAGAGTCTATTGCAATTGAGTACTATTTGTTTACAGTATACTACGTAATGCTTGGAAAGCCATAATGTATAGTACTCATTTTCAGCGTGAGTGAGGTAAGCGGAAAAGAAAGCAAGCATTGAGTTGACCAAATACGGACAACTTGGTTGAGCTTGTAATTTATATAGCATAACATTAAGATTTTTATAGTATGATCGGTTGATGGAAAGCATAAGTGTTACTTGTATCTTTGTTTGCTTTGGTGCAGTGTTTGGAATTGCGTCTGGCTGTGTGAAACCAGAAGGAGAGAAAATAAAACAAGAAATCATAAATAAACGATGAATATTACAGGAGTAGTTTTGTCACCAGTATTTTGATTAATTAGAAACTAAGATATATAATAAAGAAGAAGACTTTATTAGATGAAGCCCAACCATCCCTATCAAGGATTCGAACCCAGGTCCCCCGCATTATAATTGACATGTTTCTGCTAAAATGGGAAATTATAAAATGTGAGAGTAAATACTGTAGTAGGCTTACAATAACAGGTAATAAGAAAAAATCAAAGCTGACAGTTTTAAAAAAAAACTCTGATTATTTCCGGGTAAGGAAATAGCGGAAGAAAAATAATTTGAAACTAAGTTAGTTCCACCAGAGATAACCTAATGGAAGCATTTTAGCGGTTTCATACGGCGCGAGTGAAACATTTATTAAAGGCAGACGGAGGTGTGGATGGCGTTATTACCTCATCTCCACGGGTAAGGATATTGTGGCGCCTCTACATTTGGAACTAGGAAGCATAATGGGAATCAGACGTAAAAACCGCCGTCGGAGCACTTTCAAGGAACACACCATTTAGAAAAGCTTCAACTTGTTATAAAAGTTGTTCCTCGCAATCCTTTGTTCCCTCCCTCTCGAGATGCGGTTATTAATATCAGAATCATGAGCTATTTTTACCAGGGATTTCGCCAAAAGCTAAAAGGCTACAAACTGTGCTAGAAACTTGAACTCAAAGCAGTCCATGTGAGTATATGCATCGATGTATTAACTATGTTATACTGTTTCCCATATATGTGCCATGTATGCTCTGTTTCTCCTATGTACGTATTTCACCTGGATTGACCTTGACTGAATTGTAGCATTAGTATTTGTGGATGTTGAAGGTGTAAGGATTGAATAAGCGATGTGTTTTTCATGTATTTTTGATGATGTTTTCATTTTACTGTTGATCGTGTATTTATTTTACTACTCACCTTTTTCTGTTGCAATGTCTATTCTATTCTATTCATTACTTGAATTTATGAATGTAATTGTATGATACTAAAGTCGTGCCACATGATACATACCTATCTGCAGATTTAACGTAATAATAATAACTAAGGTGTTCAATGTAGACATATAAAACATCGGCACATTTACAAAATCTAATCATCTTCGCCCGCCATTTTCAAGCCCTCATCGGAAGTGGTATCAAGCTCCCTTTATCGTTGCCATGTGACCACTTATGATGCCCATCTGTCTTTCGGTGATCATCTTTTGGTGTCCAGTTATCCTTCGAGTTACGACTACCGTTCTTTAAGGCCACATGGCCTATCTGAATTCATTTCAAGGATCTTATTTTATCAAATACTTCTCTCACATCTGCCAACGTTATCGCCAATATATTACGTTTCCTTCCTTCTAATGTGATTACAATCATACGTACTGCCGTATATTTTTCGTGTTTCCTGAAGTCGATGTATAAGTTATTGTTGAATTAGACACCCACAACTAACCTCCATAAATAAGTCTAGTGAAACGCATCCATTGACGGCTTTAGTCTGCCATTCGCATGTTTTACTTCAGAATAGTTCTTCTGAATGTGTCTCTGCCCTTTTAATTCTTGGATTCTTCTCACCGATGGCTAACACTTGTTTTAAGATGTATTTCCTTTGTAGACATCCAAAGCTTTTCTTGAACTAGATTTCTTGAACTAGAATCAAAAGGCCACCGAAACGACAAGGATAATACTTTAGGACCCTCTCTAAACCGTTGAAATGATCTTTTCACTACTTTTCTATTCCTTTCCTATTTGATCGCGAGGAAATGGGATTTGGTTCTCCTTCGGGATTCCCCCGCAAACATTACATTTTTAGAGTTTTTTCAAGTATTCTAAAACTGTCTTCAGTATTTACGTCTTTCTTAAATTATTTTCTTTCCGAAGAGTACGCTTTTTCCCTTTACTGGGCAATGCCTGTCGTTGTTGCATTCTGCATTCTATAGTTGTTATATATAGTTTTTTTCATTAGTCCCTAACGCAGCTCCTTTGTTTAAATTCTTGACGGCTCTCTTAGCTTCTATCCCGATGGATTTGCAGCGCTAAAAATATTCTGCGTATATTTTTGGCGTATTGAGTTCCCAAATTCCTATTGGCGTTATATGTTTTGGGAGAATTTTCTTTGGCTCCGTCATCTTATGCAACCGGCATAACAACTTGTATTGCGCTCTGCCTGCACAAAAGGGACCCCTATATTCCAGCAATGCTACAACGCTCATAAAAATAATTCAGCTACATGATTAAAATTCCTTCCTTATCGACATAAGATGCTATTCAAAAGAAACGCCTCGAGATTCAATGGTAAAGGAGACTTTCTTTTCTAAGAAAATTTGCTAAAAAACATCTTTATTTTAAACTATATTTTAAACGGGTTTCTTATGTGTCCTGAGTGACCGAGATGTAACAATAAAAAGATGGAAACGATACAGCAAATCAAAGATTGTTTCAAATGAGGCCAAAATACAAGTAAAATGCAGTGAATGTTAAGAAAAGATCAAGTATCAAATTCAAGGATTGCCTTTTAAATTGCTTAATTTTTTTAATACGGGTGCGGAATAATTAGGGAATACGAAGAATATTGAATATTGAGTTGTAGCATTTAATAGAAGGAAGGCAGTATTTCAGTAATGTTAAAATTTGAAATTTTATTCTTAAAGCTAAATGTTAAACCTACATTATAGAAGGCGATATAATTTGAAAGAATATAGCTGAATTTCAATTTCCAATGTTTATTAATAGCTTTATTGGTATGAAATGTCGGCTCTTCTTCCCCATAAATTTCTCATGAACCTATCTCTCTATATATTCGTAGAAGAGTAGATCACCAATCACCTTCGTCAGGAAAAAGTTTATATCCAACAAATTACAATACTGCCATTTTCATCTGAATTCTCTTAATTTCGACTGAAATAGAATTCTACTATTCGATATTCTACTATTCTATTCTACTTCATATTCTACGAAAAATAAGAAACTATATTTAATTTCCTTTCTTTTGATATTTATTTTGATTTCCCACAGCCGTTAATAATGATATAATTTAATTCTGAAAAAGAAAAAAATGTCTGCAACCGATCAAAATGAACTTTACGTGTAATTTTACTTAAATAAGAATATATTAAGCATTGTACAGAAATACTGAGCAAAATCGATGAGAAAAGCCCTTCCGCACATATGGTTCCATGACAACTGAGCGAGCAAAGATTGATCGCTACGACAACTGAGCGCGTCTCGTTTGCAGACAGCAACAATCGAACGACCACGACCCAAGTTAACCCATCCCTATCAATAGCCACTCTTTCGTTCAAAATTTAATATTACTTGGTGCAACAAGACGCGCTCAATTGTCGTAGCGGTCAGTTGTTGAGTCACGCGCACAAATACGAAATGGTGGCAAAAAAATACAAAAAAATAATGACAAATGATCAGCTGTGAAAATAGAATCCCTAATTTACAAATAGCTTATATTTCCAACTGCGAAGATAAATCAAGAAGAATCAAGGAGATGCAGGATTTAAAAAGACCATTCTTGCTCCGTTAAAGAAAATATTTAACGTTCTTGAATATCGGTATCGATATGTATACTCAGTTCAATAGTTAACAAAAAGCAAAAATTATTCTAAAAGATCTGATTAAGATAGGGTTTGAGGGAAAATAATGGAACAAATAAAAAAAAGGTTCAGGAAATCAGAGGGAGGTGAATAAGGTATTCTAATGGGGCAGTAGGGAAATTATAACGCTTTTTCAGTTGATAATTTTTAAGATTTTGTGAGGCTATCGTCGAGAGCGATGACACAATCTATTACAACTTACCACTTGTGACTGATTAGTTATACATCCAATTCTACATAGATTTTCCCACACGTAACGCTGAATATTTATTTAACGAAGGTTTTAAAGCATATGGTATAAAGCGCGCAATCACTAATATTTTCCACTACGGGGCCAAATTCAACAAAATGAATGTGATTCATTTTATTCGGTTGAATATTTAAACCCAAATATATTCGCAGTTGATTGTAATAGTGCAGCTCTTCTTAGCCACTTTTGTCTTTTTTCTATTTAAACAGGATCAGTATTTTGGTTATACTAGAAATATTAGGAATCATTTACGTACTTAGTTTAGAAGTGCGATTTTGCAAAAATAAGCGAAACTTTAAAACTATAACAAATCATTGAGTTCCTACAATGAGCACAGGTGCAGCCACCTTGCGGCAAGGCGTTAAACTCGCTCCGATTCATGTATAGAGTAATCTTTTATATGATTAATAAGAGAAGGCTGCACTTCGTATATGAATCGAATACTAATTTGGATGTAAACGATTATAAATCTCATCCGATAATTCTTTACTTGCATAGATTGAAAACGAACTTGTGAAAGTGGCGAAGTTGTTTATGCAGAATATTTATCCTGTTTTTGTTTGGTATGTTCATTCAAGGAAAATATTCTGTTACACTTTTTGTTGTCGTGAGTGAGGATTTAAACTGTTAAACCATGAGGTTCGGATGTGAACCATTTTAAAGGATATTCAACAAACATTCTTATCCTTACGGTCAACTTACCCTAAGGCTGGGAACACATTCATCGGTAAAAAGATATTAATTACTGAGAGAGCAATTAGGTTTAAACAAAGTATCGAATAATCTCTGTGAGAGAACAATTAGGTGATACAAAGTATTGAACAATCTCTAATTGTTCGAATGCGTTTATCATTATCTTCAAAATGGAAAATATCGGGCGAAAAACTGCTGGAATGTTTGTTTACGCTAAGGGATTTCGCAGAGTGGGAATAAGATGAAGCATCGATGAATGAATTGAATTGTTCTTTAATGTGAACGTTAAAATTTAGGGAAGTACGACGGATGTAGATAGTATTTGCAAGTGTCGCAAATTAATTTACAGACGCCGGATTTATAAAAAGGTTCTACATTGTCTTTTTGAAGACATAAAAATTTCCTTAAGTTGTTTTTATTTCTAAAAACTGGCACAGTATTGAATATTGTGAAAAAAGTTGGCAAGTTTGTACGAAATATTACCTTTGAACGGATCGACAACACGTCGTGGGGAATCCATCTGAGATTGGGATGCAAGAGGAAAAAGTCGATTGTTGATGATGCGTCTTTCTTTCCGTTGAACCATTATAATAACCATTTGCAACAGGTATTTCTTTGATAGTTTTAAGCTCGCGAAGAAAGTTTATACTAGATAAAGAAAATATTAAATAATCTGTGGATAAGGCAGTGAAAAGCGGTTAGATTATGTGAGTAGTGGTGATTGGAAGTAAAGGGGATGGCACTGTTAATATAAGTTGATTCTCTGTATAATAATAACAGTATAATAATATAATTATAAACATTGAATTCGATTTTTTGATTAACTAGACGTAGGGTGAGGTCAAGAAAGTTCAAAGTATTATTAGTTTCAATTTCATGGGAAAATGAAATACTAGGATGGATAGAGTCCAGGATAGAGATGGAAGAAGAGAGTTGTCGGTTTTTCCCACCCCAAAAACAAAAGATATGATCAACGTACCGAAACCAGCATAAAATAAATTTTATCAAATGGGAATTTGAATTAAACAATTTCTCTCTTAGAGAGTCCATGACAATGTTAGCTAAAACAGGGCAAGACCAAATTTTTGTTCATAAAAACCACCTTGGAACTGAAAAAAAGATTTCTTTAAACACACATTCGCCAACGACAACAGGTTACTAGTTACTACTTCATCCGCATTGTTCCTTTTTAGTAACCCTTCCAACACAGCAACAGACTCTACACAAGGAACTCTTGTAAATGAGTTATGAACATTGAAAGAGTTTTGCATTGTTAGGAAATTTCAAGTCTTTCACTTTTACGTGCAAATTCCACTGAGTTTTTCACACAATGGCATAAAGTCTGATAAATTAGCAATTAAATGATTAAATTCAGTGGCCAGCTTATGACACGGGGAAGAAATGTTTGAAACCACTGGGAGGATAAGGATGTCTTCCTTATGTAGTTTTGGAAGTCCGTAAAGGCGCGGGGGTAAAGGGTTGGATTCAGAGAGGTGAAGT
Source organism: Sympetrum striolatum (assembly GCA_947579665.1). Classification (NCBI taxonomy): domain Eukaryota; kingdom Metazoa; phylum Arthropoda; class Insecta; order Odonata; family Libellulidae; genus Sympetrum; species Sympetrum striolatum. The sequence goes on from OX388349.1 coordinate 73,988,101, forward strand.
TTCTCAGTCTTCAATAATCATCGATTTGAACAGAGCTTCTTTAATGTTGAAGTAGATATTTTTGATACTATTTCACAAGAAAAAATTGGAAATATCTTAATAGACGAAAATGGAACCAAGGAATTTCTTTCATACCATTCGGTCTACTTTATTCAACTATCGAAGAGCTTTAAATGGTAAAAATATCATACAATTATTTTAAAAAAATTTTATTAATAGAAAAAGTGATGGAAGAATAATTCGTTAGACGTTGCAGGGAGTGACGCAATTTCAAGCGAAATCTCAGCCGAGAAAAAGCTGTGAAAGATGAGGAATAATAGATAATAATCAGATATAGACATAAGAAGCTGCAAAGGGCCAAACTGTGACTCGGATCATTAACTATTTAAAGCAAGAGTAAGGGAGAGAATAATTAAAACAGAAAAAGGTCCAGATATAGTTAAGAGAATATGGGACACAGATTAGTTAAAAGAAGACTAGGAAGTCACGAAGCAAAACCGAAAAGGATTAGCTAGTAAAATGCAAACCAACAGCCGACGAAAAAAACTTATAAAATAACCATAGAAAAAGGATGGAAAAATAGGGAAAGCAATCAAAGACGCTGTGGAAGAAACTATTGGAAGAAACAAGAGAATAATACATGCTGATTGGTTTAACAACGAGTGTACCCAAATTATATAGGAGAAGAATAAAGCTAGAGAAAGCATGATAAGGAAAGAAACCAGAACGAACAATGAAAGATACCAAGAAATGAGGAAGGTAGCAAATAGGATATGCAAGAAAAAAGAAGAAAATGGAGAACAGCTAGAGAATATAGAAGAATACAGCAAACAGAATAAACAGAGATAGTTCTACTACTTCTAAACCAACCAAGAATGGAAGGATTTAAAAATACGGAGGGAAATGTAGTCCAAGAAGAGAATAAAGTTCTGGGAAGATTGGTAGAACATTTCAAAGAACTTCTCTGTACAGAAGATGAGGAGAGATTAACAACTGAGGAAAATGACAGGCTAAGGAAAGAATCAAATATAGAATCAATCAAATCAAATATATCAAACTTGCTCAGAATTAAATCCAATAGGCTGGAAATTGCACAATGCATACAAAAGTTAAAAAATAATAGAGGCCCAGGGAAGAAAATATTGCAGCAGAGCTAGTAAAATATGGAGGAGATATAATGAGTGATGCTATACATAAACTTAGTTGTATAACATAGGAAACGGAAAAACGCAGGAAGGATAGAGCATGGGAATCCTAAGCCCAATATATAGAAAGGGAAATAAACTGGTTCTCGAGAAATATAGATGGAAAATACTGTTAAATATAGTATATGAAATCATCATAAAAGAAAGGCTTAAAGTAGTAACTGGGAGGATAATTGGAGATTCTCTGTGTGGGAGTAGATCCAATAGAAGTACAATAGACCAACTATTTGTAATCAGACAAATTTTAGATAAATGCTATGATCATAATGTTTAACTGCATATGCTATTGTAGATTTTATACAAGCATTTGATTGTATAAACAGGATCAAACTCTGAGAAGCAATGGAGGACATGGAAATTCCATCCAAAATAATTCTATTGATTCAAAAGGCATTGAAGAAGAGCATGGCTAAAGTAAACATACATAATAAAATGAAATAGAATTCAGTACTGGAATAAAACAAGGATATTCTAGGATTCCACAAATCTGAATAAAAAATAGATCAAACAGGGACAATATTTAACAAATAAATTTAAAGAAGCAAGCAAAATGGGATTGATAGTTAATACCAGTAAACCTAAATGTATGCTTCTGGCAAACCTAGAGTCACCCAGGATTTGGAAATAGAACAGATAAAATTTGATAGTGTGGAAGAGTTTAAATATCTAGAATATATAACTTACAAAAAAGCAACATATAAATAAATGAAAGAATACAAGCAAGGAATAAAACTCACTTTGAAAATATGAAGATACTCAAGAGAAAGTTAATAAACAGAAACACTTAAATACAAATATATAAACCAATTACCAGACCAGTAGTAACCTATGGAGCATAAAAATGGACACTAACAACCACACAAGAGTATGGCCCTGGTAAGATTTGAAAGCAATTGCAGAGAATACACCAACCTGTTATTGAGAATGGATTATGGCAAAGGAGAACCAAAGAGGAGTTAAAGACGATAATGAATTGGGAAAGATGTAGTTAAGTTCACAAAATCTTTGAGAATATAATGTTTGGACCATGTGGAAAGGATGCTTGAAACAGCAATGCCGAATAAGGTGATAGAAGGAAGACTGTATGCAACTAGACGGAGAGGAAGGTCCAGATTGAGATGGCTAATTCATAAAGGACATGAAGAAGATGAAAGTGAGAAGACAGAGAAGTGGAGGCTGATTGGAGTGGAAGCTCACATAGGGTTGTAGCTCGTAGCTCCAAAGAGAGAGTTTGTCTATAAATTGAGACTTAAGGACAATTTTAAAGTGACTTCTTATAAGTTTGGAACAACAAATATTAAATGTTATCACACTTTCTATGCCTTGTGTAATTTTTTGTATCTATATATAGTTTAAATCAGTCTATATGATATTAACATAAGCATACCATACAACAATTGAAAACCAGGAACTAACAGATGAGCCAAGAATGGCTCACGTGGACCTTATCCTGTTTTCCCCAGCTTTTCTTGTAAATATGAATTTATTCTTTATTTTTCATATTACTTTATTTGCCAATAACTCTTTTTTACCAATTCACGTTTTATTTAAGATTCTTTGTACAATAACTATACCTTGTATTAAGAGTCATTTAGTTAAATAATATATTGTATCAAAAATAGCAATTTGAATTTTATGATTCATGTCAAAATAAAATCTACTTACATTATAGTCACTTTCATATCAATGAAAATTAAATTTATTTTAAAATCGTTTTTTAAATAATACTGCTTATCGGAAATAATAGTTTACATCAAAATTTTCTACAATCAAAAGTTTATTTCAATTTTTTTTACAATCAAGAAAATAGCAAGAAAACGATTTAAGTAGTCGTGATAGTAATCAAAATAAAACCTATTTTATTACAACCATATTTCATTTAAAAGAACAAAAAGATATATTTGAAAATCTTGTTTTAAATTATATCGTTCACCAGAGTTAATGGTTTAAATCAAAGCTTCCTAATTAAATATCAAGAAAACAGCCGAAAAACGACTTTCGTAGTGCTGTCAAATTAAAGTCTTCTTTCATTATAATCAACTTTAATTAAAAAAACAAACGGATGTATTTAAAAATCTTATTTTTAATAATAATGCTTTCCAGACGCATTGTTTTAATTAGATCGTGTGGATATATAATCAAAAGAATAGCAGTTTGACTCCATCGAAGCCACATTCGTTTAAAAAACTACTATGCTGAAATTAAAATTAATAGCTTACAGTCGTTTCTATAGATAAAACTATACAACAGGTATGAGTAATTTAAGTTCGTATGTTTCAGCAGAAAACACTCTTGGATTTTAAAGAATTACTTTTTTACATAAACCGCCATGTGATTAGATAAAATCTGCATATCGTCATTTTATCAGCAAATGCATTACTTCATTTAAGGTCTTTTGTTTTAATAACATTGTGATTCAATAAAAAGCGAATTACTGGAACGTGAGAACTTCCGTATTATGAATCGGGTAAGAAATATGATCAGTCACTTGATATATTTACAGTAAAAAAATAGTGATTCGTTCAAAAAATACGGCATGAAGTACCTCGCATAGAAGCAATTGATAGTATTTTCTTACCTCTTTAGATTTCCTCAAATAACGCTTTTAAATAACAAATCACAGCACTCCTTACGAAACTTTGTTTTGAGCGAAAACATTACAACATATCTGATGACCACTGGTGACGAAAAAAACAACTTGCCGAGCAATTGCTCAACCTCACTGTATCCATTTTCGCTCACAAAAGCAACACCTCTTAACACGTATATTCTTTCGCCTACCATTCTCTGTTAACTGAGTGGATTAAGTGTACTTTAAAAATTAAAGACAGATAATTTATGATATTTTAGAAACAAGCACTGCAGTCACAATTCCACAATATTTCTTAGGGCAATTGCGCGACACTCGAATTATTTTTCGCAGCACTTCGTAAACCGACTAAAATCCTTGTATGTTCAGCAATAAACACTGCAAGTACAATTTCTTGGTGATAGAGCACGAAACACACTTGCACTTTGCCAATATAGGTAAGTCCTCTGAGAGATACGTTTTCGATGTGAACAACTCGATTGCACGTGAAGAACTGAAAATGAAGGCCAAAAACATGACTACACGCAAAGCATTTCTATATTTCTTGTTTGCGAAATCCACCTTCCAAGTCACCCCTTATCTACTACCCATAGGGACAGAATAGCCACCAGAAAAGCAGGCTGAAACATTCGGTCTAATTGCGCAATGGAATATTCTTATCTGTGGTCAGGTCCCTCAAACTAATGAAGGGAAATGAGAGCTCAAACGACTCATCCCTTTTCGAGACAAAACTATTTAATAATGAATAATTATGATGGTAAAATCTTTATATCGATTGCGCTTCAAATTCTTAGAGATATTAATCGTTGCAGAAGTCTTTCGGTTTCACAAATTAAATTACACTGATGCGTGATGCGGTTTACTCCGTCTTTAGAGTGAAATTATGCCTTTGCGTTTTATGTAGCAATGGGAAGTTACGCATTTAATTTTCTGTCTCAGCAGAGAGTGGATTATCCTGAGTTATGATGGAATAAATATAATATTTGAGCCACATAAGTTGCACTATAGTTCACTTGCACGAAAATTAAATTATACTTTTACTCTATGAGTTTAGAAAGATCATAACCAAAATATTTATTTTCTGGGAGAAGAAAAACGGACATACACTCTCACTTAAAAATATTGAAAATTAAGATTGATACTTCCTTTTGCAATAAAAACTGTTCAAGTGAAAATACATTTCTTTCAATCAATTCTACATAGAGATGAATATGAAGATATAATATTGAGGTTGTACAAGAAGTGAAAAATAGTGTCTTGGCTGGGGCTCGAACGGAGATTCTCACTGAGGCAACCGAAACACAAATCGATATGTAGACTTCTCCCCTCCAGATATTATATTTCCACTTAAATGTGGAACAGAATAGACGATTTTTCAATATTCTTACTAGCAGTATTTATGAAAGAGTATACTTTTTATACTCGAATATAAGCCGAACTTATTATAAGCCGAGGTACCTAATTTTATTCCAAAAAACTGGGAAAAGTAACCGAGTCGGATAAAAGCCTAGGGTGCGAAATCCAGCAGGTACTGGTACACAATGAAAAGAAGTAGCTATGAAATTACAGTAATTGAGGCATCGGTAGTTTAGTAAGAGAGAATTGACAAGGAATTGTTGAATGAGAAAGTGAGGAATTTCCCAGCCGATTCACGACAAAGACGCTTCTTTGCCACGGGAGAACTGATAAGGAGAGCCCTCCCTCGAGTTTAAGAAGAGGGGCCTTGTACTCAGCGTAAAAAGTGTGCAGAAAAACTCGGCTTTTGCATGAGTATATAATTGTATCCACTGTTAAATTTATTTACATGTACATCTAACCATAGGGCACTAAATACGTTTTTACGCGATGTAAATTTATCGCTCTTAAGGTATTCGATTTAAAATGAATTTAACACTGCAATGATCTGCTTTGGTGAGGTCACACTTAATTGTGGAAATGTCATTTATTGATATTTAATATTATGTATTTATAAACAAAATTATGTATTTGTTTTATTTATTTTATAACATATGTGTTTGTTTTTGAGGACCTGAAAATGATCGTAGTTTTATTCCAATGAAACTTGTGGAGAAGAGAATACCGTTTTATTTCATTCGTAATGAATTTCCTCAATATCAATACGGCCTCAGTCGATGTTATTTAAAAACTAAATAAACTGATATCGAAATCACTAAAAAGACGCACTGAATGTTGAACGAAAATCCAACTGGTTGGATTTACGTGCGCTGAGGCATGCGTCATGAAAAAGAGGTCCGGTCAACTTACAAGAGGCATGCGCTATTGCATGCCTCTCCTTCATCATACCGTGCGCTATGACGCATGCCTGTGTTGAATAGAAAGTTGCACAAGTGTGGACATAGCTTTACAAACATTCATAACGCAACAATTGTTTTACCCGGCAGCGGTCACGTGTCAAAAAGAAACAATTAATCATCAAATTACTGAATATCCGCATCAAAATTCGATTCTTGACTGCTCACAATCAGGTTTCCGGAAGTCGCATACCACCGCCACACCCTTTGTTAAAATTAGTAATGACATTCGTAAATCGATGGATAATAATAGTAACTAACCATCCTTAATCTTACTGGAATTAAGTAAAGCTCTGGATTCTGTTGAAGCGGATATATATTAAAAATTAAATTTAATTAAATACTGTTAGCTTCATTTAAACGCTGATAGCCTGCAGATATAACTCGATTCTACAGTTGCCTGCTTACCTGAATGTGTTCAGTACGTGAACCAAGGCCTCCAACAAATTCACTTCCGTTTCGAAATTTCCCAACATCTCCTCAGCTACTCTTCTGTAAAATCAAAGATAAATAAATCATCAAAGTAAATCAAATCATATGGTATATAATGTGTGATGTACCAGTATTGTGTATTTTATTGTACTGAAACATTAACACACGAGACATTGCAAACTGTGATTACTAGCAAGCCGCACTGTCTAATAATATAAAAATCTGATGTGGCCAGCACATGACTTTCTCCATATGTAAGATGTAAATATTTATCTACGACCGTAATTTCGAACTCTATATTCCATCTAAACTTTGAAGATGAGTGATTAATTTATATATTATTATATTTTACGTCACAAACATTATAAATAATGTTTTTCAGGATAGGTTCGATGAAAAACGATGAAGTGGCCTTTCGCCCCAGCGCCCAGAGCGCCCACAACGTACATAATCAGCAACTTCCGGTTTATCAGTATTTCACAAATAACTCCTACACAATCAGTGATACAAAAATATGTTTCATACAAAAGTCATAGTAAATTACATTTTCTAAAACTTTTTTTGATAATAGTATATACCTAAATATCATATTTATGGAGATATTTTGAAAACCGGAAATGAGCTTTGAAGAATGAAGCTCGACTTCCGATAAACCGATTTACTCCAAAAACTAATCAACTCTAACGACAGCCACCAAATTACTATATATGAAATTTGGTGTTGATCCAACAAATAGTTTTTATGTTAGAGCGCCCACAAAGTACATAATCATCTTCTTCCGGTTTATCAGTATTTCACGAATAACTCCTAATCAACCGGTGATACAAAAATATGTTAAATACAAAAGTTATAGTAAATAATATTATCCAAAACTTTTATAAGTAATATAATATACGTATATATCATATTTATGGAGATATTTTGAAAACCGGAAATGAGCTTTAATGAATAAAGCTCGACTTCCGGTTGACCGATTTACTTGAAAAGCTAATCAACTCTGACAGCACACACTACAGTACTATATATGAATTTTGGTATTGATACGACTTATAGTTTTCACGTTAGAGCGCCCACTATCTCACACACACACACACACACACACACACATACACACAGACATCATTCCGAAAATGGTCAAAACGTGTTCTAGGGACCCCAAAACATGTATTTCCGTTGAAATCTCGAAGTCGAATTTTTTCATGAAAACAATACTTTCTCTATACTTCGTATATGGAGAAAGTAAAAATAGGCGAGTGAATGTGTAAGTATGCATATAAGAGAATAACGATAATTATCAAAAAATTGATTTTTACTTTCGCCCTAAACGTAGTATAGAGAAACTATTGAATTCGCAAAAAAATTCGACCTCCAGATTTCGACGGAAATAGATGTTTTGGGGCCCATAGAGCACGTTTTCGCTATTTTCCCGAACATATCTGTGTGTCTGTCTGTCTGTGGTTAAAAAGTTTGTGGGCGCTCTATCTTAAAAAGTAATTATCCGATCATTTTCAAATTCATATTTAGTATTTTTCTAACAATGCCAAGAGTTGATTAGTTTTTGGTGAATATCACTTAACCGAATGTTGCGGTTTATCCGGAATAAAAATATGTTTTTTAAATATCTCTGTAAGAATAAAATATAGGTATATATAATTATAAACAAAGGTTTTAGATAATGTACTTTACTACAACTTTTGTATGAAACATTTTTTCGTAACACTGATTGTTTAGGAGTTATTCTTGAATAATGGTTAACCGGAAGTTGTTGTTTATCCAGAAATGGAAGTTTATCATACATATCTCAGTCAGAATGGAATGTAGGTACATACAATTCTGTACCAAAGTTATACACAATGTGTTTTACTACAAATGTTGTATAAAATATTTTCCGGTAACACTCATTATTTTGGAGTTATTTATATATTACCGGCATAGGCTTCTGTTTTCAATAAATACGGAGAAAGACACGTGTTGGCCACATCAGATTTTTTTACTAATAGTATAAAAAAATCTTAGAATGACCGAAATACTTATTTTCTCTTCAGTCTATCCACCGATAAGTGAAACTCTTAAGGCCATTTAGCTCCCTCTAACGACCATTCCCACCACTCTTCAGGTTTCGACTCATTAGATGCAAACCATTTCCGCCGTTGGGCAGACAAACACACGAAGGACCGATTTTCGCTCAATTACTAATTGATCAGCCGTAGGAGCAATCAGCGACGTAAAATCCCGATACATAGAGCGCGGACTAATTGAGTGAAATCCAAAAAAGAGCGACGCGGTTCCCCAAAGTGGAAATAATCCACTCGTGTTAGCCCCAAAGCGACAAACCGTAAAGAAAATGGCGCCTATCTAACCTTATTGCTGACAATTAAGGATAATTACGAACTCATGAACCCTTCCTCGCTAAACCCAATTAAATTACAATTGAGAGCATTGCGTCAGCCGCTGTACACACCCGCTTTTCTTCATTCCCACTGCCAGCGAGAGATTGGACGAAGTTGCTGCATTTCCAATGAAATGCTAGTTTTTTAAAATCGCAATATCGTAGCCCTTTATATTTGATCGGATTTATTCTGCTATGGGGGCCTTACTTCAATGCGAGCCACACCAATATCCGAAGTCCCAATAACTTATTTGTAAAAATCAATTTCAGCACTTGTAGCATATAAACGAATTTTATGCGAGTTAAATAGAAAGCATAACTATGAGAATTACAAATCCGAGTTGTTTCATAGTGTGAAACGTGATAAATGACTTCGAGATCAATCAGAACCATTGGCATATTTCCCGCTAGGAAAAGACGCAAATGACATTCAATCACCGTGAAAATTGTTTTTCATTAAGCTGATAGAAGTTTTATTTTATTCTAAATAACATTTTTGTAATTGGTAATAATAATTATAATAATGCCGTCTTTTTATGGACGAATTTTAGCCTTTGAAGGCCATTCCACCAATTTGTTTCTTTCACCGTTTCCTTTCTTCAACCCTTTTCTATTTTTATTATTTTTTGCGTTTTTATTAATAACACACCCACAGACAACCATTCCCTAACCGCAAAAATCGGATTAGCCGGGATTCGAACCCGGGACCGTGAGGTTGGAGCGTTAACGCGCTATCACAATAACCATTCCGCCACCACGGCCGGTATTCGCCCTTCAAAGGATTATTTAAAGCGAAGATAATCCTTAGATATTTATTAAAGTAATAAGTAGGAAAATAAATTTTTTATGATATATTCGTGATAAAGAACCATATTGGCTTACAGTCTATAGCAAACACGAATAACACTGAGGAAGAATGAAATTAAAATACCTTTTCCTGTTTCTTTCAGCAAACGAAAAATTATAAATATTGCACTCCTCGATATATGGTGACAGGATTATAAATTACTTAGAAAATTGTAATAGAGCTTAAATAATTTTATCGAACTATTATTATAATTTTGTAGAAAATGATGAAGAAGAATAAATACACCCCAATAAGTATAAACTCGTATCTTTGTTAAGGGTTAAAACTGGTATTATTATTATTGTAAAAATACTACAACTGGACTAATCGTCCGATGGCAACACATATACATATATGTATAATAATTATATACATATATGTATATTATATACATATATGTAATATAATTATGTAATATTATATACATATATATAATATAATTATGTAATATTATATACATACAGTAGAACCCCGGTAATCCGGACGAATTCAGGCACATAGGCGTCCGGATTAGCGGGGTTTCCGGATTAGCGAGGTTTTCAAAAAATAACGTAAAAGGAAGGATTGTTTTTTACGCCTCTTCCCTCATAGCTATTTAATGAAAGTGATGTTTTGAGAAGTGATATCCTGCTGCAACTGAAAATTTATTGTTTTTCGAAATTTTTTAGTCTCGCACATATTAAGCATTCCTCTAATGGAAAAATGCTGTCTCAGAAATGTATCACAACTTATTGTTAGATGTGTTATCACAATAAACGAAATACTTCGCTCTCCATCACATCATTGCAGCCAATGGAGAAATGTTTCAAATAGTCAGTCCACCTCTCGTTTCTTGTTACTATGTAATATGCGTGTTTATATGTTCACAAGAAGAAGTTGCGGGTTTGTATAACTCCCAATGGACCGTCCGGATTACCGAGGGTTCCGGATTAGCGAGTGTCCGGATTACCGGGGTTCTACTGTATATGTAATATAATTACACATATTATTATAAATCCCATCAACATTTTTAATTACAAAAAATATACGTATATATATATTAACAAATTTATCCTTCCCTTCCCTCATAATACAAGTTTTTTCAGGGTTCCCAGTAGGTCTTCACGGCTACCGTAGCTCTCCCAGGGACAAGTCCCCACCGTACATCACCCTACCACTCCTACTCCACCAGTACTCGTCAAGCTCACTCGTCCTTGATATTTTTGCCCAATCTTTTTACAAACTCCCTCTGATGTTTTGGGAAGGGCTCCAAGACTCCTGTAGGCAAATCATTCCAATCAGTAATAGCACGATTTATGGTAGTAAGGAGAATTTAGTAATGTATGTTCGCTGTTTTATTAATTTAACTTTATGTCTATGGTCTTTTCTTCCATGAAATTTTGCCATAGTGACTTTGCTTGATAATTTCCCTAACGATTTAACTCTTATGTATACTTTAAAAAATATAGTTAGGCTTTTCTTGAATCTCCGCTCCTCTAAACTTTCCCAACCTAATTCTTTTAACATCTGAGTAACGCTATCAAGCCTTGCATATCTGCCTAAGACGAATTTTGCTGCCTTTCTCTGTAACTTTTCTGTTTTTCGCTTTAAACCTACCTCATGCGGGTGCCTATAATAAATTTTTCTGATCAATTGAAAAATCAACAAACGTTATATAGATTATACTATTTTAGCAGGAATCATTTTATTTAAGACCACAGAGAGTTCAGAGGATTCAAGTGCGAGTGCAGAATACAATATTTAACCTTCTGGAACGTAAAGAAGCAGACGACCTAGAAATAGCTACTGATTCGCCCAAACTCAAAGGATCAATTCTTTCGAATATCTTTGATAGTATGGAAATCGCTTCAAATGGAGACAAAGGGATTCCATTCGCAATTACAGCGTAAAAGAACTCGGATCGGACGGAGTTTCCTCTCAAGGATGAAAGGGTGAATGGGAAGTGTCGTGGATAAAGAATATTTGGGCACGAAAAGGGAGCAGGATCGATTGCAATAAACAATGGTTTGAGGAGGAGAGAAATGGATATTACATTTAGGTAAGGTTATGCCTAAGATACGATCTATACATCCAATGATCTTTTTCTGCAATAATTACATTATTAGAGGTAGATACCCTTGTCAAGTATGACGGAAATTAATATAGAATAAGTTCTAATCCTACAGTCATGTATTTAAACCCTATTCGTATTATGAACTATTTAAAGTACTAGTGGATTCCCCCGTCGAAAATTACAGAATTAAGATCAAATTTAGTTACCAAAAATATAAATTGTTCCGATACAATATTAGATTGTTCCTTAGAAATGTTAATTTTAATGAATTGAAGTATTTTAATTTTAACGCATGATTAACAGATACCAAGTATCTGTTTTTCTCTCCCATACATTTCTCATGAGCTTATCTTTCCTGTATATTCAAATGGGAGTTTAGTTCAACAATCACCTTTGTCGTTAGGGAATTGTTTATTCCCTCATAATTACAATATTTTTTCATCATGTTCGTCTAAATTCTCACAATTTCGACTCCAATACCAAATTCTACGACCAAAATAAGAATCTTTATTCCATTTAATTTCTTTTGGTATTTATCTCTATTTCGCACGACCATTATTTCTACTTAAATTCCGCAAAAGAAAAATGTTTGCAATCGATCAAAATTAACTTTACGTGTATTTCTTACGAGAGACGATTATAGTCGTCTAGAGTCGAACCAAAAATACTCGGCACAAAAAATATCGATATGTAAGACCCCATTGGACCTTTAACGACTCCCAAAAATGTATAATCCTATGACGTCGGAAAGGGCATGAAATTAAATTTAGATAATTTCTCATACGTATTTCGTACGGGAGTTACTGGCATAGGATGGATGAATATATACTCAACAGAGATTATTACATAAAATCATCCATTGATGGTATGATATTTCTAATTAAATTGTATGACCATTCATTGTATAGTTTACAAGCTGATTGCCTAAAAGACAGTTCGATCTATTTTTTTGAAAATCATGATGCAAGTAAAGCTTGAAAGGAGAGAACCCCTCTTGCTAAAATCTAATTATAGCAAAAATATCAGCCCAAATTATTTTCCTTTTCCCTTCCTGATAAATACCTTGATGTAGTATTGCCTCCTAGAATGAACGATCCACAAATACATTTTCTGTGAACCTCTTCTAAGTAATGTTAAAGAAACAAGTCACTCTTGTACATCGCCTCGCCTCCGTTATATTCCTCCGATACTCCCCCTGACACACGCCGAAAGGCGGCTTGTAGGGTATTAATGTAGATTCCTGCAATCGCAGATCCGAAGAATCTATTTAAAAGAAGACGTAAAAGATAATACTCTCATATTTTTCTCTTAAGTAATTGAAACAAGCAGAGGTACACGACAGCCATTATCCGAAACGCCGTTCGAAGACGCATCTGCTAATATGAGATCGAAGTTCGGATTTCCACTCAATCGAGATGCAACTTATCTCGGATTACCAGCGATGAAATGTCTGCAAAGTTAGGCTTTTAAAAGGCTGAGAGGGATTACCGAAGACGTCCGTGAACATCTCGCGTTTAAGTCAGATTAGCGCCATATAATCTACGGCACTGTCACGAATTTAATTAGCCATTTCGGAGCAGAGTACCTCTTACGGAGACAAAGTTATTGGACTAAGAGGATGCAGAAGACAGGTAATCCTCGTCCTCAGATAAGCCGCCGAACACGCGCTCTCTCAGAAAACGTAAGGAAATTAAAATAAGGGCGGAGACACGTATCATTTGGGAGCAGTTTCACTTGAGAGTTATAACTAACTCTTATTTACAGCGAATTAAAAAAAATCAATAAATTCTTCTTTTGGCGTAGAAATTTCGCTATACCACGTTTCGTATATTAAAAAATAAATGAGAATGTTGGAGATAAACTTCACAAATTTAGGTCAAATCAAGTGAGACTCCGAATTCAAATATGCAAATATGAAACAAAATTAAAGGGAGTCTCTTTATCATCACTTCAGCGAATCACTTCGGCATCTTCCTTTTAGAATACTGAAACGTCTCTTCCATTCTATTTAGGTCACTGTTAATGTCACTCTCGAAGCATTTCGTCCGGGCGATGAACACATTTCCTCAGAAATGAAATGATAAAAAAGAACTTAGTAGTATATCAAAATAAAAGTTTTAATACGACCGGTTTCAGCTACAAGCCATCATCAAGCCCATCTGAATCCGGTCGAAATAATACTATTATTTTGTGATACTACTACGTTTGTTTCATCATTTCATAATGTCTTTCCACGAAATACGGCCAGAGACTCTAGAATATATTTTCATTTCTTCAGTGCAGTTAATTAATTGGTTCGTTGCCTCTTTGTTCTGCTTCTCCTACAAAAATGCTCGATAATAATCATTTTCGAGAGAATTTAATAAAATTCTACTAAACAATTCCAAGAAAGGCGATACGACTGGCTTTTAGCGCCGTGACAATGAATTTTGCTTTCACCGATTCTTATTAACTGTCAACAACTATAGTAGTTCTATTTGTGGAAGTTAATCTGATCGCTAACGAAGTTTTTTCATCAAATATAAAGATGTAAATGCTTCTTTATTAAGGAATAGGGAAGGATAACAAGTTTGCGAATCTAAAAGCTATTAATGTAGTTTTAAATCAAAGCGAAGGAATACTAATTGGTGATTGCGTACGCCGACTAGCTACATTTCTGCGACACAACTTAATAATGAGGAATTATACGAATCCCTACTCTCTCATACGATTTCAAAATTGGCGAACGATGGAAAATGCATTCCGAATAAAGACTGAACATTAATTTATATGAAAACCTTACAGGATTACAGAGGTCGAATCATGACAATTTTCTGAAGTTACTTCCAGAATTTAAGAAAAAATCAAAGTTTTGATCACGGAAACAAGGTACTAATCCTACATTTTGAATTATTTTATCGAATAAGGCGTGAAATAGGTCATACAAGGAAGTTACATAAACTGTTAAATCACATATGTAGAATAATCACTTCTTTTTCGTTATGACATCCATGGTCCTATTTAATAACGGATTCAGTCTTCAGATGGGATACCAACACAAAGTCCATGATTTTTTCACAAATTCATAAGTTTTTTTATTTCGTTATACAGTGGTACCTTGGTTTACGACGGCCTTAGTTAACGACGGACTTGGTTAACGACGAGTTGCTGTAACCAAAAAATATCTTGGGTAACGACGTAGGATTTGGCTTACGACGCCTCGTCGATTGGTCTTTCCGGAGTTTCACGTGTTTCAGCACGTCTATTTATAATCGCTATATCATAAACTAATATTTGGTGTACGTTACGATGTTACATCAATAAAACATACTGAATAGCAGCTAGCGGAGAGTATTAAAAATAGTTCAATGCCAAATCGTAGCTAATTCACATAGGCACATGTTGACTCACCAGAGTTAAATCGGTAAATATTATAAGTTTTGCTTCCTATAACTGGGGTGCGTCCTCGACGCCGGGAAATACGGTAATCCATTACCATTATTATACCTGTGAGTAATCGCGCCTTGGATAACGACGGTTTTGGTTAACAACGATTATCCTGGAACGGATTAGCGTCGTTAACCGAGGTACCACTGTATTATTATGTACGAATACCAATGAAATATTTTCAAATGACTTAAACGCCAAGTAATAGTAGATATAGACTTTTGAGGAATTCAATGGTTATAAATGTACTAGTGAATGCCTCGGTCAAAAATGACGGAACTAAAATTAAATTTAGTTCCCAAAAAAATATTAATAATCCGATATGATACCGTATAGTTCCTCAGAAATATGTTAGTTTTAATGCATTTACCGTAATTTTCCATATATAGTACGCATTTTTTTCCACTAAAATACATCAGAAAAGTAGGGTGCGTATTATACATGGTTACAAACGTCATATTTTTATTCGGGCTGTAGATGACATTTGAAGTAAATAACTCAACATACATATATGTATTCTGATTTCACGTTTATTCTGAAAAGAACATGCTGCATATTAATAATATTATTAAATTAAAACAAAAATTCAGCGGGGAAGAACCTGTTACTGATAGATCGCCACATTGAGAAATCAAAGGGGTACGTAAGAGCAAGGGGGAAAGCCATCCATTAGCAGCATTCCATGCTTGCGCGGTGATCTGTCGGGTGCTGACGGTCTGGCAGATGGCCATACGTGAATAATAGCTTAGAATTCCATTCTCTAAAGCCAAATGCGTATTATACATGGTGATATAAAATTCTCACATTGCGCTCGTAATAACGTGGGTGCGTCTTATAGTGGGTGCGTATTATAATTGGAAAATTACAGTAAATTCTGACAATTAATAAATGTATGTACTTACAATAGATTTTTGACGTATGTATTTTTTATACATCATTCATATTACATACGGCAATATAATAAAAGGTGAATAACGATAAGTAACAGAAACACAACTACTTTACAAATAAAGGACCACACAATATTATATTGAATATAAATTACTAAGTGTGTTTCTTTATTTCACTATGTCTTTCCACGAAGTACGGTCAGAAATGATTGATTTCACAGTGCTTCTGTTACATTATAACTTTTTAATAATAAAATACATGTTATTCTTATGGTTTTTGATTATTTTAAGCAGTAATGGGTAGCATGAAAATAAATATTAATAATGCTATATTTTAAGGATGAGTTGGTTCCTAAATTTTTCCTGTTCTCGGCATCGTTCGGTTCTTACCCTTCGGCTCTCAGTTCTCCTTCCTTCACCACTGATTCATACATATCTCTTAGATATTTATTGGCTAAGGTTTTTCGAGATGGTATTGTATGCCTGGGCTCCAAGAGGGCAATGAGCCTTCTGAATCCCTTATCCTCGATCACCGAGAAGGGCCGCTCATCAATTCAAATCCTCTTCCCCTTGCCATACGCTTCCGGCGGATCGCAGGGTATATATCTAAGTCTAAAAATACTTTCGAGTATCTACTGTAATACTAATGTACTGAGGTAATACTATTTGAAATAGCTGGATCGAATTTCTCCGAATATTAAGATAAGGCTCGGCTAGGTTTGTCCCAATTGAAACCGCTAGGGAGCGTAAGGATCCGCTTTGGATGAAACATAAGTTTCGAGCGTTGCATAGGAAGCAAAGGATTTTACACGCACGGATGAAGAAGCTAGAGAAAATCGGAGTAGACTTTGATCTTGAGCGACAAAAATATTCGGAGGTGCGAAGATTGGTTAAGGATGAATCGCAGAATGAGTTTAAGGAATATAGATCTAAAACCCTTTTAGAGTCCTTAGGAGGCGACCAGAAGGAATTTTGGTCATATGTCTGAGAATCTCGAGGAGGTCAGCTTTACTTTAGACGAAGGACGCACGAACAAAGTTTCTATGCGTGTTGATTCCAAGATGGGACCAATCGAGTTGTCAGTGGATGGAATACGATAGTTATCGCGTAGACAAGAAGAAAGCGCCAGGATCAGTGGGTATACCATCACTTGTCATTTAAACACTGGCGAATGAGCTTGCTCTCCTTCTTTTCGTATTCTATAGGAAAACCTTGGATGAAGGCGTTGTACCAATGTCGTGATGAAGAGCGAATATCACTTCAATTCCTAAGAAAGGACGTTCCACGAACCGGAAGAATACTGTCCAATATCTTCAAGGTCAGTTTTTTTAAACTACTAAACATATAATAGCGAGATCGATAGTGTGTTTTCTAGGTGATAAGGGGAGAATTAGTCAATATCAACACGGTTTGCGTAAAGGTAGACATTGTAATACCCAGTTAGCCCTTTTTGTCAACGATGTATTTAAAGCAGCTGATAAAGGTATAAGAACAGACGCCATATTTCCAGATTCCAGAGAAAATTTCGATCGAGTATCGCATGTAAAATTAATTCATAAGTTGATGGCTTACGGGATTAAAGGAAAAGTTCTAGAATGGATAAAATAATTTCTCGGAAAAAGATCACAGCGAGTTGCGTTGAACGGAATTTTATCTGATGAGGTTTGAACCACATCCTGTGTTCCGCAGGGAAGTGTATTAGATTTAGATATATACCCTGTGAGTCGCCAGAGGCGTATGGCGGGGGGTTTAATACACCACCATAAATCAATCCACCCATTATCACTAGCATCTCTAATAGCCTGGGGAAAAAACTACCAAAATTAATTATCTGTCCTTGTGATCACTTCCCTATAACGCTTCGTCGATGCCTCACGGAGGTCGCGTTCGCTCGCTACTGGCACTATTATTTCACCTATTTCGTCCATAAATTCTGAACGAATGAGCTTTTCAAAAAGTTTCCGACGATATTCAGATCTTCTCATCTGGAGAGAATTCCAACTGAGGGACTCTATCATTGCCGTAACGCTGCTATCAAACCTGAAATCCCCACAAACGAATCGGGCTGCTCTACGCTGGACCATCTCTAAATCTGAGACTAAACCTACTTCGTGCGGGTCCCAAACTGCACAGCAGTATTCTAGACTCGGTCAAATAAGAGAAAAGTATGGTATATACATCGTCTCTCCCATTAACCAGTCATAGACAAAGGTAAGTGAAAGGCATGTACCAAATGATAAGTTAGAAATAATTAATCCGTCAAAATATGGTAGCAAAAGAGTAACAAAATATTTTTACTTTCTCCCTATAATAATAGTATAGAGAAAGTATTGTTTTCGCAAAAAAATTCGAGCTCCAGATTTCAACGGAAATAGATGTTTTGGGGCCCATAGAGTTCGTTTTCGCTATTTTACCGAACATGCCTGTCTGTGTGTCTGTCTGTGGTAAAAACGTTAGTGGGCGCTCTATCTTAAAAAGTAATTATTCGGTAATTTCCAAAATTCATACTTAGTATTTCCATAACAATGCCAAGAGTTGATTAGTTTTTTTATGAATGCCGCTTAACCAGGAGTTGCGGTTTATAACTTAACTTTTATTGCAAATTCTACTTACTGCACCAACAGAATTCCTCAAAAAACGAGAGTCATCGCCCAAAATAACAAAACTAAATAGCTAACAGTGCAAGTACCTCGACTTTACTACCTAGTAGATTTGTCTACATTTTTAATACTTCAAAAAAATTTACTCCTACCGAAGTCGGTAATCCTACGGAATAATAAGCCTAAAATTTGCTCGTTCCCAAATAAAAATACACAGTTTCTACGAGGGTCCCTTCAAATCGTTTCTACATCCAAAATCCCAATCTCTCCCAACGAAAAAAAGCCTATTTTGTAGTCGCATTCGGTCATGCCCTCCCTTCTCCTATCATGAAAGCCAGGGCACACGAGGCGACAAGTAGGGCTTAAGGAGGGATAAGGAATCGAGGCGACCGCATCGCAGCATTTGAGAAATGATATACAACGACTGTTGACTATACAATTCAGAATTTATTACACGAATATGGAGGACACGCGCATCAATATTTCTGCACTTCCCCGTTGAGTGCTTAAAAATACAAAACGGCTGAAAATCAGATTACGCATTATTCTGTATCTGTTCCTATATTTAAAGCTTTTACGAATACCTAAAATTATTGTTAAATATAGAGGCTGTATGTAGTAGGATTCCTATGTAGGCTAAATTGAAAATTATTGTAGTTTATAATGTTGTATCGATACATAGTAATATTGTTTGAATTGATTGTTGTATAAGTTAACGTCACCACCTGTCCTTGAGGCTAACTCCGGCAGTATCGTATAATAAATAAATTGAAAATTAAACAAATAGAATTAGTGTTAAATTTAAGTAACTCAATCAAAAACAAAGTAAAGATGGTATAGCAGGATCTGTACTCCACAATGTATTCATAAAACACCGCTGAGAAAAATACATCAAGTACATAATTAAATGTGATTACCATGGATATTTAAAGATATCAAATAATCATGTGCTTGGAGTTTTTCGTTGACCCATTATTCATAATTTGCCATCAGTGGAATTCTCAAGATAATATTAATACTTTTTAACCAACAAATTACATATTCTCGTATATAATTTGTTAATCAAGCGTAACAGGATGAATAGATATAGATGAATAGCCCTGGAAGTTCCTATGATTCATAGTGGGTTAGAAAGAGATGATTTCATCGAGATATGGAACATTTTACGTACTTTTGAAGGAACGTCTGAAAAAGGTGTTGGGGTGCGATGAAAAGGAAGGCGAAAGGGAAGAAGCTTAGTCTGAAAGGAATGAGACAGAGCGAAGAGATTGCTTCGAATAAGAAATGGGAGATAGAGTGCACAGACAAAAGGTATTTTCGGAACTAACACTCCCAAGAAACAATATTAGTGGAGGGGGTCATACAACGCACATGAAAGAGGGACAAGTGGTGATCTCGTGTGATTGGGCAATGAAGTCGCTTCAGGATCTTTCCCAACTTCAGAACATGTTTCCTATGTGACAAAACAGACGTAGAACTTACATCACCAAAACCTATTAACATTTATGGTAAAGATATTTACAAAAAGATATGAAATAATAAATGAAGAGGAACGGATGATATTGCTGGGGAAGCTATAAAGGTGGGGGCGGCGCAGATAGTTCCTTATGTAAAACTGATCTTTAATGTTTCCTTTAACAATAACTGCTTAGCAACAGATTGGAAAAGAGCCATAGTTATATCTATCCAGAAGGCGATCGGTCACAGCCTAAACATTATAGACCAGTTAGTTTAATTTCATATATATATAAAGTCAACTGACTGGCGAGTAACTTTGTGGTAATCAATGACTTCAAACAAAGAAAACAGGAGAAACTTTCTGGATGAAATTCATCCTGATTTATTAAAAACTTTGCAAAATACTACAGGGACTAAATTTTTCGCATGCGCTGCTGCATCAGCACTAAAAATAAAGTCAACTGACTAGCGAGTAACATTGTGGTATTTTGCAAAGTTTTTAATAAAATCAGGATGAATTTCATCCAGAAAGTTTCTCCTGTTTTCTTTATTTAATTTCAGTTGTTTCTAAGATAATGGAGAAGATTATTGCGGATTACCTGAGAAACTTTTGGATTGAAAACAATTGGCTTAGCCAATGCCAACATGAATTTAGGAAAGGTTACTCATGTAAGACATAACTGTTGAATGTTTATCAAGACATAGTTGAGACGATATACGTTAAAGACACGGTTGATACTATTATAATCGATTTTGTCAAAGCGTTTGATACAGACCCGCATGACGTACTTCTAACTAATTTGGATATGTTACACATTGATAAAAGATTGATTTGGTTTAAAATTCTCTTAAAGACAGGACTTAGAAGGTAAGAATTAATGGGAATAATTAGATAATCTAATGATATTAATATCACATCGGGAATTCCACATGGGAGTGTATTAGAACCCTATTTTTTCTAATATACGTTAACGATCTACCCTCGAGTCTATCGAGTCTAACATTCGTTTATTTGCAGATGACTGCATATTATATAGAAGGTTGTGTGGGATTCCTATCAATTTTGTCGAATAAAGAAAATAGATAAAGTCTAGAGAAAAGCGGACAGAGTCACCGATATGTTAGAGATTCTTGGAAGGGATACACTGGAAAAAAGAAGAAAAAGAAATAGACTAGGTTGCATTTAAAATATAATAGCAGGTACTGATGGGTGGAATGGTTTTAAAAATTCAATCGAAAAACCAGATTTCCTCGGGAAAGGATGTAATGAATTTAAAATTAAACCTCGAAGGCGAAGAATGGTCATAGATAAGTATTCCTTTATCAATAGAGGTATTTCTGAGTGGAAAGAGTTACCTGGATCACTCTTGAGGCCCTTGCCAAGAAATACAAAATCTTTCAAATAGAAATGTTTTAATAAGTTATAGTAATATTTTGTAATACTGTGCAATGTGTAGTAGTAATTTAGAGACCTTCAGAAAAGTAAGGGATTCCTTGACAGGGTGATGTGTGGTGGGGTTCTACCCCGTGACCCCTACGGTAGCCGAGGTAAGGTCTGACATGAACCTCCAAAAAATCCAGTAAAACTGTTACAAATAATAAAAATTATTTAGTTTGTAAATAAATATAATATATGTATGTAATCATTCTGTGGGAATTGCAATACCATGAATATATTTTAATATTAATTATGTTATAAGTATTACAAATGTATGTATATAGAAAAAACTGTCCCCAGGCTTACAGCCTATCTGCAGTTTTTGCAATAATAATAATAATAATAATAAAAGCCATTCAATAATGATACGCACACTATTAAAAGTTTTGCTAAAACATCTTCCTTAAGGGGGAGAATTATCTTACAGTCTGCCAATTTACTTAAAACAATTATATATTTTTGTAGTTTAAACAACAGAAGATGCAAAAAGTAGCTTATTTTTATGAATATTGTATTTATATAAAAATTAGCAGTGTATGTGCATTGATAATACTTATTACCTATTAATTTTGTCATTCTCTAGCACGTCAGCGATAAATCTTTAAAAACGATATTTTTATTTTATGATTTAAAGAATAATGACTGTTAAGAAAATGCATGCATTTCTATTTCCTAACAAATTTACTTAATATAAGCTTACGATGTGTTTATGTGTATCTTGTAATCTCCGATTAGAACTATTGTATTTAGAAAGAGATTTAGAAAAAGTACAACGAAAGGCGGTACGATTTGTAAAGAATTGCTACGATAAAACAGCGAGTGTTATTCGGATGATACAGAACACGGGATGGGAATCATTAGAAGATAGAAGATTAATTCAAAGGATAAATTTATTAAACAAGTTCAGAGAAATTACGTTATCAGATGATGTAACCGATATAATGCGACCCCCCTGTTATATGGGCCGTTGTGATACTGCCAGAAAGATTCGGGAAATAGAAGCTAGAACGAATCGTTTCAAAAATTCATTTTTTCAGCGAAGTATACGCGAAAGCAACCGTTTAGGAAAATAGAGTCAAGGTGCCTGCAACCCCTGCCACACGCCGAAAGGCGGCTTGCAGGGTTCTTACATAGACATTGTATGAATACACACTTTCTTTAGTAATTACAAGAGGTGATTGCAAGAAGGATACACAGGCTTACAAATATATTTCCAAAGTTATCAAGAGAAAGAGAAAATATTTGTGATTGGAAGAGGAATGAATCACTTAGTATTACCATTGCAAGTATGAAATATTATTTCCCACTAAAATCAAACTTAATATATTTTAGCTCCATTTCTTATATTTAATAGCGCAAATAACTATATTGGTAAATATTTCAATGTAAGTTGATCAGTTATCAGTGATCGCTTCTCATCTGACGTGTAGGAAATGAGTCGGGATATTTGGTTATCGTTAAAATAATCACGAGAGGAGGAGTAAGTTTTAGGAACACCATCACGGATAAATTTAGAAGTTTTTAAGGACAAAAATTCCAAGATAACTCACTTTATACTTCATTATTACTCCTTTAGGCAAATAATTATGTGTCGAAACTCGTAGCTCCCGAGATGTTTTTGCGCGACGAAATTGTAAAAGTTATGCCTTAATTTGCTTTAACTTATAATGTGTTCGCAAGAATATCCGAAATCCTCTCATTTTAAGTTAGTGGAAGTTAGACCCGAAGATGGAAAAAAATAAAACAGAAGGGGATTGCAATTTTCAAGGGAATACGAGCGGCTGTACGTAAATGCAGGGACAGCGACTGACAGCGTAATCAGATCGGCGCTACAAAATGACGGCAATGGAGGCAAGCAATCAATAAAATAGCGAAATTTAAGACTTGGATAGAAAGGGATGGAGTGGATACCCGGCGAGAATATTCCGTTCGAAGGAAGATCAAACGTAATGAGGCAAAAGGCGAATGAGTAGCGCTTTGTGTTTATGAGTGCTTCTTAAAGTGATAGCAAAACGAAGAAAAAACAGAATTCATTCGATCTTCATGACAATCGAATCAAAATTAACAGCGACTTCTTTACACAATTTATATTATATTCTTCATTGCGGAATTCCTCTAATTATGGAGACAAAAACATTTATTTCATTTAATTATTTTTCCAACAACCGAAGAAGTAATGTAACATACATAAGATACACAAGATCAGACCTTAAATTTTATATAGAAGTGTTTTCCGCTATTATAATGTCTGAGATAAGGTATTCTGATGCGATAAAGCTTATTGTATTCATATAAAATCAATCATTTTTGAGCGGGCTCCATGGAACGACATAGTGAAAGAAAGAAAGGAAGATTTGAAGAAATAAAGAAAAGATAAAGATCTGAAGATGGCTTTTTGTTGAAACCGGTTGTCAATATTCTATTGTGCGGAAATTATCACGTGAGTTTCTTTATTTAAATATTTCTTATTATATTCAATACCATTCAATCAATCCGATTTAATTCTTACCAAAATTAAGATTGACTGCATCAATTTCATGGACCCAGTAAATGCTACAGACAGCAAAGAGGATTTGGCGTAATATCATCAAATTATTTTGCATTTTGTTATCTTTAAACAAAGTGAGATGCAAATTTAAATTTCAGATATTAATGTTAAGATTATATTACTGCTCAGTAATATAAAAGAGTCTAAGCTTAAAGACTTTACGAGGTCATACTTATACAAAAAGATAAATACAAGTCAAATTATTTCAGAACCGAGCGGTTTATTGAAATTTCACATAATTTATTCTGTAATCGCGTAGTTAGTGACAGCATAACATTTAATTTAATTCACTTAATATGTAATTTGTATATTTTTGCAGAGTTTCATCCAAAGTTTACGAAGAACTGATAAATTTGGGAATGTCACCAAAAAGAGGTTACCTGAAAAAAAATGATATTTCACAATTTTCAATACCTCATACTTCGTTTGTTCAAAATAAGTTCCATTATCGAGAAACTATCTTTAAATGGCCAGAAGATGCTTAGAATTTCCTATAACCATCGATAAATTATAAAACATAATACAGCAAAACAGAAGCGGGAGAGCGTCCAATGGAACGCACCAAATTTAATAAGCTTCGTTCGCCGCGTTCCTCAAATGACTCGGTTGCCAATAGATGACGGGAAAGGCGTATTAGAAGCAGAGGATCCCACACATCCTTTGGAACCTTTAGAAACCATAACAAAAAATAGATCTTAGGAGGGGGTTTCTGAAGCATCGACCGTCCGATATATTGCGTTTTCACCCCCGGGCTGAAGGGTGGCATTTATGTTCGATGGAAAGTCAAGATGAAGAAGTGTGCAGAGGAAGGCGGGTAATCCTCTCCTTCAGCCGGAGGATGTGACGTCAGCTTCCATTAGTGAAGGTGCCGAGGGATCGGGATCCTGCGCTGCGATGGTTTTACATATATTTCCCTCGCATGTTTACCGCATAACTTCGCGGGTTATTACGATCCTTTGAAGCGAAATGAAATGGGAGTATCCTCTTCAGGCATTTATGAAATTCAAGACACCGCTCATGGAAGACACTGACTCTTAAGAACATAAATATTATATTTTTTCTAAAAAAACTGAAATTACCCAATCATTATCAACGGTATAAATTATTAATGGTGAAATAATTAAAAGTTTTTAAACTATTCGCGAAACTAAATACTGAAATAAATCTCATAAGCACATTATACTGAACGGGTTCTAATGAATTTACATCAGTCAAAACGACGTCACTGATTAATTTGAAAGAAATTAAATTTCATTTTTTAAGGAAAAAAAAACATTACAAAAAGTGTGAAGTAAATTCTTTCTCTGCTATTTTGCAATTTTCTTGAAAAGTTTTACCAAAAATCGAACTTGGGGCCACTCCTATTCCGCACTGGCCAATCTAGGGACTCGTGTGCGATTATGTATGCCCAATGGGGCATATAATATGAACGCAGAAACAAAGTAAACTAATGTTTTAGAATAAATAAGGAAAGCTTCATTTAAACTATTTCTATTTTAATCGGATTTCAAAACATGCCATACAAAGTTTACTTGAATTATTTTGGGTAATAAATAAATAATCTCTTGTCTTAACATTATATTCAGTTTCAAACAATTGTAGATTTTAATTCAATTCGGGGGCAGAAAGAGGATCAAAGAGGGCCTTCGTCGCTACAAAGAGGGGACATAGGAAATGAATAAGGACGCTGTGACAGCGGATATCCGTCACTTAAAATCATCGTATTTCATTTAAGATAAAATGGCTGCTTGAATACCTGAGTTGTATCCATGACAACCGAGTTCTCCGAATTTTCATCGCGTCTTTATAGTATTTCCCTTCGCCTCACGTCATAGTGCACATCTCTCATTCCTTTGAAATGTCTCAACACTTTCACTGGAATTCGTCCTCTCTCTCTCGCTGTTTCTCATTATATCGCTTATCTTCGTTGATGAGGATTAATTTTCCAGTGCTTTAGTCGAGAGAGTACAATCAGAGGAGACCGGAATCATTTCTTGGAGACATATCACCACAACAGCATTAAACGAATTGCTTCCGAGTATCGAAAATTAGAGATTTGATTAATTTTTAACTGAATTACAGTAAAAAAAGTTTGAGTGAAGATAATAAGAAAATATTGAACGTATAATAATTCACCAAGTAATTTCACGAAAATTGTATAATATTAATGACCGTCTTAAAATATTATCCACGATGTAATGTTTAAAAATCTCTTAATGCGGCAAGAATTTGCAATTCACTGTTTAATTCATTATCACCGGATGATATGTAATGCGCATCCGGTAAAATAACTGCCAAACAATATAAGCAAAGGACGCATCAAACGATACAAACCATAATTTTGATTAGTCGATCAATAAACACGTTCTGTCGTTACTGATCCTCAGATATGAATTTCGAGAACGGTATACTTTTTCTAATTAGCTCGTTTAAAAAATTGTAGATAATCCTTCGTTTTGCTTAAAGAAATCTGTAATGAAGGACCTCTTTCTTGAAACAAAAACACTTGATGCAATCTTATATTTCTTTCATACACGTAAAATTACAATTGAGAAACATTACTTTAAAGTCACTACTATTAGTTGTCCCTCGAGTTTGGTATTCGGGTTCATACAATCACCAGCAATCACCGTACGCAGATAAACAGAAGTGAATGCGAGTATTAAAATGCATGAAAAATTAACAAGGGAACATTATTAAGAATAATAACAGAAAAATACCTACCAAACTGAATAAAATCAGAAATGTCCAGATTAAAGTGTATCCCTTTGATGATACAAATGTGTTGTCTTTATTTGGCAAATGCGCGGATTTACGAAAACCGTACGTGTAATTTAATCAATATCGACGCAAGTATTCAAGGAGTGCCAAAAACTCTTACTGAAACAGGGAGAAAATAGTGTGCTCAAAGAGGGTCCATCTTCGGGTGAACCCTGCTTTACTCAATATTGTTAAAAGCACTTTAATAACTTGGATCGCACATGGTCTCCCACCGAGAATCGAACCCGGAACGGCATTCAACAAAGCCGAACTCGCAGTCCACATTGCTATCCTTTCCTTGATTTATCGCTCTAGACCAAATACTACAATGTGCCAAAATTCAGTTTATTAGACGTAACCAAGAGTTTGACGCACCTTATTCCAGGTGTAAAATTAACAAAATTAAATGTGAAGGATACCATCTGTTTAATTTGAAGTTGATCACTCGATCAACTCTTTAGACCTTAATAAAGTACTTAATATAATATATATTGTAATTTCATAAATCGATAGTTTGACAGAAGTTTATTTTTATCCACATAAATTCTCTCGAAACATCTTCTTTACGCTGAGTTTATAAATATTTGATTATAATAATTTCATCACAGAAAGGGAGAATCTACAACCATGACTCCATACATAATAATGAGTGCTCCCCACTCTAAGTTTTATAAACTCGACGCCTCGGATTTTCAAAATAAGGAATGCCAGAACGTAATGCCTGCGTTATATTCTGGGTTTGGAAATTCAGTATGGTGCACACTTATAATGAAGCTCTTACGAACGTATGGAGAAAATCATGTGTTCGCTACATCAGTTTTTTCTTATAATTAGTTTCCCATTTCTATGGGAGAATGTCCTGTCTCAACTACGCCTGATTAATTGAACGCAATGTACATATCTGTACTTTAAAGTATATGACCATTATGCCTAGTATTTTATAAATGGTGGATACCCGAGCCTGACACCAACATAAAACTTTTCAAATTCGCGATGAATTTAAAGGAATGTAACCCTTGGAATTTTGGGAAATTTTATTATACCCAAAATAAATTTGGTAAATAGGGTATATTGAACGGGTATAGAACAACTGGCCGCCGCCAACTGGCCACGGGAAAGGGAAATAGTGTCCATGGGATTATATCAATTATAATAGTGTGGAAATGAAGGAATTTCCCAACAACTTACTCCTTTCATAGGATTTATAACGTAAAGCTAATATTTATTAAAAAAATCATGATATTTTATATAACCCAATCCAACCCCGCGGCCAATTGTCCCATTCCAATATTGAACGGCGAAGCCGTTCCGGGGGCACCGGAACGAAGCGAGTACATTACTATAATTACTATATACCTAAAAAAATACTTAAATATAATACTTATCTCCGACATCCAAATCTAGTTTACCATGTAGAGAAAACAAACTCACACAGACCTTGAAATACGAGTTTCTTCTAACCCCCGTTAAAAACAGAAACTTGCATCCTTTCATTTCCCTTTTTAACAGACTAATTAAATTACCAAAGCCATCCAACAACTACCAAAAAGAACTAAATACAATATTAACGATTGCAATTAATAACTGTTATCCCTCTTCCCTGATCAATAAAATACTTGCCAGAAAATTGAGAAAAACTGTATCCATTCTATCTCTACACCCCCTACAGATTCAATCCCTCAGAAAGGGACCAAGTTAAAGTTTTACTGGCGATCTTTCATATGAAATGTCTAAAATATTTCATAAGAATGATTTCTGTCTAGCATACCACAGGAACAAAACACTTAGGTCTCAATATATAACAATAAAGATAAAACTAATACCCTGTTTAAGCCTGGAAATTATATAATCAGTTGTAATGAATGTGAAATCAGTTATATTAGCCTAAGGACTAGAAATACTTTTATCAGATGCAATGAACACCATAGAGCTTTCCTTAATAACGCCCCTCAAATATTTCATTTTGCTGATCAACTTTTAGTTGATAATCTACAGTCCGACATTACACCTGTCTATTCCTGTCCACTCCATTCCTGCCCTTATACAAACAAACTATATTTATTAGAAAATATTCAAATACTCCACCACTTCCACCATTTCTTTTCCCTTGCCATTGAATTCATTATCACCGAGAATCCATCTTCATTGTTTACCAGCCTACCGTTCATTACCCCCTCTGCTTTACGACCTATTATGAATAGCCTTTCCCCTCTGGTTAGTACTTTAGCTGTTTCATCGAAGCCTCGGTGTCTGATGATAACAAAACCATGGTCGCATAAATAAAATCTGTGGAAAGTAAACCTCCAATTTCTCTTTGGTCTTTTAAGGGCCACGGTTTATTTTAAATATTTAAAATAATTTTTTGTTGATATTAAAAATATTCTTTAGGAATTACATCTCTCTGTTATAACTATAGCATTTCTGGATATTTGAATACTTAAAAATTTCCTATTAAAATTCTCCGTTCTCTTTTTTACCCAGTCTTTTCCAGAGTCTTCTAGTCGTTTAACTGCAGCCAAAAATGCATTTTTATTCAAAGGTGCCACTTTCGACACATTTTCCGGAAAATACTTTGGAAACTAAATAAGCAGAAAATTTTTCACTTCAGCGCGAATAAAAACGAAGTTCCTCTATCTATGCTTCAACATTTTTTCGTAGTCTGCGAAAGAAATCCAAAAGAAAGTCAGTGCGTTTTTGGGTGGCGCGTCCTCTCCAGATGTTCCTCACGGAAACAAAGAACGAATGAAAAAAGATAAACGGCAGGCGAAGGCATTAATATTCCCGTGTCGACATTTACGTCGCGAGAAAGAATCTGCATCCGACCAGCATCAATCAAAATGGCGGGAAAGAGTTGGCAGAGAATGTTTTGATTTTTAGGGAGTTTCGATTGAGCCACCTGCTTTCCATCAATTCACTGCGTTCGTCTGTCCCCTTCTCCACTCATTTGTTTACTCCTTAAGATAATTCCCACAACTCTTTCTTTCGTTTCGAAATATATTCCCCGCCTCTTCATTGTCTAGCACAAATTAACAAACTGGAGTTTTAGATATTCTGTATTATACTTTTGAGGTTACTTTTAATAGGATATTCTCCAGTTTATCTAAATTTAAACGGTAAAAACCTAAAGAGAGTAGATTTAGATGAATAGGAAAATATCCTTAAATATTTTTTTCCTTGAATCACCCTTTATAGGTTCCAAAACCACCCTATTAGTATTGTGTGCCATGATATGGTGGTATAAGACTCAAAATCCCTATTTTTTATTACAAATATCCCAAATTTGCATATTCATTCTAAAAACATTAATGGCTGAACCCACTGAGGCGGCCAAGATCATATTGGGAGAAATCTTATTAGATTATGCTACAAAAGCAGGCTATGCTACTAAAAACATAAATGATTAGTTCATTGTCATCCCTGGAAGTACGCAAAAATCATTTCCGCATAATTCGTTTTTAAGGAAAAATTCGGAAATTTGTGGCCTTCTAGGATCGAGCCTACGAGAGTCACTCATTTTGGGGAGATCCTGTTGACATGACGTGCCAATGGTTTAAAATGCGAATATGAACTACGGGGTGCAAAAAGCGTATTACCATCTTTTCTAACTCCGATTTTCGGTTACAAAATTTGTCTAAATGTTGGCGTAAGATTTAATGTTCTAATCTATCATCGTTGAAAAGGGAACGCACCCAGTCTCCAGCGAATCCTGGCTACGCACACCTTGCTTTCCCCGTCACTATTGATTATAAATGGTGATTTTTTTATTTTCTTTTGTAATGAAAAAATAAATCTTGCGAAATACTTTCACAACAGTGAATCCGAAATGAAAATATATGCGTGATGAATTTCATTTAATAATTCTATTTTAAAGTGATTCGTACCGTTTAATAATGTAAGCCATTAAGACTAAAGAAACGGTGACTTTCGCTAAATTGTATACTTTCTTATTATCGTAGAAGTGTACATCGCGCATGCAACGTGATTCTTATGTAACGTTAAATTTTAAATGTGAATTGAGGAAAATGAAATATTTGATAAAGATTTATTCCTGACGCTTATACATAACAGAAATGACTTCCAGGGAAAAACATCTGAAATATATGTAGGTGAGACTGGGGCCAAGTGGCCATTGGCTTACATTTTTGGAAACTACTGCAATTTGGTAGTAAATGTTTTCAACTAACATGTAAGAAAGCTATTATTGTTGTGTTAAAGTTTCAGTGATCAGTTTGCCGAATTGTTTGAGTTACAACAGATTTTCTATTTTTTTCATCATTGATCTAAGGTAAGCGTTTAGTATTATTCTCATTATTTTGTCATTGATTCCTGATACAATATTTTAATTAACATAGCTGAAACCTCTGTTTAATTATATTAAGATAATATTTTTATGACGAATCAAAAACATCTTCCTAAAAGGGTTGTGATATACTGAAATTGCGTGTAACGGGGTAAAGTGGCCATGCTCATATTGGGGCAAAGTGGTCAATGCCACCGTTCCCTGCCCAAGTTGAATTCTTCAATCATTTTTATATATTATATTAACTGCTGAACTTTTATTTATTATTTAGGGAAACTAATGTACCTATTATTTAAAATCAGTTTTTTATTTTTTTAATTCGACCATTATAATAAAAATGTAAAAAATCCACAAGAAAATAAAACAAACAAATTCTTGGCAAATACAGACCCGTTTTTAACGAAGCACAGGATAAAAATAGTAGATCTTCTCTAGGAGTTAGAACAGAGTTTTTATGACGTCTCAGTTAACGACCTACGCCCATTAGCATTCCAGCTTGCGGAAAAGAACAATTTATCTCATAGATTTGAGAAGGAGAAATAGATGGCTGGTTATGATTGGATTGCAGGTTTTAGAAAACGTAATCCTAATCTAAGTCTATGAAAACCAGAATCAACTTCATAAGCTTGAGCCCAGGGTTTAAATAATCCTAAAGTCGATGAGTTTTTGAAATATTGAGAGAGGTCCAAGATATTGTAACATCAAGTCCCTTCAGAGCAGAACTTCTCGATGTAAAAGGTAAAAAGGAACAAGAAGAAGAAAAGGGAGATAATGAATAGTCTCCAGGTGAAAAACAAAACAACAGAAAGAATGAAAACACAAACTTAAACTCGACAGAAATTGCTTGCACAAAATTTTGAATCATATGAAGATAGTGATGCTAAATATTTTAACTGTTACGAAATTCTCTGGTTGCAACAAATGGGGTAATGAAAAGCGTGATAATTGCGAAGAAGATGATGAAGATTTTGCTTGTGAACATAGACATAGGTAATGTATAATTCATTTGCAGTGCAAGAACCAGTCAAACTTCAAGAAAAACCTCTTGATGTTTGCTTGGAATACACATACCTGGGACAACTTGTAACAACAGGAGAGAAATATAGGATTAATGAAGTAAACAGAAGATTGAAACTTGGCTGGAGCGCATTTGGTAGGAACTAACACATCCTGAAGTCAAGAATGCCAATGGTTTTGAAGAGGAAGGTCTTCAACCAATGCATTTTACCAGTCCTGACCTATGGTGGTGAAAGTTGGGTGTTAAATCCTGCAATAACCCAGAGACTTCAGACAGCGCAAAGGAGCATGGGGCGCTGTATGCTGGGAATCACAAGAAGAGACAGGAAACGAAACAGACATAATAGATAAGGTAAGATCACTGAAATGGAGGTGGGCCGGCCATGTTGCGAGAAGAAACGACAACCGTTGTACATCTGCAGTTCTCAACTGGATACCAAGAGATGTGAAGAGACCAAGAAGATATACGGAAAGGTGGAATAGAGATATCATCAAGTACTTAGGTGTAACGTGGCAACGAGAAGCTCAGGACAGAGAAAATTGGAAAGTACTTGGGGAGGCATACATCCGACGTCGGATTGAAAATGGCTGATGATGATGAAAAATATATATATTACGTATATGACTTGGAAATTTTAGGGATTTGTATTGTGGATGGTACGGATTACAATCACAAGTCCAAAACTAGTAAGGACTAGCTAATATTTACCAATATTTATGTGTTCCCTCTTATTGCTGATAATCGGTGTGAGTGCATCGGAGGAAGGCGTTCCACTTCTTATGATTGATGGCGGCACTTATGAAAGCCACTTCCGAGAGAAGAAAGCATTCCGGGTGGAGTCCCTTAAAAAACGGACAAAAAGGGACTGCTAATCGAAATTTCAATCGGAATCCTGGGCGGGGCGCGCACTCTTCGTGATGCCACGACACTTTTGATTCCGCTTTTTTTATTTCCAACGCTTCCGCGAGTCGAAGATGAAAAATGGACTCTGCCGATGATAAATATTTCCCAGACACGTTCTCCCCCTTGTTTATTTTCTCTCACTCAGACTTCGTGCTGTGCTTCTAATCCGAGATTTACCTTTCCTATTAAAACATTTTGTGTACTCCGAGGATATCGACATCTATTTTTTCACAGTCGTTGCCTTTCTTCAAAGAACAAGTAAATAAGACGGCTGGTGAGAAATAATAAAATCGGCTTCGATTCGAAACCAAATCAAAGAATACAAACGGTTTGTGACTAATGTGAACACGCAAAAAATACATGGATATTATTATGTACTACACCGTTAGTAAAAATACTTCACAGCAATAATATAGTGCAGTTTTATTGTTTCCAAGTTTCAACCCAAAGTACTGCATTTCCCCTTTTGTAAGACGGATGTCGATTTTAAGGTCCAAAACTGAGAAAAATATTAATTTACCTATAGAGATCTTAAAATCAGGTTTATTTGCCATTGAATATATTGAAGAATCAGAGCAAATGATCGCGAAAACAACACAAGCAACTAAAAAAAAATTTTAGCAACAACCTTTATAGCCTGATGGAATGCGTAGCAGGTTTTTGCATCTTTTTTTCATTATTCGCAATTTAATAATACTATTTTTCCCGACTTTCGGTACTACAATATTATCTGTCAGATACGCTGAAGGTCTTTCGCAAGGGCTTTTACGTTCCCTGACTTCATTCAACTGCCACAAGCTGCAAACAATTACGAACTACGATTTTAAAACTCCCACACCATCATCCTCAACTCCATCGTCTACTTTACTAATCATCTACCGCAATCTAATCAAATAAAGGATTCTGACGTTGCGTCGATTGAATAATTTACTTCCACATTTCCTTTCAGCGGCATTTATTTCTTATCGTGGATACTCAGATATCACAACATCATATCACATTTCCTCAATCATCAAATGCGTTTTGTTGTTAAGAAGAAGTTCCGGGGCCTCGGTTAACTGAAACTTCTTGTTTTGGAAACCACGGTACTTTACACCGAAGACGTTATGCGAGGAAATAAAAAGAGGAGGGCCCAAGGGGGCTGGAATTCCCTTAGAGACTTTATTAAGTAAGGCTTCGTGTGGGATGTAATCTGTGCGAATTCCTCCTCCGCGCACACGAGTTATCGAATGAAACCAGTGCACTCATCTGTTAAAGGAATTGTCATAGAAAACGGAATAGTAAAGGAACGGCTTCATTGAGGAGTTAATACGAGGCGAAAGGCAAGATGGAAACGCCGTTAATGTTTCCTCGCTTTCAGGAATTTAAAGATTGATCTGAAATCACATTTACCACTGAGTTTGATGTTAAAATGACTAAATTAATTGCAGGGTTACGAAACGTAAAATATACGAAAAGTCTGCCGAAAATTGAGAAAGGTTTAAGGAGAGAATTTTTTTCACGATCCAGAAGACATTCTGACAGTAAGTTACTGAATCGGGGGACGTTAAAAAAAAACTTGACATTAGCTGCCTTAGCGAGCTTTTTTCTGTACCGAAACATAAATAGAAATTGTAAATGAATTAACAATAAAGAATGAAAAATATAACAAACCAAATAACATATTGAGAATAACTCATTCAATTGAGTATTTATAAATCCAACATGTATAGCATAAATAAAATACGTTGTTAATTAGGCCTTATTATGAGGCTCAGGAGTTGCAGAACGATTTATTCTCTCAACGTAGAAACTTTTCATATTGTTATTAATTGAAACTGAAATATTTCAACGGACAAATTATAGCCTTGTAGAAATGAAACTTAGGCTAGGGAAAAATTATAGAGTAAATGTTGATGGCAGAACACGTAAACATTTGAAATAGAAAAATAAGCTTTGATAAAGAAGATGGAAGTGGATGAGCGCCATTTCGGATTTCACTTTCGTCCACGAAATATTTCTATTTTCACTTTTAGACGTCTCTCACCTTTCCTCCATTCTGATGGGGAATTTCAAAATGGAACTTACTGTGATTTGTGTGTTATTTGTTCTTATTTTTTGCATTCGAGTCATCTTTTCTCGTTCCGAAGACATAAAACGGTCCACCAAAAATTGGTGTCCAAAATTAGAAGAATAACTGCAAATATTACTCAAACGCGGATGCGTAATTTGACCTTTTTCGCCGAAATAAATTAAGCAGTTATGCTATTCGTAGCTGTTTTGATACAGGGCACAAGAAGATTATTTTACGTTATTCCAAACAGAGATTACTGTTATATTGGTACCCGTACTTTTTACTTTCTCCTTATACGAAGTATAGAGAAAGTATTGTTTTCATGAAAAAAATCGACTTCGAGATTTCAACGGAAATACATGTTTTGGGGTCCCTAGAACACGTTTTAACTATTTTCGGAATGATGTCTGTGTGTATGTGTGTGTGTGTGTGTGTGTGTGTGTGCGTGTGTGTGTGTGTGATAGTGGGCGCTCTAACGTGAAAACCATTAGTCGTATCAATACCAAACTTCATATATAGTACTGTGGTGTGTGCTGTCAGAGTTGATTAGTTTTTGGACTAAATCGGCCAACCGGAAGTCGAGCTTCATTCATAAAAGCTCATTTCCGGTTTTCAAAATATCTCCATAAATATGATATTTACGTATATTGTATTACTTATAAAAGTTTTAGATTATATAATTTACTATAACTTTTGTATTTAACATATTTTTGTATCACCGGTTGATTAGGAGTTATTCGTGAAATACTGATAGACCGGAAGAAGATGATTATGTACTTTATGGGCGCTCTAACATGAAAACTGTTTGTCGGATCAACACTAAATTTCATATATAGTACTTTTATTACAGTCGTAAGAGTTGATTAGTTTTTGGAGTAAATCGGTCAACCGGAAGTCGAGCATCATTCTTCAAAGCTCATTTCCGGTTTTCAAAATATCTCCATAAATATGATATTTAGGTATATACTATTATTTATAAACGTTTTAGAAAATATAATTTACTATAACTTTTGTATGAAACATATTTTTGTATCACTGATTGTTTAGGAGTTATTTATGAAATACTGATAAACCGAAAGTTGCTGATTATGTACTTTGTGGGCGTTCTGGGCTCTATGGGCGAAAGGCCAAATTCATCGTTTTTTATCGAGCATGTCCCGAAAAACATTATTTCTAATGTTTGTGACGTAAAAGATGATAATATATAAATTAATCACTCATCTTTCAAGTTTAGATGGAATATAGAGTTCGAAATTACTGTCGCAGATAAATATTTACATCTTATATATGGAGAAAGTCATGTGCTGGCCACATCAGATTTTTTAATTAAAGATTCATGCAAATCTATGAGGTTTTAAAGGGCAATAATCATAATCTATTATATGAGGAAAAAAACAGAATTAATAGACAATAGTTAATTTTTTGTTGAGCATAGTTGCTTTTCAAAATACGGCCGAAAACAGTTATCGGCGAAGGATCCTTCTTAGGGCTCCATCGATCTCATTCTCCTTAAGCTCTCTTCTGCGGCTCCGAAGAATTCGGTAGAGGGGAGTTAATCCGAACACATCCTCAAGTGGAATACCTTCACCGCCAAATAAAAAATCTCCTCCGGCGCCCTAAACATCCGCCCTCACAAGTTGAGAGTTCCTGAGGAGGAATTCTCTTTATGAGAAACGCATCAGAGGAGTGTGGATCAGAGGGGGCCTCAGATATTTGGGGACCTAAGAAAAAAGTCATAGTCTCTGCATCCGAAGAATAGTCGCACCAAATGAAGATTAAAGAGACTTCTTCTTCGACGGATATTGATTTGCAAAAGAAGGTGATCTTCGCTCAATCGCCGAATGCAGCTCCATATTGAATTATGAATTTGTGCGGATGATATATCTCAGTTCCTGCAATCACAAAATAATACAGTAGATATTTTTAATTTTCCTTTCGGCTCCTTCATGGCCATAGTAATGAAGTACGTTGAGTGCCAATTTGCCATACATGTTGTTACATCACTATGGTGATTTGTTTATGTTTACAAAAAACCAAGTATATATAGTCTTTGTTGTTAATGTTGGAATAACCTGATGTCTCTTACTTCTTAAATTAAATAATTAAAAGGAAGATACACTTGGAACTTATTTACAAATTGGACCACAGAAGATATCACAAGCAATATAGCTCAACAAAGTATTATTCCTTTTCCAAAGCTATGATGATGATGACTCTTTGACTCGAAACCACGGTCATATTCCAATAAAAAATGTCTGATACTGTAAAATTTGATGTTCACTTTTGTTCCTAATGGATCCATACCTAAAAGTCTCAGCACTAACTATTGACTCTATTGATCTATAGTACTAGCGAATTTATTAACGCCAGTTTCTTGCTTTGTTGCTTCATAATGCATACATAATCTTCAAACACCGAAACATACCGATAGTAATATATCTTCTCCAAACTGGATTTAGAATAAAGTACTTTTTCTACGTTCTACAAAATTATTTACATAGTTACGTTGGCTATTGTCTATTTGCTTGTTGAATTAGAAACGGAGCTCATTGTCACGGTAGACGCCATTTAGTGAACATAGGATTCAATTGCAGTATGTCTTGCACTGAACCGAGTACCGAGTCAGGTGACGAATCGTCTATCGATTTCTCGCATTTTTATCTTACGCAGATTTTTATTCTAACTTTGCTTTGTTTGGCGTATTTCCTTAATATAATTGTACGAATGCATATTAATTAAAGACTCAACTCCAAAACTCCAGTATCAAATAAGCAAGCCTTCGAAATTATTATTCTAATATTATATAATTTGATGAATCTCGATCTCACATATCAATATTATGTATATGAGAGACAATGGCATAATTAAAAAGAAACATAAATATAACATATATATCCATGACTCAGGGTAGTATCCCTTAATAATTTTCTTTGCTTGCATTATTATCCATTTACTAATTACTATACATATAGCTACACTCCTGACTCATAATGACTACAAATTCCTGGGCATTTTTAATTAACTGAAGAATACTAAAGTTTTCAGGGGAGATTTATAATTCACAATCGAGTCGGGAAAATATCGAAAGTCTCTAGATTTTGCCCTAGGTTTAAGCCCAGAGAGGATTATAGTTTTCAATGGGATTAAACGGGAGAAACGAAAATTGGCCATGTAAGACCAATTTCTTTCGTTCATTAAAATATGGTAAAGTACGCGTACAGAAGTGAGACTTGGGCTACAAGAGATCTAAAAGATCAGAGTTTTCTTTTCTTGTGAAGGATTTTAACATTCTGGCTTGAAATTTGCAAAATTTTAGTTTTAACGCGTTTTTATTGCGTTTTTTCTCTTCCTTTCGAAACTTAAATCTATGGCAACGACCACTATTTAAATCGAAAACAAATATGTTTTCCATCCTAATTTCAAACTCCGTGATGAAATTTTAATGCATTTTAAATATTTTTAAATGTTTCTTTCAATATACGTTAACAGTGAATATCAAAAGAATCTAACTTTCATCAAAATGAACAGCAAATATTTGCATGGGAAATAAATTAATCATGAATACATATTGTAATGACATAAGTTTATGTAGAGGATAGGAGACCATGTATCAACGAAGATAATCGGAAAAGTCATGTAAGTAGTGAGATTATTCGAGGATGAAATTGACTATTCTACACTGAATCTATATAGGGGGAATAGGAAAGCAATTTAGCTTATAAATTCTCATTAGTTACTGGTGAAGTAAGTATTACACCGGATCAAATCTACCTGTAGCTGAGTAGTGAGACAGACATCAGAAAAGTGTTTACCGACATCAAATAAGTAATTTCCAAAGCCTTCTCACCTGAACGTAAACTGAAATTTACATAATCCTAAAATATAAGTGTCAGAATATTAATGTATGTACATTAATAATTTTAACGACAATCTTTAGAAATAATATAACTGCAAACAATACGAATCATTAGCATCACGACCACTACAGTGTAGTGATGTTTCACTTCATAGCTCACTTAAACCAATGCATTTATCATTTACTTATTTCAGACTAAAAAGTCCATTGCCATGGCCTTTTCCGTTTCCTCCATTATGGCGTTGTTTTAGTTTCTCCCTAGATCTACAAATAACCTCGTGGGCACTGACTCGCCAGCCTCCTCAAAATTCGGCTTCCGTAGGTGTAAAACGAAGAAAAAAATCCTTTGGGTGGAGATTGAAAGAGGGGAAGCTATATTTGATTCATCCTTCACTTTCATACTACATACATTGTGATACATTGTCACCGAAAAGCTCATAAGGACAACTAAACCCATTGCTGCCTACCTTTCTTGAAGGACCGTATTATCATTGAATATCAAGAAAGTGTAGCTTTCATCTAAATGAACAATAAATATCTACACAGGAATTACAATTATATCCTTGAACGATCTTAGGATATCGTTGTTCTACGTATATGATAGATTGCTTTTCGTGTGTAAATTTCTGTGCTTTTTATTATATGCCTATTATGTTTCGTCTTTTCAAATTTAATTACATATAATTATTCTGTCATCCTCTCTAAACAGACTTTAAAATTAAGTTCTTTTTCTACGTATCAATGCGTAGTACTTTACATAATTATAATAAATATTATTTTACAAGGGGTGATGGGAGTAAATCTTCGTTAAATTTAAAGTATTGCGTATTTATTTCGTATAATAAGATATTAAATTCACATTTGTATTTCCCATTATTATTTTTTAGGCTGCGCGTCCTCAACCGAGTCTTTTCAGAAGGATGTCATCTGAGCTTCTTCTGATTTTCAAGTTTCATTACTCGTTAGTCGGATTCATCAATATACAATCCAATAGCAGTATAACTTTCTTTGCTTGCGTTATGCAAGCACCCATTTACTGGCGTATTAATAAATTTGGGAGAAAGGCAACCCATGTTTCCGTAAGATCGTGAAACTTTGTCTGCACATTAAATTAAGAGGAATCCATCAAATTTCGATCCCTCATCTTTCTTAAAAAGCGGTCCCAAAGTGCGTCTATGGGGAGTGGCGCACCGCAAACTATGGCAACGGCGCACTATGTTCGTCTGTTATTTAATAAGGGAAATTCTTGAGGAGAGCGGAAGAGAGGTGAGGAATTCGGAGGAGTGGGATGAGGAATTGCAAATTTCAATCAAAGTCTTACGAACGCCTTTATCAATCAGACTGCAAGTGCGATAACTTCAAATTTTAAGTTGCCTATTGTTTTGAAGAAGCCTTGTACTATTATCCGTTTTGACTTGGTTGAAGAATTTTTAATTATAGAAATAATCTACCGAAACGTATCTTGAGTGATATACGTGCGTGCATATTTTCATCTTAGTTTCGTTATAATAAATCGTCCACTACACATTACACACTCGCTATTCATATACTCTAAAAGTTTTAAATAGAAACTACTATCTCATCTACTAAACAAGCATTTTCCTGGGTCTTCTACTGAGTATAAGTAAGAGTAAATAGAAGCATTAAATAAATACGAAATGCAAAATAGAAGGTATTTATTTTTAAGAAAGTTATCGCATTGTGATATATTTCAAGCCAAGAAGTTGAAATAATAAATACATTGCTTTTTATTTAAACTTAGCAAAGGTGCATCCGTTTTTAATTATGTTATCTAAATTTTCGGTAGTTAGAGGGGTCCATATTCTAAGTTAGCTTCAAGTTTAATAAATACATAACTGATATTTTATTACTCTTTTGATTCTTTTTTCCATTTCATTCCTCAAATTACCATCATCCGATCCCTTAATCCCTAATTAGTGGGAACTCAAAAAACGACCGTATTTGTTCCTTTTCAATCCGACCCTAAATCTTTGCTTTCAGTGGCTTCCTGGTGCCCTTTCATGCTCTCACCTACATCAAACCAAAGAGAACACCGCCAAGAGCACATGACGTCACTCTCCCCAACATCACCGCAGGAAAAATTCCCATCCTTCTTATCCTCGAATAAAAAGAACTTCCATCGAAGAGGTTCACTCTTTTCAGAGGATCCTGAGGCCATTTTGTGTGGAAGAAGGCGGTCTTTAACGACCAAGGCCGCAGGGGTGTACGCTCTGGCTGATGTCACTCTCTCCAAATCTCTTCCTCCACATGCCTTCTTATTTCTCCTCTTTCATCCTCCGTTTTCATCTTCTCCTCCTGCACCACTCCTTCAAAATATGGGAATATTTTTCGAAAATTCCACGTGATGTCGATTCCGGGAAATTGGTAAATCCCCAGTGATCCCGAGAAACAGGAGCTCAGATCGGAACACGTTTCATCGGACACGTAGGATGTATTGATGGTGAGCAATGAGACATATTTTGCACTGGAATTCTATGACACTCAGAAAAAGGCGTACCTTATTAATTTTTCTGGTTCACCGTAAATTCTCATTGGAGAAGTACTCGTAATTATTGAAAAATACTGCACTAGCTGCGGGTTAGTAAACTCTCAATAAAACAATATATAATCGATGAATGAGATGTGTAACACAACGATTTGATCCTCGAGAAAAATACTAGTATTTAGTCGCCTCATTATGCCGAGAACATATTGATGGGTAATTTTCTAATGTGTGAATTATACAAAGGAAGCGTATGATTACTATACAAAATCACTACAACACAATTTGGATAACACAGATAATTAAACAGACGCAGTTCTCGCAACAATCGACCGCATAAGGAACCCAAGAAAATAGCGCTACAAAAACCAAACGAATAGCAAATAACGATATGTTCTTGGTAAATCTCTACTTTTCTTTTCTCTACTTGAGTATTGCTGTGCGATTTGGGATCCTCACGAAGTAGGATTAATTTCCGATCTCGAGATGGTTCAACGTAGAGCAGCAAGGTTCGTCCAGGGAGATTTCAGATTCGACAGCAGAGTTTCGGCTATGATAGAATCCCTTGAATGGAACTCTCTTAGTGATAGAAGACTCGAATATCGACGGAAGCTTTTGATAAATTTAAATAATAATTAAATAAATTTATCACTACTGATTTCGGGGAGGAGATAACTGATATTGTTATCCAAGTTACAATTTTACGCGATCTTCGGGAGAAAACAAAAAAAGCGATACAGGGAAGTAGAGAACAGATAGTTACTTTTGGTCGTTTTCCCCGCTAAGTATTAGAAAAGCTAATAGCTCTTCAGGTTAGTTAGGAATGTCGGTGTTTTTACACCCCCTGCCAAGTACCACTGGCGGATTGCAGGGTCTAAATGTAAATTTAAATGTAAAATGTAAAAATCTCGTTTCCCATAAAGATTTTCATGTTCTGACTTTGACCTTATTTTCTCACCTTCTTGATAAACAGCGATCTATAGAGCATAACTGGGCTGATTTATAATGAATGATCGATTTATGCATATAAAACATAAAATTTCATAAAATGTCCTCATAGATTATTTTCGATACTTTTAAATAGACATAAATCCCCAGTGTATTGTTACGGGAACATGCTTGAGCTGCGGTTTTATAATCCCCAATATCGTCAATGCGACGAGTTGCTGAGATCCTCAAATTTCTACAACTACAGCAACTTCAAACAACATTTAAGATTTCACTGTTGCGATACTTGCTTCGCCTAAGAAAGAAAATAATTTCTGATTTAATTTTGCAAAAGAAATAAAGCCTGGAAGTAATGAAGAGTTTTCTCAAATAAATTTCTTATGGAAACGCTTTGACTCATCAAGGGTCGAACCGAAGACTATTGGGTAAATGCAAACTATCCTCTTATAAGCGGTGCTTCGTGTAAAAAGTATGTAAGAGCTTCAAAATGTTTGGTTCTCGGGTTCTAGACGAAGATAATCCTACAGACCCAGGAAAGTGCATTATAAAGTAAACTACGATTAACCTTTGTAACGTTTGAAGTAAACGTAGCTGATATTTCCTTCTCTCGCTTTATTCTTTAGATGTTTTCACTTTTTCTTGACCAGATTTTGCAAATTTTACTTTTTTGAGGACGTGATAATCTATGTATTATTCTTCTGAATGTGGATCCGGCCTGAATTTTTCTCTCATGATGTATTCCTAGTATTCCAAAAGATTGTAATCAGACATACACGATCATCCTCAATAATTGATAAACCCATTTCCTCCGTTGATACTTATTTACTGCAACTAAAACCCTCTCTCCCACAGCCCCTCCTTATTCGATTTCCTACCAACATATAAATATGTACGAGACCAAGATTAATATGTATCGATATGACGCTTGGGCATGGGCACATTTGCCAACTGATGGTGTAACGTGCGTTATCCCTTTACCGATACTTGGCCATTACAAAATGTTTGACTGGCCGACATAGCAATAGTATTGGAGATAATGCTGCAACGAATACTGCAATTATAGAACTAAATCTGAGGGACCGCTTCCAGCAAT
The DNA here is from genome assembly GCA_947579665.1 of Sympetrum striolatum. Taxonomy (NCBI): domain Eukaryota; kingdom Metazoa; phylum Arthropoda; class Insecta; order Odonata; family Libellulidae; genus Sympetrum; species Sympetrum striolatum. The sequence continues at coordinate 74,031,723 of OX388349.1, forward strand.
GAATTACTTAGGTACTGTTCGTACAGAAAAGATAAGTCGGCGAATTAAATAATTAACCAATCTAGTATTCTGATACGTGCTGAAATAAGGCGATTGATTGGATCGCGTGCGAGAGTACGCAGTTACGCCGTGAGTTAGCACGCACTCTGGTCGATCTAAAGTTGCTTAATCACTTTGCGGAGTTTTCCCATTTAGTGACCCAATATACCACTTTGACTGTTTCCGTTACTCGGCTCCGATCATTCGGTGATCGACGAAGTGATACGGCTGTTTTAAAGAGTTAATGGTTTAACGTGTTGGTTAGTACCTGATGATCAAGCGGACACGCACATATGCAACATTAGGTTAGAAAAGGGTCTTTAAGCTGCAGACAGTGAATGAATATACTTAACTGGTGAGTTTTATATTATAAATAGGCAAGCCTAAATTCCCATCCATCTAATGCCGTACTTATTTAACGCCCCAGTATATTTCGACGTCCTAAGAGTTTTTCGGGCGACATCAACTGAAATGTTTTGTCGTATTATTTAATTCTTCTTTGTGTTTGTTAATAATAAAGCCGTATGTATTTATTATTCTTTATGTGTAATGTATGTAATTATTTTAAGAGAAATAAATTAAATGTTTCGTTAAATTACATATTAAAGGTTAAAATTAAATATTCTTAAATAAAGAAAGAAATCATCGGCTGTCACATGTATATCTTTCATAACTTACAGTCGAGAAATATCAGCGAGGATTTCAAGAGGACAAAATGATTTTCCTGTGCCACTTCTTTTCAGATAATTATCCTTAAAATAAATATCCAAACGTTTTTCTCTTGAAATTTTAATTTGATGTGATCACTAATTTTGCCACTCAACAAAATAAGGAGACCACCTCAAGAGATCCTTGGTACTCTCGCATATTTGGTATGAGGCTCTAAACAGCCAGACGAATTCACCGAGATATGAATTATTAAAATAGCAATGTATAAATAAAATTGCTTCAATTTATATGCCGATGTAAATAATTGAAATTAGAAGGAAGTGAAAAAACGGAGTAAATCTCCGAATAGAGTTGTAAGCCCGAACCCGCGTAAAAAATGAATCAAAGAAATTTTGGTATTCTCAGTCGGAATGGTTATATTCATGCGGAGATTTATTTTGGACGGAATTGAAAATTGATACCACTATATTAACACTGGATGTAAAGTAAGGCAACGAAGTTCGAGGTTATTCTTAATGCTTATTATTATTAAGAATTATTGAGAATAAATGGGAATATAAGCATAACGAAAATATACAATTATACAATAAAGTATATAATTTTAAAATATTAGAAATATTTTCTTATGAGTGAGGAGAATGAACGAGTTCAAGAATTATAAGTAAACAATACGAATTACAAAAAACATTTCAAATAATTTCCACAAGAAAAATTTACCCATAACAGAAGAAGAGATATGTAAAGTATCGATTCTATATTAAGAAGTAAATAAAAACAGAAGAATTCATAATATTTTCCACTGATAAAAATGCGCATGATTCTTAGGAGAGGGGAATATAAACAAAACTTTTACTCATAATTACATAACAGTGGCTATTACCAATCTAAAAAGACCACAGAAACAACTCAAAAGAAAACTGTTTCCATTTAATCGATGACAAGTATACCGGCAAAAATTTCGGTAGTCCTATTGTCAAGAATATTTTAAATAAGTAATTCATTGTTGAGTGTGCAAGGTAGATAATATGAATGTACGAAAACAGTTAAAAATGTGAACCCTTGGGATCCGCCTGATTCATCCATTTATCTTCAAGCCGAAGGTCCTTTAGGATAGCCATCACATTTCTTGGGAACATTTCTTCGCAGAAAAGGAGCCTCGATGGACCCTTTCCCTCTTCGGTAGTTTGCCTTATCAATTGCGACCCGTGTGGCCATCCGTGCGTTGACATCCGTGGATTTACACTTGTTTACTCCCTCGCCAGTTTCGATGGCCTCAGCTATTTTCCTGTTCGCTGTGTCTGTGATTTTCCTTCATTTTTCCAAAATAACGTCTCTTTTCAATAACCTCTAATCAGGAATATCCCAGCAGACTGAATCCAACCATCGGTATTTCACTGGACAAAGTCGTATAAATGAATACGTATGCGTGGCTTCGAGATTTGACTTATCCTTCTTAATTTAATTGCGAAGGAAACAAGAAGAGAATTTCCAACATTCAAAATGCCTTCAGAATCATCTGGACTTGTATATGATCATTTCGGACCCAAAAGATGGAAAAGCAAGAAAAGGAAATCTTTGACCTAACTAAAACTTGAGGAATTTTAGTGATACTAAAACTTCATGACCTGCATTTATACTCACTAAATACACTGATACCTTAAGAGTAGTGGACTAAAATTTTGAGAACACATATCGAGACTGGTTGGGTCCACAAAAGGGATTTCCTATCGTGTTATTTCGCCAAATTTCAAGAATACTTGGTTTATTGAAATTGCAGAAATTAGACTGATCTGAAAAAGGACAGATCTACATTATAAAGGACAATAGAAAGATAGATTTCGATAAACCCATAAGTAAAAACAACGAATCCCGGCTGAAGAACGAAAGAAGCTATGCGATGGAAAGAGAGAGGAAAAAAGCAAACCTTTGCTAAAATTATTTCCCCCGTACTACCAAAATTTGCATAAACATGATAAAATTTGATCCCATACCGCTGATCACTTTTGACTAAAGTAAGTCACTTCTGAATCCCCATTTCTTGGAAATGTAACGACTATAACGCAAATTTTCCTTTGAGAGGCGTCACTAGCCTTTGAGAAAAATACCATCGAAATTGCATTAGTTATAAAGCGTATTCACTTTTACTCTCTTAGATTCACCTTTAAGATGTGTCAATGTCACTCTAATCAAGAACAGTTCACTATAGGACACTTAAGGGATCATCATCACTTCAATTTATCGAAGGGTTTCTCATTAAATAAAACTGGCTCACATTATGTGATATTTTACACTAAGTATGTTTTTGGAATTGTATTTCAGGGAGGGTTTTTTCAAACTCATTCTAAAATACAATTTTGATTTCATTTTGCAACTTTTCCAAATATCTCAGATTCTTTCCGATAATGAGCAAAATTTTAACTTCTAAACTATCCCAGGCTATTTGAAGATCCCTCTTGAAGGGATCCTCCTTCAAGAGGGTTCTTCAAGTTCTCTTGCATCGTAAGTTGGTATTAATTTCTTGGCATAAATCAGTTTTAAACAATAACCGCCACTTTTCTGCGCTTAAGTAAATATCGAAGTTATAGAAAATAAGAGAAACGTAAACTTCCACATTATTGGATTTTATTTACAACCGATTTCGGCGCAAAATCCATCATCAGGTCAAGTTTTTTTATGATGAAATAAATAAGAAGAAATATATTTTGTGGAATTTTACTAAGTGAGTTTTTCATTTCCATTGATATGGAATTCCACCAAGTCACGGCTTGTACCATTGATTATATTTTTAGACGGTTGAAATATCTGTCAGTTTTCTTATATTCAGCAAATACTACGAAGATTTCAATGAGCTGCCTTTCGATAGGGAAATTGCTTAAAGTATGGCATTGCTTATCGTTTTTATATAAATTTTAAATTCTCATAAATCTCCTAAACAGTGATTAATGGCGAATCAAGCGATATTATGTGTTTCTAAATAAACTCGTTCGTTATTTGGAATCCAAACACAGAATTCAGTATTGTTCAACTAGTGATCAGACATAACCTCTCGGAGATAAAGTCGTCCCTTCCCTCCTCATATTTCCCATTATCCCAACCCAAGAACGAGATCATTCCGGTCCGATGGCGAAGAGGAATGGCAAGGGGACACGGCCTTGATTGGATCCCTGGGGAGTGTCCCAAAGGAGAAAGGGCCCCCGGAATTACCTTTCGACAGCTGCAACTCCCAAATCGCGGAGAATGCGTTTGCGACCCTTTTCAGTGGTCAGCCGAATGATCGAAGAGATTTTTTTAACGGGAGTTCCTTAGATAGGCGATTTCTGCTGGCCACTCCCTGTAACTAGGGATGCTGCGGTCATCTTAACCACTCGGGGATGAACTCAAATGAATTAAGGAGGAACCGTTTAGCTCGAGAAACTTGCGATGTCTGCGAAATAATGCGCGGGAAATTCTCATGGATGTGAAAGCATCGACTTACATCTCATATTACAGAGTTTAGAATTACCACTGATTAATTAGTGAATTACTAGTGAATAATTTTTAAATGTATATTATAATTAGTTAATGTATATTATAAATTTCTACATTTAAGGGGAGGTTTTCGGTTCCCGTCCTTGGGCGAAGGCCGAACAGATTGAACTGTTATCTTACTACAACCCTCTCGAACGTTTTAACCTGGTACTTTGACCGAATTGCAGCAATACAATTAAATAAATAAGTATGCAAAGTATTACACGTTGAGCACCACCCTCTTCACCATTACATTCATTGCGCTGTAACATACAGCTATGAAATCGGTCCACGGGTTTTGTAGTTATTTATCATCAACGATAAAATAGGAAATTGTGAAAATATAAACAAAGCAACGAATCAAGCGGTAATATACTAAATGCACAACCATCTATTTCCAAATTAAGCATTCCAAAGTTCTTTTTCGATCCAGAAATAGAGCGATTCCTTGTATGTGTCAAATACACTGCCAAGTACATATACTATTATAATCATGATTTTGTTTAAAAAGCTGTTGCTAGCCATTTAGAATTAAATTTGTATTAGTCGATGGATTGCCTTCTAGTATACAAAAATGGCCACCATGAACACCATTATTCATATTTTCCTTTCCAATCAATTCTTTAAGAGCGTAAACTTACAGAAATTGCATGGGAGATTTCCCAATCTTTATTTGAATATAGGTACATCATTGAGACAACTATAATACTGTATTAGCTCGAATATAATGCGACCCCGATTTTAACGCGACTCCGAAATTTTCATAAAGATATTCACAAAAAAAACATAATACTCATAACAGAATTCAAAGAAAGTTAAATTCAATCAGATAAGCATTTATTTAGGTAATTATAGCTAATAACACAGGTTACATTCATGTCAATAAAATTAAGTAATGTAAAAAAATCGGCCGGACGTTCAGTAGCGTTTCAACCTCTCTAGGAAAATGTTTATATTACATTCCATTACTTAAACAACGAATTTAGCGCGAGTCGATTTTTATACGGAAAATAAACGGTCGAAAAATATCGCGTTATTTTCGGGCTAATACGGTATACATAGCTTACATTTTATATATATATTACATGGCATTGTATGGAGGATGCCAGTTGGTAGTGACCTTCTGAACTTGTGTTGTCGTGGATTGTGTGTCTTAGCGGTCAGACGCTGAACCTCATCCTCCATACAGTCCAGATTTGGTGCCGTCTGTTCTTGATGAACAAGGTACGTTGAAAAAGTTCCAAAACTTATTTTTTCCTAAGAAAACGACAAGCTGGAGAAATGCAAAATTCTGGCGGAAGACAGCGCCGCATATTGTGGGGACGTCAGTGCAAGTATGTGCTCGTCGGTGCTGAGACTACGCGAGTTGACACGTGTATGTACTAGAGGTCTGCATGGGCCGAAAATTTCAATCGAGGCCCGGCCCTTTTGTCGTTGAGTCCGACCCGCCCCTGAAGCTCCCCTATGCTGGCTGTACAATCGGCTGACGCCCTTAATGTCAGCAGCCACCAGATGGCAGCACTGAAGCTCGCCCTTTGAAACCATACTCTCATATGGAGTAAATAGAAAAAACAGCACGATTATGATACGTTTTCCCTGTTTTTCTTTGTGGGAGTAGTAAATACCAAAGATGGAATTCAGAATTACTGATTTATTCATTTATAAGTACTTAAAACAATTGAATAAAATGGGCAAATTAGTAAATCCGAAGAATAAGTGCAGGTTGCCTTCAGGGCACACTACAAGTGACTTGTGAAAACATTATTCGTAGATCAGCGAAGTGTTCTGCTTGGATACACAGAAAATAATTGATCCTTAATAAATTACCAACGTTACATCTACTTTCAACTAGGCCTTTTAAAACTAGAATCGCAGGATGCACATGGGTGGTCTGAAAAGTTTCCGACATTTCAACATTTCTTGACATGGTTTCTGAAAATGTTCTGAAGATGTCTAAAGAATCTGGGGTCGGAAACTTTTCAAACCACCCTCGTATATACATTTCCTGAAAACAAATCGAAGTTCCCAGAAATATTCTCCAGGAAATGAGTAAACGGTCAAATATTGTTGAAACATGCATAAATCCAAGAGTATCAACTTTTAATGACTGGCGTGGACTGCATTTTATCTTGGGGTGCCTGAAATGTGAAGTTAGGTTATACAATATACAAACATAAAGGATAGAGTGGTATAAAAAATTTATTGACCAAACATTAAGTTTTAGACAGTTTCGCTAATTTCCTGGAGACTATTTCTGGGAACTTCGATTTCTTTTCAGGAAATGTATATACGAGGGTGGTTTGAAAAGTTTCAGACCCCAGATTCTTCAGACATCTTCAGAACATTTTCAGAAACCATGTCAAGAAATGTTGAAATGTCGGAAACTTTTCAGACCTCCCATGTGCATCCTGCGATTCTAGTTTTAAAGGCCTCGTTGAAAGTAGATGTAACGTTGGTAATTTATTAAGCATCAATTATTTTCTGTGTATCCAAGCAGAATAAATTGCACTTCGCTGATCTACGAACAATGTTTTCACAAGTTACTTGTGTGGTGTGCCCTGAAGGCAAACTGCACTTTTTCTTCGGATTTACTAATTTGTACATTCTATTCAATTGTTTTGAGTACTTATAAATGGATAAATCACTAACTCTGAATTCCACCTTTGGTATATACTACTCCCACAAAGAAAAACAGGGTAAAAGTATCATAATCGTGCTGTGTTTTCCATTTACTCCTACTATGAGAGTATGGTTTCAAAGGGCGAGCTTGAGTGCTGCCATCTCGCGGCTGCCATCTCGCGGCTGCCATCTCGCGGATGCGGACATCAAGTTTGCCAAAAAATGTCAGCAGTTTCCAGTCCTATACTTTCTAAGTTCGTGGTCCGACCCCAACCCAGTCCGAAAGTAGATGCAAATTTTTGTTCTCAAGCCCCACCCGAACTTTCCATAAATCTTCTGTGATTTTCTTCTAAATAAAATGTATTATATTTTTTATGACGTTTTGAATGATGATATTTTGTCTTGAGATTCATATTGTTGACGACTGCTGTGCATGCAATGCCTTTGATTTTCCTTTTGTACTACATTTTCTGTATTTTATTTTGTACTTGACATGTTCTATATCATTTATATGATCTTTGAATCAAATAAAATTGAATTAAATTGAATTAATCGTTGCGATTTGTGAACAAATACACTTTTTTACAACTTCACGAATACTGAGAATTTTTTCAAGCATTGCGTTACAACTTTAAGAGGCTTCTGGCCCTATGCAAGAAACTAACGCTCTTTAAGAACGAATGATTCTCTCCTTCCCGAATTTTCCATGGGCCCGAGCCTGATAGACTGCCTTGTTACCCGGCCCATGCAGACCTGTAGTACGTACGCTCCGGCGGAAAGGAGGAGAATGTCCAGAAAATTCAGAACCGACCGATCGAGGGGCAAAGTCATGCTGGTTGTTCTGCAAGGGGATCGTCCGTCGCGAATTCATTCCTGAGGGTCGTAAGGAACTCCACGTAGCCATCGTCAGGCGACTACGCAAAGTTGTTCGCCGGAAGAGGTCTCTAATGCCTAATTCATGGATGCTTCATCACGACAATGCACCCGATTACTGGTCTCTCCTTGTCGCCCAGTTCCTGGCCATACTCGGGTAGTACTTCGAGGGAGTAATGACTATTCTGGTTGTTCACACATGAAATAAGTTCGGGAACCGATATAAAAGTACTTCGTATATATCTATCTGGTGATTACATGGAAAAGTGTATATTAGCATATAAAGAGAACATTCTAAGAATTATTTCTGTGTTTTGTTTCTTAAAATATTCCCATTCAAACCCAATTTAAATAGGTGGGGGCATTACTTTCAGTCAACTCTCGTAAAATACTTATAGCATTGGTGATATTAATCTAAAGCATATGAACTGTGGAAAATACTTTGCCATCTCCGTTCAGCCATTGCTTAAGTGGAATTCTAAGAAATTAACTTTGAGGATACTCAGAAGCAAATACTTGCAAATGTAAGGAAACTCCCATTAAATCATTTTGCTATAAATAACGATCTGCCGGTAGTAGGCTCCGTTAAGAGATTGATATTATAATTTTGTTTTATAATGTTATTTTAGATATATGATTTAGATGCATACACCGAGAGGCGTCAGTAGCGTGTTGCAGAGAGGTGGTTTCGTCTACTCCAATGATTTGTAAATAAGAAAAAGAACATAAAGATTGTCACGATTTAAAGCACGCAGTTCGGATTGAATTTGTCGGAAGAGAAACTCCGGTTCGATTTACTAAATACCAACGTCAGAGGCTCTGAAACGACGCTCAGTGAAATTTGAAAATTCGGACCGAGAATACGAAAATGAGACCAGATAACGGACTCTTATTTTAGAGCAAATTTTTATCATCTTCTTAGTGTAATCTTTTTTCCGGCAGGTTTCACCTTCACCTCGCATCATATTAGGTCCTCAGCATCTTTCATTTTCCTGAGATTTTGGCCATCTTTTATGTAATCGAGCATTCCCATTCTTCTCCCTCCTCTTCCCCGCTTTCCCTCTATTTTTATTTCATAATTTTATCTAATTGAATTGAATTATTTCCTCAGTGGAATCAGGTTTCCCCAATTATATCAGTTTTAAAAGTGCATACACGCACAAACGCAAACACCCATACCGTAGCCGGAAAATCCGGTTTTCCGGGACTCGATTTTTTTATTTTATACGGACTAACTTACGATTCTCTCCGAAGCCGTCCGAAGAGGATTCTAAAATAGGACGACAATTTGCAATTCTGATAAGTTAACCGATTTTTCGACAACGATGCAAGGGTCGAATCCCTTGCAATTTCGGAATAAAGGCTTCAATGGATGCATGGAGCTCGCAAGGCGTCTCTCCCACAGCTGAATCAGAGGAATAAGATAAGAAATGGGGAAACATAAAGAAAGAGGGTTGTTGAAAGGGGGTCTTCGTCTGCAGACACAACGCGAACATTTCACGCTTCCGGTCGGACGAGCAAAGGGCGGCGTTGGGGTGTTTGATGGGTGGAAAGGGATTCCTCGAGAAGAATTAAATTAATTGACTCCCTCGCAAAAAACCCTTGTGGTGGGGGAAGAGATTGTGGACATTGAAAAGGAAGTCCCTTAAGAAGGAATGCGAAGGATGGAAACAAAGGAAGGAGCGATCTCTTTGTTAAGAAAGTGCTGATATGAAGATGTTCTTTCTAAGAATGGGAACATTGATAAATGAATCAGGGACACATTATAAACAATCTTTTATCGTTCAAAATAAGTTCCTCATTCGATTATGTTGAACAAATGTGCACGTCTTGGTGGGGCGACACTTGCTTTATCTCGGTTTGGGTATGATAATTTCGCCTTTTGTAATTTTCAACATCAAATTTCGCCAATAATGACAGCTAATTAATTATAATTATCATATAATTCAAGTAATAAAGACGGATATTTGCTGAAGCTGGCTGAGTGCGAATCGATTCTGGAAAAACTATTTTATTTATTTTTCGGATCAATTTATTTCATTCAGCTTTGTTTTTCCGTCTTCTATTTTCTAATTCTTTGCCACTACTCTTTCTAACGACTCTTAGGACTAATTAAGACTAATAATCTTATGAACTCTTGTGATTCAATGGAATCTGATCGAAAAACGCTATAAAGATATAGTAAAATAGTTAAAGTAAAATATTTTGTTAGTTTCAAGATATGAAATCATACCCTTTTATGAATCACCAATGCCTCTTCTAAACTTTGAATAACAAATTAATGTATAGATCCATACAGTTATGACAATATCTCTTTTTTCCATCCATTTTTCAACTACATATTTACCCTGCAAACCGCCTTTCGGCGTCTGGATGCATGCACTATAATTCTGCCCACCTAATAGTTTACTTTCGCGTATCGTTCGCGAAAAATATGAATATTTGAAGTCACTACCGGGAAGACACATAATATAAGAACGAACTTTCTTTTTAAGTATAAAGTAAATTGCGTCTTTGTTTACATATTCTATCTTTAAAAGATTCCTTCTGGAATACCGAAGCATCTGAGTAGCGCTCACTTCTTTGACTGTTCTTAAAATTCAGTACGTCAAAGAGAGATTGGAACTAAAAATTTTGAAATTGAGAGATACTTTGGGAAGATAAAAATTTCCAAATTCATATTACGACGGATGAATACAAAGGAATGCATTTATTTTCCATATACGTTTAAAGCAAGTAAGGCGAAGAACGGATTAATATTGCGCACTTTTTCATGACTAATTCAGCTTCGTCAGATCTCAAATCTAAATTATTATAACTACAGGAGGCCTTGTTTGAGGAGGAATTGTTTGCCAAAGTAATTCCGTTCTAGACACCACCGCGATAGGATTCTTCATTTATAAATTTTTAAATTTAAATTTTCGTAGTTGGAGCGAATTCTAAAAAAAGGAGAATCCTGAGAGTAAATCAAAGTTGGTGGAAGTGGGTCGAGAGAGTGTTTGAGGCATTCCGTCCAAAACTAATTAAGTCAGACTGATCGGAATTACTGAATAACGCAGACATCACTTTAAGAAGTAATATATCAAGTTTTCCATTTAACCCCTTAGGAATTAAAGTAGAGGGTAGCAGAATCGGAAGATTAAAAATCGATTTTCAACAATTTTCCTCCAAAGGATTTTTCCCTAAATTCATTCCATTAAACGATGGTAAACTTGACACTGCCCACCAGATCATGTAGTTAACAGTATCAAGATAATAATTAGTAATGACAGTAAATATTAAAGGCGCATATGCTTGAGAGAATACGCAAAAAGATTTTGATGTTTGTAAAGCAAATTTCAAGTAAGATTTATGCTTCGGTCGGTACTTTTAATTATTACTAAAAGGTGATGGATTCAAAATGTTATTAATTGAGGATGACGAGGAATAAACATGAAAAATCTGATGTGGCCAACACATGACTTTCTCCATATTTATTGAAAACAGAAGCCTATGCCGGTAATATATAAATAACTCCAAAACAATGAGTGTTACAGGACAATGTTTCATACAAAAGTTGTAGTAAAATACATTATCTATATCTTTGGTACATAATTGTATATACCTACATTGCATTCTGACAGAGATATGTATGAAAAACTTCCATTTCTGGATAAACAACAACTTCCGGTGAACCATTATTCAAGAATAACTCCTAAACAATCAGTGTTACGAAGAAATGTTTGATACAAAAGTTGTAGTAAAATACATTATCTATAACTTTTGTATGTAATTGTATATACCTACATTGCATTCTGAGAGAGATATTAAAGAAACAATATTTTGTTCCGGTTAAACCGGAACCTCCGGGTAAGCGATATTCATCAAAAACTAATCAACTTTTGGCATTGTTATGAAAATACTAAATATGAAGTTTGGGAATGATCGAATAATTACTTTTTAAGATAGAGCGCACACAAATGTTTTTACCACAGACAGACACACAGACTCACAGACACACAGACAGACATGTTCGGGAAAATAGCAAAAACGTGCTCTATGGGCACCAAAACATCTACTTCCGTCGAAATCTGGTGGTTGAATTTTTTTGCGAATACAATACTTTCTCTTTACTACGTATAGGGAGAGAGTAAACATATCAGAGATTAATTGTGTTGGTTCATACGGAGGTCAGGTGTCTTTCACCACTCCCCCACGTTTCGCAATTATTGCGTGCCATTATTTGATCGGAGCAAATAATCCCATAAAGTATTTTTACGAAATTCTAACCGTCTTTTGAACTTCTGTTAAATAACATTTCTCGATTCAAACTCAATCCAATTATATATTGAACCTTTAAGAGTCGTTTGAAAAAAACGACACTCACAGAATCATCAGGTACTATCATTCTTCCAAAATATGGTTATAATACATATTATGTTATATGTACGTCATCAGGTCGTATTCACCAAAATCTTAAATAAGACGTAAGTAAATATCCCAAATATCAATAACTATGCGCACCTTTTTAATCCTTCTGGCATTCGTGACAGGAAAAGTCTCTTCCGGGAAAAATCATGATAAACCGGAATTTATAAACTTCATCCAAGAAAAGCATTAAATGATAAAAGCGCGGCAACATCTTATCCTTACGTATAATCTGACCTTTGGAGCAATGCTTTCAATCGTCTTCAGCAATACGAAAAATTAATTTCTGATATATAATGCAGCACCTACTAAATTCTTCGTCACCAATTCTTCTATGACTTTAAAAGTATATCAAAGGATGCATCGCAATACATTCTCTTCTCGTACCGAAAGAGTTCCGTTTAGAAATCAAAGGCTCAGCAATCATCTAAATCCGCAAAACGTGTTAAATGCATGATAATGGACCAGATGACATTAAGCCACGAGCTTTGAAAAATCAGGAATTTAATGGAGTGATGAATGATAACGAATCATGAGGATGGACAAAAGGGAGTGACCGCTGTTTTTCAAGACTATGAAGTCACTGCACGAGTTTAAAAAATCAAAAGTGATGCCTACAAATCAATGGATAAAGAGATAAATTAATCTACAATACTTAATTTCAAACTGCACCTTCGTTAACCTTGAGCAAACTACTTCTCACGGAAGCAAAAATATATTCTTATAAAAAGATTCTCAGTAATGGATTCCCCGTCCTTGCGCCAATCTTCTGCCTTGACTCGAATTCAACTTCACAGGTTTAATTACATCGTCTGTAAAGTATTCACCCCGAAGGCCGGTTGGTACCTCAAGCCCTTCGGCATAAGCTACTAAGGGTGTGCAGAGAGGAATGAGGTTTACTAGGCAGGATGAGGAGTGAGGTAGTTTGCCATTGCTTTCCTCACTGAGCCAGAATGCTATTAGCGGAACATGTCCACGCAAGGGAAGCACAATGACTCTATGAGTAACACTTTTCTTGGCAATCCGTAAGAAGAGACCAAAATCAGTGCAATTATTCACTCATACCTCGGTAGTATTCATTTCATCACAGCCATGATCAATCAATCAAGACTGGGACAAAAGAAAACGAAAGATAGATTTTTCTCTATCCTGTACCACATGACAAATTAAAAGATTCCATTCATCAGAGTATGGTAGCAAAAAGTAATTACATCGAATGAGTTATAAATCACACGTTTATAAAACAGTTCATTCTACTGGACGATCAAGTCTCAAAAAGTTCAGTCAAATAAGCAATAGCCTCTTCCGGAATCCGTTTCGGGGCTTCCTTGCGGAGCATCGATAGCGCGAAGGAAAAGATAGAAAGGCATTTCGGAAGAGACAAAGCGGGATCTGAATTAAGATAGGGCGAAAGAGAGTAAACGCGCATAAAATTGGAAGAAGATGAAAGGAAAGAGGCAATCACAAGTACATCGAGAGAATCCGACAAGTTTAAAAGATTTCGGCGGAAGTGGAAAAATTGGCATAAAACCGCGAAGGATAAAAACGTGGAAAAATCCATCTCCTTCTCCTCGGCAGCTTTCTGAAAGGAAGAATCCCTAATGAAAATTTAACTTGCAAATTTATACCATTCTTCTGGAAATCTCGTGGCATCCTTTGCCATCCCCACGTCAATACAACTTGGAATTTATTCGGCAAATTCCGAATTCCACAGTTTCATTTCTGGCGCGTCATAATTATCGCCCTTTTTTAGTCACGGCAATATAATTTCCCAACTTATCGGCCTCTCATTTTTTGGGATTTCTCAACTTTTCTTTCGCCAAAGTTTCCAAAGAGCAGATAAGGAAACTCTCCTCATCATCCCAATTTGCATGATTTTAATTTTCATTCAGCTTTTCCCCTTTTCGTTTTTTTACTTGTGGCATTTTATGAATAATAATTCCGGATTTATTAACGAAAATAAAGAAACTGTTGAAATGCGCATTTCAATGGCGCAGTGGTCGCGAGTTTTTTCCCCGTCTTTCTTAGATATTACGCTTGCTAATTACACCTAATTCTGATTACGGTCATAATATCCTTATCATTGCCCATTCAAATTCCACTTCTTACTCATTCCTTTATCTTGAAGAGACGGCTGATTATACTCGTTCAGCAAGGATATTGGAACGATACCTCTTTTGGAGTCTCTTAACAGTTTAGCCGTAATCTCAGTTAAACAATATTGATAAGGTGTAAAGAGGGGAGATTTGAAACAATTAATGAATTCGAAGTTTAAGAGATCTCCAATAGCCTTATTAGTCGACGCCCATCGTTGGCACAAGTTTTTCGAAACAACAGAGGTCCGGATAACCAACTTTCTCAGAAGCACCCGCCATCTTCATGGGGGGTTTGAAGAATAGTTATTCTTAATTGTCGACGTTTATAAAGCAGTTTTCGACCATAACCTATTAAATAATTAACACAAATTATAAGGGAGTCAAATTTAAAAAATTAGAAACCTCAGTGCCACGGGTTCGATGCCTGAAGGCCCCGAAGTCCCAATTTTTTCCATTAAGATACATTGGGGGTATTTTCGAAAAATGTTTTGAGGCATTTTCCGGCAAATTAGAGTAATGAAATTTGAAGGAGCGTTGGCAGCCGTGGATATCCGACGAAAATCACAAAGACTTACTCGAAGATTATCCTTGGTTCGACGCTAGGTCAAGGCAAATATTCTCCTATTAAAAATACATTGTGGTGATTTTTAAGATTGTTTTTGAATCCCTTCCCGATAAGATGGAAACTTGAAACTCGGCATGTAGATAGAGATCATGAATATATTTTATGCACGCTCTTTACCGTTTCGCTGATGGTCTTTGGTTCGATCCCAGAGAGCCATTTACATTCCTCAATGCATTTCTAATGGGGATAACGGAGTCTTATTTTAGGACCTTCCCTGTATTACATCGACGTCAAAATTTTAATTAAATAAGTTCTATTTCTATCATTATATGTATTCATATCTTCCAAAAGGTCCTGGGTTCGACACTAGGCGTCTCTACTATTTGAAACGTATGGTGGGAATTTCTAATTACTTATGACACAGTTTCGAAAATATTTTTAGCTACATCCCGGTAGGAGAGGGAATTCAAAATCATAGAGGTCCCACATAACGCGCTCTAATATATTGATATCTATTAAAATGTCACCAAATTTCTACGAGTTTGACAATAGGTGGGTGCACCTTTTTCCTATTTAAAATAAACTGTGGCAATTTTTAAGAATATTTTCAATCTCTTTTTTTCTTTGTAGGACCTTCTCGATGTGATACCGACTTTAAATTTGTATCATCAATATGTTTGCAGAATGCAAACAACTTTTACTCAATAATTCTTAAATGTTCACAAGCTGCTAAAGAAACCTCAGGCGTTCCTCAGGGAAGTGTGCTAGGGCCTTTTTAATTTTTAATTTACATCAATTATTTCCCAAAAATGCTTTAATAGGGCATTCGTTTGTTTGCTGACGACTGCGTTATTTATGGAGCAGTAAAAAACCTTGAAAACTGCACCGCATTACAGGAGGATCTTACAGAATGGAACGTATGACTATTTAAAAATAAATTAAAATGCGATGCTAACAAAAGCAAACTAATTAATTCCAACCGAAATAAATTTAAATTCAATTATAGCATATGATGCCTGGCAACAGATAAGGACATTCAATATCCAGGGATCACTGTTAATAACAATTTAAAATGAGCCAGTCATATCGAGAACATAACTAGCAAGGCATACAGAATTAATTTCGTGATTAGAAACCTTAGAAAAGGCCGAGGGAAGTAAAGGAAAATGCATTCTTAACACTTACACCTATGCTTGAGAATGGCGATTGCATTTGGGACCTACACCAAAAAGGATTCACTGACAAATTAGAAAATGTGCAAAGGAGAGCAGTAAGATTCGTGTTGGGTGGATGAGGGAAGAAAGGTAGCGTCACTGCAATGTTTGATGAACTTGGCTGGGAAAAATTAGAATATAGACGTCAAGTAAAAAGGTTATGGTATACATACATAACTATAACAGGAAAGCCTTCGTTGAAAGAATCAAACAATAGACTCAGGGAAAAGGATTACCTTGGGAGAAACATCGACAGTCATAAAGTTGCTAACCCTTAAACAGAGAAGAGATATTTGAAAATATTAATTTCCTTATCGGGGAATAGTAGAATGGAAAAATTTACCTGTAGAAGTTTTCGAACCTTTTCCCCCATCTCACAATGCATTTATCCAAAAATTTAAACGTTTTCGTGATTTTGCTTTAATATTGTTGTGATTTTTTAAATATTGCAATATTCTTGTGAAATATTTTTGTAAATATATGTAAGACGAACAAGAGTTTTTGGGGTTTTTTCTCCTGACTAAGCTTAATACCAGGCAGATGATTTAATTTATCCCTCCTCCTTCAGGAATGACTACCACCTGGACTGGTGCCTAGTTTTAGCCCTTAAGAATAAATAAATACTCGTATTCATACCTTTACATCTGCGATTCTTCATAGCAATTAGTTCGCTGCTGCAAATGCTTGAATCCTATGAAATTTCTTTCTCTTCATATAACCTACTACGTATTCTTCCGATTAATTTTAAGTTAGCTTAAATTCGCAATGTGTTATTACGAATAAACTCATGAGTTCGGATTCAACTGTCGAGTTGCCTTGATCGTCAGGGGGATGGGTTGTTTACAACCTCCGAATTTCAACAAAATATTCGTGCATTCGTTAAGAATTCTCGCAATGACGAACTTTAAACGATTTTCCACGACCAAAATAAGAATCCTCATTGCACTTCCCTTCTTTTAGTGTTTCATTCGATTTCGTACGACTTTTATTTCAAATTAAGCTTTGCGAAATAAATGAAGACTGAAACAACGAAAATGAACTTTACGGGCATTTCTTATTCAAACGCTTCACTCGTCTGGGATCGAACCGGAGACGACTAAGTTAACAAAACCTATCCTCTACGTGGGTTCGACATTAAATAACATACAAAATTTCAAACTTTTACTTCCTCGTTGCAAGTAATCCATTGCATCTATATCAAAATTATTCATGAATTGATTGAAGCTAAATTCCAAATAATTCCTAGGTGATATAAAACACTCAGTTTTCCACGTATCTTCTACCTTTTTTGAGAAAAACAAATGTTTATCAAGATTTCGTTCAGTTCTTTTGATATTTATCATTGGAGAAGGCATTTTTACAACAAAGATAGAACGTTAGTGATATCACTACCGATTACATCGCTTAAATGAGATAACTCCCGTAAGTTTTAATGTCTACTTTCGCTTGGATTACGTTTCCTCATTCCACGTTTATAAAAATATCAGAAGACAGTATTTTTCGTCAACGGGATCTGAAAACATTGACATTAAATTAAATCCTATTCAAGAGGAGAGGTAAGAGTTCACTCTGATTTTTTAAACATAATTTTCAAATTATTGTTGCGATATAATTAAACATATGCGCCACTTACATTCTTAATTGGATAAAAATTTTCTTCACAATTCTTACAGTTAATTTAACAGCAGAGGGTTAATTATGAAGTGTTAAGTAATTTAATTAAAGAACAGCCAATGCCATTTTAAGGAATAAATTAGGTGTTAATTCATAAAAGGAAGAGTTTTAATTAGATTAACTACATTACATTGTAATTCATTTGCGGCCGTTTATTTGATAGTTGCGATGACTTCGCTCACTCGTTTGCTTTCTGTCATATATATAGGACGTGCTAAGCGACTGTTTCATTCGTTTTCGTTTGTGGTTTACAGATTTGTGGAGCTATTTTTGTGATTTCGTCTACATTCATTTGGTACTCAGTTGTTTCCTCTATTTGTTGAATCGACTGTTGCATTAGTTTAGTCTGTGATTTACATTTGTGTATCTGTTTTTGTGATTTCGTAAGTTCCATAGGATGAAGAGAAGTATTGTTTTTCATAAGTTTAAGGCTTTTCGTATCTAAATATTTTTATATCCAAATTTCATTACTTTCGATTTACATTCATTTTCCCGTTGAGAATCAACGGGAACTCCGCTAGTATGCAATATTACAAAAATATTTCATAAATCGAAAGTTATCGAGTAACAGTATGAACCAGAGTCTATTTCTTCCTAGAACTACTTTCCAACAACATCGCCCAATCCACCAACTGCCCTAGGACGCCTTTTACGACCTCTGGAACGACTACTTCACCACCGATTCTGGGTCTAATAAAACGCCCTCTGAATCAATCCGTTACGAGTCTTTCATCGCCAAAATAGCATTAAAACGCCATCTGAATCACGAAATCTCTAATTCACTCACTTTCCGAAAGAGGGAGACAATTGTTTTCAGCGCTATCTTCAGCGATCAGGAAGAAGGGCAAAGAAGTCACGCGATCACGTATTTCAAGGCGTAAAGTGACACAGCGGGTTTCGGACAAGAAGAAATATGAAAAATGTGAAAATTGGAATGAAAATGGACTGAGAGGAAGAAAGAGATTCAACGAAAATGTGGAAACAGTCGCAATGGCAGTTCGAACAGTTTTCTACAGAGAAACTCAATGGTATTTATTAGTAGTAGCAGTCAGACAGCCAAAGCAACAGAAATCTGCATTGGCTGCAAAGAGAACTATATCATTTGTAAAACGCAGGTGATTGATGTACTCCCCATTTACTCTTAAGCCCTTCTCCTCCCAATCAAAGGTTTAAAAAACTTCTTCTAAAATGGCTGTGAACAACATAGGTGATAGACCGTTACCTTGACGAACTCCCATCTCAATCTTAAATTCATCGGTCTCTTCATGCAGCATTACAGAAGCTGTGGCATTCTCATAGATACTGCAATTCCCATTGATTCTCCAGAGGCTTGTTCGTAGTCCACAAAGCAGAGGACAAGTGGCATCTCGTAATCTTTTTTTCGGCATATTCGATGTTATCACTTGGAGTGTCTGAATTTTCAGTTCCTTACATCATTTTCCGGGTTCTATCAATGTACTTCTTATCCTTCGGTTTTCTTGGTATGCTTGCTACTTCCCACGACATCAGAGCTCTCCTTCGAAAAGAAAGAGACATTTCGATGCGAATTTTTGTGGATTTAATAAAATTTTCATAATTTTCTCTTGCATACTTTGTAATACTCTTCTAATCTTAATAACCCAATTTTTTATTCTCAGTAATTCATATATAGCTTTGTTGAGGTCCTACAAATATAATCTAATAAGAGATAGCTCGAACGTGGCGTATCTTCCGAAACGGCCTATTCTTTAGTTGGGTTGGGTTGGGTTAGAGCAGGGTTTCCCAAACTGTGTTCCGCGAAACACTGGTGTTCCGCTGAACCTGAATAGGTGCTCCGCAACAATTAGGAAAGTTGTTATACTCTGCAATACATTTAAAGATCTTCTACTACCTACTTCAAGTAATAATTTAAGTTAATTTTAAATTTCCTGCCTTTATGTATGTGTACGTGTAAGCGGGTGTTTTAAGCGAAAGAGGTGCCGTGTAAATAATTTATCTATTCATATTTTTATGTTTTCATTATAATATAATAATTTTATAATAAAAAAATTGTTTGTTTTAATTAAATGATTTTTATATTTTAAAAGTAAAATATTTAACCTAAAAGTAAGTTAAGTGTTCCGTATAACTTCCTAGGTTTGCGAAATGTTTCAATGCAGAAAAAGTTTGGGAAACCCTGGGTTACAGGAAGGCAATTCACAGTAAGTCAAGAGGTGGTTATTACCGTTGAAACAACGGCGGAAGCCAATTTTCATAGACCCGTCGTCCGAATATCTTAAAATATATGAAAGCCAGAAAATTAGCTCACACAAAGTAGGTCTTAGTTCTTACGTGTTATTAAGAAAGGGTAGACGTTGACTTCGAAACTAGACTGACAAATACACAACAGAGAAATGGAGAAGTAAAACAATCTTAAGAGCATTCAAGTGGGCGGAGAGAGATGAGGTGAAGAAAGACTGAGAAGAACATAAATTTCGGTGCGTGAGCCGTCCACATTGGACTGCCGTCCGTGCGCAGAACTGCCTTTTCCTAATACCCGTCCGACACGGAATCTCCAATTGCCTTATCTGTAATGTGGATCTTGATTACAGTTTAATTCCACAGAGAGGAGTCCCCCTTTAAACGTTTCACTGAGATACTTCGAAATTTGAGTGAAGATTTAATACGCGCCCACAAAAGACTTGGAGGAATCACTAGTCGATTCGTGCACTGAACAGTCATGCGTAGTGTGTCTTTATAATACCGCGGAAAACCGAGAGGAATTGGTTGCTTTATGTGGAGCATCTAAACAACTATCGCCAAATAATATGCTATTGTCGAATATATTATCTTCAGCAACCACCGATTGTTTGTTGGAAGGTCATTGTGAGTTCAACAACAAACTCGTTATACTTAAAATGGTTGAGGAGGCTACTCGGTGGAGAAGGCTTGTCTAACTGCGCATTCCGAAGTATTTTCATTCTTTCTAGCCATTAATTTTAAACGCCATTTAATAAAATCAAATGTGTGAGACTGTTAATGAATGCAAAATGAATTTCTGACTGTGGAATAATTCTATTGGTTTAGGTGCAGAGTTTCAAACGTTGATTATTGGCGTTCCATTCATAAGTCCGGTTCCATGGGAACAAAATATTTTGGATAAATTCAATCGAAGAAGCCTTATTTTGGTGGAATTTCGTAATCGGGATCACATTGAAATAAATACGCATTTTCCACAAAAACTTTTTAATTGGACGAGATGCAAGATACAAGATGCAAATGAATTTGTATCTTGAACCTGAAGATGAGCGGTTAGCTCGAAACCGGTCGTGCAATAAAAATTTTTTTGCGGAAATTGCATAGTATATAAAATATTTTGGTTATATTTCACTTCAGCAACAACCAAATCGCTTGGTTTATCCAATCGATATAGTTTTTATTGCCTTGATAAAATAATTATCTATAAAACGATGTGGAGTTAGGTGGTGTGTCTATGGTTATTATGGTATGTGTCTATGTGGAAATTATTGACTTTCAAAAACTCCACGAGAATAAACTTTTACTGAAGTTTTTTTCCAGGCATATATTATGCGTTACACGCACTTGCAGCTTACCCTTTTACTAGATTAAAATGACTGAATTAAAACAAATAATTGTTGAAGTTCTTTCATTAAAATTTGAAAGTAAATTAGAAAGTTTCAAGTCACCGTCTCATACGTTTATTAAATGCGAGTAAAGGCTTTTAAATTAATAAGACTGGATTTAAAATAAAAGACTCGCAATTGTAATAATTTGCGAGAAATACGAAGACTTTTCTTTAAAACGCCAGTTTTCATGCTCTGCACGAAGTTGGTTGAGACTCGGAGGTCGACGCGTACGGGAGGCCGCAAACTGTTCTCATTGAAGCCGTTGGAGGCGCCACTGTGACTGGAGTGTATGAATCAAGACAGTGGGGATTTCATTCTTCATTTCATGCAACAAGAAGTGTTACTACTTTCCTCTCCAAGCATTCTGTCTGATCACAGATTAAGCTTAGAGGTTCAAAATCTCCAATAACCGGCTTTGTCGTCTCCTCCTTCCGCGGTATGACAACAGGAATGGTCGGATTAGCGACGTTTTAAGAATTCACAATGTACATTTCAATAGCTAATAACCCCTGATGGAGGTAGTATCACTATTCAAATGTACAGTCCTGACCAAACTTAACCCACCACCGGTCGTTAGGATCGCTAGGGAGGTGGTGCGTTAATTTTGGTCAGGACTGTACATAAAGAGTTCTTAAAACGTTGGTACTCGGACAAAGACGGCCATTGGAGGTTTAAACCTAATTTTCTTTTTTTGCAATAGAATATGCTGATAGAAGAGCTGAAATATTTCAATAATAAATCCAACGGATATGCTGAAAATGAGTAAAACGATGTATTTAGTTGGTATGACTCGAGCAGCCACGAAAAGGCATTCTGTAGAGAGGTTTAGATTGGCTGATCCATCAGAGGGAGGTTGAGTCTTTACTTACTATGGGAAAATAAGACTTTGATTAAAGTATTTGCATGAATTATATGTTTTCCTCTTTTGTTTTGTATCTTTATTCCATATCATCACTCATGTGTCCATCACTTCCATTTTTGTTGTAGCTCAATTCTGTTAGTTTTTTGTTTTTTTTTCTATTTTATGCACCAGCGTAGTGTATATATTTGTATAAAGTTATGCAGCGCAATATGTACATTTAGTGTGTGAGTCGGTCCCTGAAACGAGAGATATATCTCCAAGGGATCAAATATTCCATATTCTGTCATACCAAATTGTATATTTTTTGTCTTTTTTATTTATGTATAAGGAATAAATATAAATTCTAATTCTAATACCTATTGAATACCGTTCCCATATTTGGATAAAACGTTGGAATATCTCAATGTGAAAGAGAAAACCGGAAAACTTTCTGGAGAATGTAGGTGATGAGATTTCTAAATGTGCAATTAAATTGGCAATAACCGGAGAAAAGAAATATTGTAACATTTGAATTCCGAGTGGGAGAAGGCAATAAAAAGGAGACGATCATAATCAATCAATCGATCGATTTAGAAAAGCACCCGTTGTGATATTTCGAATGAAAATCTTTAAAACGGAATCAACTTCCTAATCCTACGGGATTAACCGTCAGCTCAATCAGTAGACAGCATTTTTATCGAAAGACGTCGAGCATCAATTCCTGCCTCCTGAGGAAGATTAAAAAAAAAAGTATTTTATCCGGCGAATCCTCTTACTTGCGATGCAAGGCGAGCGATTCGAACGGGCGTAAAGTCTTTCCACTCAAGTTTATTTCAAGTTACACACTTTTTAGATAATAAATCGGTTTCGTGTGATTTATTTTACCAATTCACTCGAACCGATTTCTTTCTCTTGGGTGCTATCAAAAGAACTGCATTCCAATTTTTTTGCGATAAAAACTTTTCAGTTTCCGGTTTCTTCGGCGTGTACTTATACCAATCGATGAGTCTCAGTACAGCGGTGAAGGAAGTGTGCATATGCGAATTATTCTTCGGAATTTGTTAGAGCAGCATCAAATGGAAATGATACGTCTTCAGATGAGGTATGTTCCGTATTGCTCACCCAAACCACATTCTTTGAATTCAGAATCAGTTTATTATAAAGTATATCAAAATAAACATTGGCAATGATAAATTCCGCTGAATCTTTGTAAGTAATTTTGTATGTAAATATAATAAACGAAAAACCTGTATTGATGTTAGATAAATTAGCCGAAAATTCATAACATGGACGTCTCAACACATTCGAATAAATTTAAAGTTTTTTTAGCTGAAAATTAAGTTGGAGAACTCATAGTTAACATGACTCAAATAGTTGAAACACCCATTGAAATATACCCTTGTCTTGCCCTTGATCCTCTATAGAGATTTAAATTAAGTAACGAAAACAGAGATTACCTGTGATCGATATTCCAAGGCGCAACTTCGTGAAAATACATTACAACGGTTAACGACACGTTACAACATGTTTAATACACAATCGGGCTAGAATCTGAAAGCAGAATATGAGGCCAAAATTTGTTTTTTCAGCGCGAGACATGAAACTTCGCACAGCTATTACAAAATGATTGAATTGTATGCTTTGTCAATATTCGATATTCCTGCGAGTATAAATATGCAGGGCGTCAAACTTGAAAATGTTTCACAGAAAATGAGTCTTGGATTTTTCAGGGAAACATTCAAGTACGTTGATTTATAGTCTTTTCGAAGAAATTGTTGGGAAAATGGCAATTCAGACACTACAATTCTTTTGCCTACCAAATCGTTGTAGGTTTTGCACTCAATGGTGAGTTATAGCTCATTTAATGCAACAAAATGGTGGACCACTTTTTCGGCTGTTTCGAGATAAAGTAAGGAGAACAAATAGGAAAACGTCAATAGACTATCATGTCTCTTGCACCACATCAATATCAAAGGCTTCTAGATATGGAATCTGAAGCGACAGTTTCAATTCACCTGCTATCCTTGGATTGCGGTGAATTTCTCGTTTGTGCTGCGCGGTCCGTCTCGGCGCCATTGAATTCAGTTTCGCTGTTTTTTATGCGAAATGTAACAATCAGCCTCTTTCATCTTAAATTCTGGCCAAGCATATTAAACACTTAAGACAGTCTTATATCGGAATTTGATACATCTACTACACAAAATGAACGTTACTGAAATGTGACTGTATTTTAATTTTAATTATAAAACAACTTATGGTGATTTTTTATCCCCTATATTGGTCGGGAATATGGTAGGTAGAATTGTTTTATAGAAATATTCACATTCGGTAACTTTAGCCGACACTTATGTAACGGGCTCGGAATTAAGCCTATAACAGCGTTAAGCTGAACTCATTAGCTGGAATTATTTGGCAGTTGTGTTTGGGTATGCTATAAAGGAGAAAATAATCCTTAGGTTCCAATTTTTTTACGAACAAGATAAGTCCTTTGTCCGTTGACTAAACGGAGAGGAGCAAGTTAGCCGATGAACATATATTTATACCTTACACACAGATACACATATACCAATGTTAAAATATAAGATATATTGGTCAACGTTACGTTAGGATAAAATCAAGGTGTTCAGGCCGAATTTTGTGGAACGCCATAGCAAATAAATTTTAAAAAGTTCTTCGTACTTCCAAAACATTGTGGAAAATACGAATAACTTTTTAAAATTTATTTGTTGCGTTGGGAATTATGAAGGAATAAAGCGATTGGCTGGACGCTCTAGAACCAATCATCAGATAGTTAACCAACGATGATAACGTATTCTCTTGCTTAACCTAAATAATATACAGCTGAAATGAAATAACTAAGAGGGTATTTCGACGAGTTGACGAAGCAGATGCAAATTAAATTCAGAATAAATTACGTGAATAATTCTCACACACGAGCTTTAAATCTCAAGTATTTCGATGACTCCCTTCGTTTTGAGACGGAAATGCCCCACCCCTTTGCTCGTGAAACAATTAATGAGACAATTGAAATCGCGAAGAAGAGAAACTAACTCGATACAGCAATTAATCACGTAATCATCCTCGTGCTTCTCGACCCGCGAATCGCAAGAAAATGTCCTCCTTCGCCGCCGTCAATTACCTTGCGGAGGGCACGACAAATAATCTCAAAGCCGAGAGGGGCTTCCATCAACTGTTGAAGCTAAACAGTTCGACGGAGTAATTAAAAGTTATAATTGTTGCCTTTGTGATGACAAAGAAGTCGGTGAAGAGTGGTAAGCGACGGAAGTAGAACAAGAAAAGACAAAAGAGGTTATTAAGGAGGGAAAAGGCGACGCTTCCAAAGGACAATTGAAAGCAATTACAAACAAAAAAGGGAGGGTGGCCCTTCCGCTCCTCGGAGAGAAAAGAAATGTGAAGAAAGTGACCAATTAGAAAGACATTGAAATGTAGTGCAACAAATGAAAATTAAAGAATCGACATTTAAGACTTACTGATTAAAGGAGCCAAATCAAGACTCATTTATTGGCTATCCGCAGGTTTTATTTATTTAACACGACTCGCTAAATCATGTTTCCGCATGAAAGCAAATTACTCGCATTAAAAATGACTAAAAAATAAGACTTGTGGTATGCCTTGCACGAGAGTTCAAGAATGCTTACATCAACTCAAGAATAACTGAAAACGCCCTGAAACAAGAAAACAATACGTTTGATGGTATAAGCTTTAATATAGTGGTATTCCATAATGATAAATAAAAGATTTATTTTTACTAAACCGCAAGGGTTTACCGCTATTTCAGAGCAAAGCTCCGCCATCGTCATCATAGGATAATAAAAATTAATCTTTCACCTTTATTTACCAGAATACACAACTACAAGTACTTGATGACAATCGTTGGGAAAAAAAATGGCTACCCGCAAGTTTTGCTGCAGACCATAAAAAAGTGATTTCGGATATAATTTTCAAACAAAAGAAATTAATTTTCCAATGCCGCTACATTGGATCTAATGACCTTCTATTTTAGTCAGGATATTCAGGCAAAATAATGTCATAAAATATCCCTCTATCATTGTACAGCGTTGATTCGTGTATTACTTATTATTACTGTACAAGCTTTCTTACTCTTTTAATGGACACAGAACCTAGAAACCATCAGAAGAAGAACGGCAAACCCAAATAATGAGATCGGTAGTCACTACGGCTTAGTTTTTTGTTTTTCGATGATATGGCTTCACTGCACTTACGGATGATACTATACTACTTCATGATATTTACTACTACGATACTACTAACTGTATTTCCAGAATTTTAATCTTCGCATCAATTCGTTGAACCATTCCTTAGGGTTGTTTATATTGCTTTTTAGGGCTGAGTTCAGTTAAAGGAAATGGAGTGCAGAAACAATTATTTTCAATCCTTGCCCTTATGTGCAAAGTCACCTCAACCCTTTCCTTATAATTTCAATCCATTTTGTTGCGTCCTAAAACTCGAATTTGTAGTTACAAGTGTGCTGTTCTAAAACCCAAATTAGTCGATGGTTATAGGTAGGACCAATACTTCTAATTATTCTTTTATTTTGTGATGCAGTTTACTAGTATTTGCAGTTAATCTCAAGGTTTCGATTAATTATCAAACTATACCATCTACATACTTAAATGTAGGTCACTGATGTTTAAATTAATGGGTAAAAATAATAGCACCAAAAACTATCAAAGAAGGTTAACATACTGCTGATGTCGCCCTCCGAGAGATCAACTTCAGCGTCACAACAGGGCTGTGCTGGGGCACCCAAAGTAGGAAAAAAAAACAAAGGAGAAACAGAATTCGCGACTTAAAGTCCAAAATCAAAGTTAAAAATAAAAATAAGAAATCTTCGTTCACTTACTGGTCTTTATTTTTATTTATTTTTAAGTTTTCTACAGTGTTAAAATAGGTGTGGATATTATTTGCTATTTTCAAATCATTTAAAGTAAAGCTAGAGCCAGTGGCGTTCCTGTGTTTCAAAAAGCTAGAGTTTTGAAAACTCTTAAATTTATAATTTACCATATATTCTTTGAATTTAGAAATTAATTTACGTCTGGTTCTGGCTTTGTATTTCAAACCGCATTCAGAACAAGTGAAATACCGGGTTTATCGAGATGATACATTACATAATCGACTCTTACGATAAGACCGGTCCAAACAGCATATTCTGAATTGAAATTTGAAATTGAAAGATTGAAATATATTTTGAATTGAAAAAATTACTGAAGGTAAAGAAAACCAGTATCATATAAGATCATAAAATTGGCTCATTGAATCCTTACCGAATCCCAAATTAAATTACTTCGTCGAAAGTGCCCCTAAAACATCTCTATTACTGGAAAAATATTCTGAAAGGATATCAAAAAGTTTTAATTTGAAGGACGTATTTGATAAAAATGAAATGAGCTCGACTTCGGCAAGGATCGCTTGATCTCTCATGTTACTTCGTGCTGAACGAAATATATGCCAGAAATTAATAACCTTTCCCTTCCTGCAGTTCTTTAAACAAAGATATTATTTTGCCGAGGTAATATAGTATCATTCTATGCAGGACTCAATTATAACTCGAATTTGATCCCAGATTTTAATGGCACTACCTTCGAAAGGAAGAAAATCCTCCATTGAATAAAATAATATTTCCGCATTAGAATGAATATTTCGAGGTAAGCGAAATTCAATATTGTAATTTCCAAGAATCTCCCAATCAATGAAATGAGCTCCATTTCTACGAGTGATCATTAAATTTGATCATTCTAAACGCGAAGTATTCATATTTTAACGAGGTTAATTTGAAAGAGTGTATAGAATTTCTTCTCTTAAGGCACCTTTCATTAAGATTAAAGAATAGCAAATTCCTGGTAACCCGGCTGCACCCTTATGAAAGAAAAATAGATTTGCATTCTTTCCGAAATAAATAAACGGATTCCCAGTGCCACAAGAGGCGTACATTTTAGTCGAAAAAATATAAAAAAATCATAATTAGAATTATCTGAATGTAAGTGACGTGGCCTTAAACAAGAGCTCGATGATGAAATTTTCAATTGTCTCAAAAACTATTTTCTTTCTCCTTCATCAAAAATATAGTATTCTATCTGTAGGTTTCGCAGGTTTTTCACAAAACTCTTGTGTTTTCCTGCAGTGGAAATTTTTTCCTGAGCCCTCAGCTTAGGTTTTTTAAAATCCACATACTAGTTTTCTTCATGTACTTTTGCAAGCTATCTCTTTCTTTCTGTTTCGCGTATGACGATAGTTATGTGTAAGAAGAGACTTTCTAGTCTCAATCTCGCCCGAATAAAGGCCAATTATTATTATTATTATTATTATTATTT
This sequence comes from Sympetrum striolatum, assembly GCA_947579665.1. Lineage (NCBI taxonomy): Eukaryota > Metazoa > Arthropoda > Insecta > Odonata > Libellulidae > Sympetrum > Sympetrum striolatum. The sequence continues at coordinate 74,060,185 of OX388349.1, forward strand.
TTATTATTATTATTATTAAAATCAGCGCAAAAATAGTATTCTTACATTGATTGGCCCCACACAGAAGACCAAGTGTAGTAGCAGCAGAAGTGACCTGATCAGGCCAAGATGAAGGATAAAGCTCCAAAAAAGAAAAGAAGCCAAGTATTTCAATGTTGATTTATTTAGTAAACAATTCCTCTTCCCCTTGGAGACTGGTTTGAGTCCTTCCTTTGGAATGGAAATACGGTGAAAAGTGAAGTTGTTTTGATTTCCGGCTCAGAGAAAACAAACATGTAAGAGGAGCTGAACGACCCAATGTCTCGTATATCATTAAATAATGAGCGAAATAAGTAAATAATGGTACTAAATAAATTATCACAGCTATGAATAAGGATGAGATAAATAAGAATGAATAATGTACAAATGAAATTAGGATTGCGTAATAAAGGGAAATATCACGAAGTGTAGGGTCTTGATTAGGAAATGTGTTGGTCCTAGGATTGGTGTTGTATGGGATTGGAGAGCGATAAAAGATGCGATGTCGTATGGAAAAAGTGAATCGGACTGATAGAAAAACAAGCACCGAGGCGGCGGGTGAGGGTCAAATACTTTTTACTTGGTTGCAAAAGGGTAAGGGTTTTTGAATGAAGCGCAGATTGAGAACAATCTTTTAGAATTTCAGAATTAGTATTTATAGTAGTTTTAACAAGTATTTGCTTATATTTTTAAATTCTTATTTCATTCCGAATATTTGACGAGCTTCTTTTGAGCGAAATCCTGTTCATGTTAATTTAATGTCAATAATTGACAAAGCTAGTTTAATTTAGTGAATATTCTGTTACTCTATCATGTTATTTTCATGTATTTAATTATCATTTTTTACTATTGATACATTTCCTGTTGTTACATTTGAAACTCATTTCGCAATTAGTATCTATTTGTGAGATACTGGTTTTATGTAAACATGTCATCACTTGTTCATTCTTTTTGTATCTCTCTATAAATCTTTCTTCTAGTCTTTTATAACTCTTTCAACCTACTTTCATCATCAAATTTGGCTATCTATTTTTAGGCTTCGCAGGTTTTTCACACACCCCTTCTAGTGAGTGTATCCTGCAGTGGAAATTTTTCCTAAGCTCTAAGCTTAGGTTTTTCAATCCACGTAGTAGTTTTCTTCTTTTTTTACTTTTGCAAACTATTTCCATTCATTTCGCATACGACGAAGGGTTAGATGTAATAAGACACTTCCTAGTCTGAATCTCGTGCTAATAAAGTCCTTTTATTATTATCATCACAACCACTACAAGGCTCCAGTCGAACAGTGAAGACGTTAACAGCAGACATCATAAGTCATCGACTGAGAAGAATTTTTGTGAACTGTACTACTTCTTATAGCCAGTTGAAAATTTTCATAGATTTCTATAGGTATTGTTATTGATTTATGTTGGTTTTAATATGCTTGCATTGGTTTCTATTAGTTCCTACTGCTTTCCTATTGGTGTCTTTAATAGTTTGTATTGGTATTATGTAGCTCGGCATTTCTTATTGGGTCGTTTTACAGGATCTTATTGGTACCAATTGGTTTTCTATTGTGTCTCTATTGGTGTGTATTAGTATTAAGAAGTTCGCTTTTTTTATTGGATTCCGACACGTTCAAAAATATTCCTGAGATATACCAATGACCATAGGAAGAGTTTATGGAACTTGAATGTCATGGACTTATAATAAACGTACAACTTAAAATGGGCGTGACGTATTAGAGAAAATTTAAAATTTCTGAAATGCATTCGTGAAATTCGAGATCACTTTCTTAGAGACATAAAACGGCGTTTATAATGCTGTAATTAAACAACATGTGATATATTATTACCTAACATACATAACATTAAGAGATGCAGGAATTTCCAAACCCCTAAGGCACAATGAATGACATAAGGTGTTTACTGTGGATGTTGGAGGTGAATATTGTGTTTCGAAGACGACGTAAAATATTTTGGTTCTTATTAAAGATACTTCAAATAATCTAAGCTACTTTATAGGTAAAGGAATTCGAAATTAACCAGGGCAAGAAATTGTGGCGAACTCACAAACTATTTCTTTACCGGTTGTCACGAATATATTTTGACAACGAATCAACAAGGATTGTTGAAAAGAAGAAATTCATAATTTCCTGGAGAGTTTGATTTATTTTCCGTTAATCTTCACGCCCATTTTATATACGCTAGAAGGCTACTATAATACATTTAATTGGAGGCGTTTGGACTTCAACCCCTGCGGCCGTGCAGGGATAATGTAAAACGAGGGGTTATAGATATCATATTTTCTTTTGAATTTCGTATCATGATTTTATTAAAATATAAATCATAATACGCTATATCAGTGGTTCACAGGAAGTTGATAACAAAGAGAAAATCTTAGAATTAAAGGGACTAATAAGAAGATCAAATCGGCTCAGGCAGAGGTTCATCAGCTTCGAAAGGACACCAGCTTTCTTGTCGGGTGCTTCCTAAAGTTTGGAGGTAATAGTTGTTAACTTATTAAATGGTGGATGTATTTAAATTGATAAGATACATGTGTGCTGTTTCATTGTTTCGTAAATGAACTCAATTTTTTGTATTAGTATGTGCTCATGAAGTAGCATAGAGATTGTTTGGTATACTTTCTAATGGCGGGGTATAATTCATAAACTAACAAGGGAATCACCAGGTTTTCGGGAAACGGAATCAACTGAAACTTTCGGTGCACATTCTGTGCTTAAAAATAATGGACACGTGTCCGACTGTTTAACTCAATGGGTCTTTGTTTATGAAAAATTAGGAACTAAAAATCGGAGTAAGGCAACCCTGCCATACACATGCATTACCATGCAGATCTCGAGATTTTCCACTAAGGAAATTATATTCTTCCATTTTCTACTGATAACTTACCTTTTTGCGATTAAATATTTCATCTTCTTTGCCTTCCTAGTGTTCTTTACCTTTTAGTTAGCATTTATTCTAACACAAACAACGACATACAGTAGATTCGTAAAAAGCTGGACAAAAGTATAAAAGCGTTTCTTTTGAGACTTTGAAATTTCACCCGTTTACTGTTGAATAAATTTGTACACAACCACGAAAGTAATTTTCATCGATTCTTGGGCGTTCAAATCATACAGGGGATCAAATTTGACCATATTTTGCCAAAAATGTCGGTCTTACTAGGGGAGACATTTTGTCTGAGGATTTCGATGAAATTTGTTGTAATGATGCAGGAAGTGGAGTAATGAAAAAACTTAATGAAGTTCGAGTAAATGCGCCTTAGTTTCGTTACAATAATTAATGAAATATCGGTAATCGGATTGTATGCACCCTCGCATTACACACCAGCGCTATCCCAATTTTGGAGGAAATAACCCGCTGTTTGTGAGTTATTCTCTAATCTTATTTTCATTTTCTTTTGTTATATTTTTCCTTGCTACGCACTAGTAGGCTTATCGGCAAATGTTTTTCATTCTTGCACCCGATATCCGATCGAATAACCTCATTTCAACCATATTAACTTCGATGAGGGAGAGCCTCACTAAAAGTATGATGAATGATGGTTCGTAACATAGCTTTCTGCAATCCCTTGGTACTTGTTAGTACTAATTACATTAGCTTTCGTATTAAAATTGATAGCGGACCTATAAAATATCATTTTCACGGATTTAAGAGCGACGTTTCACAGTTCGCTCTCAAAAGAAACGCTTTTCTAATTCTGTCCAGCTTTTTTGCTTCTAGCCCACTGTGCGTCGTTGTGTGTATTAGAATATGTGCTTACTAAAAAGTAAAGAATACTAGGAAGGTAAGGAAGATGAAATTTAATCGCAGATAGGTAAGTTATCAGCAAGAAAATGGAAGAATGTAATTTCCTAAGCGGAAAATTTCAAGATCTGCATGGTAATGCAAGTGTATGGCAGGATTACCTAACTCCGATTTTCTGTTTCTAATTTTTCATAAGCAAAGACCTATTGAGTTGAACGTTCGGATAAGAGTCCATCATTTGTAAGCAAAGAATGTGCCCTGAAAGTTGCGTTTGAATCGCACAACAATTGTTTCCCACAAACCTGGTGTTCTCCTTGTAAGAATAATAGTAAAGAGAGGTTGTGAGATAGATGAAATAATATAAGAGTGATGCGGTCTGCGGACTTCCCCTCTGACACCCTTTTTCTAAATGATTTCCTTAGAATATCTGCAACAGTATTTGATATACGAAAAAGCTAACAGTCCATTAACTTCTGTTATTATTTTCAGGATAGCCATTCTGTAGTGGAAGCTATCAGAAGTATTAGAAAGGCTTAGATTGGAAAAAGGAGTGCGGACAAGAAATTTAATTTAATTGACGGGAGTATTATTTTGCAAATAACTTTACGTGTTGTTGTTTATGTAAAATAAATATTTAAATGTATCAGGCATGTTGTTTATTGAAAATTATGCGATTAACCATTAAAAAACCAATAGAAATATCTGCGGAAATCAATAGGATTTCTATTACATATGTATTGGAAAACTGTATTTGAAACCAATAAGGATTCCCACTAGCTGCTTTACTATTTAGTTTATCCCACAACTCGAATATTTCTTTATGTTATACGTTCTTCTATTTCACGTTTTTCAGGCTAATTCTGATGGAAAGATAACATAAGAGGTTACATCCTTAGAGTTTAGGTAACAAAGTTTGAGCCTAACCTCTACAAGGGTCAAATAATAATAAGGGAATAGACGAATGAATGAAAGTGCTAAAAAGAAGCAAATGTTGGGAATGAGCATACCAAGAAGATATGTCTATGGATAAGTAGACCAGGTATTTATTTAGTATTCCCGCCAATCGATTCCGATCGAAGTAGCTCATCCTCACTTCGATCATTAAAATCCCAATCATCGCTTGAGCTCCTTCCATACACTTTCCATCTTCGCTTACGGAACCATTTTAATGCCCCGCTCCTATTAAGGCTGTTCATTAATTCCGGCGCCGAGGAGGCGGAGTCTTTTGGAAACCAATTAGTGGTCCGTGGCAAGTCGGAGAGGCTAAAGGTAAGGGCCTCAACCCAAATCATCGCCAACGCCCTCCTGCGACTAAAATCGGAAGCTCCGAAGCAGTGGAGCGCTCCAAAGCGCTTTTTCAATTAATTCGCTAACAGTTGACGCTCGCAGACGGACATTTTGAGTTTTTGTGAATGCTTCGGAAGGTATGAAAAGAACGTTTATTTCGAGGGTTCCAATAATTTAGCGGACGGAAAGTTTTCTCTGACAGAAGATGGGAAATTAATATTTGAAAAAAGTCCGCGAAGGTCTTCAATTAATAACCGCTTCGTTGGAATTAAAGATCATTCAAAGAGGAGACAATTACAGAAAATGCAAGAAATAGGAAAAATAATTTTTCGATCCTTGAAAATTTCACTGAGCATATAAAAGAACAGAATTTTTTCGTTAATTTTCTCTGATGTTTAAGATCTAACTTAATTTGGAGTTCAAAACATCACAATAATGAATATTTTTAACCGGAGAGATTCTTACCACTAGAATTTTGGTAAAAATCTTAATCTCTTCTGATTTTATCCAATATATATAGACACTTTTCCGTATATACCTATAGGGGATAAAAATTTTAACCATGTTCCACGAGTATCATTGAATTGAAATGTTTACGTCGTACTGGCCATAGCGTGTAACTGCCAGAAAAAAAATCAAACTTTCACTCTCACTGTCATGGGTTCGATGCCAGAAGCCCCATATTATATAATATCTTTATATAGGGGACTTCTCGTTACGATAGAGAATTCAAAACCACGGTGGTCCCAGAAGACGCGCTCTTCCAAATATTAAGAGTCATAGAACTGTCATCAAATGTGTATGAGTTCGACCCCAGGTGAGTGCAAAATTATCCTATTTAAAATATATTGCGGTGATATCTAAGAATTGTTTTGAATATAAATTAGAGAAGTTAAAATTCTATAGATTGGCCGTTTTTATACTTTTGCCTTAATATTTTATATGATACTTCCAAATTGCTGCCTGTAGCTTTTAGAGCTAATTATATATTATAAAATTATTTGTTTACGTATTATTCTTCTGAGAAAGTAGAAATAGCATACTTTTCGATTAAATCTCATTGGCTCTTTACGCTTAATCATTCCGTAAATTCTTCAAATATTCAGAAACTTAACTATTAAAGCTGTTTTTAACCTCCAAAAAGAAACCAACAGAAGTTACAAATATCTTTTCGTGGAGAGTTTTCGACAACAATTCAAGGAATCAAATAAGGGTTAAAAATTAGTGTAATTAAGAAATTATCCATCAAAATCATCGAATGAGTCAATCTTTTGCCTTCGCCAAGTATCATTTCTATCATCAATAATTTAGGACGCATTGTACAATTTTGCAAAACCTTTTCATTTCCTTCAAATGGAAATAGTAACATAATGAATCTGCTTGATTTATACTCTTTGGAATTGAAAAATTACAACGAACAATACTGTTTAGTTGGAATAATAATGAGTTAACGAGTTAATGAACACACCTATACATTCTCTTAAGCCTTTTTCACATACTACAGTATCTAAATTTTCCCACACCTTATTCTTTTTTTTCTTTATAATTCATTTCACTATGTAAAAATTATAACGGCATACGAGGTTAGGTGGAAGAGAGGCCCACACGGGCCTAACCTCGCCAATAAAGTGTCGATCTAACTAAATTAAGTCGTCTTATACCTAACTTATACATCAAACTTATAATTACTAATTGGAAGCTGTACAATATGAGAAAAAATTAGACAACTTCATCCTAATGTGAATTTTATCTAAATCAATCGATAACTCTTCGCTGTACCATGTTAACCATATATTGAAAGTATATTGTTAAATTAGGTAATTTTAAAAGAAAAAACAGAAAATGGTAACGATAACTACTTAATTCCACTAAACAGAATGTTTTTTGTGATCGAACCATCAAGAAAAAGCATAAACGGTGAATTCAATCCGGGGCCGCCGTTTCGTCACGAAGTACACTCCTGGCCAAAATTAACGCAGCACCTCCCTAGCGATCCTAACGGCCGGTGCTGCGCTAATTTTGGCCAGGACTGTACGTGCCGCCGTTTGTATTTAAATCCAGTCCCATTTATAATGGTATACTTTAAACATCTTTTGGACATTACATATTCGATTCTGGGTGAAAGCAATGATCTTTAACATCGTGACCCCACAACTGAGCACCGCGACGATTGCGCGCTACTGCAACTGACCGCTACGACAACTGAGAGTGCCTCGTTTGCAGACAGTACTAATTGAACGACTTTATACTAAGCAATATCAATTCTTTAAAAAGAGTTGATGTAGATGGGGTTGGGTTGGGTTGGGTTGGAGTCGTTAATTAATACTGTCTGCAAACGAGACGCGCTCAATTGTCATGAAACCTTTGAACACATCAAATATAAGGCTACACAGAAGCATCATAATTTCTATCAGATACAGATAGGGGAGACTGGGGTGAAGTGGCCATCCCACGACAAAATGTGTGTTTAGTTTACTTGTTTAGAAGGAAATACAATTTAATGAAACTAAGCATGTAGTTTCGTTAGTGCAGAATTAATGACCATCAATATGTGTATCAATATATACAATTTCTCGAAACATATTTTCGCAATTTTGGTTTTTTTCGTAAAGTGGTCACTTTGCCACACTATGCGGGGTAAAGTGGCCAGGGGTAGCCATTTTACCCCAAAAAGAAATCTTGAGATGATAAAAACGGTCACATACAAAATCAAACTTATATTTGTATTATTAACTAATATAAATCAATATTAATTTACAATCAACAATACATCAATATGAAATAATGTGTTTTTGCAAAAAGAAACTATTTTGTTTTAGGAATATTCTTGCAATACTCACAAACAAAATCATCATCATCTTCTTCGCATCCAGCACACGCTTCATGAGCCCATTTGTTAGAACATCGTACCCATCCTTCGTTTACTGATTTTCAATAACTCTCGTTACAGTTAAGACATTCTAATTCATCATAAACACCATTATTTTAAAAGGTAATTAGACAAAGTTTTCAGCTATTTTAATTCAAAAATTGCATCAGTAACTAATAACAAAATAATGAAAATAAAACTAACCATTTACCTTAGATCAACACTGGAAAAATTAGAAAATCTGATACAACTCAAACAATTCGGCAAATTGATCACTAACACTTTAACACAACACTAATAGCATTCCTACAAGTTAGTTCAAAACCTTTCCCATCAAATTGCAGTATTTTCCAGCAAGTACAGGCCAATGGCCACTTTACCCCAGTCTCCCCTAAATAAATCGATGAAAGATTTATCAATTTAAAGTATTTTGGTGTGATTCATCCTCCGGAAAGACCGATTTTCCTGGTTTCGCGGAATAATCAAATCTATCAAAAATAAGATCTTTCTCCAACCCAACCAAAATTCCACCCAGCTAAAGGATGTACCATAACTTTTTCAAACAAACGCCACATTCACACTATCGTCAGGTATTAATCTACTTCTAGATTATTTATTGAATCTCGAACAAACAACAGGTATACGTAACTGATAGATCATATTCCAAAGTATATCCCAAATCTATATATATAAAGCGGAAATTCTGTGGGTTTGTGGGTTTGTTTGTCTTGGATTGGAGTCCACACTGTTTGCCCGATTTGTCTCAAACTTTGCATACGTGTCCATTTATATCAGGAAGGAAGAACTGTCGCATTTTTATTCAAGAATTTTGCTGGGTTCGAACCATGATCGCTCAGAGAGATTTTCATAAGGAATACACGAAAGCTTCACTTTTATCGGTTGCAGGCTTTATTTCTTTTGAAGAATTAAATTAGAAGGAATAGTCGTACAGAGTCGAGACAAACACCGAAAGAAAGAAAATTGAATAAAAATTCTTATTTTGGTCGTGGAATCTTACTTTTGATTAGAATTTGCGAGAATATTGGTAAAATATACAAAACTTTCGTGAAAATTCGAGGCTATAAACAACTCATCCCCCTGACGACCGATCCCATTGTTGAATCCGAACTCATGTTTTATCCCGTAAAAATACTCGTGGACTTTAGGCCTATAAAGCTGATGATTGAAGAGTACGATATATTACATGGATAACGAGAAATTTTCTGTAAGAAGGTAACCAGCAATTGCAGGTACGTAATTACAGTCAGGGGATTGTGTGTCTTCGATTTTAGTACAAACCGTTTACCAGATTCGCGTCAAACTTTGCGTACGTGTTTTCTGGGACCAGGAAGGACGTACTGTCTCGATTTTATTCGATAATTTTGCTTGGTTCGAACCAAGATCACTCAGATGGGTTTCCATAAAGAATATAACTAATCTTCACTTTAATCGGTAGCAGGCTATATTTCTTGAAGAATTAAAATAGAAAAATAGTCGTGCGGAGGCGAAACAAGAAGCAAAAGTACGGAAATTAAATGAATATTCTAATTTTGATCGTGGAATATTGTTTCCGAATCGAAATTTAGATAATTTTGACAAAATACGCGTGAATTATCCAAAATTGTTGAGGTTGTAAACAGCCAATCCTCCTCACGATCAATGCGATTGTTGAGCCGAGCTCATGAATTTTCCTGCATAGTAAGAATAGCTTGGGATTTTAGACTGTATTCTAAAGGGAATTTACGCATTGCACGACCGGCAATTTGAATTTAATCTACTTCTATATTCCCCGTTGAGAATCAACGGGCGCTTCAGCTAGTATTCTATAAGTATGAGCATTATTTTAATTCAACGAAAATACGTCCCATTGGATTTATTCAAATAGTGCTATACCATAACAACGAATATAATCGTAGATTATACACAATAAGAATATCTAATTTTCTTTAGCTAAGTAACGATTACGTCAGAATAATTTTACATCGCTAATTAATCTCGCAAAGAAAACAGACCTGCCCAAAGGCTGCCTCATCTATGGATGCAAAATTTTTCAGAAAAATAATCAAGTAAAGAAAATATTCCACCGAGAGGATGTATTTGCTCAACAACGGAGAGAACTTCATAAATAGCGCAGTATTGTAACATTTTGATGGGCAATATTATTCACTTAATTTCTGTTTTCTATGAAAGCTAGTCCATCAGAGATTAGATAAGAGGTAAACAAGAGAGGAACATCGCAGTCTAGAAGCAGCGATTCCAGTCAATCGATTCGCTAATCCGCTTGCGAAAGAGTGACAGTCGCCTTTGCAGGTTGAGGAACTTCGCCTCAGTTTAGATAAGGAGCGCCGAAGGAGTTCTCGAACACAACGAAACTAGATAGCGCATGAAGCAGCGTTGCCATCTCTGAGAGCATACAGATTAGGAAGAATCGCTTTAAAACCGATTTCACCTGCTATTCCAACCCAAAAACAACTCTCGATCGTGTTCTCATTTAGTACGCTTACCCAGTAAAACGATACCATTTCTTGATAAAGAGTTCCCCATATTGTACCACTTTTTAGATTGTCTTTTATAAAGCTCAAATTGTTAGTTACACAATGATTGAAACTATTTTATTTCGTTCAATGTGGAGTAATTATTATTATTACATTAACACTACAAGTAGATTATATATCTGGTGGCAGTTATTGGACATTACATATAATACAAACATACATTCATACAGTCGTACATGGTCAAGCAATATACAGATAGTCAATATAAATATAAATTGAGGGTAAACACTATACCTGTCAGGCATATGCCCACGAAGGGAGGGAAACCCCTCGGAAAACCTCCCTCTGACAGAAGTCAAGACATATAGATAATACAAAATTTACAAATATTATCCCATCCCATTTTTTTAATTAACGGAATTTAATTAACAGCTATTACGATTTATTTAACTTCGCCTTGAAGGTACGCACTTGGGAAGGAAATGGCTCAAATATACCTGCAGGGAGAGCGTTCCATTGATCTATTGTTCTATTAAGGATTGAGAATTTAGCAATATTCGTCCTTTGAGAGGTTCAATTTTACAACTATGATCTTTCCTGCTTAAATAAGTGGGGCTTCTAATTCTTCTCTTAATATCTGCCCATGCTGTCTTGCCTGAATAAGCGTTGTATAGGCTTCCTAACCTGTAAACTTCCCTTCTGTTTTCTAAAGTTTCCCAACCTAGCTTTTCTAACATTTCTGTTACACTTGCAGTTCTTTTGTTTCAGTTTCTAATTCCTAGAATCTGATAATGAAATATTCGAAATCATACCTTAAAAGCAAAATATTTCTCAATTTATAAATACCTGCAAGTGCTGCAAATTAGGAAACTGATTTCCTAATTTGTACCAGTAGTTTCCTTAACCCTCCGTAAGTCACGCCGTTGTATTCTGTAAAACACAGACAGTTTTTCGGGTCCCGTTTCCACCTGGGTGGTTCCTTGAACCTCATGCCCGGGCCAATTCCTTTATTCCACTTACCATTAACTTGGAAAGGCGTCAAACGCTTCTTTTTAGTCTTAAACAGACTGCGAAAGCGAGTAAGTCTGTGAAGTGACGACTGTTGTACCACATACAAGGCGCGACCGCCTGGGTAAGTGTTTAGTTGGCGAACTCTATTTTGCTTATTATAAAGTTTGCATAGAATTTTTCGCTAATTTCATTTTGTAATTAGGTACAGTTGTTAAATATGGAGCCAACAGTGATTAAACCTGAATACTTTCATCGTATTCTTTTGGAGTTGGATTCGGAGAAAACATATAAAAGACCTCGGACAATATATGAAGAAAGTGATAGAGAGTTCAGTGGTGAGGAAATTAAAGATCGTAATCAAGAAACGAAGCAAGAAAGAGATGAAGAGGATACAATTAAAGATGATAATTACCCAGAAGAAATCTATTGGGGTAAAGATAAATCGACGGTTTGGAGGAAAAGACCGTACTCCAAATCTCTGAAAGTAAAAGCTAAAAACATATTGAAAATTTTGCCAAAACTAACAAACTATTCAAATGATCATGCAAATGACTTTAAAGCGTTCGAGGAATTCATTACTATCAAAATGATCGATCAAATAGTAAGATTTACTATATAACATGAACATTGAACGGGTGAAAGAAAAGTACTCCTGGGATAATTTCGTGAAAAACTGTCAAAAAGCTTATTCTGTAAGCGAGTATGTGACGATTGACGAAACGTTCCATCCATTCCGCGGTAGATGCTCTTGGGTGCAATACATACCATGCAAACCAGCGAAATATGGCATAAACATATTTGCAAAGTGTGATACCAAAACGTATTACACGAGCAATTTAAAAGTTTATGTTGGTAAACAACCTGCTGGACCTTACAATTTTTCTAATTCGCCCGCTGAAATAGGAAAGCGGTGAAATTGTGAAAACGAATCGTAACGTAACGACAGACAATTGGTGCACCAGCATTTCCTTGGCCTATTATTAGTTGTCACAGAAATTGACATTGGTAGGCACGCTGAGGAAGAACTAAAGAGAAATTCCCTCTTTCTCCCAGCCAAAATTAAAGAAATTGGAAGCGTCCTGTTTGGCTACATTAAAGACTACATGATGTTATCGCTGACAACGAAGAGAAATACAGTAGCGATATTGCTGCCAAAAATGCACGACAGCGGGAAGATCGAAGAAAACACCGGGAAACCGGAGATTATTTTACATAATAATGCAAAGAAGGGTGGAGTTGGCACAGTTGATAAGATGAGTGCAGAATATTCCGTTTTCCCGAATAACAGGAAGGTGGCCAATGTCATTGTTTTATTGCCTAATGAACGTTGCGGGTATCAATGCTCATGTGGTATAAACTTTTGTACAGCAACATGATGCGCCAAGTTTAGGAGAGTATAACTACACAACTTGACCATGATTTTGTTACGGGGACATTTGCAAACAAAGAGCAAATATACCTTCCCTACCGCCGGATACGTGAGCTTTCCTGAAAAGGAAACATTTTCAAAGCTGTGCATCAGGAAGTGGTCAGCCACCTGAGAAGAGAAGATAAGTACTTATCACGCGTGTGGTCGGCAAAAAAACCACCTCCACAACATTGACTTTAGATGTATGCCACAATTTCGTGTGTAAGAATCTTGCGCACCAAATTTATTCTTGTATAAGTGCCCAATTCAAGGAGATGATGAGACATCTAGTGGGTGAGATTTTTTTGTTATTTTTATATTATATTATTAGTAAAAATATATTGAATTAAAAATGTATAATTAATTCAATATTTTATGCAACTTCTCGCAATTTAAAGACGTGTCTTAAACTTTAGTAAACGTATTTCAATTTTAGAACTAATAGACATCTAGCTTTTTAGGTACTCTCTGAACGCATGTAAATAAATGAAGTTCAATAATAATATTTTTTGCTGAAAGTTGTTTTATTCTTAATTTAATTATCTTAAAATATATTATTACCTAAAGTTTAGTACTCAGAAATAATATTAAGTTCAATTAATATTATAATTTTGGCCGAAAATCGATCTGTTGTATGGAATACAACGTGCGACTTTTCGTGTTATGATCATAGGAATGATGGAAGGTTAATTCGACCACACATTTTCTCTTCCCAATTGAAGCTAAATAAATCCATTACAGTTCAGATCGATGTAATTAATATATTTTACTGTACTTGTAAACCATTTTTTCATTGAATCCTTTGGCTCCATTCATGGATGAAACTGACTGAAAAACAATTTAGGATGTCTTTCGTCAGCTATTTTTTTAAAGACCATTGCTCTTGCAACAGATGCTGCTAAGGGTTTGTGGAATAATTAAACCAACAAAGAATTAAACGTTACAGATAAAGTAGGATGTTTCTAAAGGAATTCATTCACCTAATCTTGGCCTACGATTTCATTCTTAAATCTATGACCAATGCCACTTCCTACAGCCAATTGCTAAACTACGCAAGTCTTTTAATGTCAGAACGAATAACCTAGCCTCCACTGGTTTTATGTTCTCAACGAGCTCAAGTTATTGCTGTTTAATCAATCGGATAGTTAGGGCTTTCCCTTCTGTATAAAAAAATCGTTCCGGAGAACATCCAATTTGTTTGAAGGCTTCGAATTCTCAGATTGGCCAAAATTAACCGCCTCGGCAGCTTCGCCTCAGTAGACCATGATTGCATATAATTTATTTGTTCATAATCTCTAAACATTTTTAAAAGAAAGTAAAAACATTGGGTCGTGGTAAAAACATCTCTTAGTTAAAAACATTGCGGGGCAGATTGGGGTAAAACAAAAGTTACCATGGTTACAAATTCCTCAGAAGTTACAATAAAGCAGAAAAAAATACACAGCGAAAATCACACGTACCAAAAACCAGACTTCCTAATTCAGTGAATTGTTCAGCAAAATACAAATCTTCCCATGAATTTACCTTTTTTGATTGCGTTTTTGTTTCGCACTATATCGTTAGTAATTCCGTTTTTATTTCGAAAAATTTATTTTGAAAAATCTCATATGAATTAAGTGCGTGTGTGTAATACATTGACCATATCCAATTAGAATGTTCTCCCCCTTCTGTATCATCCGATTCTCTAAACTTACTATTTTTGAGTTTCCCTCCTTCCAAAAGAACAACGTAAAAGGACTCTTTCTAATTATCGTCGTCTGGCCTCATAAGACATCTCTAATGGTTACAGTATTCTATGGCAAAATCATGGCTACCACACTGGTGGGTATAGAAAGGAAAGTTGGAACACGACTGTTACGGAATTCGAGGTTTAAAATCTCCAATAGCCGTTTTTGTCGGCGTTCCTCTTCCCATTCCCCGGTATTCCGAGTAAACAAGACAGGACACCACACTTTTTGAGAGCACTCGTTACGAATTTCGAATGCGATGCTTTCTTCGTGAGGAATAATTAGATACCGACCCGAGTATAAGGTATTTAATTACTCCTGACGAAGAATGCATCGCATTCGAAATACGTATTGAGTGCTCTCAAAAAGTGCGGTGTCCTGTCTTGTTTACTCGTAATACCGGGGAATGAGAAGAGGAACGCCGACAAAAACGGCTATTGGAGATTTTAAACCTGTAACACGCTGGTGGACTCAAATACGCCTCTTCAAATAGTAATGTTCGTCTCTTCAATATCACAGCTCCTCTGAAATTCTAGAGGAGAAACGCAAAAAGAAATTAATTCGGGTATTATATCTGCGCGAGTTCGGAAACCTAAATCATTAAATGCTATTCGAGAACGACGAAAATCCCAAACTAGGAACTATTTGAGTAAAAATGTCTAACAAAGATGGGGTAAAGATGCAGAAAGAGGAATTTCGACTCAAAGCCAAGTAATGGAGATTTATTATGGATGAGTTGAGTGGCTTTGAAATACGTAGAAGATGCTTCGGCACCGATCTCACCTTAGATTGCGGCTAATTAAATGCACCGCTGCAGCGCTGCTCTCAACGGCCTCTCATGTGACGCAATAAGACGCTCTCAAGACGACAAACGCCTGCCTCAAACCCTGAGGAAGGCGGAGGTTGTATTCTGCGGTATTAAGCAATAGATTAGATATGCCCCATTAAAGATATAAGAATGGAGAAATATTAATTTTTATAGAGAACATCGTACGTAGTTGATGCTTTCGATTCTATCCGATTCGATAAATGGAATAATGATACACGTAGAGAGAAATAAGTGATCATGTAAAACCAAATAAGATTTTAAACACAGATTCAGACTGCGCGGCAAGGTTTTCGATCTCTTTCTTAGGAATAGAAATTATCTTGTAAAATGTACGTTGTCATTTTGTTTTCCATATGGAAGTGGGTTTAGCTTCAGGAAGGATATTTGGTGTTTTTAATAAGTCAAGTGGTCCCCTGTATTTTCCAGGGATAAATGCCATTTCGCGGTCCCCGTCATGACTTGAATATGGTTTACTTGAGAAACCTTGGAATACAATAGCGTATACTTTATTAACTAACTCCTCGTTACCTTAAAACATGAGAAAATGAGTTTCTCTAGGTTTGAATTTTTACACTCTTTATTCATGATTATACGAAAGTTAGGTTTTAATTTTCTAGCTTCTTTTAATGTGTGAGAAGACAGTAGCAGAAAATTTTTTTTTCGCATATTCATTATAAATATTTGAACATTTGTCTTAGAAAATTGAAAAAGTCGATGTTTACCCAGAAAAGATCTCCATTCATGATAATTTCCTTTATCTGTAAGTCAACGTGACTTTTTTACGCCCATACGTAATCCTATCATTCCATCATTGATTCCATAGCTAAGGGCTAAACACAGCAGTATCACAAACAAATTATCTGGCGAAAACTAGAGAGATAAGGTATTTCCAGGGGTATTCTTTACTTGAATGACTGATGTTTTTGCTAATATTAATATCGGTAAATTAACTCAGAGATACGAGAAAAAAACTTACAAAAATGGCGCGATACACAAATTTCATCTAATACGCTACGGAGATAAAATAAAATAGTAGTTCAGAGATGTAAACAACATGCTGAAAAGTATTATATCGGCAAACCGATGCCCGAGCGAATTTTGTCACCCACACATGCCTTCTAAACCGCCTTTTCTCGAAAAATCCTGAGTGATTACAAATTTCTATAACGGAAGAATACCTTTGATGGGAGCCGAGCGAGTAAAACACTTTAGGGATAATATAAGTCTTTCCCTCTTCGTTTGCAAAATTCACGCATCTCATTACTCGATCTGCTGAGGGGGGGGTCCGGACCCTACGGCTACTCCACCGATACATATTAACATATGTGTCTTCCTTGAAAATATTTCATATTACACTCGAACGTGTTTCTTTCCCAAATTCGACAAGATGGAGGAGAAAATGAAACTTAACATAAAAATATTATTCCTACAATTAAGGAAGCTGTGGGGTTAGATGGAAAATATTCCGATTCTCTAGATACTTCGATCGGGATCTGGGGAACAGTAAATTAGCTACACATAACAACTCTCATTTAATATTCGATACATATTGAATACAACATTTCTGAGCAAAACCTCACCGATACAATAAGGATGCCTCCTTTGTTCGTGCGTCGTGATAAAGCACAGGCTGAATTCATTTTTAAATGGCGTAGAACTATTTCAAAACTGCTGATAAAATAACGACGAAATAAAAATTTTGTACTATATAAACAGGCTAAATGGTTTAAGTTTTATATCGACGTTAGAACAAGCGACCGAATGGTATTAAATAAGAAAATTCATTTCGTAAATAATGTGTCAAACAAAAGATAGCTATGACATAGTCAGCCACGAGCCAGTAGTTCGAAGGCAATCAATGCTAAGTGTCCAATCATAACCACTTCTTTCGTAATTGTCTCATAAATCTGTCAGGCCAACCCGTTCCAAAAATTGATGGACTAAAGATTAATTTCAATGGAGCATAATTAAGTGCTAGGATTAATCCAAAATCTGCTGAATTCCTATTCACGACATTACTTCGTTCGTTGCGAATGGGCCTTCAGGGAAATCCCTCGCTATTAATTTCAGCGGAGAACGAGGCTGCAGTCTGGAGTGAGCACTCGAGAGATACAAGGAGGCAGAGGTCAAGTCCTCTTCAAACAACAAGAAAGAGAGAATGCATATGTTTAGTGATGGGTGTAACGAAGGGATTGGCTTCGTAGTTTAGAGCAGTCTGAAAAGTAAGAGATAGTGAAAATGGGGGAGAAAAAGTCTTTACTAGTTCCAATCAGTCCGTATCCAACTTCGAACTGTGTGAAAACCCAGAAACTCTGTACGCGTTTTTAAATAAAAAATTAGTAAATGCCAAAATATCTAACTTTATGAAATACACGATAACATCCATTACAAATTTATCGTAACACCGTGTGTAATCGTGTATATATGATCATACACATTCCACTCATAGTCACTAATAAACTATTGATTTTAATGTTCATATTACTCCTAAAAAATCAGCTCGTTTTTTTTAAATCAAGCTTTTCTTAATAAGGCATGGAGAGAATAGTTTCATTTTTAATATATACGTTTTATTTCACTAGAATCCGAAAATGAAATTTCCGACAGTAAGGGTAGGATCTTTTGATTCAAAGGGTTGACGTTCAATCGCCGTAAGGCCGAAAAACCAACAGAACCGGTCAAATTGATAAATTTCCACTTCTACAGATGTCATGCCTACATGACACGTAACATTATCTGTTTGTTTCTAAGGATGCATTTTGAAAAATCATGAAGTTGCCTTATCAGAATGCCCTTGAAAATGTAGGTAATGCCCTTATGCCTTGAATGATAGCTCATCCTTGCCGGCTCCGCAAAACTGGACCTCTACATGATTCCAGGAACCATTCTTACCCAAAAGAGCCTAAATTTGGGGCACCAAGAAACTCCCTATTTCACACCAGGGGCGCAACTATCTTAAACACGCAAATAGTGCATTTGAGAACTTCCATTTTACGACGAGCTTGAGCTAACCTAAACATCTCACAATATATCAAATAACTCGGCCCTTTGAGGGCAATTTAACGCGAATCATACAAAAGATTACGAAAATATAAATAGCTATATCTAGTTACATCTATAGCTAAATCATATATATCTTTAGTATTATTAATATTTGGGATACTTACGACAAGAAATAAATAACCAGAAAATGCAGTAGTATAGAAGGTTGAGTTTTAATGGGTGTAGTTTTAAGTTTTCCTAATGAATTATCATTGGATATGGAAAATGTTTGAATAAAATATTGCTTCCTAACTTCCAAATAACGCCTTATATGCTTATTATATTTGTTATTACAAAACTTTAATTTAAAAACACGGATGAATGTTGTTATATATGGTATTATATTAATCAAACAAGGCTAAGATCAACATAATTCTACCTTATGGTTCACGGACACTAAAATGCCTTACCGAACGCTCTTATGGCTTTTAACATAATCCATAATCTACTTTCAATTACTATTCCATCGCAATGCATTCGCAGTTAATGCCACCCACTATCTCACGCTATTTATTATCTATTCAAAAATCGGCGCATCTCTACAAAAACGAGAGAAACCAAACATTGATACGGATTACTTTTCGCGATTACTCGCAAAAAGGCGAAGGGAATAAAAGAATAAGTGACATGAATCAGAAAGGAAATAAATACGTTATCTTCCCGAAAAAAGTCCCCCCTTCCTGTATTTGTTAAGCATTCGCCCGGACCCCACGCAAAGTCGATAGTCCAAATAAAACGAGGCCACAGAATGGAACGCAAATCATTGTTGCGTATAACAACGGCCTGACCTTTGTATTGCCCTCCTCATCTGGTCTACTTCTTCACGGTCCTCAATCTCCTTCTACAATGCCTTATACATCCGCATGTTTTGTAATATTTCCCTAAACATCCTTGGTCTTCGAGGAAACTCTCCACATGCTAGTTCCTTATTTGTCCTTCGTTTTTGCCATTTTTTTCCGCAAAATGCCCCGTGCGATATATTTCAAGGGGAAACATGATAAAAATTGAAAACAAGGATAGACTATTATATAATTGTTTTGAAAACTGAGCAAAACTTCCATATCTCATCTTGTTTCGTTGATTTCTTCTTTCGTTAACTCAATTCTTGCGTAAAAAAAATTATAATTCCTAGGATCGAAATTAAACTCTTCAGACAGTAAACGAGGTTACACTTAGAAAAAAATTAACTTGCAACATATATGTATAGCTAACTAAACTGCTAACTTATTCTCAAATGGCAATTGATGAGTAAATACTAATCGAATTACACTTACTCATCTCTCAAGGAAACAAGTAAAAGAAAATTTCATTCAGTGAAGTATGGAACGAAAACATAAAAATGGATCCAAAAGGCCTAAAAAAGAATAAATATTTAAATCCACCCGGAGACCCTAGCACTACCATTATATTTTAGTACACCGAATATTTTTGTAGAGCTCTCCAAAGTCAACAAAATGTTTTGTCATTTTTAACTTATATGGCATAGGTAGAAAAGTTCATAATACACACATCTCTCATGAACGTACTAAGACGAAACCATAACATCAATTTATTGATATAGCAAAAGAAATCCTCCGTTAGAACACGAGACTCCTTAGTCTGTTTTTAGTGTAGAGGAAGAATCAACTGCTTGGGCCGTGACTTGGTGGTATGGATCCATCAGGAACGAAAGTGAAAATAACTAATAATAAATGTCCACCTGAGGATGACTCCACGAGTCGAAACCATGGTCGTTTCATAATAAAATATTCTTTGGTATAGTAAAAGTTATTTTCACTTTCGTAGAGGAAGAAGATTTTCCCTTGTTTCTGCATAACTTTTAAATACGGCAGGACGAGAAAAATCGCATTAAATGTTTAGATATAGTTAGGCAATATATTAATACGATTAAATCTAGATTTTACCATTATCACAATACAGTCATCAATTTAATCGGAAGAATCACTTTTTGTATCACCGGAAATGTCTTATCTTGTCCTAAAATTTCTCGTCAAAAATACTTACTCCCAATTCTTGAATTTAACTCATGGGAATTGAATTTATTTCAATTTTTTTTATTTTAGCAAAGAAAATTATTTGGTGCTTATACCATGAGTTAGGGGTCTATAAGTTATATTAATGTTTCATTTTAATTCTTTCTAGTTCATAGTTTTTTGCATACATATTTTTCAAATGTGAGATCTGAGATTCATTAAAGCAATATTCTGTATGCTATGAAACTTCCTCAATACATCCGAATACAGAATATAATTTCAAGAGATCTTTATTTCACTACAATACAAATTTTAGGAGATTGTATGAGAAGGATTTTAATGTGATCCACGTGTAATGATAATTATTAAGAAACCTGATCTGTGTGTGTTTCACAAAAGGCACTAATTGTATACCTATTAATCTCAAATAGCATCCTTCTAAAAAGATTCAATTGAGGATGCAGCAGAAAAAATAATCAGTAAATAAGTTTTTCTATAAAATTTTCTCGGGTGAACAATCCGGTTATTCCAGGAGACCAAAATGTCGCCAACGTTTCGATAGCCATCTTCCTCAGGGCTGCTCTGAGTTGCATTGTTGAATGGTTCTGTAATGAATATAGGTGCGATATATATATATATATATATATATATATATATATATATATATATATATATATATATATATATACCCATACGTCTATCAAGAAAATTGGGATCAAAGTGACCGTTGCTAAAGATTTAATTTTGAAAAGGAGGAAAAAAAGCTATAAATTGGCGTTAAAATAAAATTTCACAATTACGTGAAATTCAAATTTCGCATCTCCACAACGTTAATAAATTTTAAGCCAAATTAATTTCAATTTAACTTAAACTGATCACGTCTGCACGAGCTATTTTAGAGTAAATTTATAGTATAGTAGGCACATCTTTGCCGTACTTTTATTCTCCATTCATGTTTTAGAAGCGAAGTGCATTTTTCAATCTACTTTTAGAATCTCTTCGCCTTAATTTCACGGAAGTGCACCATTCGTCTTTTGTCTCCCGAATGGTTTATTGCGACAACCTTATCCCCGAGACATATTACATGCCGCGTAATTGCGAATAATAGAATGACTTGGAAGCATCTTCTTAATGACACGTTTAATGGGCAATGTCACGTTGAAGCCGTTCTATGGCGTCTTAGCGCATTGAATGCGTCGCTAATGCGAAGTGGATGGGATTTGAAACCCACATTCGACGAAAGCATTGTCATCTAATTTCCATTTATAGTAGAATATTTCTCGATTGCCTAAACGTTTAGTCATTCCTCAACGATGTTCGCTTGTTCCATAATCTGGAAGAAATGTTAAAATTGCATTCTGTAAGAGATGTTGCAGTTGAAGAGCGACGTAGGCAAAACCCCCTCAAAGTGGAAGAATCAACGATTGAGGTAAGATTAAACTATCAGCTTATTTATAGCAAATGTTTCGATAGCCCTTAGAAATCGAATGTCCCAGTTTGAAGAGCGCTCTTTTTATGTTATGAGATCTAAGATGAATCGCATGCTGCCGCGTTAATTTTTTTATTCAGCGATGCATTTAGCGTAATTTATAGCGTGAGAAATGCATTTTTGCTGAAAGGAAATAATTTTAACGCTTGAATGTATGTAAAAATACATTTATTTCTAGCAGTATTAATTAAATTAATTGAAAAATAAATCTGATATTTCCAAATTCGACTTTGTGAAAGGCAGCCATACCTTAGAAGTGAAACGCTAAGTAATTTGCACATAGTATATACTATTTAAGGGAACTTGTCTGCAAATACACATCTTAACATGTCTTTTCTACTTTCCGTTTCGATACAAACACCGCGTTCGCAGTGTTAGCTGGAATTAAATCCCTCCTTAAAATGAGTTTATGCAGAATTTTTAGATTTTCGGAAGGACTTCGATGAGGTTAATTGTCCTTAAATTGTTGTACAAAATAGAAGCTACGGGTATCAACGCAGAAGCAATTAATTGGAGAAAAGACTTTCTCGCCGAGAGAGAACAACGAGTAGTACTTGATGGTTTTAGTTCCAATTTAGTTAAGGTGACTTCGGACGTCCCGCAGGGTAGCTTAATCGGACCGTTGCTATTTTTAGTACACATCAACAATCTTAGCTTTCCCATTGACAGCAATGTTAGGATATTCGCAGACGAAAAGGTCATTTACAGGGAAATAGTGTGTTTAGAGGATAGATTAACCCTTTGGAACGACTTAGATAGAATTATGAAATGATGATTGGCTAAATGTAGAATAGTGTTCAGTAGTTAACTTCTTCGAAAGAATATCTATAATGAATGATTATTCCTACAGCAACCGTGAGGTAAACCTAATGACAATAGAAATGGTGAAACATCTTGAAGTATCTCTCACGGATAATTTATCATGGAGTACCCGCATCAGTATGATGTAGTTCGATACGATTTTTAAAATTTGCTACAATTAAACAGTGAGTGTTTTCAGATGATACAGGACGCGGGATGGGAATCATTAGAAGATAGAAGACCAATTCAAAGGTTAAAATTACTAAATAAGTTCAGAGAAACTACGTTCTCAGAAGATATAACCGATATAATACGACCTCCCTGTAGTATATCTCCTCCTGATACTGCGAGAAAGATCAGGTAAAACGATGCTAGAACGAATCGTTTTTAATAATTCATATTTTCCGCGAACGATACGCGAAGGAATTGATAAGGAGAATAAAGTCAAGGTGTTTGCACCCCCTGCCACACGCCGAAAGGAGGCTTGCAGCGTTTTTACATAGACATACAATTAAAAACGAAATTTTTAGAAACAATTTTTTATCGGTTGAATATTAATTTATATTCAATTTTGTTAAATCAATTTGAACTATAATATCTAAATATATTATTCTTTCTAATATGACGGATTAAGATAGAGCATTACAATATCTGGGAAGTAAGATGGTGACGTGACGGTTAATCAGCACTGTCGGAGCAGTCGAGGGAGGGATAAATGACGTTTCGGGAAATCTCATTGCCGTCTCATTCTAAACTTCTAAAGCTCACTAATAATCGAATAGATAAACCCGACCAGATAAATAGAAATGTCTCAAGATAATGTAGAGTGCGGTCTTCAGAATTTGCGAAAACTCAGAACAGGCACATTGTGCCAACACTATCACGAGAATCCGTCACATGTGCACGTACCCTTCAGAAGGCGTCATTTGCAGCCACGACGAGGAAACTTTTTCCACGCAATAATTCACATCAAGCAGTAGCTCTCAACGCATCTGAAACAAAACACTATCTGGCTAAAATAAAAGAAGAGGGATAAGATTCGGAAAAGCCGAAAGAAGCAAAAATGAAAGGAAACGTCAAGGAAAATATAATTCGAGCGGGATATGAGAGCATAAAATTCCCCTGAAAAAAAGGAATGCATTTAAATGAGGGAATAAAAATGGATGGAAAGAAGCGGACCCTCAGAATGAAAGGATCGCAGAGTTCGTTACTTAGTTACCCGCACACGTCAGCTGGTTTCTTAATATCCCCAGTCGAGTCCTCCTCGAATTTTTTAGCACGTCGCAAAGTGCTAAGTGACAGTTCAGACGGATCTCCTGCACAAGAGGATGGAAATTCCTCTTTTTTTGCTCCGTTTCATCCGCGTCATCGGAAAATAAAAACGGCACCTCCGAAAAACCTCTCATCCCAATTTCTTCCCTTTTCATTACCTTCCGGAGAGATGGGGAATTCATTTTTTATCTCTTTTTATATAAAAAATATCGATTTTTAATGATGAGGCCACCCTAGGAAACTTTCCCTTAAAACCGTTTCATTTAGATAAAATCTCTCCCCCTTTTTTCTTCAATTATCTGAGCCAAAGGAGACCTGAAAGGGATGAGGCATTGGAAAACAATTTTACTAACTCCAGCATTATGAGATGCATTAGAAATATTTTAATAAATATGAAATTTTATCCGTCGCAACTTCGCAGAGTTTCGCCTTTTTAACACGCATAATTTATTATAAATACATCGATGAATAAAATCAATTAATGGGAAATTATAAGCGCCTTTCAACCACTAGAAATGCATCCAATAGAGGTATAAAAGTTATTTTCAACGCATGGATGTCTCGTTTATCCAACAATCCTTCTTGGTGCAGAAACATTTCGGACGATCCAGGCCAACGTCTCAGAAATGGTTGCCTTAGGTCGGAAACTGAGAACATCCCAAATTCAAAACAATAATCCAAATCTCAATTATACCTTTCTCTGTCTGTAAAGTGTTCAGCCTGAAGGTCGGTTGGTGCAACGCCCCCTCTAACATAAGATACTCTTGCAGAGAGGAATGAGGTTTACTAGGCAGGATGAGGAGTGAGGTAGTTTTCTCACTGAGCCAGAATGCTGTAAGTGGAACGTCTGAACCTAAGTGAAACACAATGACTCCATGAGCAACACTTTTCTTGGCATTCCGTAATGAGGGACCTTGATCAGTGCATTTCAGATCAGTGTTATTCACTCATACCTCAGTAGTTTTCATCACAGCCATGATCAGCACTGTGACAAAAGTAAATGAAAGACACATTTTTCTCTACCTTTTACCAAATTAAAATATTTCATTCGTCAGAATATGGTGGCAGGAACACTTTTTTCAGGGATAAAAATGTAAGACTAGTGTGATTATCAGCGGAAGGCTAGGATTTTAACTCCGTGGATTATTTTGAATAGTAGAATCAACTACACTGAAGAATAGATAAACATATTATATATATGGTGTCACTTCAGGAAATAATCAAAGGTTAATCTTCGTGAAGTGTCCTTTGTGAATATGTGCCTGGCATAAGTATAAACCCCGTCATGACTAATAAGCTGATTAATAATGCCATCTTTCGCATCTTAGGCCTCAATATGTTCGAAAATTATTATGACAGTAAGACCATTACTAATTCTTAACCTACTCTTGCAGTAGGTGGCTCTTCACTGGAATCATCTAAAATGCAGCTCCTAATTATTTTCCTTTCATTGATTGTTGTGTCGGAAACAACATCCGATAAATATTGTGCATCCCGTTCTTAGTTAGTAGTCGAGTTGAATTAGAAAGAGGACTTGAACCTATGCTGAGAAGAACAGAGAATAATCACTATAAGGGCACTAGAGAGCACTTATAGAGAACTAGAACCGCACATCCAAACCCGCCAAGCCGAACTACCACTAGCATAACCTAGCGATAGTATTTGTGAGTAAAAAGGAAAAATGTCTGTACCTTCGGTACAAAGTTGAAAATGGAATTCGAAATACCTGGGAAGTACACGTAATGTAATTAGATGTTGAAGACATCAAAAAAAGTTTAGTTGTTTATCTTTAAGATAAATCTCTTCCCTGTTTTTTTATTTTATATACAATTGTGTATAATAGAAACAAAACAGAGAAGAGATCCTATACGATACTTCAATGGAAGAATCGGGTTCGAATCCCGGACACATCAGTTTTAATTTACTATCTATTTCCTTTCCACTAGTATGTTTTTCCATGCCAAAATTCATCGCTTAATTTTTGTTTGCAAAAATAAGTCAGCCTAACGTTGGGCTAATGCTGGCAAAACCACCAATTTCTTCTTAAACCTCAGTTGTAAATTATCTGTAGGCCTAGTGTTGGCATATGGTTATTTTTTCCACCGACCATTTTCCAACGGTTCCTACCAAATGCTAACGTTGGCCAAACAACCTGTGTTACTAGGGTTTTCATATCCCATCAGGGAAGTTGTTACAAATTAGGATAAAATCGGAGTGATTTATTTACAGGCAGCGATCTCTCTAAAGGATTAATAACCAAAAAAATGGACAAAGGAAATTGTAAAGAAAACAACAAAGAAAGAAAAAACCTCAAAAATGTTTTATTTACGTTTCGTACCTCTGTTTTCCAAAATCTTTCCCTGAGACGGCCAGAGGCAAATGAAATTTATTTTCCTAATTGAATAGAGCAAAGCTGTGAAGTGATAAAGAAACCACTTTTTTGCAAGCTTCAAGTTTCGATTAATAAAATTCTCTAGTCTTTTACTTAAAAAATGCCATTTCACTCTATTGAAAGATTTGCAATACGCTCCACGTCAACCACAATTATATATAATCGAAGAATCCCATGAATTCGAGCATGCAATTTCCAAAATTGTAGCCATCTTCTCTCTCTCTCTCTCTCTCTCTCTCTCTCTCTCTCTCTCTCTCTCTCTCTCTCTCTCTCTGCAGCCCTCAAAGACGAAATTATTCCCTCCTGTGCTGAAGCAGAGTGCTAAAACAACCCGTTTTAGCGTTTTTTAATTAACGGCCTCCGTTTTATTGCATTCTCTCTTAATTGTCTCGAACATCCGATGACATCCACCGAATTATCGCAGGAGCATAACTTAGCCGATCGTGAAAATATCTTAATGGACTCGCAATGAGTTTCGACGAAACCTAATCCATCAAAAAACTCTTAAATTTTTTGTCGAACAGATGTCCTTGCGAGGCGAAGGCAGAACGTATTCCAGAGGATTCTTACGGTAGTTAATTTAAGAAAAGCATCATTAAAATTTCTAACTAACGAGTGGCGAAAAGAATACATATATTAAATGGAGACGAAGCAGAACTACTGAGGTTCATTAAAAACAATTTGCTTCATTTAATGATCGTATAATTTCCTTAGTTTAAGAGGAAAATACATTTTGGAATAAGAAGTGATATTAACAAAACAATCGCGGGCCGCACCGTGCATTACCTCCATAATACAATAATTTATCCTATGTTAGGAATAAACTTATACATACCCTAGTGCACATAAAATAAATTAACTATTTTCTTAGACACTTTCTCGCTGTAAGTTTTCCCTACAGCAAATAACACAAAAATTAGATTGAGAATACTTTCTTTGACGCATTATACATAACCTTCTTGACTTCCCCATCGATTTATATTAAATATTTACCCAGAAAACTTTTTTCTGCCAAATTGAAAACACCAGCGTGATGATAATAGTTTGAATCAGAATTTGATGTTAAAAATTCCTTGTTGCTTCAATTTGCCCTAAAAGGCCGGAATTATTTTTTTGTAATTATTTTAAATTTCTTACGTATTTCGCATTGGGATTGTCTGAAAACAAAACCATAAAATGTTATGCCAAACATATTTATAAAACCAGTGAAACAAATACAAAATTGCAACATTGCAACATTGTCATCGAGCTCTCCTATTCTGTGATACAAAATGAAATAATAGCAGGTATCGGATGATACCATATGGCATCCGTAGTCTGTCGAGGGAACTGAAGGAACTCGTTCAAACGAGACCACGAAAAAATCAAGAATTTCTCTGAAATGTTATATTTTGTTTTTTATATGCAATTATGGTTGTAATTTACTTTAAATAAATCACACTGTAATTTTCAGCATTACTTCCACTCCATACTGAAAAATTTTTAAACGATTTTCACCGACTTCGTATTTTAATGCTAATGTTGCAATGTAGCAAATTTGTATCATAAGATTTGATTCGGGAGGCGGGACTCCACCTTTATTCCTATTGGCTCCTACAAAAAGAGAGAGAGAAAATGCAATTGTCGCTCACTCCCTAACCTGTAAACATTTGAAAAGAGTATAGTAACATAATCACTAGAGTTCCTACTTTTCACAGATGGATAATCTTTAAGCTAAATTTTAGGATAGAAAAGATATTACAAAGCTAAAATGATTAAAAAGAAATCCATGCCATGCAGCTCATTTTATTTTTGAAGCTTTCACTGACCACGTACAATTTAATATTCATAATAATTGCTTTCTTTCGCGCATCTACGAGGAGACGAGCCTATTCAATCTATTCCCCGCCCAAGTACGTATTACGAAGTAGAAATCTATGTGGACTTCCAAGCAAATGATGAATGAAATGAAATTGGGTGGGTGAAATTGTCCAAAATCACAAGAAAAAAATAAAAGTTGAAAATGTTCATCTCCACATTGCTGCCCTTGTTCCACTAGTTAAACTGAAGTACCCTGCCGAAATTGCGATCAATTGGATGATGTTTAGGAGTCCCTATGATTTGAACGTTTTGAAGAAATAAGCATTTTTTAAGTAATCGCTTCTAAAGGTTTTCCATATACAGGTTCCTTTTATAAAATCACTGGACTATCACAGTGTACTGTAAATAGACAAGAAGTTTTACTTAGTTATATCAGTTCTCAATACATAGCAGCAGATTCCAGTGTTTACTGAGAAAATATTTCCATAGAACGTTCTATTAATGAAATGAAATAAATCAGTGAGTGTGTCACCTCAAGTACATCAACAGTACACGAAGAGACCGCAAGTACTGCTTCTGATGAATCCGATTGCCATTACCTACCTTCGACGAGCACTACTGTTGCTACTCCACGACGATCCTTCAGAAAGAAAAGATCCTCACAACCGAAGTCATCACTTGACCGAGTGAATTTATCGGACCGTTAAGCTTTGTTTATAGTCAGTTTCTGAAGCATGTGGTGTGACGTAAGGCAAGGTCTCAGCGTCTCGCAGCACAATTAGATGTAACCACCACATGAAGGCACGTGAGTCTGCATCCGATATTGACAAATCGACATTCAAACCTGAAGATACGCCATTTCTTCGCTGGGATGGAAAATTGCTCGCTGATAGTTTAGGGAGTATGGAAAAGGTTGACAGAGTCGCAATATGTGTATCTGAAGGGAGAAAAGGAAAGCTGCTGGGGGTGGAACAAGCTACTGCTTGCCTTAATATCCTGGATGATTGGAATCTCAGACAAAATGTGCGGGTTTTAGTATTTAACACAACAGCTGCCAATACACGCCTGAAGAGTGAAGCTTGTACTATTCTCGAGGAGAGTTTAGGAACTAGTCTTGTACGGATTCCAAGCAGGCACCATATACTTGAAATCGTGTTGTCTTCTGTTTTTACCACAGCATTTGGAGTTAGTGGGGGTCCTGATGTCGCAATATTTAAGCGTTTCCAGCAACACTGGCCTCGTATCGACAAGGAAATACATTCTCGATGCAGTGATGATGTGTATGATTCCGATAAAATCAAAATGTTAAGAGGACAAATGATGGGATATTATGCTGCCATTTTAGAATACCCAATTAAGTCAAAGCAGCTTCGAGATGATCAACTCGAGCTTTTACAGTTGTGTTATACCTTTCTTGGTGGTCAAAGTCCTAATGTATCTAAGGCCAAATTCCGAGAACCAGGTGGCAAAGGCTATTTATTCCCATGGAACTTTCTTATTTAGAGATAAATTCACTCTTACAGCTGGAGAAAAAAAGAAATTACTGAAGTAAGCTTGTTTGTAGCTCTCATCGAAATTGGAATGAGGCGCCCAAAGCTGTCATGAATGACGCGATTCTTTTAAAACAAATTGAAGCTTACCCCAACTGCAATGTTAAGAAGGCTGCATTGGAAGCTTTTCACCGCCATCTGTGGTTCTTTTCAGAGCATGTGGTTGGACTCGCCCTCTCTGATTCCCATGTCTGTGACTCTACCAAATTTGAAATGGTTACTAACCTTAGCGCCCACCAAAACCTAAGGCTTATTAGAGAGTTGAGAGTAAAACATTTAAACATGACACAGCGAACTGCAGAACTCTTTGACATTCTCCACAAAGATGGGAATGATAAGGCTGCTTCATTTCTTTTCAAAGAACCAAATTTTTGGGATTCGGATCCCGATTGCATTGAACTCGAACAGGCTGTTCGCAAGATGAATGTAGCTAATGACTGTCCTGAAAGGGGCATTGCTCTGTTACAAACACTCAATATGTGTATAACCAAGAACGAAGGCCAGTTTCAGTATCTTCTTCGGATTGTTCAATCACACCGAATCAAGTATCCAACTTGTAAGACGGCATTACTCATGGTTGATGATGATGATGGTAATGGCGCTTAGTAAAGAAAACATATTATAATCTTGTATTTAACATACCTTTTCAGAGACTTATTTATGGTCACAGTAACACATCATGATCATTTAGCATTATTTATGTATTCAGTTATGTCACCATTGAATTTTTTCCATTAAAATACTATTGTTTCAGTTAAAAAATCCGTATTCGCCCAAAAAGTGCTCAATCATAGGTGATAGATGATACCAATTTGCCTGAATGTTTTTCTTACACCATTTGGAACGGGGACAAACATGTGGAGCGGATGTTTAAAAAAAAAAAAATTGGACCATTGTAACATATAAATATGGGACTTAGGACTCCCTAATATATATATATATTAGGGAATCCCAAGATATAAGGGAAAAAATTTTATTTTTTTTCGCAAAATCAAATAAGCATAGCCTCTAATTTTTTTCTATTTGGTCTTATTAACTTACCTAATAAATATTATTGCGATTGGATTATGGTAACCCGTACCGACTTGATGCCTAACAATTTCGAGAAATGAAAATTTGTACCGACAAGGGAAACACCAGGTAAGGGGGAAAATAACTAACGGATTCTCACGAATCTTTCAGGGCTCGTTCCTTGATTAAAAATAATGGACACGTTGCCGACCGTTTAACTCAATGGCCTTTTGTTTATAAAAATAGCTAATAAATAATAGTTAATATGAATTTATTTTCTTCCATTTCTTTTACTTTATTCAGCAGTAATTATACGAAGTGTAAAAGTTCGCACAAATAAAATCCAATTATATATTTTTGGCCAGCTTTTTTTTCGATTCTAACCCACTGTACGGAGTTATGTATGATAAAATAAATCCTAAATACAATTAAATAATGCTTGGAAGGTAACAAGATGAAATCTAATTGCAAAAATATAAGTTATCGGTAAAAGAAATGGAAGAAAATAATTCCCTATTAACTCGAGATCTATATAGGAATGTACGTGTATTGTGTGGTTGCCTAACTCCGATATTCAGTTGCTGTTTATTTTACGTCATTTACATTCCTCATTGCATTTCTAATGGGGATAACAGAATCCAATATAAGGTCCATCCCGTATGATATCAACCTCAAACTTAGCATTAAATGAGATCAAGTCCTACCAAGTTATAGTTGTGTTTTCAAATCTGCCAATAGGTTCTGGGTTCGACACCGGGCGTCTCTAAAATTAGAAATTGCTAAGATTCATTAAATTTAATTTAAATTCACTTAAATATAAACTGACGCCGTAAAAGACAACCTGACCTAATCTTATTTTAATAATATTCACTAAATTATCCTATAATTTCTGCTGCAGCGAATTCCTCCCCTTACCAGATAAGGGCTACGGTTTGATAATACTGTAGACGTTCTCCAAACAATTTTCCTTCCAACGCGAAAGATATTTTTAAGCTTCAGTTCGAAACTTGTCTCATTTAAACGAAATATGAGGAAAACAATTTGGCGAAGTTACGGAGAAATATGACTCCTAGACATCTTTTTCAAATTGACAGACGGGTTTTTAACAGATACTCCGCTGTTTATCTACCCCTTGGAACATTTTTATCAACTTCTTGAGATATTCGACTCCTGGTGACACATGCGCAGGCTTAATAATGCCACGAAGTTTACCTTCCTCCAGATGCAATAGTTTTGGACGCAGTATCAAGTATGTTAGCTTACTGAGATATTAATTAGAGAAACATCTCGACAAAGTTTCGGCTACTGTAATTTTAGTATCTATAAAAACTTTATTATCCAAGTTAAATTTCTTTCCTCCATGTCTCGGTAAAGGGAATAGATTTTATTTGTTTATTTATTAAACAATAGAAAAAATGTATGATTTATTTTTACCTCTGTTTTATTCATGACTGTGACATTTGAAAGAGTGCATCACTTTTATGTAGTTAAATTACTCATTTTGCTATTTCCATTTAAATATTATTCATACGGTGTTTTTCCTTCACTTTACTTCCACTCGTAATATTAATGATAATTGAGGAAGCCAAACTAACACATTTTGCGTGATTCTCTTGGTGAATCAAATCGACCTTCATTGAATTTAGCTTATTTTGATGTCCTGTGACGTCATTTTATTTTCATTTTTTGAGCAATTTCGATGATTTCACGGTATTAAGGATGACGTTCTACAAATTGTAATACTATTGTTTCTCAATAAATTTAATGAGAATGTGATTAAACTCTTACAACAACGCCTGATGACGATGCAGTTCCCCTTTTTTCACGAAGCTTGCTTTGCATCTCAAATGATTTGTATTGAGGTAAACTCTAAAAATAAACACAAGTTAGGATAATGAAAGACCAATGGAAGACCGATTTCCCTACGAATTTTGAATGGAAAGAAAATAAGAATTGGAGTTCTTCGTCGCAAAGATTTGTGCATAAAATTATGACATCATTTGAACCTTTTTGTCGTGACATTTCATAGGAAAAAATAATAATATTTCTTATCTTTCAAATCATACGGAAGAATACAAATGTGAAATTTTCATCTCGAAGAAATTTAATATACATACATTATTGTATGTATCATTGTATGAATATTATTTTCCCATCTTCTCCAAACGGGCTTTAGAATAAAGTTTTTTTTCTACGTTCTTTAAAACTATTTACATAATTACGTTGCCTATTGTCTATTTGTTTATTTAATTAGAAACGGAGCTCATTGTCGTGGTAGACGCCATTTAATGAATATAAGATTATAATGCAATATGTCTTACACTGAACCGAGTACTTCAGGTAACGAATCGTATATCGAATTCTCGCCTTTTTATTTTATGCAGATATTTATTCTAACTTAACATTCTTAAGCTTATTTCTTTAATTTACTTTTACGAATTCACATTAAAACGTCGTCGTCGCAGCTGCTACATTCATCGCGGTGGGATCCCGAAAGAGATATCACGGAATCAGCCGATCGCCGCGGAAACCTTCGACCTTATATATTGTTTGAGGACTAAAAATCCAAAACTTAGTAAGGTAGGAATTGATTTGAGAAGCGACGTGTTTTCACATTGCCAGCTTTATATCGCGCTAGGAAGAGTACGTTCCTCAGAAAATATCAGGGTGTTAGTTTCACTGGGAAGGATATTTGATAATATTCCGCACGCCGTCAATATTGTCCTAATCTTCATATGGTGATCTGCCCGGAAGCACGCACCGCGGCTATAGGATTCAATTGGAGTATGTTTTGCACTAAACTAAGTACATACCACATGTAACCAATCGTCTATCGATTACTCGCATATTTATTTTCTGCAGATATTTATTCTAACTTTACTTTGGCGTATTCCCTTAATTTAACTTTACGAATGTGTATTCAATAAGGACTCAACTCCAAAACTCCCGTATCAAATGAGCGAGAAAGGACTTCGAAGTACTTATTCTATTATTATATTTTTTTAAGAATCTCGATCTTAGATTTAAAATTAGGTATACGATAGACAATGGCATAATTAAAAGGGAACATAAATATAGCGTGTAGACCAATAACTTGGGGTAGTATCCCGTAATAATTTTCTTTGCTTGCAGTTTGCAAGCACCCATTTACTAGTTTATTATATAAACAAAATTGTTTATTTTACAAATATTGAACGAATTTTTGTTAATGTATTCAACAAATGAATGTTAATATTACTCCTAAATAAAAATATTTGAATAGGAATTTTTTACCATTCAAACAATAAATTAGATGGATGCATTTCATGGAATGTGTTTTTTCCAAGGGCAGCTTCTAACATGTTTTAAATTTGTTACATTTCTTATATATGTATATATACATACTAGTAAATGGGTGCTTACATAATGCAAGAAAAGAAGATTATTAAGGGATACTACCCTGAGTTATGGGTCTATAGGTTATATTTATGTTTATTACTTTCTCCATACACGAAGTATAGAGAAAGTATTGTTTTCATGAAAAAATTCGACTTCGAGATTTCAACGGAAATACACGTGTTGGGGTCCCTAGAACACGTTTTGACCATTTTCGGAATGATGTCTGTGTGTATGTGTGTGTGTGTCGGTATGTGTGTGTGTGCCAGTGGGCGCTCTAACGTAAAAACTAGTAGTCGTATCAATACCAAACTTCATACATAGCACTGCAGTGTGTGCTGTCAGAGTTGATTAGTTTTTGGAGTAAATCGGTTCACCGGAAGTCGAGCTTTCTTCATCAAAGCTCATTTCCGGTTTTCAAAATATCTCCATAAATATGATGTAAAGGTATATTGTGTACCTTATAAAAGTTTTAGATAATGTGTTTTACTATAACTTTTGTGTTTAACTTATTTTTGTATCAACAGTTGATTAGGAGTTATTCGAGAAATACTGATAAACCGGAAGTAGCTGTTATGTACTTTGTGGGCGCTCTAACATGAAAACTAATTGTCGGATCAAAACCAAATTTCATATATAGTATTTTGGTTGGTGTGTTTAGAGTTGAATAGTTTTTGGAGCAAATCAGTAAACCAGAAGTAGAGCTTCATACTTCAAATCTCATTTCCAGTTTTCAAAATATCTCAATAAATATGATATTTAGGTATATACTATTATTTATAATAGTTTTAGAAAATATTATTTGCTATAACTTTTTTATTAAATATATGTTTGTAAAACTGATTTTTTAGGAGATATTCATGAAATACTGAAAAACCGGAAGTAGCCGATTATGAACTTCATGAGCAATCTGGGCGCCGTGTGTGAATAGCCATTTCATCGTTTTTCATCGAGCGTGTCCCGAAAAACATTATTTATAATGTTTGTGACGTAATATATAATATGATATAAATTAATCACTCATCTTCAAAGTTTAGATGGAATCCAGAGTTTGAAAATACTGTCGTAGATAAATATTTACATCTTATATATAGAGAAAGTCATGTGCTGGCCACATCAGATTTATTATTTAGTAACCCTGCTTCGAGAAGTTGATAGGCTGGATATAGGTAAAGAATGGTTTATTAATAACAAAAAGTTATAATATCATTTGTAGGACCCACGTTTAACACTATTCAAAAACATAATCCTAAATTATACTTTTACAGGTTGGTGACAGTGATAAGGATTAATTTTACGATAATGAAAATATTACTAATCGTATGTCATAGTCGAAAACTGCTAAACTGGAAGTTTCATTAAAAAATCGAAAAATTAAATATGCGCTATATTTTGAGTTTTTTTCGAAAGGACTGAACTTAATTTTCATTATTTTCCTACGGCATTTGAAACATAGAGTGACTTCACTATTAAAAATCAATATAATAAACCCTATTTACATACTCCAAAAGTTTGAAACTTCTTGGTTACTTATAAATAGGAATATTATCAAAAATATTGCACTATTGGTATATAAACGTTCAAACATTTTTTTAATTATTATATTAGAAAAAGATATTGGTTTAAAAAAGTTGACTTTTATTTTTTTAACCCGCCTTCCTAGGTAAAGTAGACTTTTGCTAAGTTCTTATAAGTATGATACTAAATTATATCTCAACTTATGGTAATGTTACAGTTTACGTAGGGATATTTTTATTTTTTAGCAAAAAAAAGTTCACATTTTTCAGAAAATGCAGCATGAATGTCAATGTTTAATAACGGAAGTACCAATTTTCCTCGGCATTAGCGGTAAAGAATGTAAAAACAAAAGGTCCAATTTTTCTCAAGAGATGGCATTAGTGGCGAAGTTTATAAACCAAAGTTCCAATTTTCCTCAATAGATGGCATAAGTGTCAATGTTTTTAAACAAAAGTTCCTATTTTCCTAAAGAGATAGCACTAGTGTCGAAGTATTTAAACAAAAGTTCCTATTTCCCTCAAGAGATGGCACTAGTGTCGAAGTTTATACCTAAAAGTTCAACTTTCCCTCAATAGATGGCATTAGTGGCGATATTTTTAAACAAAAGTTCATATTTTCCTCCAGAGATGGCATTAGTGTCGAAGTTCATTGCATAGTACATTTGCTAAAACTATCCCTTTTCGGGATATATTATTTCGTTCAAACGAGAATAATAAATGCAAAATAGAGCATAATTATTGAAATTTCGCTAAAATTACCCCTTTTCGTTGCTTTTTACGATATTATCACACAAAATGAGGAAATTAAAGGCAAAATAGATGATAATTATTGAGATTTCGCTTAAAATTATACCTATTGTTTCATTGTTTTCAATATTATCTCGTTCAAACTAGGATAATAATGGCAAAATAGGTATTAATTATTGAAATTTCCCAAAAATTAACCTTTTTCGATATATTTTATTAATATAATCTAGTTCAAACGAGGAAACTAAAGGTAAAATAGAATATGATTATTGTAATTTAGCTAAAATATCCCTTTTCGTTTTTTTACGATATAATGTAGTTAAAACGAGGAAAATACAGGCAATAAAGAGGTAAATTATTCATATTTCGTTTTCATATTTAGTTTATTCCATATTAACTCCTTCAAACGAGGAAAATTAAGGCAAAAGAGGAGATAATGATTTAAATTTCGATATAATTATCTCTTTTCGTTTCTTTTTACGATATAATCTCAACTAGACGAGGATAATATATGCTGAATAGAGAATAATTATTGAAATTACGCTAAAATTACCCATTTTCGTTTCTTTTTACAATATTATCACACAAAATGAGGTAATTAAAGGCGTATTAAAGGAAAAAAAATGAAATTTCACTATAATGTACCCATTTCGTTTTTTTCCGACGTTATCTCTGCGATATAATGATTTAAAAAAAACCAAAAACTATAATCAAAGTGACATTTCGCTAAAGTTTCCCTATTCGGTGTTTTTTTAAAATAATTTCGAAGGAAATTACGAAAGTAAACGCAATATAGAGGAAAAAAATATAAACATCGCTAAAATTAACAATTTTCGTATCGTTTAATCGTATTTGTATATATTTAGATATTATCTTGAATAACTGACGAATATATAGGCTAAATAGAGCCAATAATTTTAACGTCGCTTAAATTCCCATTTTTGCGTCTTTTCACAATATGATCTTGAATAAAAAACATAAATAAGAAATATAGAGGAAAATTTGAAATATTGAAATTTTCATTTGTTTCTTTTTTTCGATATTATTATATTATTTCGTATAATTTTCATTTTGAATATAGTAACCCTGCTTCATGAAGTTGTTAGGCTAATTATAGGTTAAGAATGGTTTATTAATAACAAAAAGTTATAATAGCATTTGTAGGACCCACGTTTAACACTATTCAATAACAAAATCCTAAAATATACTTTTACAGGTTGGTGACAGTGATAAGGATTAATTTTACAATAATGTTAATATTACTAATCGTATGTCATAGTCGAAAACTGCTAAACTGGAGGTTTCATTAAAAAAACGAAAAATTAAATATGCGCTATATTTTAGTTTTTTTCGAAAGGACTGAACTTAATTTTCATTATTTTCCTACGGCATTTGAAACATAGAGTGACTTCGTTATTAACAATCAATATAATAAACCCTATTTACATACTCCAAAAGTTTGAAATTTTTTGGTTACTTATAAATAGTAATATTACCAAAAATATTGCAATATTGGTATATAAACGTTCAAACATTTTTTTAATTATTATAATTAGAAAAGATATTGAGTTTCAAAGTTAACATTTATTTTTTTAACCCGCCTTCATAGGTAAAGTATACTTTAACTAAATATATTATAAGTATAATACTGAATTGTATCTCAACTTATGGTAGTGTTACAGTTTACTTATGGATATTTTAATTTTTTATTAAAAAAAGTTCATATTTTTCTGGAGATGCACCATTAATGTCAATGTTTAATAACGAAAGTATTCATTTTCCTCAGCATTAGTGGCAAAGAATGTAAAAACAAAACGTCCAATTTTCCTCAAGAGATGGCATTAGTGGCGAAATTTATAAGCCAAATTCCAATTTTCCTCAAGAGATGGCATTAGTTGCGAAGTTTATAAACAAAAGTTCAAATTTCCCTCAATAGATGGCATTAGTGGCGAAGTTTTTAAACAAAAGTTCTAATTTTCCTCCAGAGATGGCATTAGTGTCGAAGTTCATTATATAGTGCATTCGCTAAAACTATCCCTTTTTGTTTCTTACTTACTATATTATTTCGTTCAAACGAGAATAATTAATGCAAAATAGAGAATAATTATTGAAATTTCGCTAAAATTATCCCTTTTGGTAGCTTTTTACGATATTATCACACAAAATGAGGAAAATAAAAGGCAAAATAGATGATAATTATTGAGGTTTCGCATAAAATTATCCCTATCGTTTCATTTTTACTTTCTCCATATACGAAGTATAGAGAAAGTATTGTTTTCATGAAAAAATTCGACTTCGAGATTTCAACGGAAATACATGTTTTGGGATCCCTAGAACACGTTTTGATCATTTTCGGAATGATGTCTGTGTGTATGTGTGTGTGTGTGTGTGTGTGTGTGTGTGTGTGTGTGTGTGTGTGTGTGTGTGTGTGTGTATGTGTGTGTGTGATAGTGGACGCTCTAACGTGAAAACTATTGGTCGTATCAACACCAAACTTCATATATAGTACTGTTGTGTGTGCTGTCAGAGCTGATTAGTTTTTGGAGTAAATCGGTCAACCGGAAGTCGAGCTTTATTCATTAAAGCTCATTTCCGGTTTTCAAAATATCTCCATAAATATGATATATACGTGTATTGTATTACTAATAAAAGTTTTAGATAATGTAATTTACTATAACTTTTGTATTTAACATATTTTTGTATCAGCGGTTGATTAGGAGTTATTCGTGAAACACTGATAAACCGGAAGAAGATGATTATGTACTTTGTGGGCGCTCTAACAGGAAAACTATTTGGCGGATCAACACCAAATTTCATATGTAGTATTTCTATTACAGTCTTTAGAGTTGATTAGTTTTTGGAATTAATCGGTTAACCGGAAGTTGAGCTTCATTCTTCAAAGCTCATTTCCGGTTTTCAAAATATCTCCATAAATATGATATTTAGGTATATACTATTATTTATAAATGTTTTAGAAAATAAAATTTACTATAACTTTTGTATGAAACATATTTTCGTATCACCGATTGTTTAGGAGTTATTCCTGAAATACTGATAAACCAGAAGTTGCTGATTATGTACTTTGTGGGCGCTCTGGGCTCTATGGGCGAAAGGCCAGTTTCATCGTATTTCATCCAGCATGTCCCGAACAACATTATATATAATGTTTAGAGTTCGAAATTACTGTCGTAGATAAGTATTTACATCTTATATATGGAGAAAGTCATGTGCTGGCCACATCAGATTTTTTTCAATATTATCTCGTTCAAACTAGGATAATAATGGCAAAATAGGTATTATTTATTGAAACTTCCCAAAAATTAACCTTTTTCGATATATTTTTACTTTCTCCCTATACGTAGTATAGAGAAAGTATTGTTTTAATTATTTTCCCGAACATGTCTGTCTGTGTGTCTGTCTGTCTGTGGTTAAAAAGTTTGTGTGCGCTCTATCTTAAAAAGCAATTATCCGATCATTTTCAAAATTCATATTTAGTATTTCCCTAACAATACCAAGAGTTGATTAGTTTTTGGAGAATATCGCTTAACCGATAGTTACGGTTTATCCGGAACAAATTTTTGTTTCTAAATATCTCTGTAAGAATGCAATATAGGTATATACAATTACATACAAAAGTTATAGATAATGTACTTTACTACAACTTTTGTATGAAAAAGTTTTCGTAACACTGATTGTTTAGGAGTTATTCTTCAATAATGGTTAACCGGAAGTTGTTGTTTACCCAGAAATGGAAGTTTTTCATACATATCTCTGTCAGAATGCAATAAAGGTATATACATTTAAACACAAAAATTGTAGATTATGTATTTTACTACAGCTTTTGTAAAAAACATTTTTTCGTAACACTGATGGTTTAGGAGTTATTCCCCAATAATGGTTAACCGGAAGTTTTTGTTAATCCAGAAATGGAAGTTTTACATACATATCTCTGTCAAAATGCAATGTAGGTATATAAAATTATTTACAAAAGTTATAGATAATGTACTTTGGTACAACTTTTGTATGAAAGATTTTTTCGTAACACTGATTGTTTAGGAGTTATTCTTCAATAATGGTTAACCGGAAGTTGTTGTTTACCCAGAAAAGGAAGTTTTTCATACATATATCTATCAGAATGCAATTTAGGTATATACAATTATGTACCAAAGTTGTAGATAATGTTTTTTACTACAAAGCTTGTGTGAAACATTTTCCTGTAACACTCATTGTTTTAGAGTTATTTATATATTACCGGCATAGGCTTATGTTTTCAAAAAATACGGAGAAAGACATGTGTTGGCCACATCAGATTTTTTTAATATAAACTAGTTCAAACGAGGAAACTAAAGGTTAAATAGAATATGATTATTGTAATTTAGCTAAAATATCCCTTTTCGTTTTATTACGATATAATGTAGTTCAACGGAGAAAAATACAGGCAATAAAGAGGTAAATTATTCATATTTCGTTTTCATATTTAGTTTATTCCATATTAACTCCTTCAAACGAGGAAAATTAAGGCAAAAGAGGAGATAATGATTTAAATTTCGATATAATTATCTCTTTTCGTTTCTTTTTACGATATAATCTCAACTAGACGAGGATAATAAATGCTGAATAGAGAATAATTATTGAAATTTCGCTAAAATTACCCCTTTTCGTTTCTTTTTACAATATTATCACACAAAATGAGGAAATTAAAGGCGTATTAAAGGAAAAAAATTGAAATTTCACTATAATGTACCCATTTCTTTATTTTTTCGATATTATTTCTGTAATATAATGATAAAAAAGCCATAAACTATAATCAAATTGATATTTCGCTAAAGTTTCCCTTTTCGGTGTATTTTTACATAATTTCGAAAGAAATCACGAAAGTAAACGCAATATAAAGGGAAAAAATATAAACATCGCTAAAATAAACCACTTTCGTATCGTTTAATCGTATTTGTATGTTTTTAGATATTATCTTGAATACCTGACAAATATAAAGGCAAATAGAGCTAATAATTTTAACTTTGCTTTAATTACCATTCTTGCGTCTTTTAACAATATGATCTAGAATAAAAAACATAAATAAGCAAATATAGAGGAAAATTTGAAATTTTCATTTTTTTTTTTCGATATTATCTTGAGAAATGTAGTAAAATAAAGGCAAAAAATAATTTCTTGTCATCTTTAATGGAAGAAAGTGATGGAAATGTTTAAAGGAAGAAATAGTATGTAATGTGTAAAGGAAGAATGAGTTTGGAATGTGTAAAGAAAGAAACAGTTTGTTATGTGCAAAGGAAGATAAAGTTTGTAATGAGTAAAGGAAGAAAAACATTTGTTTATTCGGGCGGAT
The DNA here is from genome assembly GCA_947579665.1 of Sympetrum striolatum. NCBI lineage: Eukaryota > Metazoa > Arthropoda > Insecta > Odonata > Libellulidae > Sympetrum > Sympetrum striolatum. The sequence goes on from OX388349.1 coordinate 74,101,891, forward strand.
TTATATATTATTTTATATATTATTAGGCGTATTTAAGGAAAAAAATTGAAATTTCACTATAATGTACCCATTTCGTTTTTTTTCCGATGTTATCTCTGCGATATAATGATTAAAAAAAACCAAAAACTATAATCAAAGTGATATTTCGATAAAGTTTCCCTCTTCGGTGTTTTTTAAAAATAATTTCGAAAGAAATTACGAAAGTAAACGCAATATAGAGGAAAAAATATAAACATCTCTAAAATTAACAATTTTCGTATCGTTTAATCGTATTTGTATATATTTAGATATTATCTTGAATAACTGACGAATATATAGGCTAAATAGAGCCAATAATTTTAACGTCGCTTAAATTCCCATTTTTGCGTCTTTTCACAATATGATCTTGAATAAAATTGAAATATTGAAATTTTCATTTGTTTCTTTTTTTCGATATTATTATATTATTTCGTATAATTTTCATTTTGAATTCAGTAACCCTGCTTCGTGAAGTTGTTAGGCTAATTATAGGTTAAGAATGGTTTATTAATAACAAAAAGTTATAATATCATTTGTAGGACCCACGTTTAACACTATTCATTAACATAATCCTAAATTATACTTTTACAGGTTGGTGACAGTGATAAGGATTAATTTTACGATAATGTAAATATTACTAATCGTATGTCATAGTCGAAAACTGCTAAACTGGAAGTTTCATTAAAAAATCGAAAAATTAAATATGCGCTATATTTTGAGATTTCTTCGAAAGGACTGAACTTAATTTTCATTATTTTCTTACGGCATTTGAAACATAGAGTGACTTCGCTATTAAAAATAAATATAATAAACCCTATTTACATACTCCAAAAGTTTAAACTTTTTGGTTACTTATAAATAGTAATATTATCAAAAATATTGCAATATTGGTATACAAACGTTCAAACATGTTTTTAATTATTATATTAGAAAAAAATATTGGGTTAAAACAGTTAACTTTTATTTTTTTAACCCGCCTTTCTAGGTAAAGTAGACTTTTGCTAAGTTCCCTATAAGTATGATACTAAATTATATCTCAACTTATGGTAATGTTACAGTTTACTTAGGGATATTTTTATTTTTTAGCTAAAAAAAGTTCACATTTTTCTGAAGATGCAGCATTAATTTCAATGTTTAATAACGGAAATACCAATTTTCTTTGGCATTAGCGGCAACGAATGTAAAAACAAAAGTTCCAATTTTCCTCAATAGATGGCATAAGTTTCAATGTTTTTAAACAAAAGTTCCTATTACCCTCAAGAGATGGCACTAGTGTCGAAGTTTTTAAACAAAAGTTCCTATTTCCCTCAAGAGATGGCACTAGTGTCGAAGTTTATACCTAAAAGTTCAACTTTCCCTCAATAGATGGCATTAGTGTCGTAGTTTTTAAACAAAAGTTCGTATTTTCCTCCAGAGATGGCATTAGTGTCGACGTTCATTGCAAAGTACATTTGCTAAAGCTATCCCTTTTCGGGATATATTATTTCGTTCAAACGAGAATATTAAATGCAAAATAGAGAATAATTATTGAAATTTCGCTAAAATTACCCCTTTTCGTTGCTTTTTACGATATTATCAGTCAAAATGAGGAAATTAGAGGCAAAATAGATGATAATTATTGAGATTTCGCTTAAAATTATCGCTATCGTTTCATTATTTTCAATATTACCTCTTTCAAAATAGGATTATAATAGCAAAATAGGTATTAATTATTGAAATTTCCCAAAAAGCAGCTTACACCGGGAAAGCATATGATCTTTCTGAACCTTTTCCGATATATTTTTACTTTCTCCATATACGAAGTATAGAGAAAGTATTGTTTTCATGAAAAAATTCGACTTCGAGATTTCAACGGAAATACACGTTTTGGGGTCCTTAGAACACGTTTTGACCATTTTCGGAATGATTTCTGAGTTAATGTGTGTGTGTGTGTGTCTGTATGTGTGTGTGTGCCAGTGGGCGCTCTAACGTAAAAACTAGTAGTCCTATCAATACCAAACTTCATACAAAGTACTCTTTTGTGTGCTGTCAGAGTTGTTAAGTTTTTTGGAGTTAATCGGTTAACCGGAAGTCGAGCTTCATTCATCAAAGCTCATTTCCAGGTTTTCAAAATTTCTCAAAAAATATGATATATACGTGCATTGTATTACTTATAATAGTTTTAGATAATGTAATTTTCTATAACTTTTGTATTCAACATATTTTTGTATCACCGGTAGATTAGGAGTTATTCGTGAAATACCGATAAAACGGAAGTAGCTGATATGTACTTTGTGGGCACTCTAACATGAGAATTATTCATTGTATCAACACCAAATTTCATATATAGTATTTTGGTCGGTGTTTTTAGAATTGCTTAGTTTTTGGAGCAGATCAGTCAACCGGAAATGGAGCTTCATTCTTCAAAGCTCATTTCCGGTTTTCAAAATATCTCCAAAAATATAATATTTTGGTACATACTATTATTTACATAAGTTTTAGAAAATGAAATTTACTATAATTTTTGTAGGAAACATATTTTTGTATCACTAAATGTTTAGGTGGTATTCATGAAATACACTTAAACCGGAAGTTGCTGATTATGTACTTAGTGGGCGCTCTGGGCTCTATGGGCGAAAGGCCAATTCCGTCGTTTTTCATCGACCATGTCCCGAAAAATATCATTTATAATGTTTTTGGCGTCAAAGATAATAATGTATATATTAATCACTCATCCTCCAAGTTTAGATGGAATATAGAGTTCGAAATTACTGTCATAGATAAAAATTTACATCTTATAAATGGAGAAAAACATGTGCTGGCCATATCAGATTTTTTTAATATAATCTAGTTCAAAGAAGGAAAATAAAGGCAAAATAGAATATGATTTTTGTAATTTAGCTAAAATATCCCTTTTGGTTTTTTTATGATATAATGTAGTTCAAATGTGGATAATACAGGCAAAATAGAGGTAAAATATTCATATTTCGTTTTCATATTTAGTTTATTCCATATTAATTCGTTCAAACGAGGAAAATAAAGGCAAAAGAGGAGATAATGATTTAAATTTCGATATCATTATCCCTTTTCGTTTCTTTTTACGATATAATGTGAACCAACGAGGATAATAAATGCAATATAGAGAATAATTATTGAAATTTCGCTAAAAGTATCCCTTTTCGTAGCTTTTTACGATATAATCACACAAAATGAGGAAATTAAAGGCAAAATAGATGATAATTATTGAGATTTCGCTTAAAATTATCCCTATTGTTTCATTGTTTTCAATATTATCTCGTTCAAACTAGGATAATAATGGCAAAATAGGTATTAATTATTGAAATTTCCCAAAAATTAACCTTTTTCGATATATTTTTTTAATATAATCTAGTTCAAACGAGGAAACTAAAGATAAAATAGAATATGATTATTGTAATTTAGCTAAAATATCACTTTTCGTTTTTTTACGATATAATGTAGTTCAATCGAGGAAAATACAGGCAATAAAGAGGTAAATTATTCATATTTCGTTTTCATATTTAGTTTATTCCATATTAACTCCTTCAAACGAGGAAAATTAAGGCAAAAGAGGAGATAATGATTTAAATTTCGATATAATTATCTCTTTTCGTTTCTTTTTACGATATAATCTCAACTAGACGAGGATAATAAATGCTGAATAGAGAATAATTATTGAAATTTCGCTAAAATTACCCCTTTTCGTTTCTTTTTACAATATTATCACACAAAATGAGGAAATTAAAGGCGTATTAAAGGAAAAAAATTGAAATTTCACTATAATGTACCCATTTCTTTATTTTTTCGATATTATTTCTGTAATATAATGATAAAAAAGCCATAAACTATAATCAAATTGATATTTCGCTAAAGTTTCCCTTTTCGGTGTATTTTTAAAATAATTTCGAAGGAAATTACGAAAGTAAACGCAATATAGAGGAAAAAAATATAAACATCGCTAAAATAAACAATTTTCGTATCGCTTAATCGTATTTGTATATATTTAGGTATTATCTTGAATAACTGACGAATATATAGGCTAAATATAGCCAATAATTTTAACGTCGCTTAAATTCCCATTTTTGCGTCTTTTCACAATATGATCTTGAATAAAAAACATAAATAAGCAAATATAGAGGAAAATTTGAAATTTTCATTTGTTTTTTTTTTCGATATTATCTTGAGAAATGGAGTAAAATAAAGGCAAAAAATAATTTCTTGTCATCTGTAATGGAAGAAAGTGATGTAAATGTTTAAAGGAAGAAATAGTATGTAATGTGTAAAGGAAGTATGAGTTTGGAATGTGTAAAGAAAGAAACAGTTTGTTATGTGTAAAGGAAGATAATGTTTGTAATGAGTAAAGGAAGAAAAAAATTTGTTTTGTGCAAAGGGAAAAATATTTCGTAATGTGTAAAGGAAGAAGAAGTTTGTAATGTGTAAAGGAACAGACAGTTCGTAATGTGTAAAGGAAGAAAAAGTTTGTAATGTGTAAAGGAAGAAACATCTAATAATGTGTAAAGGAAGATAAAGTTTGTAGTGTTAAATGAAGATAAAGTGTGTATTGTGTAAGGGAAGATTTCGTTTGCAATATGTTAAGGAAGAAACACCTTATATTGTGTAAAGGAAGAAATAGAGGATAATTATTGAAATTTCCCGAAAGTCTACCCTTTTCGTTTCATTTTTTAATATAATCTCGTTAAAAGGTGAATTATAAATAAAGAATAGAGGATAGTTATTGAAATTTAGCTAAAGTTGCCATCTTATCAACTCAATAAATATATATGAATAATTTTATTTTATTATTTAGTAACCCTGCTTCGTGAAGTTGTTAGGCTTATTATAGGTTAAGAATGGTTTATTAATAACAAAGAGTTATAATATCATTTGTAGGACCCACGTTTAACACAATTCAATAACATAATCCTAAATTATACTTTAGAGGTTGGTGACAGTAATAAGGATTAATTTTACGATAATGTAAATATTACTAATCGTATGTCATAGTCGAAAACTGCTAAACTGGAAGTTTCATTAAAAAAACGAAAAATTAAATATGCGCTATATTTTGAGTTTTTTTCGAAAGGACTGAACTTAATTTTCATTATTTTCCTACGGCATTTGAAACATAGAGTGACTTCACTATTAAAAAACAATATAATAAACCCTATTTACATACTCCAAAAGTTTGAAACTTTTTGGTTACTTATAAATAGGAATATTATCAAAAATATTGCACTATTGGTATATAAACGTTCAAACATTTTTTTAATTATTATATTAGAAAAAGATATTGGTTTAAAAAAGTTAACTTTTATTTTTTTAACCCGCCTTCCTAGGTAAAGTATACTTTAACTAAATATATTATAAGTATGATACTGAATTATATCTCAACTTATGGTAGTGTTACAGATTACTTATGGATATTTTAATTTTTCATTAAAAAAAGTTCACATTTTTCATGAGATGCATCATTAATGTCAATGTTTAATAACATAAGTATTAATTTTCCTCAGCATTAGCGGCAAAGAATGTAAAAACAAAAGGTCCAATTTTCCTCAAGAGATGGCATTAGTGGCGAAATTTATAAGCCAAATTCCAATTTTCCTCAAGAGATGGCATTAGTTGCGAAGTTTTTAAACAAAAGTTCCTATTTCCCTCAAGAGATGGCACTATAGTCGAAGTTTATACCCAAAAGTTCCAATTTTCCTCCAGAGATGGCATCAGTGTCGAAGTTCATTATATAGTGCATTCTCTAAAACTATCCCTTATCGTTTCTTACTTACTATATTATTTCGTTCAAACGAGAATAATTAAAGCAAAATAGAGAATAATTATTGAAATTTCGCTTAAAATTATCCCTTTTCGTTGCTTTTTACGATATTATCACACAAAATGAGGAAATTAAAGGCAAAATAGATGATAATTATTGAGGTTTCGCTTAAAATTATCCCTATCGTTTCATTGTTTTCAATATTATCTCGTTCAAACTAGGATAATAATGGCAAAATAGGTATTATTTATTGAAATTTCCCAAAAATTAACCTTTTTCGATGTATATTTTTAATATAATCTAGTTAAAACGAGGAAAATAAAGGTAAAATAGAATATGATTATTGTAATTTAGCTAAAATATCCCTTTTCGTTTTATTACGATATAATGTAGTTCAAACGAGAAAAAAAAACGGGCAATAAAGAGGTAAATTATTCATATTTCGTTTTCATATTTAGTTTATTCAATATTAACTCGTTCAAAAGAGGAAAATAAAGGCTAAAGAGGAGATAATGATTTAAATTTCGATATAATTATTCCTTTTCGTTTCCTTTTATGATATAATCTCAACCAGACAAGCATAATAAATGGAAATTAGGGAATAATTATTGAAATTTCGCTAAAATTACCCTTTTTCGTTTCTTTTTACAATATAATCACACAACATGAGGTAATTAAAGGCGTATTAAAGGAAAAATATTGAAATTTTACTATAATGAAACCCATTTCTTTATTTTTTCGATATTATTTCTGTAATATAATGATAAAAAAGCCATAAACTATAATCAAAATGATATTTCGCTAAAGTTTCCCTTTTCGGAGTTTTTTTTACATAATTTCGAAAGAAATCACGAAAGTAAACGCAATATAGAGGGAAAAAAATATAAACATCGCTAAAATAAACCACTTTCGTATCGTTTAATCGTATTTGTATGTTTTTAGATATTATCTTGAATACCTGACAAAAATAAAGGAAAATAGAGCTAATAATTTTAACTTTGCTTTAATTACCATTCTTGCGTATTTTAACAATATGATCTAGAATAAAAAACATAAATAAGCAAATATAGAGGAAAATTTGAAATTTTCATTTGTTTCTTTTTTCGATATTATCTTGAGAAATGGAGTAAAATAAAGGCAAAAAATAATTTCTTGTCATCTGTAATGGAAGAAAGTGATGGAAATGTTTAAAGGAAGAAATAGTATGTAATGTGTAAAGGAAGAATGAGTTTGGAATGTGTAAAGAAAGAAACAGTTTGTTATGTGTAAAGGAAGATAAAGTTTGTAATGAGTTAAGGAAGAAAAAAATTTGTTTTGTGCAAAGGGAAAAATATTTCGTAATGTGTAAAGGAAGAAGAAGTTTGTAATGTGTAAAGGAAGAGACAGTTCGTAATGTGTAAAGGAAGAAAAAGTTTGTAATGTGTAAAGGAATAAACATCTAATAATGTGTAAAGGAAGATAAAGTTTGTAGTGTTTAAATGAAGATAAAGTGTGTAATGTGTAAGGGAAGAAGAAATTTGTTATTTGTCAAGGGAGATATATTTCATAATGTATACAGGAAGAAAAAGTTTGTAATGTGCAAAGGAAGAAATCGTTTGCAATATGTTAAGGAAGAAACACCTAATATTGTGTAAAGGAAGAAATAGAGGATAATTATTGAAATTTCGCGAAAGTCTACCCTTTTCGTTTCATTTTTTAATATAATCTCGTTAAAAGGTGAATTATAAATAAAGAATAGAGGATAGTTATTGAAATTTAGCTAATGTTACCATCTTATCAACTCAATAAATATATTTGAATAATTTTATTTTTTTATTTAGTAACCCTGCTTCGTGAAGTTGTTAGGCTGGATATAGGTTAAGAATGGTTTATTAATAACAAAAAGTTATAATATCATTTGTAGGACCCACGTTTAACACTATTCAATAACATAATCCTAAATTATACTTCTACAGGTAGGTGACAGTGATAAGGATTAATTTTACGATAATGTAATTATTACTAATCGTATGTCATAGTCGAAAACTGCTAAACTGGAAGTTTCATTAAAAAACGAAAAATTAAATATGCGCTATATTTTGAGTTTTTTTCGAAAGGACTGAACTTAATTTTCATTATTTTCCTACGGCATTTGAAACATGAGTGACTTCGCTATTAAAAATCAATATAATAAACCCTATTTACATACTCCAAAAGTTTGAAACTTTTTGATTACTTATAATTAGGAATATTATCAAAAATATTGCAATATTGGTATATAAACGTTCAAACATTTTTTTAATTATTATATTAGAAAAGATATTGGGTTAAAAAAGTTAACTTTTATTTTTTTAACCCGCCTTCCTAGGTAAAGTAGACTTTTGCTAAGTTTTTATAAGTATGATACTAAATTATATCTAAACTTATGGTAATGTTACAGTTTACTTAGGGATATTTTTATTTTTTAGCTAAAAAAAGTTCACATTTTTCTGAAGATGCCGCATTAATGTAAATTTTTAAAATAACGGTACCAAATTACCAAATAAGTACTAAATTTCTTCGGCATTAGCGGCAACGAATGTAAAAACAAAAGGTCCAATTTTCCTCAAGAGATGGCATTAGTGGCGAAGTTTATAAACTAAAGTTCCAATTTTCCTCAATAGATGGCATAAGTGTCAATGTTTTTAAACAAAAGTTCCTATTACCCTCAAGAGATGGCACTAGTGTCGAAGGTTTTAAACAAAAGTTCCTATTTCCCTCAAGAGATGGCACTAGTGTCGAAGTTTATACCTAAAAGTTCAACTTTCCCTCAATTCTCCATATACGAAGTATAGAGAAAGTATTGTTTTCATGAAAAAATTCGACTTCGAGATTTCAACGGAAATACACGTTTTGGGGTCCCTAAAACACGTTTTGACCATTTTCGGAATGATGTCTGTGTTAATGTGTGTGTGTGCCAGTGGGCGCTCTAACGTAAAAACTAGTCGTCCTATCAATACCAAACTTCATACAAAGTACTCTTTTGTGTGCTGTCAGAGTTGTTAAGTTTTTGGAGTAAATCGGTTAACCGGAAGTCGAGCTTCATTCATCAAAGCTCATTTCCGGTTTTCGAAATACCTCAATAAATATGATATATACGTGTATTGTATTACTTATAATAGTTTTAGATAATGTAATTTACTATTACTTTTGTATTGAACGTATTTTTGTATCACCGGTAGATTAGGAGTTATTCGTGAAATACCGATAAAACGGAAGTAGCTGATATGTACTTTGTGGGCACTCTAACATGAGAATTATTCATTGTATCAACACCAAATTTCATATATAGTATTTTGGTCGGTGTTTTTAGAATTGCTTAGTTTTTGGAGCAGATCAGTCAACCGGAAATGGAGCTTCATTCTTCAAAGCTCATTTCCGGTTTTCAAAATATCTCCAAAAATATAATATTTTGGTACATACTATTAATTACAAAAGTTTAAGAAAATGCAATTTACTATTATTTTTTTTAGGAAACATATTTTTGTATCACTGATTGTTTAGAAGGTATTCATGAAATACTCTTAAACCTGAAGTTGCTGATTATGTACTTAGTGGGCGCTCTGGGCTCTATGGGCGAAAGGCCAATTCCGTCGTTTTTCATCGATCATGTCCCGAAAAATATCATTTATAATGTTTTTGGCGTCAAAGATAATAATGTATAGATTAATCACTCATCTTCCAAGTTTAGATGGAATATAGAGTTCGAAATTACTGTCGTAGATAAAAATTTACATCTTATAAATGGAGAAAAACATGTGCTGGCCTTATCAGTTTTTTTTAATATAATCTAGTTCAAACAAGGAAAATAAAGGCAAAATTGAATATGATTATTGTAATTTAGCTAAAATATCCCTTTTGGTTTTTTTATGATTATGACTATCTTTCGTATACATAATTTTCAAATATGGGATCGAGATTCATCGATAATATAATATTAGAATAATTATTTTGAATGTCTTTCACTTTTATTTGTTACGGGAGTTTTGGATTTGAGTTTTTGGAATTAATACGCATTCGTAAAATTATATTAAGGAAATACGCCAAAAAAAGTAATGTTACTTAATAAAATTTATTCTAAAGCCCGTTTGGAGAAGATGGGAAAATAATTAGACTTAAATGATAAACACAGAAATTGTTTTACTTACGAAGAATTATCCATCGAACACGTAGTAAACCACGTAATCCGAAGGTCGTTCAAGGAAATCAGTGTATTTCATGAGTAGAATTTTGTTGTTCATTTAGATGAAAGTTGAATTACGTAAGGTACTACGTACTAATTGTGTACTACGTATTAATTAAAAACAACGTAGAAAAAGAACTTAATTTTAAACTGTTTGAAGAGGATGACATAATAATTATATGTAATTAGAATAGAAAAGACGAAACAAAATGGGCATATAATAAAAGCACATAAATTCACACACGAAAAGCAATCCACCATATACGTAGAACAATGATATCCTAACATCGTTCACGGATATCATTGTAATTCCTGTGTAGATATTTGTTGTTAATTTAGATGAAAGTTACACTTTATTGATATTCAATGATAATATGGTCCTTCAATAAACCGGACAACAATGGGTTTGGTTGCCCGTATGAGCTTTTCGGTGACAATGTATCACAATGTATGTAGTATGAAAGTGATGCATGAATCACATATAGCTTCCCTTCTTTCAATCTCCACCCAAAGGATTTTTTCTTCGTTTTACACCTGCAGAAGCCACACTATGAGGAGGCACGCGAGTCAGTACCCAGGAGCTTATTTGTAGATCTTGGGAGAAACTTGTTGAGATGTTATGTTGGTACTAAACTTGTAAGGTTTATTTTCTGAAAGTTGGTATGTACTCAATGTGAGATATGTATTTGTTACAAGTAATAATGTTTTTATATCGTTTTGAGTGAACATGTAATGTGTTGCTTATTTACCCCTGATAACTGTAAAAACTGTAAATTTTATACTAGTGATTGTTAATATCACGACGAAACTAAGGGCAAGATACAACGCCATAAAGAAAGAAACTGAAAAGTTCATGGCAATGGACTTTTTCTTAATTAAGTAATAAATAAATGCATTGGGTTAAGTGAGCTACGAAGTGAAATAATACTAAACAGTAGTGGTCGTGATGGTAATGATTCGTATTGTTTGCAGTTAAATTATTTCTAAATACTGTCGTTAAAACTATTAATTTACATTAATATTCTGACACTAATATTATAGGATTATGTAAATTTCAGTTTACGTTCAAGTGACAAACAAGGCTTCGGAAAATGCTTATTTGATGTCGGTAGTCACTTTTCTGTCTGTCTCACTACTCAAGTACAAGTAGACTTGATCCGGTATAATACTTACTTCGCAGGTAACTAATGAGAATTTATAAGCTAAATTGCTTTCCTATTCCCCCTATATAGATTTAGTGTAGATTTTTCAACTTCATCCTCGAATAATCTCACTACTTACATGACTTTTCTGATTATTTTCGTTGATACATGGTCTCCTATCCTCTACATAAACTTGTGTTATTACAGTATGTATTCACGATTAATTCATTTCCCGTCCAGATATTTGCTGTTCATTATGATGTAAGTTAGATTTTAAAGAGATAAATTTAATCCAAGCGAAGACGTTCAAAATGCTGAATTACGTTATAAGGAATTTAAGGGGATGTAGTCGAAAGCAAAGAACAGGGATAAATCGTCTGTCGATCAACGTTCTACGACGAAAATTAAGGGTTTTCATAGTTTATTAGAAATATGCCTGTGACACATTGGCCGGCATTGGGACGGGTTGCGTTGGCAGGATTAGGTTGGAAACGATTAGGGTAGATGGGGAAAAATAGAACAGATGGATAAGTTCTCTTTCTTAGGACAAAAGATGCAACGATAAGGTTCATAAAAGAATTGGTCTTAGCCAAGAAAGCCAAGGGAATTGATTAATAAAGGTCTCGATAAAGCTTTGGAAAAAGATTGGTGAAATTCTTGGTGTATTTTTCTGCAAACATTTGAAACGTGGACCTTGAGAGAAGAAAAGGTAAACCGTTTGGAGGCCTTTCATATGTGGGTTTGACGTAGAATGGAAAATGTGCGTTGAATGAGTTGATAGGGAAGAAAAATCGGAGGTGCCTTAGATGGTTGAGGAGCCTTAATTGGAGTAATAATGCGCAGGAAATGGGTTGGTCAAATATTGGCTGATAAAGGAACAAATTGAGGATAGAAGAGAAGCAAAGGCAGAAGATGACGAGTAATCAAGAAACGAAAATAGGGACTAATAGAACACCTATAAAGCACATGAGGGAGTTGAAGTCAAAATGTATGTACCAGTGTTTTGAGACATTATGTTAACATTACTGTTGCATAGTCTTAACAACCCCGCAGAAAATGTGAGACAGAGTGGCTTGATTTGGAAGCCTCGTCGGGAAAAAATTCTCATTGACGAGCGAAACAACAAATATATGTAGGTAGGTAGAATTGGATTTTGGATGGTACCTCGACAGCTAAGGTCATTTGCACCAACAACAAATAAAATATCGGAAAGTTCACTGCATTCTTAACACCGAACGCGTCCAAATTTTCTTAAGACAGATGAATTTTCTTCTCAAAGTGAATTTTATTGTGATATCTGTTTTATTCCCACAACAACGGTGTCAAAATCTAAAATATATTTGATGGGGCAGACTATAGAATCATTGTAATTATCGACGTCATGTTCTTAAAAAATTAATATGATCAATCACTTCGTGGAAAGGTGATATGACCATCTTAAATAAAAAACACTTGGTATATACTGTGGCGTATATTGTGGAATCATTGGGTATGTATTGTGGAAGCTACCAAGTGTTTTTCATTTAAGACGGTCACGTTCTTTATCTAATTGAACTTATATTAGATCTTAATTTGATAAGAATTTTCATTAAAAATCTTTATCGATAAAATTAAGTTGCTAATAATTTTGTCGTTTGCGATTAACAGTGGATTTCGATCGACAGTACTACTGTATGCAGGAATGTTGCTCCCGGAAGCGAGCTTCAACCATAAATCAAAGAGGTGTGAAAACTCGCAAACTGCATAGATACCTCATTACAGCAAGTTCCTCTTAATTAAATTCTATAGAGTCGATAAAAATGCGATGCACCATCGATTCGGTTTGTCATTTGCGCGAGAAATGACCTCGACCCGCTCTCTACCCATTAATGGACTGTAACAATCCTCGCCTTTCATTTCGTCACTCCGGCGTCGCGTGACGTCCGTCTCCTTTGAATCCGCATTTTGGAACCGCTCTTCTCCACCCTCGTTACCGACAGGGAGAAAAGCACACTGTTGCCGCTTGTTCATAACAGGTGGCAGCTCTAATGACCATCGGTTGCCACATGAAAAAAATTGAAGCTCGCTGCGCGGAAGCAATAGGAAATATCCATCCTCGAACTAATCACCCATTTTTCTTCCTTTGGATTGAGAGAAGTCTAGCGCCTTTGCGGAAGAAGTAAGACCTTTAAAAAATGCCCATTGGACCCTACTTTCGTCTTTAGCAGCGCTATTCAATCTGTGATAGGCAATGCGCTCACCACGATTTTCTTCACTTTCTAAAAGACGCATCGCAATGGATCATTACAAAAGCCTTACGAATTGCCCCAAAGAATTAAGAGCCATTGATAGATAACGCGTTATCATATGATTCAGTCCACGATTTCTGATTTTTTGAAACACCAAAGCAAAACACATAATAATGTACAGTCCTGGCCAAAATTAACGCAGCACCGGCCGTAAGGATCGCTAGGGAGGTGCTGCGTTAATTTTGGCCAGAAGTGTACAAGCGCAATTTCCACAATTTCGTTTCCAAAGACTAGATTATCATGATGGAATACGGAACAATTCCTGCTTACGACTGGTCAACCTGATGCAACCGAGCATTAAACAATTGATCTTAAATAATGAATGTTCAACCAGTGACGAATGACATAAGACAAACTTATTTCAACAAGTACTTAGAAACAATGTATAACCTTAGAAGCCAACTTCATATGTTCCTTACGTACTATAGAAATTTTTGTTGGTAAGTTGGGTTTTTGACCTATTTAACGTATGCACAGATTTGCTTACAGAAATAAAAGAGGAGATCACGTCATACATGCACCGATAGATTATGCTCAATAACGCTGCGGAAACCAAATGGAATAATAGGTACTTTCCGATACAGTTTCGATGAAGTTGTATTGAATATCTTCCTCATCAATTGCTATACTGAAAAACTGAAACATTTATTTTTCAAGTTTATATATTGTTAAAATGGCATCACATAGAAAGCTAAATGGCGGGTGAAAAATGATGTATAATACACGTAGACTCACACTCTTCAAAATTCATTCATTCATTCTACTTCAATATTCTGATAGTTGCTGAGGGTTCCACTTTCTCATGTTCACGGACTTCCTCTTACTCTCAGATGCTCACGAACCGTAAAAATGCATCTGTGATCAATGAATTTGAGCTGATTGTAGATTTTCCATTGCCATGAGCCCAAAGGTTTAGTTTTCCCAACATTTCTATGACAATTATCATGATGTATTTTCTGAATAGACTTACACACTACACATCGACACAAATAATTGCATTTGGCCTCTGTCAGGACAAAAAATGTATTATTGTTGAAAATATAAGTTTAAATATAGCTTAAATATCATAAGCGACAAAATAAGATCGATTTGTCTAAAAATATCAAGCAAATAAAGCGCTTGTTCCCAACGAAATATCTATTTTAGATATCAATTAAAAATTATCACTCCTATGATATTCAGCCTGATAAGTAAAGAATGAATTTGTTATTTCCACACTCAGGTCCACAGACAGTCATGATGAATTCCCACTAAATCCGTCTTGGTATGATAAATTCTATGAAATTTTCACTAACAAATTTTGTAACAAATTTGTTATCACAAGATGTATTCATCATAATCAAAATTGGCTTGAAATTTTAATGTATCATTCACATTATTTCTTTTTAAATTACACTAAGATAAAATTTTAATGTATGTGGTACCTTTAAACCAGCGCTTTTCAGCATTGTTTCCATTGAAAGTGCAAAATATCTCTCGGATTAGTATCATATTCATACAGGATGTATTCCAATTTACGTATCGATATAATTTAATGGATGTTATAAATTGGACTTTTATTGCTGTATGATTATGTATCGAACAATGTTATAGCTTAATAAAAGGTATCATTAATTTTTCCTTTTAACCGTTCCGTGTTTCATAACTAAATCTTGCTCATTTAGACAACGCAACGGCGGGTTGGAGAAAAAATATTGTTTCGGTGCGTATTTAGCTATGAAAGGATATTCTAGAGGGTTTAGATAGGGGAGAAAGTGAAGAGGGACTAATGAGGGTGCGACCTCTCGGCGAACGTCATTAATTTAAAGCGCTTTAAATTGAAGGGCTCAAACAAGAGAGGGCGCGCATGTCCGCCGACCGACACTTGAAATAATGGACGGCGTCTTGCGCGGCAACGATGCTCATCTGAATCACTTTTTGGTGCACTTTTAGTGACCTAAAGGAGATAGATTCACATGTTATTTAAACGTAGCAGCAAAGGCTGGTTTGACACTCCTCTGCCACGGAGGTAAGAATTGTTCCATAACGAAAAGAATTTGATTCTAAAGCGCATTCCCAATTAACCACGACAATTAATCCGGACCATAAGTGAAGAATTTGAGCCTTACATGCTAGTCTTTTTCAATTCGTCTTCTGATAGAAATAATTTAATAAATACTTACATTAAAATCGATGCATATTAAGAGCGATCCAATCGTCTAGTATCTGCATCCATTCCTCACTGTTCTTTCTCTTCTTTGCATCACCACTTCTCACTTGTTTTGCCACTGATAACTCAATTGAATGGTGCGATTGCCCTAAAACCTGCAATAAGGTTCCGCCGCAAGAAGACCTCCAAAATGTGATAAGAAAACTCCGCTTTTAAAATCTCCACCACGAAACATCCAGCGCATTTTAACACGCAGACGGCAAAAAAGCCAATGATCTTCAAGGGAAAGGTATTTAACCAATCGTGTGGGAATCTATGGAAGTGAGACGAGTATTAAACGCAGCAAAAATTCATATGATTCCAGACAACACAAAGAAATGTGGAGCACCATAAGATTGGAGTCATAAAAACAGACAGGAAGCACTATTTCTCCCTTGGTGATGACTTGGAGTGACAAACGTCATTTCATAATACATGGTATCTGAAATGGATGTGGGAGGAACAAGCTTAACCGCTGGGCAACGGCAGTTGCTAATTGAGCTCCAACAGATCTAAGAAGATGAGTACCAATGGATGGTAACGAGAAGCGTGGAATAGAGATAGCAAACATTAATATTACTCACTCTAAACGTCAAATTGAAAGTGGTCAATTCAAAATAACATGTATCAATAACTCTTTATTGAAGTCCTGAATAAAGTACGTTAAATCATTCCAATATTTATAGCAGCGTCGTTATGATGAAGACGTGAAGAGGTTTTATTTAAACTATTTGCAATCGCAAATCACGAGAAAATTACAGTATTCGCTCTGGGTGGAAAACTTGGGATTAAAATTTGTCTACCAAAAATGGAAGCGGCCTAGTTAGACGTAGATTGGGAGGAGGCCAAGGGAAATAATTTCCAGAGGCCCTCGACACGGCGCCCTTCAGACTGCGGACCCCGAAAGGCACGTCTCCTTCGCGCCACTAATCTGCGAACGGTAATTGAGTTTCGGATTAGTAAAGCGCTCTTCAAAGCACTTGTCAAACTATCGCGTGAAAAAATCTATTATTCAGTCTGAGACCTCCTTTTTTACTTCGTGAAACGATTTGGAAAACTCGGCAGTACGTGAATTTAATTTTCTTTTTTTGTTAATTATCTACAAAGTACTCGTTGAATCATTGAAAACTCGTTTAATTTTCACACTCGGTGTGATTTGCGATTGTTATAATGTGGCGGTAACTGCTTTTAATTGCCTTTTTTTGTTAATTAATGTTAGGCTGGACCCGAAAACCATTCGTGCTCTTACTGTCTGCGAAAAAATACCGCGGGAAGTGATGATCGATTGATGGTTTAATTCTCCGTGGTGACGATATCGGTGTCGATCGACCCACTTCGATACCATACTTCTGATTTGTGCTTACGGATGTTCGCAAAGGAAGTCGCGTTAGATTAAGGAAAAGGGTAAATGGTAAATTGCACATAAGGGCGTGCACCCAGGA
The DNA here is from genome assembly GCA_947579665.1 of Sympetrum striolatum. Lineage (NCBI taxonomy): Eukaryota > Metazoa > Arthropoda > Insecta > Odonata > Libellulidae > Sympetrum > Sympetrum striolatum. Next base: position 74,118,937 of record OX388349.1, read on the forward strand.
AAAATGCCAAGGAAAAACGGACTTGAAAAAAGTCTGACTGGGCCGGGAATTGATCCCGGGATCTTCTTCTATCCGGGAGGCTGCCTTAATCACTAGGCTACCTAGTAGCTACCCGGGTTCGATTCCCGGACCAGTCAGACATTTTTTTCAAGTCTGTTTTTCCTTGGCATCACGTTAGATTGATTACATTTTTATTACAAAATTCTATGTAACGAAATAATAATAATATGAGATAATATGAAAAATATGAGGATAAATTTAGGTTTTTAGTACTACATAAGAAATTAGCGCACTGGATCGGGACACTTCACCGCGACTGTTTACCCACTATGTTTAAAATTGATGTCTGATGATACCCAGTACACGGCCTTTCAAAATGAAAAGGTTCCTCTTTCTTAACTGGGCACTTTCAAGAGTGTCCCCTCCCTTCCCCACTTCCACTGATATAAGAATTTCGTTTCCAACTTTATCTATGTCTCTGTAAGAACGCTGCAAGCTACCTCTCGGCGTGTGGCAGGGGGTGCAAGCACCTTGACTCTATTTCTCACTTGACGCCAGTTCCGTTGCTCGTCTGGTAGACTTTACGGTCTCTCATAACATAATGCAGAGCTCTGAATCATTTCGCAACGATTTGATCAATCTCCAAACCTCAATAAGTCCCTAGTTGTATGCACGTCAACATAAGTTGTCGATTTGGGTCAGGTAAATTTTCTGGTAAACTTACAGTCAGATAGACTGTAAAAATTGTAGAAGAAATCGAAGAAGCTTTAACTTATAATCGAAGATACAAATGCAACAAAATTCTTTTAGCCGTTGGGCGAAGGAGCTGTGGATGGGGGAAGGAGAGGCATCAGGTTGACTAGAGATAATAAGGGAGAGTGATTGGTGAAGAGGTGTGACTGGTTGTTTGCGAGTCTGTAGTAGCGAATCCACGTAAAAATGTCACAGGTAAAAATGCCACAGTAAAAATGCCAAGGAAAAATTCCATCGTATGGACATAATAATGGCCCCCGGTAATAAAACACAAGGCACAAAACACAATATGACGGACATCTAAAGTCCTCTAATAAAAAATATTTATAGATTATGATGAAACCTGAAGATTTATAAAGAGAAATTACCATAATGAAATGCAGTTCGAAAATTAGAAGACAGAATATTGACGGGCTGGGGGATCAAAATTCTAAACATGTTTCACAAGTGTCACTGACTTGAAATTTTTACGACGTATTGACTTGAAATTTTTACGACGTATTGACCAAAGCGACTAACCTCCATAAAAAAGGCGACTTTTAACCTCAGTGTCATCGGTTCGATGCTAAAAGGCCCCTAAGTCCCGATTTTTTCCGTAAAGATGCATTGCGGGGATTTCGAAAAATTTTTGATGAACTTCCTGGCAAATTAGAGAGTTGAAATTCGTGCGATCGCTGAAAGCCGTGCATGTCCGACGAAAACTACAATGACATCCTCGATGATCCTTAGTTCAACGCTAGGTCAGGGCAAATATTCTCCCATTTAAAATGCATAGCGGCGATTTCTAAGATTTTTTTAATCCCGTTCCTGATAACATAGAAACTTGATACCCGGTACATGAATATAGATAATAAATACATTTCATATAGCAGTTTAGCGTTTCCCTGATGAACCTTGGTTCGATCCCAGAGAGCAATTTACATTACCCTATGCATTTCAAATGGGGATAACGAAGTCTTATTTTAGGAACTTCCCGGTGAGATATCGACTTCATATTCATAAGTTTTATATCTACCAGTGCGTTATATGTATTCACATCTTCCAAAAGATCCTTGGTTCGACACCATGCGTCTCTACTATTTGAATCGTAATCGGGGAATTTCAAATTATTTATGAATCATTTTCAAGTATTTTAAGTTATGTCCCGGTAGGATAGGGAATTAAAATTCACAGAGATTCCAGGAAACCTTCTCTTCTATATTAATATATATAAAATTAGCACAAAATGTGCTTGCGTTCGCCGCCAGACGGGTGCATAATTTTCAAATTTAAAATAAATTGCGGCGATTTTTTATAATTTTTTGATCCTTTTTTATTACATGCAAACGTAAAATCCTGCATATGAATTAAAATCATACTTAAATTTCATATAAGAATTTTACGGTTTCCCTCACGATCCTTGGTTCGATGCCGGAGCGTCATTTACATTCCCCTATGCATTGCAAATGGCGATAAAGGAATCTTACTTTAGAATCACCCCGGTATGATATCCACTTAAAACTTTGGATTAATTTAGTTGTATTCCTACATGGTCGTTATATGTATTCACATCATCGAAAAAGTCCTGCGTTTAAGACCAGATGGCTCTACCATTTGAAATGCTTGGCGGGAATTTCAAAATGTTTTTATTCATTTACCCAGAAGTTGAAAATTCTTTGGCCAGGCATGTGAAGGGAAGTGATAAATGTTTCTTAAAAATGGTTTATCTTGAACCTTATGAGCTGAGAGCAATTGACGAAAGGTACAGAGAAAAGAACAAGAAAGAATACATGGTTTTCATAGTCTTAGAGAAAGCCTTTGATAGAGTTAGATGGGATAAATGGATGGCCATTCTGAAAAAGTATAGAATTGACTGGAGAGAAAGAAAGACTGATAAAAGACTTTTGTTTTAGTCAGAAATGCAGAGTAAGAATAGGTGGTCAATTGACAGAGGAGATTGTGAAAGGAAGAGGCGTTAGGCAAGGATGCTGCCTGTCACCAACACTATTCAATATATATTTGGAGGAGATTGTGGCGGAGTGCTTTGACGGAAGTAGGGTGGTTAGTGTGGGGGGAAGGAGGCTTGAGTGCGTCAGGTTTGCGGATGATATGACATTGGTAGCGGAAAATGAACAGGAAGCCATAGAAATGTTAAAAGACCTTTACGATAAGTGCCAGGAATAAGGAATGCTAATAAACTAGAAAAAGACTAAGAGTATGATAATGGGAGGTAAAGGTGACAGTATCAATCTCACATTAGAAGGTGAACAAAATGAAGTGGAGAGCTTTAGATATCTGGGTAGTATCATAACTGAAAACTTGTACTGTACGAAAGAAATCAAAGCAGGGATAGCAATGGCAAAAGAAGCGTTTAATAAAAAGAGGAGAGTTTTGTGTGGACCCATGGCAAAGGAATTAAGAAATAAAATGGCAAAGTGTTACGTCTGATGCTTAATAGTATATGGAGCAGAGACGTGGACCCTACGGAAAAGTGAAATGAAAAGAATAGAGGTATTTGAAATAAGGATCTGGAGGAGAATGGAGGGAAAACGATGGAAAGATAGAGTGAAGAATAAATGTTACGAAGAATTGGAGAGGAGAAACAACTGGTAGAGAAAATTAGGTCAAGAAATATGAAATGGCTGGGGCATTTTTTAAGGAGAGAGTGTTTGCTGAAGACTGTAGTAGAGGGAATGATAGAAGGGAAAGGAGGAGGGACAGCGAGGGAAATATATTAAGCGATCCAGTCGCCATAAGAGGACGATGGAAGGAATACGTTGAAGAATTGTATGGGAAAAACATGAAACCCACCAGCATAGAAATAGAAAGTGAGGATGAAGTTGAAGAAGACGATATTGGTCCTTGGATACTTGATAGTGAAGGGTTAATTGGTGAAGACCAGTTTGGTTTTCAGAGAGAGAAAGGAATGAGGGTTGCAACTGGGATGATGAGAGTACTTTTTGAGCGGAAATTGAGGAATGTGTATGTTTTGCGGATATTGAAAAGGCTTTCAATAGAGTCCAGTGGCCAAAACTAAGGCAGATATTAAAGAAATATCTGTTGCACTGGAAATATAAGGGATTGGTTCAAAATTTGTATCTGAATCAAACAGCCCACATAAGGATAGCTGACGGAGAATTGGATTTGGCTGAGTTGTAAAGGGCCAGCCCAGTCCCTAATCTCAGCCCTCAAAACAGCAGATGAAATAGGTAGAATTGGCTAAGGGCCAACAAGATTGCAGAGAGCTCCCTACTTTGCTAGGTATCTTACTTTTTATTCCAGGAATACCTTTGTGATCTGGTACCCAGAAGAGATGAATTTTATGCTGTTTTGCAAGATCATGGGCTCGGTGACCTCGGTCATGGGTCATTTGCGTTGCCTTTGAGCGGAGGAATTCACATAGAAATACGTTCAGGTTTCGATACTTTGCGTGGAAAAGCTTTAATCGTATGTTGAAGACTTGTTAGGCAAGTATTGCAGGTGTCAGGTATTGTTTTTCCTTTTCGTGCATATATCAGCTGGACTCAGGACCCTCCTTCTCACAGCTGCCAAGTGAAACTGCCCTCTGGCTAATTCAAAGATCCTTTCTCACCATGGGGCTAAGGAAATTATATGCTATTCCATTCGTTTTGCTCAGATATTCTATACATTACACTTATTGTTAATATTACCTTGCAAATAAAAGTCATATTCCACACATGATGTTAAACATTGAAACAAACCTTTAGTGGTAAATGCTTCCAATTTAACGGAGAAAATCCCATAAATTTCATCAACATTAAGGTAGAATAATAAAAACGTCAACTTTGATGATAGAGTTTCGTTTATGAGTTGTATTTAAATGGTGAATCAGACTGTGTTGAGTTGATTATGGAGCTGCCTGACGTATTTGATCGACATATGAAGGGCTCGAGTTCTAATTCCGCTCAAGTTAAGTGAGTTTTAATCTTAATCTTTACTTGTTGGGAAAATGACCGATTGTAAGATAGGGTTTCCACAAATATTTACATATTCCTGTGATGAATATTTAGATTTACCTGAGAGATGAAACTCAGTATGAAAAATAATCATCGGAATATAAGGATTCGAATCCGATTCTTCCAATTGTCGATCAAGAACATACTTCGCGTGTCAGCGGAAATACATCTTCTACCAAGGATTCGAGGTATTTCGCTGGAAAACAGTGTCTTTTGATTTATTTTCCCTACTTACAGGTATTTGACAGGGCCTCCTGATTTCTCGAAGCACGATGAACCTTTCCCTTCTAATGTAGCGCTACGCTAAACGTTCGGAAGTGTGGCTTATCATATCTCAGCACACTTATTCTTCCATCCGCTTTTCACCAATTTAAACTGTTAACCGACCCTTTAATTCCCTTCACCCTTCAAGTCGCTTGGGCAGACTGAACGAGACGTTACAATCCCTCGATTGTAAGACCTATTTCAAGCAAAGCTATGCATAGATCAAGGAAATATACTTCGAGGAAATTGAAAAAAGCAACCACTGCTTTGACATTATGTCTTCAAAAGATAACTGGTGAGGAGGTGAAAATTCAAGAAGATATTCCTTCATCGGAAGAACAGGAAGTCCACTTCCACCAAGCTGGCAAGGAAATGATTATGCAGCTGAAGGGTAAGTTCGCCAACGGCGCAAAAGTGAGTGAAAAAATTCTAATTTTATCTGTCTTGCCTAAATCATGGAGTGTTTCAAAGATAAAGCAGGAGTTTCAAGTGTCGGCATATTTGGTCAGAAAGATGAATAAGTACGTATCTGAGCAAGGAATTTTTGCTCTGAGAACCCGAGACGAAGCAAATCTCTCTCGAAAGAAAGTAAGCTGAAAGTGATCGAGCTCTACCGTGAGCCAGTCATTAGTAGAGAAATGGCGGGCAAAAAAGAGTATAAAAGCATAAAAGTGGGAAATTTGCACGTAGCAAATTAAAAAATGCTAATCCTTTGTAATTTGAGGAAAGCCTATGAAGCCTTCAAAGAAAAAATCCCAATGAAAAGATTGGATTCTCCAAATTGGCGGATTTGAGGGCCCCAGAGTATGTGTTGGCTGGTGCACCTGGCACACACTCCATATGTGTCTGCATGATACACCAGAATTTCAAGCTACAGTATCTCGGGGCTGGATTAGAGCAAATCAAGTCGGATAACGGAGATTCATTGTTTAAAAATTATCGGGACTGCCTGTATTTCTCACTTTGCCGCCATCCATCAGAAATGTGCTTTATGGGTGAATGCTCAGACATACTGGCATGGGAAGACTCCGAAAACATCGTAAGAAAATGTGGGAGCATATATAGAATGACTGAAATCATTTCAGAGTATTTCCGGGAAAACTGTTCCAATGAAGTTCTTATCAGGCAATGGACTCAAGAAAATCGTTTTACCTTAACAAGTTACGGATACAGATAGTTTTTGCGAGGCATTCTCTGAGAATGTCATGAAAGTAAGGAAGTATGATTACAATGCTCGCATGCAAACTGTATTCTATTTGAAAGTCAGAGACAATCTGAAATTATGTGAAGTTGTTGCTGTGGCCGACTTTTCGGAGAATTTTTCTTTTATCCATTAAGATGCTGTGCCCACTGGTGTAGTAACCAAGCTACAATACATCCATTTGCGTGTTACAGCAGAAATGCCGGCGATAAAGTCACACCTTTCGGTGTGGTTATAATTTCGGATTGCATGGACTATAACGTAGGAACATTTTATACCTTTCAAAGGAAACTAATAAGCTTTCTTCGAAGAAGGGTACATAATCTTCGTAAAATAATTTACTTTTCCGAGGGAGCTGTGTTTCAATACAAGAACCGCTACAACATGAGTAATTTGTTGTATCACCAAGAGGATTTCGGAGTTAACGCTGAATGGCATTTCTATGCTACATCGCACGGAAAGGGTCCAAGTGACGGGCTAGGAGGAACGCTAAAGCGATTAGCCACACGTGCCAGTCTGCAAGGCCCGTATGGAGAACACATTCCTATCCATTCCATCCTAAGGAACCGTACGAATGGGCCCAATCAAATGTTAAAGGGATGGAAGTTCGAGTTTGTAGCCAACAAAGAAGTGACCGAGGTAAAGAAGAAGCTGGTCAGAAGATTTCGAGAGGCACCTGCCGTGGAAGGTATCCGTTCATGCCATGCAGCTATTCCACTATCCAACAAAGATCTATTACTGAAAGGTCTTTCCCATTCATCGAAAGGAACTACTTTCAGCTTCCCTGGTGCTGATTTGCAACGTTTTAAGGAGAGTTCGGATATTTTCAAGGTCCAGTAAGAAGATAAGTGAATTTCATATACGCGATTAACTAGGGCAAAATTTTTCTCACGGCTAAACAAAACTTTCATATTTTAGGTCAGCAGCTAATAGGCATACAACCTCGGTAACTTAAACTGCCAGACGTCCCTCATCAGAGAAA